>LR738715.1:195562655-195576283 GCA_902687465.1 Secale cereale | reverse complement strand
AGCAACGCTCACTGTTCATCTAGAGGCAGCATCGACCGGCTTTAGTTAGCAGCAGTAGCAAAGGAATCGCTCGATCGGGTTTAGTTAACAACCATCGATCGATCGCTCGGGTTTAGTAACGCGTAGTCTGCAGTGCAATCGCTCGGGTTCAGTTAGAGCCTAACGCCTCGCTCGGGTTCAATTAGATCCCAATGCCTCGCACCCATGCGCGTGCGTGTACGCGAGAAACGTGCATAGCTCGGCCCCGGCCACCCACCGTAACCGGCAACACCACGATATTTTCCTCGCCCTCACTTCTAACACGGTTTTTTCCGTCAAGGACGGCCCAAAGAATGTCATGCAGCTGCGTCTCTGGCCCGCCCAGGACGAAAAGCCCATTTTCTGTCATGATTTTTTGTCATAGAAGTAGGACCCCACCACATCTATGATGATACCGGGTTTTGTCACAATTATCGTCCTAGAAGTGTCATAAGTATGACAGGAAAAAAATTCGTTCAGCCCAAAATGTCACGGATGTGTCTTTTTTTTGTAGTGTAGTCAAGAGTCTACAGGGATCAAAGATGGATCTAGCTGCTGAAGGCCTCCTATTTACAGAGATTGTCAATTTGCCAGACTAAATTTCAGTCATGTTTTCTTTTCCTTTGCCCCGAGGGCATGTAATAAGCTAGCTCATGCTTTAGCTGCCTTTGGTGCTAACCATCGGGCAAGTGGAGAGACCTGGTATGAGGATCTCCCGTACGATGTGTCGTCCGCTTGGCCAGTACTTTTGCTGGACATGTGTGAAGTATGGAATCGTTGTGTTCCATTTAAAAACAACTCTTTAAGCTGGGATCTGAGTTTGTCTAAAAAAACTGGGATCTGAAGCTGATTATGAATAAGAAAATATTTATTTTTTGCCATAATATGCATACTAAAACTTTCATCGAGTTGGAAAAAAAATGGATCCATACTAATTATGAAAATTAGGAAAATGCGAGAATTTAAGAACACAGAAGAAACTTTGGCAACAAACAATGATTCAACATAAAATATGCTGATGTTCTATGACCGAGAAAGCAATTAGTTTGCCATTGTAAACAAAATCCAAGCAGAAAAAACATGATTTCTAGTGTATGGAACTAAGATTTTGTATAATGCAAGTAGTTTGCCATGGAACAAAACTTGAAAAGGAGGACATAAAACTACTTGCATTAGTCGTGGCAAGTTTAGTTTCTGAAAGGATCAAAACTTTGTTCCATGACAAAACAATATTTGAAAAGATCAAACATGGTGTGTTCTCAAAGACTAATGTGAAATTGACATGGCAAACATTCTTTAGATGGGCATGGCAAAAGACACAAGGATTCATGGCATCACATGCTTTTGGTTTGCTATGGCAAAAAAACACAACTTTAAATTTACTGATTTTAGTTGCCATGGCAAGTTGGGGTTGCCAAATATTTTTGAGCATCTTAAGTTGCCATGGCAAGTTTTCCATGTTTTTGAACATCGTAATTAAAGAGTTATTATGCCATGTTGCTTAACATACTAGGTTGCCATTGTAATTATTATGCCATGTGTGACTGAGCCCCCTTCATGCGAGACATGGCATAATATTTTTTATGATCAATTAAAAATGAATTAGCCATGGTCTGAAAACTAAATTTTCCGTGGTCAAATAATTGAAATTGACATGATCCACACTCTAGATTTGCCATGGTCAAAATTAAAGAATTTGTTGTGGTCTAAAAGCTAAATTTTCCATGGCTGAATAACTGAAATTGCCGTGATCCACAATCTGCCAAAAATTAAAGAATTTGCGGTGGTCCAAAAACTAAATTTTCTATGGTGAAATATCTATAGTTTCCGTGATCCACAATCTATATTTGCCATGGTAAAAAATTGAAGAAAATATGTCATGTTCCAATAGGTAAATTTGTCATGGTCAAATAACGGAAATTGGCGGTCAAAAGTAATAGAATTTTTGGTGATCCAAAAACTAAATTTGCCATGGTCAAATAACTGAAATTGCCCATGTTAGAGAAATAAAATACATTTGACTCATGTCAATGAATGCAAAAAAAGTGCCATGGCAAAACAAAGGGAAAAAATTGCCATGGAAAAAGTTAAGATTTTTTTGCCATGTTATGAATTTTTTACCAACGTTAAAAATAAAAAAAAGCCTTGCCGGAGAAAGAAGATAGCATGGATTTTTAAGTGAAATTAAAGAAATTGTCGTGGACCATAAACTAAATTTCCATGGTGAAATAACTAGAATTGTCAATGTTAGAGAAAAATAGAAATCATATACATTTGACCCATGTCAATGAATGCAAAAATTTGCCATGGCAAAATTGAAAATTAAAACTTTGCCATGTTTTGAAAACATAAGAGTTTGCCATGCCTCACAAAAAAATCTCAAAGGATCAAAACTTTTTTCCATGGCAAAACTAATTTGAAAGATCAAACTTGAAGTGTTCTCAAAACTAATATGTAATTGACATGGGAACATTCTTCGGATGGACATGGAAAAAGACACAACGATTCATGGCTGTTGGGGAACGTAGCATAATTCAAAAAATTTCTATGCCTTCACCAAGATCCAACTATGGAGACATCTAGCAACGAGCAAATAAGAGTGCATCTACATACCGTTATGTAGATCGCGTGCGGAAGCTTTCAACGAAGTGTAGATGAAGTAGTCGTACTCTTCACGTTCTTCGTCACCGATGATCTAGCGCCGAACGGACGGCACCTCCGTGTTCAACACACGTACGGTGCAGCAACGTCACCTCCTTCTTGATCCAGCAAGGGGGAGGAGAAGTCGTCAGAGATCCGGCAGCACGACGGCGTGATGACGGATGCAGTGGAGATCGCAGCAGGGCTTCGCCGGGCGCTCTGCGTTGGAGTATGGAGGTGTGACGGGAGGGGGAAAGGCGCCAGGGCTTCGGTGCGGCTGCCCTCTCCCTCCCCACATATATATAGGGGCCAGGGGGGTGCGCCTGGACCCCCTGCAGATCCAATCTGCAAGGGGGCGGCGGCCAGGGGGGTTCCTTGCCCCCCAAGGCAAGTGGAGCCCCCCTTCCCTTTAGGGTTTTAACCCTAGGCGCATGGGGAGGTGGGCCCCCTAGTGGTGCGCCAGCCCTGAGGGCTGGACACTTCCCCTTGCGGCCTAGGGGCCCCACCGGGATGGGTGGCCCCACCCGGTGGACCCCCGGGGCCCCTCCGGTGGTCCCAGGACGCTCCCGGTGACCCCCGGAGATCACCCGATGGCCGAAACTGGACTTCCTATATATCAATCTTTACCTCCGGACCATTCCGGAACTCCTCGTGACGTCAGGGATCTCATCCGGGACTCCGAACAACTTTCGGGTTTCCACGTGCATTTATCTCTACGACCCTAGCGTTACCGAACCTTAAGTGTGTAGACCCTACGGGTTCGGGAGACACGTAGACATGACCGAGACGACTCTCCGGTCAATAACCAACAGCCGGAACTGGATACCCATGTTGGTTCCCACGTGTTCCTCGATGATCTTCATCGGATGAACCACCGTGTCAAGGATTCACTCAATCCCGTATGTTATTCCCTTTGTCCATCGGTACGGTACTTGCCCGAGATTCGATCGTCGGTATTTCCCGATACCTTGTTCAATCTCGTTATGGCAAGTCTCTTTACTCGATCCGTAATCCATCATCCCATGACTAACCACTTAGTCACTTTGAGCTCATTATGATGATGTCTTACCGAGTGGGCCCACAGGTACCTCTCCGTCATACGGAGTGACAACATCCCACTCTCGGTTCGTACCAACTCAACAGACACTTTCGGAGATACCCGATGCGTACCTTTATAGTCACCCAGTTACGTTGTGACGGTTGGCACACCCAAAGTACTCCTACGGTATCCGGGAGTTGTACAACCTCATGGTCTAAGGAATAAATACTTGACACCGAAAAGCTTATGCATTACGAACTATACGATCTCGTGTTATGCTCAAGTTTGGGTCTTGTCCATCACATCATTCTCCTAATGATGTGATCCCGTTATCACTGACATCTCATGTCCATGGTCAGGAAACCGTGACCATCTGTTGATCAACGAGCTGGTAACTAGAGGCCTACCAGGGACTCATTGTGGTCTATGTATTCACACATGTATTGTTGTTTCCGTACAATACAATTCAAGCATGAATAACAGACAATTATCATGAACAAGGAGATATAATAATAATGCTTTTATTATTGCCTCTAGGGCATATCTCCAACAGTCTCCCACTTGCACTAGAGTCAATAATCTAGTTACATTGTGATGAATCGAACACCCATAGAGTTCTGGTGTTGATCATGTTTCGCTCGTGAAAGAGGTTTAGTCAACGGGTCTGCGACATTCAGATCCGTATGCACTTTACAAATATCTATGTCTCCATCCTGAACATAATTCCGGATGGAGTTGAAACGGCGCTTGATGTGCTTGGTCTTCTTGTGAAACCTGGGCTCCTTGGTAATAGCAATAGCACCAGTGTTGTCACAGAAGAGAGTCATTGGGCTTGACGCGCTTGGAATGACTCCTAGGTCGGTGATGAACTCCTTCATCCAGACTCCTTCCTGCGCTGCTTCAGAAGCAGCTATGTACTCCGCTTCACATGTAGACGCTGCCACCACGCTCTGTTTGCAACTGCACCAGCTGACTGCCCCTCCATTCAAAATATACACGTATCCGGTTTGAGACTTAGAGTCATCCAGATCTGTGTCGAAGCTAGCATCGACGTAACCCTTTACGACGAGCTCTTCGTCACCTCCATAAACGAGAAACATATCCTTAGTCCTTTTCAGGTAATTCAGGATGTTCTTGACCGCTGTCCAGTGTTCCGCACCGGGATCACTTTGGTACCTCCCTACCAAACTTATGGCAAGGTTCACATCAGGTCCGGTACACAGCATGGCATACATGATAGAACCTATGGCCGAGGCATAGGGAATGACACTCATCTTTTCTCTATCTTCTGCCGTGGTCGGCGACTGAGCCTTGCTCAATCTCATACCTTGCAAAATAGGCAAGAATCCTTTCTTTGACTGATCCATATTGAACTTCTTCAATATTTTGTCAAGGTATGTACTTTGTGAAAGACCAATGAGGCGCCTCGATCTATCTCTATAGATTTTGATGCCTAATATGTAAGCAGCTTCTCCAAGGTCCTTCATTGAAAAACTTTTATTCAAGTAGGCCTTTACATTTTCCAAGAATTCTATATCATTTCCCATCAGCAATATGTCATCCACATATAATATGAGAAATGCCACAGAGCTCCCACTCACTTTCTTGTAAATACAGGCTTCTCCATAAGTCTGTATAAAGCCAAACGCTTTGATCACCTCATGAAAGCGAATATTCCAACTCCGAGATGCTTGCACCAGCCCATAAATCGAGCGCTGGAGCTTGCATACCTTGTTAGCGTTCTCTGGATCGACAAAACCTTCCGGTTGCATCATATACAACTCTTCTTTGAGGAAGCCATTAAGGAATGTTGTTTTGACGTCCATTTGCCATATCTCATAATCATAGAATGCGGCAATAGCTAACATGATTCTGACTGACTTCAGCATCGCTACGGGAGAGAAAGTCTCGTCGTAGTCAATCCCTTGAACTTGTCGATAACCCTTAGCGACAAGCCGAGCCTTATAGATGGTCACATTACCATCCGCGTCTGTCTTCTTCTTAAATATCCATTTGTTTTCTATGGCGTGCCTGTCATCAGGCAAGTCCACCAAAGTCCATACTTTGTTTTCATACATGGATTCTATCTCGGATTTCATGGCTCCAAGCCATTTATTAGAATCCGGGCCCGCCATTGCTTCTTCATAGTTCGAAGGTTCACCGTTGTCTAACAACATGATTTCCAGGACAGGGTTGCCGTACCACTCTGGTGCGGAACGTGCCCTTGTGGACCTTCGAAGTTCAGTAGTAACTTGATCTGTTTCTTCATGATCATCATCATTGACTTCCTCCCTTGTCGGTGCAGGCACCTCAGGAACAGTTTCCTGCGCTGCGCTACTTTCCGGTCCAGGAGGGGTGACTGTCACCTCATCAAGTTCTACTTTCCTCCCACTCACTTCTTTCGAGAGAAACTCTTTCTCCAGAAAGCATCCATTTTTGGCAACAAAGACTTTGCCTTCGGATCTGTGGTAGAAGGTGTACCCAATCGTTTCCTTTGGGTATCCTATGAAGACGCATTTTTCCGATTTGGGTTCGAGCTTTTCAGGTTGAAGTTTCTTGACATAAGCATCGCAACCCCAAACTTTTAGAAACGACAGCTTCGGTTTCTTGCCAAACCAAAGTTCATACGGAGTCGTCTCAACGGATTTCGATGGAGCCCTATTTAAAGTGAATGCAGCAGTCTCTAAAGCATAACCCCAAAAAGATAGCGGTAAATCGGTAAGGGACATCATAGATCGCACCATGTCCAACAGAGTACGATTTCGACGTTCGGACACACCGTTACGTTGAGGTGTTCCGGGCGGTGTCAATTGTGAAACAATTCCACAGCTCCTAAGGTGTGTGCCAAATTCATGACTTAAATATTCACCCCCACGATCTGATCGCAAGAACTTTATTTTTCTGTCACGTTGATTCTCAACCTCATTCTGAAATTCCTTGAACTTTTCAAAGGTCTCAGACTTGTGTTTCATCAAATAGATATACCCATATCTACTCAAGTCATCTGTGAGGGTGAGAACATAACGATAGCCTCCGCGAGCCTCAACACTCATTGGACCGCACACATCGGTATGTATGATTTCCAACAAGTTGGTCGCTCGCTCCATTGTTCCGGAGAACGGAGTCTTGGTCATCTTGCCCAAGAGGCACAGTTCGCACGTGTCAAATGATTCATAATCAAGAGACTCCAGAAGTCCATCTGAATGGAGCTTCTTCATACGTTTGACACCAATATGACCAAGGCGGCAATGCCACAAGTATGTGGGACTATCATTATCAACTTTACATCTTTTGGCATCTACACTATGAATATGTGTATTACTACGTTCGAGATCCATCAAAAATAAACCATTGACCAGCGGGGCATGACCATAAAACATATCTCTCAAATAAATAGAACAACCATTATTCTCCGATTTGAAAGAGTAGCCATCTCGCATAAGACGAGATCCAGAAACAATGTTCATGCTCAAAGCTGGTACTAAATAACAATTATTCAGGTTTAAAACTAATCCCGAGGGTAGATGTAGAGGCAGCGTGCCGACGGCGATCACATCGACCTTGGAACCATTCCCGACGCGCATCGTCACCTCATCCTTCGCCAGTCTCCGCTTATTCCGCAGCTCCTGTTTTGAGTTACAAATGTGAGCAACTGCACCGGTATCAAATACCCAGGAGCTACTACGAGCGCTGGTAAGGTACACATCAATAACAAGTATATCAAATATACCTTTGACGTTGCCGGCCTTCTTGTCTGCTAAATATTTGGGGCAGTTCCGCTTCCAGTGACCCGTTCCCTTGCAATGAAAACACTCAGTCTCAGGCTTGGGTCCAAACTTTGGCTTCTTCCCGGCAACAGGCTTGCCAGGCGCGGCAACTCCCTTGCCGTCCTTCTTGAAGTTCTTCTTACCCTTGCCTTTCTTGAACTTAGTAGTTTTATTGACCATCAACACTTGATGTTCTTTCTTGATGTCTACCTCCGCTGATTTCAGCATTGAATACACCTCGGGAATGGACTTCTCCATCCCCTGCATATTGAAGTTCAACACGAAGCTCTTGAAGCTTGATGGGAGCGACTGGAGGATTCTGTCAACGATTGCTTCTTCTGGGAGATTCATTCCTAGCTGAGACAAGCGATTGTGCAATCCTGAAATCTTGAGGATGTGCTCACTGACAGAACAGTTCTCCTCCATCTTACAGCTGTAGAATGCGTCGGAGACATCATATCTCTCGACTCGGGCATGAGCTTGGAAAACCATTTTCAGCTCTTCGAACATCTCATATGCTCCGTGGTGCTCAAAACGTTTTTGGAGCCCCGACTCTAAGCTGTAAAGCATGCCGCACTGAACCAGGGAGTAATCATCACAACGCGACTGCCAGGCGTTCATAACGTCTTGGGTCGCCGGGAGAACGGGTGCATCACCTAGCGGTGCTTCTAGGACATATGATCTCTTGGCAGCTATGAGGATAATCCTCAGGTTACGGACCCAATCCGTATAGTTGCTACCATCGTCTTTCAGCTTGGTTTTCTCTAGGAATGCGTTGAAGTTGAGGGAAACTGGAGCGTGGGCCATTTGATCTACAAGAGATATTGTAAAGAATTTAGACTAAGTTCATGACAATTAAGGTCATCTTAATCAAATTTTAATGAACTCCCACTCAGAATGACATCTCTCTAGTCATCTAAGTGATACACGATCCGAATCGAGTAGTCCGTGTCCGATCATCACGTGAGACGGACTAGTCATCAACGGTGAACATCTTCATGTTGATCGTATCTTCTATACGACTCGTGTTCGACCTTTCGGTCTTCCGTGTTCCGAGGCCATGTCTGTACATGCTAGGCTTGTCAAGTGAACCCTAAGTGTATCGCGTGTGTAAATCTGTCTTACACCCGTTGTATGCGAACGTTAGAACCTATCACACCCGATCATCACGTGGTGCTTCGGAGCAACGAGCTTTAGCAACGGTGCACAGTTAGGGGAAACACATTACTTGAAATTTTAGTGAGAGATCATCTTATTTACTACCGTCGTTCTAAGTAAACAAGATGCATAAACATGATAAACATCACATGCAATCAATTAAAGTGACATGATATGGCCAATATCATCTTGCTCCTTGGATCTCCATCTTCGGGGCACCATGATCATCTTGTCACTGGCTCGACACCATGATCTTCATCATCATGATCTCCATCATCGTGTCTTGAAGAAGTCGTCACGCCAACTATTACTTCTACTACTATAGCTAACATTTAGCAATGAAGTAAAGTAATTACATGGCGTTATTCAGTGACACGCAGGTCATACAATAATTAAGACAACTCCTATGGCTCCTGCCGGTTGTCAAGTTCATCGACATGCAAGTCGTGATTCCCTATTACAAAAACATGATCAATCTCATACATCACATATATCATTCATCACATCTTCGTTCTTGGCCATACCACGTCACATAGCACATGCTATAAAAACAAGTTAGACGTCCTCTAATTGTTGTTGCAAGTTTTACGTGGCTTCTATAGGGTTTCTAGCAAGAACGTTTCTTACCTACGCCAAAACCACAACGTGATTTGTCAACTTCTATTTACCCTTCATAAGGACCCTTTTCATCGAATCCGATCCGACTAAAGTAGGAGAGACAGACACCCGCCAGCCACCTTATGCATCTAGTGCATGTCTGTCGGTGGAACCAGTCTCACGTAAGCGTACGTGTAAAGTCGGTCCGGGCCGCTTCATCCCACAATACCGCCGAATCAAGATTGACTAGTAACGGTAAGAAAGTTGAACAAGATCATACGCCCACAACTGCTTTGTGTTCTACTCGTGCAAGATGCTACGCATAAAACCTAGGCTCTGATACCACTGTTGGGGAACGTAGCATAATTCAAAAAAATTATACGCCTTCACCAAGATCCAACTATGGAGACATCTAGCAACGAGCAAATAAGAGTGCATCTACATACCGTTATGTAGATCGCGTGCGGAAGCTTTCAACGAAGTGTAGATGAAGTAGTCGTACTCTTCACGTTCTTCGTCACCGATGATCTAGCGCCGAACGGACGGCACCTCCGTGTTCAACACACGTACGGTGCAGCAACGTCACCTCCTTCTTGATCCAGCAAGGGGGAGGAGAAGTCGTCAGAGATCCGGCAGCACGACGGCGTGATGACGGATGCAGTGGAGATCGCAGCAGGGCTTCGCCGGGCGCTCTGAGTTGGAGTATGGAGGTGTGACGGGAGGGGGAGAGGCGCCAGGGCTTCGGTGCGGCTGCCCTCTCCCTCCCCACATATATATAGGGGCCAGGGGGTGCGCCTGGACCCCCTGCAGATCCAATCTGCAAGGTGGCGGCGGCCAGGGGGGTTCCTTGCCCCCCAAGGCAAGTGGAGCCCCCCTCCCCTTTAGGGTTTTAACCCTAGGCGCATGGGGAGGTGGGCCCCCTAGTGGTGCGCCAGCCCTGAGGGCTGGACACTTCCCCTTGCGGCCTAGGGGCCCCACCGGGATGGGTGGCCCCACCCGGTGGACCCCCGGGGCCCCTCCGGTGGTCCCGGGACGCTCCCGGTGACCCCCAGAGATCACCCGATGGCCGAAACTGGACTTCCTATATATCAATCTTTACCTCCGGACCATTCCGGAACTCCTCGTGACGTCAGGGATCTCATCTGGGACTCCGAACAACTTTCGGGTTTCCACGTGCATTTATCTCTACGACCCTAGCGTTACCGAACCTTAAGTGTGTAGACCCTACGGGTTCGGGAGACACGTAGACATGACCGAGAGGACTCTCCGGTCAATAACCAACAGCGGGATCTGGATACCCATGTTGGTTCCCACGTGTTCCTCGATGATCTTCATCGGATGAACCACCGTGTCAAGGATTCACTCAATCCCGTATGTTATTCCCTTTGTCCATCGGTACGGTACTTGCCCGAGATTCGATCGTCGGTATTTCCCGATACCTTGTTCAATCTCGTTATGGCAAGTCTCTTTACTCGATCCGTAATCCATCATCCCGTGACTAACCACTTAGTCACTTTGAGCTCATTATGATGATGTCTTACCGAGTGGGCCCAGGGGTACCTCTCCGTCATACGGAGTGACAACATCCCAGTCTCGGTTCGTACCAACTCAACAGACACTTTCGGAGATACCCGATGCATACCTTTATAGTCACCCAGTTACGTTGTGACGGTTGGCACACCCAAAGTACTCCTACGGTATCCGGGAGTTGTACAACCTCATGGTCTAAGGAATAAATACTTGACACCGAAAAGCTTATGCATTACGAACTATACGATCTCGTGTTATGCTCAAGTTTGGGTCTTGTCCATCACATCATTCTCCTAATGATGTGATCCCGTTATCACTGACATCTCATGTCCATGGTCAGGAAACCGTGACCATCTGTTGATCAACGAGCTGGTAACTAGAGGCCTACCAGGGACTCATTATGGTCTATGTATTCACACATGTATCGTTGTTTCCGTACAATACAATTCAAGCATGAATAACAGACAATTATCATGAACAAGGAGATATAATAATAATGCTTTTATTATTGCCTCTAGGGCATGTCTCCAACAATGGCAACACATGCTTTTGGTTTGCCATGGCAAAAAACTGAATTTGTCATTGCAAAAACATTCAACAGCATCTATACAAAGTTATTAAGTACCTTACTATCTCTTGTCGACTATATCATGCACGCATTCCGCTATTCCATCACGAGTTGAGGGAGAAGAACTCACCGGCAGGACAGGCATGGGTGCTCGAAGGCGGGGAATAAACAAAGCAACACGACCACCTCCTCCACAGAGTGGCCATATGTGACACTGGCGCAGATCCGATGGCGGGCAACCGTGTCGTACGCCTCCTCCCCGCGATGGTGCAAGCTGCTCACCAAACAAGGATCAGGAAATTGTACACAAACCATCGTATACATACAAGTGTTTTAGCTGAACCTCTCCTCTACACTCAGTTTCTCATACAGAGTACCGTGAATGAGGAACGGTTGTTGACAAATGATAGACGCTAGGGTCCTACCGCGTCTCGACCATAGGTTGTAGGGGTGAGACGTGGGTTTACGAGAGGTTGGGCGCGGCCGACGGCGCGTCAGCACCGTGATTGCGTGGGAGGAGGCAGTGGCGGTGGTGAGGGGCGGCTAGGGTTTAGGGTTTCCGGCTCGTGAGGGGAGCCGGGAAATAGTTATGATTTATAGCTTAATTCCGAAAGGTAGCCTTACATCTGTTTATATAATCATTGCTACTAATAAAAATAAGATAAGTTGGGCTAAGCCCCTAACTAGACGCGCCCAACGGGCCTCTTCCGGCTATAAGTGACGCCGGTCATAACATCTCTCCCCGCTTGCGCAAATAGCTCATCCTCAAGCTGGAAGTCAGGAAAGTGTTGGCGGAACTCGTCAAGCTGCTCCCAAGTGGCATCCTCCTCCGGACGGCCTTGCCACTGGATCAACAAGTGCCACACCTCACGATGCTGCTGGACCTGCAACACCTTCATCGGTCCTGGAAGAAGGCGCCCATCGGAGGTCGGAGGAAGCACCGGCATGGTCGTCGGCGGGTCCCCGTGGAAGGGCTTCAGCAACCCCACATGGAAGGCATCATGGATACGGGCACCGGCCGGCAGCTGAAGGCGGTAGGCAACCTTCCCGATGCGCTCCAGCACGTAAAATGGCCCAGCTTATCGAGGACCCAGCTTGCACTTCGTGCACGGGTCGGGGGACTACGTGGAGCGGTGAAGGAGGTGCAGCCATACCGAGTCGCCCATCGCAAACTCCGCCGCGTGGTGGTGGGTGTTGTAGCTGTGCTTGGACAGCTGTTGTGCGTGGAGAAGACGTTGGTGCACCTCCATAAGCATCTCATCCTGGCTGCAAAGGAGGTCGCCAGCCGCCTCCGTCCTCGCCATCTCGGGGTCAACCGGTAGGATGGACGGGGGCGGTCGGCCATAGACCACTTCAAAAGGCGTGGCGTGCAGGGCGGAGTGGTATGAAGTGTTGTAGCAGTACTCCGCCCACACGAGCCAGTCCACCCAAGCACGGGGACGATTACCTGTAACACAACACAAATACATGGCAATCACCTTGTTTACCACCTCAGATTGACCGTCCGTCTGAGGATGGAAGGCCGTACTCAGGCACAGCTTCACGCCAGCCATTCGAAAGAGATCACGCCAGATGTGCCCTGTGAACACCGGGTCCTGGTCACTGGTGATCGAAGAGGGGAACCCATGTAGGAGGACGATGTCGTCGGAGAAGGCACGCGCCACGGAGGCGGCAATGTAGGGATGGTCGAGCGTGATGAAGTGCGCGTACATGGAGAAGCGGTCAACCAGCGTAAGGATGACGGACTTGCCGCCCACCTTGGGGAGGCCCTTGATGAAGTCCATGGAGATGTCGGCCCAAACCTGAGGGGCACCTCCAGGGGCTAGAGCAGCCCGGCCAGTCTCAGCGTCTCCGTCTTGTTGCGCTGGCACGTTAGGCAAGAACGCACCCAATCGTGGACCAGGGCCCAGTTGCCGGGCATGTAGAAGTCAGCGCGGAGACGGTGGAGGGTCTTCTGCACGCCCTCGTGACCGGCTGAGTGGGCCAGCAGCAGGACCTGGTGAAGGAGGTCGCCATGATCCGGCACGAAAAGCCGGCGCCCATGCAAGAGCAAGCCGTCTGCCAAGCGCCATGGATCCTCCAAGGCGCTACCGAATGAGCTGAGCGTCTGCAGCGTCTGCGGTGGCCCGGCGGGTGTCATCAATGAGAGAGAAGGAGGGCCTCGAACGGATGCAGAGGGCCGCCCCCGCTGGGTCGATGACGTCCGAGTCGGGGTCGGCGTCGCGGCGGGACTGGGCATCGGCCACGGTGTTGAGGAGACCCGGGCGATACTCGATAATGAAGTCGAAGCCAAAGAGTTTGTTGATCCACT
>LR738715.1:195529225-195562645 GCA_902687465.1 Secale cereale | reverse complement strand
TCAGCGCGGAGACGGTGGAGGGTCTTCTGCACGCCCTCGTGACCGGCTGAGTGGGCCAGCAGCAGGACCTGGTGAAGGAGGTCGCCATGATCCGGCACGAAAAGCCGGCGCCCATGCAAGAGCAAGCCGTCTGCCAAGCGCCATGGATCCTCCAAGGCGCTACCGAATGAGCTGAGCGTCTGCAGCGTCTGTGGTGGCCCGGCGGGTGTCATCAATGAGAGAGAAGGAGGGCCTCGAACGGATGCAGAGGGCCGCCCCCGCTGGGTCGATGACGTCCGAGTCGGGGTCGGCGTCGCGGCGGGACTGGGCATCGGCCACGGTGTTGAGGAGACCCGGGCGATACTCGATAATGAAGTCGAAGCCAAAGAGTTTGTTGATCCACTGATGTTGCGGCACGGTAGAGAGCCTCTGATCCAATAAGAACTTGAGGCTGTAGTGATTCGTGTGCATACGGAACGACCTCCCCAGAGATACGACCGCCAATGGTGTGCAGCCTGCACCAAGCCAATGAGCTACCTCTCATGGGCCGCGAGCTTATGATGGCGCGTGGCGAAGGGCCTGCTAAAGAACGCAAGCGGCCCATCACCCTGATGAAGGACGGCGCCAAACCCCATGCCCGAGGCGTCGCGCCCCATGACGAACGGCTTGTCGAAGTCGGGCATCTTGAGGACCGGACCCGTAGTGAGAACCCGCTTGAGGCCCTGGAATGCCTCGGTCGCCTCAGCATCCCAAGCGAAGGCCTCACGGTGCAACAGGCGCGTGAGCGGGGACGCAATGATGCCAAGCTCCTGGATGAATTTCTGGTAGTACCCTGCGAGGCCCAGGAAGCCTCGTAGTGCCCGCAGCGAGTGCGGCGTCAGCCAAGACACGACAGCCACCACCTTGTCGGCACCCATAGCGACACCCTCGGCCGAGATAACGTGGCTGAGGTAGGCGACCGAAGACGTGCCGAACGAGTACTTCGAGCGCTTGAGGTGAAGATGGTGCGCTCGAAGCTCGTTGAAGCCGATGGCGACGTGCTGAAGGTGCTCCGCCAATGAGGCACTGTAGATAAGAATGTCATGAAAGAAAACGAGCATAAACTGGCGCAAGTATGGGTGGAGAACATCGTTCATCAAGGCCTGGAAGGTCGCCGGGGCGTGGGAGAGACCAAAGGGCATCACCAAGAACTCGAAGTGGCCATGATGAGTCCAAAACATCGTCTTCGCGACATCGTCTGGGTGCATCCGAACCTGGTGGTAGCCTAAACGGAGGTCGAGCTTGGTGAAGAAGCGTGCCCCATGTAGCTCATCTAGGAGCTTGTCGACGACCGGGATGGGAAATTTATCCTTGAGCGTCTGGGCGTTAAGAGCACGGTAGTCAATGCAGAAACGCCACGTGCCGTCCACCTTGCGGACGAGGAGGAACGGCGTCGAAAACAGCGAGGTGGATATCCGAATGATGCCCAAGACGAGCATGACCGCGCACTGCCGCTCCAGCTCGTCCTTCTGCAACTGGGGATAGTGGTAAGGGTGCACCGCAACAGGGGCGGTGCCTGGCAGGAGGTGAATGCGGTGGTCGTACGCCAGCTGGCGGAATGCCCTAGGGCTTGTCGAAGAGGTCGCGATGCTGCTGCAAGAGATGACCCACATGGGATGCTCAGGCCCCGCAGTAGTCGCCGTCAGCTGCAGATGCGGCATCGCTAGGGAGGCACCACCAACGCCCTCCCACCGGACGCGGTGACCCATGCGCCAGAAGGTCATCGTCATGGCGTCGAAGTCCCATAGGATGGGACCCAGGGTCCGCAAGAAGTCGACGCCGAGGATGAATTCAAAGCTGCCCAAGTCAATGTCGGTGCACGTGATGGTGAAGTGCTCGTCGCCGATGGTGATGGGAACGTTCTGGGCAATCCCATGATAGCAGAGGCGGTCACCGTTAGCCACCGTGACCCGGAGCTGCTCCCCACCTGTCGGTTGTAGCGCCAAGCAGTGCATGGTCGACTCGGGCATGAAGTTATGTGTGGAGCCCGTATCCAGGAGGGCCATGAGGCACTCGCCGTGAATCATCACCGATAGGAGCATCGTATGCTTCACGCATATACCCACGAGGTCATGGAGAGAGATCACGAGAGTCGTCGCCGGCGCGACCTCCGCGGCATCTAGGGCGGGCAAGTCGCCGAGCGCGGCGGCGGTGGTGTCCTCCTCGATGTAGTCGGCCGCCTCCAAGTAGAAGAGCCGCGGACAGACGTGGCACGACACATACGGCTCATCGCAATTATAGTAGAGCCCCTGGCGGCGGCGCTTGAGCTGCTCGGTCGGGGTGAGCCGGCGGAAGGGACGCGTCGCGGCCAGAGTGGTGGTCGTTGTAGAGGCTGGAGGCGGACGCCCCGGCACAGGTAGCGCCGGGGATGGCCTGGCGGGCTGTCGGGTGCCCTAAGACGGTGACGCCTGCTGCAACGCCTACGCGTGACGCTCGAAGGCGTGGGCATAATACATGGCCGTCTGGAGGTCCTGAGGTCCCCGTAGCTCCATGCCCACGCGGATATGCCTCACTCTTGTTGACAACTCTTGAAATTTGAAACATGTTCATTAGTCATCAAGAGTCAAATTCATAGTGGCCTCATTATTATTTTTCTAGGTAGTCTTTTACCTGTCTCATAGCTATACCGTATGTACACTCAAAGACTTGGACATTTTAAACTTTCCACTACTTCCTCAAACTCTCCAAGGTCAACTCATGTCCATCTTTCGGTGCCGATAGACTTAGTCAACGGTTTGGACCTGGTACTCTCCAACACAACTTTAGCACCTTATGCACACTTGTGTGACCACATATTTCACCTCCAGTTCCGCTTGGGCTTTCGATATGTTTCATGCTTACCACATGCCTCACAGCTATCACGCCTTCTGCCCCCTCCCCCAAGTACAGAGAACCATCATTCACCATTGGGCCATGCTGAGTTTCATGCTTCCCTTGTACCAGAGCCCCAATACGAACCAAGTGTTTCTTGTGTTTCTCCCCTCTCATATAGGCTTCACTATAGCCCCTCCATCAGCCCAGTGGATTTTTTTTACCACACTCTAGCTCCACCTTTAACGTACACGACCTCATGATGGATTATCAGCGTCTCACTAATGCGGAGTGGAGACACGTTGAAGAGGGATTGGAAAAATGGTTGAGCAGTTAGAAAGGCAAGTTGCTCTCCGTTGGATGGTGTTTGGCAAACCCTGTTGCACAATAAGTATCTAGGCCAAAAAGTGTTGTCCCAAGCATATTGGAAACCTGGTGACTCACATTTTTGGTCTGGTCTGATGGCGGTAAAGAAACATCTATTCCGTTTTGGATCATTCGCGCGTAAAGGACGGCTCTAAGATACGTTTCTGGGAGTACATGTGGCTAGGAAACACCACTCTTCAGGAACAGTATCCAGCCTTGTACCGAATTGTACGTGATAAGAATGATACTCTTGCGCCCGTTCTCAGCTTCTCCCCGCCGAATGTATCATTTAGGAGGGATTTGATTGGCCACCACCTTGCGTCATGGCAACATCTTCTATCCCGTTTGGATTTGATTAACTTGACACAAGGGAGGGATGTGTTTCGCTAAAATCTCACTACAGCTGGATCCTTCATAGTTGACTCTATGTACCGTGCACTCTCGCACTCAGAGGTTCCAGTGAATAATAATAAACTAATATGGAAATCAAAGATGCCACTAAAAAATAAGATTTTCATGTGGTATCTTCGAAGAGGAGTTGTGCTAACAAAAGACAACATTGCTAGACGCAACTGGCAAGGAAGTAAGAAGCGTAGCTTTTGTACTCACGACGAGACAATTAAACACCTCTTCTTTCAATGCAAGTTCGCGCGTTCTATATGGTCAGTTATCCAAATAGCATCCAATTTGTATCCGTCAACAAGTGTTGCAATATATATGGTCACTGGATTGATGAAATACCAAATACTTTTAGTACGCTAATACGGGTGGGAGCGTCTGCCTTATTATGGTCGCTTTGGCTATGAAGAAACGATTGTGTTTTTAATGGCAAAACCTCTTCTCCTATGCATGTTATTTACCGTTGTACGCACTGGCTTCGTATGCGGTCTACGCTACAGCGAACGGAGTATCAATCGTTGTTCAAGGCACTGTGCATGCAATTGGAGCGGGTGGCCAGGGAGGTTTTTATCCAACATGGGTGGCAACATAATCTCCGGATCGGTCAACCTCCTCCATCGACATTGGCATAGTTTTGGACTCATATGGTTTTACTGTTGCCAACTTGTCATTTTCTAATTATACTAGCATGCTAGGCTCTTCGTTTAAGGTTGTGTGCATCTTAGTTATGTAGAGGCTGAGTGTCGCTTATTATGCTTTGTATCCACTTGATACTACATTATGAGTTAATAAAAGCGTCATTTGTTGAAAAAAAAACTATACGAAGACTATATGGCACCCATGGGTGAAGTATTTGGTGGCGCAACATAGATGCTTAGAGGTGTTGGAGAGAGCACGTACGTCCAAGTGCCCAACAACTCCTGGAGCCCACAGGTCAGTGCAGACGATACAGGTCGCTAAAGACTCAGTCAGCTGTAGCAAATGCAGGGTGATTTTGCGCGGGAGGTGCAACGCGGGCGCCAGGAGAATTCGTAGAAGATACGGGTCGCCAACGACGCGGTTAGTTCTACGGGAAGACAAAACAGTGAAACACTGCATCGTAGACTTCACTTGACCCGGCGAAGCACAGAGCTCCTCCACTCTATATATGCCCTACACGACTTCACTGAGCCACTCACATCGTCCGCGTAACTAACCCCGATCGATCGAGGTGTCACCACAACGAAGCACCGAACCTTCCTCCGATTCGAGATCCCTACTCGGTAGTGAGCCAGCATGGACCTCCCCATAGTTCACCCAGGCGCGGCGCCGGCGGGCAACGTCGAGATGGGCCATCAAGCACAAGCAGCAGCCGTGAACCCGCCGCCACCAGCGGCTCACGACCAGCCGGCCGTGAACCAGCAGCAGCTCGGCGGCCAAGGACCGAACACCTGGGTCGGCAACGACGCCAACACGCTGCTGGTGGTGGCCACGCTGATCACCACGCTCACCTACCAGCTCGGCACTAACATCCCCGGCGGGTACTGGCAGGAGACGAAGTCGGAGGGCGGCAAGGAGATCCGCGCCGGCGACCCCATCATGCGCGACCTGCACCGGCCCAGGTACGCGCCGTGAAAACCACTCGATCGGTCGTTCATGCCAGTATCGGTTGACATGCCGGCATGCACAGGTACTGGTTGTTCATGGCGGCAAGCTGGGTTGGGTTTGCGAGCTCGATGGTGATGACGCTGAGCCTGCTGGTGCGGATGTCGGTGGACTCGCGGCACGTGCGGTGGTCGTTCGTGGTGGCCTACTCCAGCCTCGTGCTCACCTTCGTCGTGTCGCAGCCCAGGACGCACCTGTCGATGGACATCCTCGTCTGGGCGGGCGTCCTCGCCTTCCTCTGGCTCGTCATCAGCGTACACCCGGAGCACCGCACGCGCATCGTCCAGGCACTCTGCTGCAGCCACCGCAACTAGGAGTTGACTGGCGGATGGCTCTATCGTTCAGAGGTCCAGCCGGATACGTAGTTTGATTGGCTTGGGAATTAGTGATGTATACTTTTGTACTTTTCTATTAATCCGAGGGAGTAGTATTATTGCTCTTTACAGTAGTGATCGATGATCACCATTTTCTTCAAGCTGTGTGACATACTGCTGATGTTAATGAATTGACGCAATCCTTCCGCCACTCTCTTTTTTCCTAATCAAATCTAGCGCACAACGGTTCGCCTTCTAGACTTAGTGAATGAACAGTCACGTGAAAGGAGGAAAAACACGGCAAAAATAAGGGGGAAGGGGATTTTTCCTCCTGATAAACGACATAAGTTTACCCAAATGGTAAGTGCCACACGTGTGGCATGAAGTAACACCGCCCTGATGTTTTTTACAATAAAGTTGTCATCCGGGAAAAAAAAACAAGTTTATTAATAAGAAATAACAGATGCATGCTTAAGACGAGGGGTACAATATAATTTAGAGGCCCCTTAAACTTATCAAAAGTGGTAAAACACTAGCTAATCTAGCAAGCTCATCAAGCGACCTTATTTGCTTCTCTGTTACAATGTTCAAAACAGGTGAGAAGGAAGTCACGAGCCTAACAATCATCAAAAACAACTCTGACGCAGCCGCATAACGACCTCCATTGTTCATGGTGTCGGTGACTTCTAAATTATCGGAGTTGATAACAAAGTGATTGCATCCAACCCTTTGCGCAACGGATAATCCAAATCTCAATGTGAATACCTCAGCCGTTAGGACATCTGCACACCACCCAATTTTCAATTCCCCCAACAATAAAATTATTTTTATGATCTCTCATAACAGCACCAGTTATGCTCCTTAGCAAGTCTTGATCGAAGGAAGCATCAATATTAAGTTTTACAAAACCCATAGTGGGCCTAATCCAACCCCTCTTTCATGGTAGCATTTGGGGAGGAAGCAATGGCATAATTAGCCATAAGCTCTGTTGGAAAATACAGTGTCTAGGTGGTGCTTAGGCATGCTTAGGCGCTACGCCACAATCAAACACCTCGCCTAGGGCAAAGGCGGAAGCCTAGGTAGTGAAATCAATAAATTGTCCAATAGAGTGAGAAATCATGCCATATTTTGTTGATAACCCAAATGGACAATATTCCAATGAACATTATATGATAGTTTACTCATTACATGCTCTAAATTGATTTATATGGGTATATAATACCCCAAACATGCCCTAATGGTCAAAATTACTTCCTCTATGCCAAAATACTTGTAGTTGGGGAAACTTGTACTATTTCTCCCAACTACAAATATTCAACTACAAATATTTCAGTACAGAGCGAGTATATGACTATCTAGGCCATGACTAGTGCGCTTAAGCACCGCATAGGAGCTAGGAGAAGGCCAACCGCCTCGCTTACGCCTAGCGCCCATAAGAGTATGAATCTCCATATTAGTCTGGTTGACATATTGAATTTTCTCCTCATGGACTAACTTGCGCCTTTCCCGCCATAAGTATCCAGCGGTAATGACGATCATCTCACACACATTCTATATACCCAATAGATAATTCCTTATCGGCTATAAGAAGTAGAAACTGAAGTACAACCTCGCCGGCACGATCGACTTCACAAGCCCTTTTGACAATATCATCCAACTGCAGACTAAGGCATAGCCTGGTTGTGGGAAGGGGCTGATGCCTTCCCACCCACCTAGGTTCAAGACATGGTACTTGCAGTTTGGGTTTGTTGCATCAATTATACTATAGGGGTTCCCTTACAATCTTTCTGTCAAAAAAAAAAAAATCATCCAACCCCAACATTCTCCAAACATCTTTAGCTTTCTAGCATAGGAACATCAAGTGCTTTGAATCTTCTACTACATTAGAACAAGAAAAACACTGAGCCAAAACTTTTAGGTGCCTATTAGCAAGCATAACACAATATGGGAGAGTGACATGCAACATATGCCAAATAAATGGGTTAACATTGCCCAGACAAGACATCTTCAAAATCTTACACCAAATAGGGTTAAATGTGACTTGTACCATCCCATTAGTTTGATGAAGTTTTATCCCATGCTGGTGATCCCATTCCATGAAACAAGTCGATCTAACAGAGAAGGTCCTTTTTTTTGTAAAACTACAAGCAATAAAATCCAACATCTCATGCATTGGAAGAGGGGTCGCAAGAACCCGTTAAGCATCAACTAGCTACAACGTTTATATGAAGAGATCTTCATCCCAATTGGTATTAGTTTGGTAAAAAGGATCAGAATCCTTAGACAGCATATTTTCCCCTCTAGGAGTAATAACTTTCCTACTAGCACAATCGTGATCCATGCATCATCCCAAATATCAATACCCTCACCATTTCCAACTAACCATACATAACCATGTTTCAGAGAATTGATGCCTGCCATGATACTTTTCCAAGTAAAAGAATATTTCTTTTTTAAACATGTGTTCGGCAAAACACCCTTAGGGAAATATTTATGTATCAAAACAAATGCACTTAAAGAATATGGCTTCTCAATTAGTCGCCATGCTTGTTCTCTAACATCGCCAAATCATGACAACGAATATTGCAGAATCAATTCCTCTGTTTTTTGGGATACACATTTTCCATCAAGCCATTCAATGCATCCTCTTCTAGTCGTCTTCGTCTCCCCGCCAAATATGTGACATTGCGCCAATGATTCCTTTATAAGTTGTCTTAGGAATTTTAAAGGCGGACATAACATAGACGGGGATAGGTTGAACAACAAACTTGAGAAGAATTTCCTTTTCCAACCACTGAATTTCATAATAATATGATGAATGAGGTACTAAAAGCATTCGGTTTTGTCCATGCCCACATGGGCTACAATCCCATATATCTGTCATTAAGAGCCTCAGTCATGATATTTAGAGTGGTACAAACAAGTCCCTTGATCTCCACTGCCGCATTGGGACTAAAGAAAATACTAGATTTATCTGTTGAATATATTAGCAATTCATCATATGGTTTAATCCGAAATATCATAAAATTAATCATGACAGAAGCAACTAAAGCGAGCATGCAAATATCTAGTAAAATGGGGAAACAGATCCAATCTACGGCAAGTACTAGACATAGAAATTGTAGCGAGATCTGATACAGATGAGAGAGAGATGCATACGTTGCAGCAGCTGTAGTAGCGGCTGTGTTGTCCCCGGTCTGGGCCATGTCGTCGTCGAGGAAGAGGTTGCCGATGTCGGGGAAGAAGTCGTCGTTGGGGAAGAGGTTGCCGATGTCGGGGAAGAAGTCGTCGTTGGGGAAGTGATCGCTGTCAGCAGTCGAGCGAGAGCTCTCCCCAAAAACCTGATCGCCCCTCTCCCGTACAGGATCGCAAGAGGCGGGGTTCCGAAGGCCTGTTGTCCCTTCTTCTGGTGCACGCCGGAAGGAGGGATGGAGAAGGCTTGAGTGGCGGCGCAATATTTTGGAACGGTGAGAAACCATACGAAAACAACCTACTTCCAAGGCTGGCTTGGTACGGGTTTATATAGTGTATGTTGGGAGTCAAAGCAGCCGCCATAAACGCGTCCGTTTATGATTTAGAAACTACCGTACTTAACACGTCCGTTTATGAAATAGAAACAGTAATAATAAACGCGTTTGTTAATGAGTCAAAAACGGTCGTAATAACCGCGTCTGTTAATGAAATAGAAACAGCCCTAATAAACGCGACCGCTACTAATTAATCAATGACTCATTAATTTTCCCAATTAACAAAATAATAATGTGTCAATGAGAATTTCTGAATTTATTTGGACTAGTAAATACTAGTAAATTTCAACAATCCCCCACAAAATCTCATAGACACATCTCCTCATTTTTAAGTTCCAAAGCATTGTTTATATACCGGTACTTAGTGGAGACTGTTAAGTTGAACTTCCACCTAGAATGTTATGTTACACTAATTCACAACATGGATAGTGGACTATGCCTTGAACTACAAGTTTGCTGTGATACCAGTTTCACACAACGTCTAGACCGATACTAGGCTGCCGCAAGGCTTCCCCGCGGTTGGAGCTTATGCGTCATACTCCGAAGGCCTTTCATGAGTTTATTAGAGAACACCCAATTCTCACAGATTGCGACGTTCAACAATCAAGCTCATATAGGTGAGTTCCTCAAGAGATGCTCTGTAGGACACATATCCGCTTATATAAGTAAACCACTTGGAACACATTAAGACAAATGTCAACCTACCATACAGATTAGGAGAATATTGCATCTTCACGGAGTGGGATAAAATATAAGAATACTCTCCTCTCAGCTGACCAACAGCTTGTCTCTTACTTCTAATTCACGGGATCTCCGATCATATAGAGTAGGTTACCACTGTGGACAACTCATACCGTGGGTCTCAAACCCATCTCCCTCGATGCATTATCTATCACATTACGTGATAAACCCTTTGTGAAGGGATCTGCCAAGTTCATAGTCGTTTGGATATAATCCACTGTAATAACTCCGGAGTTTTTCAGTTTCCTGACAGATTTCAATCTCCTCTTCACATGCCTTGATGACTTCATATTATCCTTAGAACTGTTCACTTTGATGATCACGGTTTGATTATCACAGTTCATTAGGATCGCGGGTATTGGTTTTTCAACCACAGGCAAGTCCATCAAAAGCTCACGAAGCCACTCTGCTTCAACAGTGGCTGTATCTAATGCTGCGAGTTCTGCTTCCATAGTTGACCTCGTTAAGATGGTTTGCTTGCAAGACTTCCAAGAAACAGCGCCACCACCAAGTGTAAATAAATAACCACTAGTGGCCTTAATCTCATCAGCATCAGATATCCAATTAGAATCACTATAGCCTTCCAGAACCCTCGGGTTTCCAGTATAGTGAATTCCATAGCTCGTTGTGCCTTTTAAATAGCGCATAACTCTCTCAAGCGCACGCCAATGATCATCTCCCGGATTGGAAACAAACCGGCTCAATTTGCTCACAGCAAAAGAGATGTCAGGCCTCGTGGCACTCGCCAAATACATAAGCGAGCCTATAATCTGAGAATATCTCAGTTGATCTCTAGCAATCCGTCGATTCTTTCGAAGCAACACACTAGGATCATATGGAGTTGGAGAAGGCTTACAGTCGCTATACCCGAAGCGACTCAAGACCTTTTCCACATAGTGAGATTGAAGCAGTGTAATCCCACCATTATCATCTCTCAGCAGCTTGATGTTCAAGATAACATCAGCCACTCCTAGATCCTTCATCTCAAAACAACGAGATAAGAAATCCTTAACTTCCTTAATTAAATCAAGATTGGTTCCAAATATCAGTATGTCGTCGACATATAGACAAAGAATAACTCCCTCGCCCCCACCATGGCGATAGTACACACATTTGTCAGCTTCGTTTACAACAAAGCCTTCAGAAGTCAAAGTCCTTTCAGACTTCTCGTGCCATTGCTTAGGAGCTTGCTTGAGGCCATATAATGACTTCAATAACTTACACACTTTTCCTTCCTGACCGGGCACTACGAAACCGTCTGGCTGCTCCATATAAATTTCCTCATCCAACTCTCCATTAAGGAAAGCTGTCTTAACGTCCATTTGATGAACGAGAAGACCATGCGAGGCAGCCAAAGACAGTAGCACTCGGATAGTGGTCAATCTAGCCACAGGTGAGTAAGTATCAAAGAATTCTTCACCTTCTTTCTGAGTATAACCCTTGGCCACAAGCCTTGCCTTGTACTTTTCAATTGTACCATCAGGCCTAAGCTTTTTCTTGAACACCCACTTACACCCTACAGGTTTACACCCATAGGGACGATCGGTGATCTCCCAGGTTCCGTTAGCCAGGATGGAATCCATCTCGCAACGGACAGCCTCTTTCCAGTAGTCAGCATCAAGAGATGCATAGGCTTCTGAAATAGTCCTAGGTGTGTCATCCACGAGGTACACAATGAAATCATTACCAAAGGACTTTGCAATCCTCTGTCTCTTGCTCCTAACAGGAACTTTATTGTCATCCTCCAAGGGATTCTCAACGTGTTCTATTGGAATGGTGGGTTCAGGAATCTCAGTTATTTCCTGACTCGATAAAATAGGTATTTCCTGATTTGATGAGCTAGCCATATCCTTCATAGGAAATATGTTCTCAAAGAAAGTCGCATCATTCGACTCCATAATCGTACCGACATGCATGTCGGATACCTCAGATTTTACTACCAAAAATCTATAACCGATGCTATTAAAAGCATAGCCCAGAAGAACACAATCTATGGTTTTAGGTCCAAGCTTGCGCTTCTTGGGAATTGGTATATTGACTTTCGCCAAGCAACCCCAAGTACGTAAGTAAGAGAGTTTCAATCTTTTCCTTTCACATTCCTCAAATGGAGTAATGGTTTTATTCTTTGTGGGAACTCGGTTTAGGACATGACATGCAGTCATTAGCGCCTCCCCCCACCATGCCTTGGAGAGACCCGAAGTGTCTAACATGGCGTTAACCAAATCAGACAGAGTTCGGTTCTTTCTTTCAGCCACCCCATTTGACTGAGGTGAATAGGGAGGCGTCCTCTCATGGATAATACCATGTTCCGCACAAAACGAATTGAATTCATTTGAAAAATACTCTCCACCACGATCAGACCTAAGCCGTTTAATTTTACGATCAAGTTGGTTCTCTGCTTCGGCCTTATAGTTTTTGAAGTAAGTTAAAGCCTCATCTTTTGTTTTCAGAAGATACACATAACAATATCTAGTGGAGTCATCAATGAGTGTCATAAAGTATTTCTTTCCATCCTTTGTCAACATGCCATTCATCTCACAAAGATCAGAATGTATAAGCTCCAGTGGTGCTAAATTTCTTACCTCCGCAGTCTTATGGGACTTGCGAGGTTGCTTAGCTTGAACACACACTTGACATTTGGAACCTTTCACAGTAGTAAATTTCGGAATTAAACTCATATTTGCTAACCGCGTCATGCAACCAAAGTTAATATGACAAAGTCATGAATGCCAAATATCAGATTCATTATCGTGGCAAACATGATTAATAACTTTAGTGCATAAGTCTGACAAAGATAGGCGGAACAAGCCTCCGCACTCATAGCCTTTACCAACAAATTGTCCATACTTGGAAATTACAACTTTATTGGACTCGAAAACCAACTTATAACCATCTCGACATAAACGCGAACCGCTGACGAGATTCTTATTGATGGAGGGCACATGATGCACGTTCTTCAGTCGCACGATCTTCCCCGAAGTAAACTTCAGATCGACCGTACCAACACCACGAACAGTGGCATGTGACCCGTTCCCCATCAGCACGGGGGAAGTCTCTGTGACCTGGTAAGAAGAGAACATGGAGGCATCAGCACAAACATGTACATTGGCAGCTGTGTCAATCAACCAATCAGGAGAATGAAAAATTGAAAGAATGGTAGGAATTATACCGTACCCAATATCCTTCATCTCGGTGTCAGCCATGACACCATTAGCGGTCTTGCCGCTATTCTCCAGCTGCTGCAGCTCATGTCGTTTGGGGCATCTCGGAGCCCAATGGCTCAGGTCGCCACAAACGTGGCATGATCCCTTCTTCTTCTTAAAGTTGGTAGAGGACGATGGCTTAAACTTGTTGTCAGGCTTGCCTTTACCCTCGTATTTCTTCTTGTTATATTTAGGCTTGTTGGGCTGGTAGTTTTTCTTCTGCACCATGTGCGCAGCAGAACCTACCTCAGCAACCCGAGCACGTGTATCCTTTGCTCTCGCCTTCTCTTCCACATCAAGAGATCCGATGAGGTCCAAAACGGAAAACTCCTGTCTCTTGTGTTTCAGAGAAGTAGCAAAGGTGCCCCACGAAGGTGGAAGCTTGGCAATGATGCCACCGGCCACAAATTTGTCCGGTAAATTACACTTAAAGTGCTCAAGTTCCTTAGCGAGTGACTGTATCTCATGAGCCTGTTGAACAACAGAACGCTCATCAGTCATCTTGTAGTCATAGAATTGCTCCATGACGTACAACTCGCTACCAGCGTCCGAGACCCCAAACTTGGCCTCAAGCGCGGCCCACATGTCCTTGCCATTATCAAACGACATATAAGGATCCACAATGGAATCATCAATAATACCGAGGAGGGCTGTCTTAAACATAATATCAACCCTTTCAAAGGCTTCCCGCTGTGCAGGTTCAAGATCGCCCTCAGGCATGCCCTTGGTGGCCGCATAGCAGTTCATGGATTGAAACCACAACACTGCTCTCGTGCGCCACCTCTTATAGTTCACACCCTTGAACCGATCGGGCTTTGTCGACGTAAGAAAAGCAGGTGTAGCAAATTGCCTATAATCAGGTTTTTGGATTATTGAATATATTAGCAATTCATCATATGGTTTAATCCGAAATATCATAAAATTAATCATGACAGAAGCAACTAAAGCGAGCATGCAAATATCTAGTACAATGGGGAAACAGATCCAATCTACAGCAAGTACTAGACATAGAAATTGTAGCGAGATCTGATACAGATGAGAGCGAGATGCATACGTTGCAGCAGCTGTAGTAGCGGCTGTGTTGTCCCCGGTCTGGGCCATGTCGTCGTCGAGGAATAGGTTGCCGATGTCGGGGAAGAAGTCGTCGTTGGGGAAGTGATCGCTGTCAGCAGTCGAGCGAGAGCTCTCCCCAAAATCCTGATCGCCCCTCTCCCATACAGGATCGCAAGAGGTGGGGTTCCGGAGGCCTGCTGTCCCTTCTTCTGGTGCACGCCGGAAGGAGGGATGGAGAAGGCTTGAGTGGCGGTGCAATATTTTGGAACGGTGAGAAACCATACGAAAACAACCTACTTCCAAGGCTGGCTTGGTACGGATTTATATAGTGTATGTTGGGAGTCAAAGCAGCCGCCATAAACGCGTCCGTTTATGATTTAGAAACTGCCGTACTTAACACGTCCGTTTATGAAATAGAAACAGTAACAATAAACGCGTTTGTTAATGAGTCAGAAACGGTCGTAATAACCGCGTCTGTTAATGAAATAGAAACAGCCCCAATAAACGCGACCGTTACTAATTAATCAATGACTCATTAATTTTCCTAATTAACAAAATAATAATGTGTCAATGAGAATTTCTGAATTTATTTGGACTAGTAAATACTAGTAAATTTCAACATTATCAACACTCACCAATTGCCTCGAAGTAGACAATAAGTATCCAAAATTGATTTCAAAGACTCAATATTATGAATGTTCTCTTTCATGAGAATGATGGGGCTAGTGGTAGGTTAGAGGAGAAGAGAGTCAGTAGGGGGTTCTGAATGGGATATAATCCGTAATCATAGTAATTTGAGTGCTTTTTAGGGTGGGGAAGAGGAATACGGAAAACTCCCTCCCATGATATTATGCTGGTTTGAACGATCTTAAAAGTGTAAGATCTGGCCTAAGAGAACTATGGTGTAACTCCATCTTGTGATGAAGCTACATTACTAGCTAGATTCATTGGCAATAAAGTTATTTAAAATCCTCGCAACATACATTAGCACATCATATATGTTGGATTTGGCTGAGCAAATAGAGCACGCAACTAGCACAGGCGTGAAAAATCAACCCCCAAAAGGTATGAGGAGTGTATTGTGGAGTGAGGCATGTAACAATTGGCAAAGAAGGAAAGAACAATGAGAATGAAGGTGTTCAACAATCTGGCAAACCAAGTCGTGTTGACTCCAAGGAAGTGTGACGTGGTATTGCACCACTAGCAAACGCGAGACAAAGATGGTACCAGTGCAATGTAACATCCCAAATGTAATAATCCAAGTATTGCTATTTTTGCTTTTATGTAATAAATACTTTTGCACTTCATGTCATCATCCATGTCATAACATGCTAAATAAAATGTGAAGTTTTAAAAATATCAATAAAGTTGGTTTTATTTTCAAAGCCTCAAACTGTTTTATATCTTGACTCCAATTCAAATCCATGTTGCAAACGATTTCAATCTTTTCAAACTCAAATAATTACATATGATCTTCTTTGCACGTGGCTATGTTATCTCATTCCTAGCCTCCGGAGAAATGCTCCTATTGAATATCTGGATGGCAGTTCTTTTAAGTATAGCATGATTACATATTGATAAATTTATAAATTAGAAGATGGCAGTTCTTTTAAGTATAGCATGATTATTTTTTATAAATTAGAGCATGGCAATTGTAAATTTGTATTTTCCTGCTTTTCCGTATCAAAAAATATTTATTTTTCTTGATGGCGATTTATCAAATAAAATCAGCTAGTTGGGCCTAGCTCCGTTTTTCTACGCCCTCGATATTTTTTTCGGGCCAGGTTGGAGTCGTACTGGAACCCCGCTGCAGCGAAGCGAACATACGATAAAATGATTTTGGTTCGCTAGGAGCTGACCTACCCGCTTTGAAGTGCGTCCCAAATCTTTAGCGAAAACTCTGCACGTACGTGCGATAAAATTTATGTTTAGAGAGTACATGACTTGTATTATAATATTTATGTTTGCATGAACACGTCACGTGTACCCTCGACGCCGGGGGTGATGCACCGCAGCTCACGTCGAAGGAGACCCGACCGACAGCGTGATACGCAGGACAGTCGGCGGGCGCTTTTGCAGACACGAAACCCCGCACGCCCGGGAGGGACCCGTCAGGGCGCGCGGCGGCTATGGGCTGCCCTAGGTCGATTCGCTCACCCCTAGAGCCTCGTGGAGCGCTGCCCTCCAACGTGAAGAATGAGAAAGAAAGATACAAGGGTAGGTGATAAAGATAAATGAACACAAAAGTGTAATAGATTGATTGGTTCGATTGGTGTTGTTCAATCGGCCGTCACCCCCAACATATATAAGAGGCGGTTGGACTTCCCGTACAAGTAAAGGATTCATCTAAGCTTTCCTTACAAGAAAATTACATCAATTCACGTCCTAGAGTCATAGTTCTATTCCAACTTGGATTCAGTCTGAATCTGGTCCAAACTTGTGTCTTTCTCCTTGCGCGCGCCGTGGAACTTGCATATGACCTCCGATCAAGATGGGCCAAATACCAAATTTATGCGCCCCGACGTGACGAACAATTATTATGTTGAACACTTTCCCAAATAAGGCCATCTTGAATACTCTATGAAGCCATCTTTAATCTTCAGTCGGACTCGATCATGTAACAGACTGGATTGTCCGAGTCTCGTAGTGAACTTGCAAGCCGTATACTATCTCAGATGATAATGACTCCAAAACCAAATTTCACCGTTTTAACGATGCGCACAACTTCCGTGTTGATCACTTTTCCATCCGAGGTCATCTGGATTACCTTTCGGGCATATCTTCAGGTTCACTCGGATCCGAACTCATCCACTCAGATGTTAGAGTTTTTCACTCGGATCGTCCGACTAGACTTTTTCACTCGGACGTTAGAGTCTTTCACTCGGAAGACAATCTTTCACTCGGATGACTATATTTTCACTCGGAAGACAATCTTTCACTCGGATGACTATTTTTCAGTCGGAAGGCAATATCTTACTCGAAACGGCAAGTTTTCATTCCGACGGTAATCTTTTCACAAGGAATACTTTCACTCGGATGATAATTTCACTCGGAATACTTTCACTCGGATGATAACTTCACTCGGATGACTATATTTTCACTCGGAAGCCAATCTTTTACTCGATCGGTAAGTTTTCACTCGGATGGTAAACTTTTCACTCGGATTTCCCGACTAAAAACACAGCCTGATCTTGATTTGTCTCTCCAGGTTGCATACGAGCTCGGATTGAGACAAATTTTATATGAAAATCAATCGGCTCGACGAGATGAAACTTTTTTGTGTTGAAGGTTTTTCGATTCAAGGCCTTCTTGATGGCCGACTTACTCGCGCAACCTATCAGACAAGTGTTTGGCACCTCGCGCCATATTTTCATTTAGGTTCGGTCTGCAGTGTATTGCCTCAAACTTTTGCATATGAACTCGGATTGAGATGATTTATATATCAAAATCGATTGCCTCAACGAGACGAAGACAATTCCTTTAGAGAGCTCCTTCATCCGAGGTCGTCTTGAAGACGTGATTGGCCAAAAATTATTAGGAACATTGAATTATGCCACTCGGAGTATAGTTTCGGTCCGTAAGATAAGGTCGAATGAATATAACCGAAACATAAAAGTTGTTCCACTCGGCGACGTGAATATTTTCATATTGAAAGCCCGTTCACTCGAGACCATCTTCATTGCAATTTGTATCTTGCCAAAATCAGGTGTCAACACATGCCCCCCTGTTTTCTGGCAGAGCTTGCGTGCCAGAAAATACCTTATCTAGGGTGATGTTTAAGCACGATGTCAACACTCCATCGGCTGTGCATGCTGAGTATGATAATTTTAATCGTCCATATGCTCATGTTTGTTGCTTCTTCGGTAGAGCCTCTTGGATAATAGTTGTCTGAAAACAACAATTGGATGTCACAAAGGCTTCCACGTAAGTTTCTTATGTCAATCCGGACCTTGCATTTGTCCAGGCACTCCCTGGGAATATTAGAACCCTTCATCGAAGACGGTTGCCGAACGATTATGACCACGCACCTCAAAGGAATACCGTCAACTGTTCCGCGACTCAACTCGTTACCAAAGTACACCATCAAGTCTCCGCCGAACAACGTCTGTCTCCTAACTTGGATCCTGCAAATAAATAACATTTGGAGTCGGAGCTCTTTTATGCACTAGACCCTTGATCAGTGGCTGACTCAATAATTAAGTCGGCCTTGCCAGTATTGGCAAACACGGAGCATCGGCTATAGGACTAGGAGATCAACCATAGTGAACACCGTTAGCCAGATGCCGGCTTTGCCAACACAATGAATCTGAGGACGATATGCAAATATCGGCCATGCGTTCTTATCTCAAAAGTGCTAGGGAGTCCGTCCACCAAAGTGTGAATAGCCAAAATAAGTCAGATGTTTCGGCTGAGGATAAATTTCATAGCGTTGATCTTGCTGGTACGATTGAAGAATGTGGATGAGACGTCTCCTGGAGTCTCTTATATGAAAATTGTCGTCCTCGCCTACGGGCCTTACACTTGTACTCCCTTATTATTGCTGGCTTCGCAACAGGAGATGTGATGCCGCTCTTGACTCGAGGATTTCCCTTAGGAACCCAGGCCATGTTCCTCTTCTCCAGCTCTTTGTCCCTAAGCCGTTTTAGCTTCTTCTGTTGCGAATATGGTAAGCCGAGTGGGCATTTCAACTGGAAAATTCTTCGTGGCTTTGGGCATCTCCGGCTTGGCCTGTCCAAACTCGGCGATTGGATCCTTGAAATTTACTTGCTTCACTTTCTTGTCCTTAGTAGCCAACATGGACTCGGCTGGCTTTTTGTCATTTAGAGTCGGATCTGAAATAGCACACTTGCGGCCATCCTTTTTCACTCGTACTTGCTTGACCACGTTCATCTTCTTTCCTGAACCCGCACCGATTCTCTTTGGTTGAGTCGGTCGTTGACATGTGGTTGTTGAACAAATGATGATCCTCTCAGAGCTGCATAATTTTGGTGAGGTGGTTTAGAATATGATGGTCAGTGTGCCCTTGATTTATACTTGTTCCATGATTGATATGAATAATAGTCGACAGCGGAAGGAATCCATGACATTGGTATTGGTGGCCCAAAAGGAGGATATGAAGTCTGCTTGCTCAACGCCTTCCTTTGCCAATCCCAGTCTTCAAATTTATGCCTTGGGGATGACTTAGATGCTTTTGTTTCACTCAGTCGATAAGCACTCTTTGCCTCACTTATATTTTGGTACTTTTCTAATAACTGCACGAAAGTGACTTTCGGCTTTTTGCTTTTGTGCTTACCACGACCTTTGCTTTCTTTGGTTGTGCGTGCATTGGTCTTTGAATTCTCTTGTTGCCCCCCGTGCTAGATGTTACCATTGTAGCTTTGATGGAATTTCTGTCTTCAATATTGTTCTTGATGTACTTTTTAACAATATCCTTGCTCGAAGACTTGACCCCATCATCATTGGCGTGTACATGTCCACTTTTAGATAAATCGACTGGAGATAGCCGAGTCAACATTTGATTGCTGTCAAAACAAATCTGATCCGACTGTCCAAATGATCGTGCCTCAAAAAACTCCAATCGTCATATCTTGTCTGATTGCTTGACTTGATGGATCATGTTGCAATCTTTGACATTTTGCTTGAATGAACATTGCGTTGGCTCTTGTCTTGACGACTCGACATCGTGATCAATAATAGTAATAGGATTAGTCAGTGATGTACCGATGATGCGATCAACTATGCATGCACTGTATGTACACTCCTGGTCCATTAACCGATATTGTGATACTGGCTTCGATACAAAACAACTGAGTGGTGTTAGTTTAACATCATCCGACTCGGCTATGCATTGATTTTCATCCTCCTTTTCTGATGCTCTTGAATCGGCTATCCTAGAGGACTTCGAACCTGGCTTTATATTCCTGCAACCATAATAATTAGAGAATATGCGTCTCATCCGAGACCAAATGTTAGCCACGCATGAAACAAACAAAGTTGCCCATATGAATATAAAGTTCAGTCGGCATGACGGGAACAACTTTGGTTGCGATAAGTTGTCACTATTTGTTGGGGAACGTAGAAGAATTCAAAAAAATTCTACGCTTCACCAAGATCAATCTAAGGAGTTCATCTAGCAACGAGCATAAAGGAGTGCATCTACATACCCTTTGTAGATCGCGAGCGGAAGCGTTCGAAGGAACGTGGATGATGGAGTCGTACTCGTCGTGATCCTCGTCACCGATGATCCCAGCGCCGAACGGACGGCACCTCCGCGTTCAACACACGTATGGTATAGCGACGTCTCCTCCTTCTTGATCCAGCAAGGGGGGAGGAGAGGTTGATGGAGATCCAGCAGCACGACGACGTGGTGGTGGATGCAATGGGAAAAGCTGCAGGGCTTCGCCGAGACCCTACGGGAGGAGTAGGAGATGTAACGGGGGTGGGGGAGAGGCGCCAGGGGCTGAGGTGCGGCTGCCCTCTCTCCCCCCACTATATATAGGGGGGCAGGGGGGGCACCGGCCCTAGGAGATCCAATCTCCTAGGGGGGGCGGCGGCCAAGGGGGGTGGCTTGCCCCCCAAGCCTAAGGGGGGCGCCCCCACCCCTAGGGTTTCAACCCTAGGCGCATGGGGGGAGGCCCATGGGGGGTGCGGCAGCCCACTAGGGGCTGGTCCCCGTCCCCCTACGGCCGACGGGGCCCTCCGGGATGGGTGGCCCCACCCGATGGACCCCCGAGACCCTTCCGGTGGTCCCGGTACACTCCCGGTGACCCCCGGAACTCTCCCGATGGCCGAAACTGGACTTCCTATATATCATTCTTTACCTCCGGACCATTCCGGAACTCCTCGTGATGTCCGGGATCTTATCCGGGACTCTGAACAACATTCGGGTTTCCGTGTGCATATATCTCTATAACCCTAGCGTCACCGAACCTTAAGTGTGTAGACCCTACGGGTTCGGGAGACACATAGACATGACCGAGACGACTCTCCGGTCAATAACCAACAGCGGGATCTTGATACCCATGTTGGTTCCCACGTGTTCCTCGATGATCTCATCGGATGAACCACGATGTCAAGGATTCACTTAATCCCGTATGTAATTCCTTTTGCCTATCGGTACGGTACTTGCCCGAGATTCGATCATCGGTATACCGATACCTTGTTCAATCTCGTCATGGCAAGTCTCTTTACTCGTTCCGTAATCCATCATCTCGTGACTAACTCCTTTAGTCACTTTGAGCTCATGATGATGATGTCTTACCGAGTGGGCCCAGAGATACCTCTCCGTCATACGGAGTGACAAATCCCAGTCTCGGTTCGTACCAACTCAACAGACACTTTCGGAGATACCCGTTGCGTACCTTTATAACCACCCAGTTACGTTGTGACGTTTGGCACACCCAAATTATTCCTATGGTATCCGGGAGTTGCACAACCTCATGGTCTAAGGAACAGATACTTGACACTGGAAAAGCTTAAGCATTACGAACTACACGATCTTATGCTTGGCTTAGGATTGGGTCTTGTCCATCAGATCATTCTCCCAATGATGCGATCCCATTATCAATGACATCCAATGTCCATGGTCAGGAAACCGTGACCATCTGTTGATCAACGAGCTAGTAACTAGAGGCTTACCAGGGACACGTTGTGGTCTATGTATTCACACATGTATCGTTGTTTCCGTACAATACAATTCAAGCAAGAATAACAGACAATTATCATGAACAAGGAAATATAATAATAATCATTTTATTATTGCCTCTAGGGCATATTTCCAACAGTCTCCCACTTGCACTAGAGTCAATAATCTAGTTACATTGTGATGAATCGAACACCCATAGAGTTCTGGTGTTGATCATGTTTTGCCCGTGGAAGAGGTTTAGTCAACGGATCTGCGACATTCAGATCTGTATGCACTTTACAAATATCTATGTCTCCATCTTGGATATAATTCCGGATGGAGTTGAAACGGCGCTTGATGTGCTTGGTCTTCTTGTGAAACATGGGCTCCTTGGCAATGGCAATAGCTCCAGTGTTGTCACAGAAGAGATTCATCGGGCTTGACGCGCTTGGAATGACTCCTAGGTCGGTGATGAACTCCTTCATCCAGACTCCTTCCTGTGTTGCTTCGCAAGCAGCTATGTACTCCGCTTCACATGTAGAATGCGCCACGACGCTCTTCTTGCAACTGCACCAGCTGACTGCTCCTCCATTCAAAATATACACGTATCCGGTTTGTGACTTGGAGTCATCCAGATCTGTGTCGAAGCTAGCATCGACGTAACCTTTTACGAAGAGCTCTTCGTCACCTCCATAAACGAGAAACATATCCTTAGTCCTTTTCAGGTACTTCAGGATGTTCTTGACCGCTGTCCAGTGTTCCATACCGGGATCACTTTGGTACCTCCCTACCAAACTTATGGCAAGGTTCACATCAGGTTTGGTACACAGCATGTCATACATAATAGGACCCTATGGCTGAGGCATAGGGGATGACACTCATCTTTTCTCTATCTTCTGCCGTGGTCGGGGACTGAGCCGTGCTCAATCTCATACCTTGTAAAACAGGCAAGAACCCCTTCTTGGACTGATCCGTAATGAACTTCTTCAATATCTTGTCAAGGTATGTGCTTTGTGAAAGACCAATGAGGTGTCTTGATCTATCTCTATAGATCTTGATGCCTAATATATAAGCAGCTTCTCCAAGGTCCTTCATTGAAAAATTCTTATTCAAGTAGGCCTTTATGCTCTCCAAGAATTTTATATCATTTCCCATCAGTAGTATATCATCCACATATAATATGAGAAATGCTACAGAGCTCCCACTCACTTTCTTGTAAATACAGGCTTCTCCCCAAGTCTGTATAAAGCCAAATATTCCAACTCCGAGATGCTTGCACCAGCCCGTAGATCGGGCGCTGGAGCTTGCATACCTTGTCAGCATTCTCTGGATCGACAAAACCTTTCGGCTGCATCATATACAGTTCTTCCTTGAGGAAGCCATTAAGGAATGCCGTTTTGACGTCCATTTGCCATATCTCATAATCATAGAATGCGGCAATTGCTAACATGATTCGGACGGACTTTAGCATCGCTACGGGAGAGAATGTCTCGTCGTAGTCAATCCCTTGAACTTGTCGATAACCCTTAGCGACAAGCCGAGCCTTATAGATGGTCACATTACCATCCGCGTCTGTCTTCTTCTTAAATATCCATTTATTTTCTATGGAGTGCCGATCATCGGGCAAGTCCACCAAAGTCCATACTTTGTTTTCATACATGGATCTTATCTCGGATTTCATGGCTTCAAGCCATTTGTTGGAATCCGGGCCCGCCATCGCTTCTTCATAGTTCAAAGGTTCACCGTTGTCTAACAACATTATTTCCATGACAGGGTTGCCGTACCACTCTGGTGCGGAACGTGTCCTTGTGGACCTTCGAAGTTCAGTAGTAACTTGATCTATATCTTCATGATCATCATCATTAATTTCCTCCCTTGCCGGTGCTGGCACCTCGGGAACAATTTCCCGCGCTGCACTACTTTCCGGTTCGGGAAGGGTGACTGTCACCTCATCAAGTTCTACTTTCCTCCCACTCACTTCTTTCGAGAGAAACTCTTTCTCCAGAAAGGATCCATTCTTGGCAACAAAAATCTTGCCTTCGGATCTGAGGTAGAAGGTGTACCCAATTGTTTCCTTTGGGTATCCTATGAAGACGCATTTTTCCGATTTGGGTTCGAGCTTTTCAGGTTGAAGTTTCTTGACATAAGCATCGCAACCCCAAACTTTCAGAAATGACAGCTTAGGTTTCTTGCCAAACCAAAGTTCATACGGTGTCGTCTCAACGGATTTTGACGGAGCCCTATTTAAAGTGAATGCGGCAGTCTCTAAAGCAAATCCCCAAAAAGATAGTGGTAAGTCGATGAGAGACATCATAGATCGCACCATGTCCAACAAAGTACGATTTCGACGTTCGGACACACCAGTACACTGAGGTGTTCCTGGCGGTGTCAGTTGTGAAACAATTCCACAGTTCCTTAGGTGCGTGCCAAATTCATGACTCAAATATTCACCCCCATGATCTGATCGTAAGAACTTTATTTTCATGTCACGTTGATTCTCAACCTCATTCTGAAATTCCTTGAACTTTTCAAAGGTCTCAGACTTGTGCTTCATCAAGTAGACATACCCATATCTACTTAAGTCATCTGTGAGGGTGAGAACATAACGATAACCTCCGCGGTCTTCAACACTCATTGGACCGCACACATCGGTATGTATGATTTCCAATAAGTTGGTTGCTCGCTCCATTGTTCCGGTGAACGGAGTCTTGGTCATCTTGCCCAAAAGGCATGGTTCGCACGTGTCAAATGATTCATAATCAAGAGACTCTAGAAGCCCATCTGCATGGAGCTTCTTCATACGCTTGACACCAATATGACCAAGGCGGCAATGCCACACGTATGTGGGACTGTCATTATCAACTTTACATCTTTTGGCATTCACACTATGAATATGTGTATCATCACGTTCGAGATTCATCAAAAATAAACCATTGACCAGCGGGGCATGACCATAAAACATATCTCTCATATAAATAGAACAACCAATATTCTCGGATTTAAATGAGTAGCCATCTCGTATCAAACGAGATCCAGATACAATGTTCATGCTCAAAGCTAGTACTAAATAACAAGTATTAAGGTTTAAAACTAATCCCGATGGTAGATGTAGAGGCAGCGTGCCGACGGCGATCACATCGACCTAGGAACCATTCCCGACACGCATCGTCACCTCGTCCTTCGCCAGTCTCCGCTTATTCCGTAGCTCCTGCTTTGAGTTACAAACGTGAGCAACTGCACCGGTATCAAATACCCATGAGCTACTACGAGCGCTGGTAAGGTACACATCAATAACATGTATATCATATATACCTTTGACGTTGCCGGCCTTCTTATCTGCTAAGTATTTGGGGCAGTTCCGCTTCCAGTGACCCGTTCCCTTGCAATGAAAGCATTCAGTTTCAGGCTTGGGTCCATTCTTTGGCTTCTTCCCGGCAACTGGCTTACCGGGCGCGACAACTCCTTTGCCGTCCTTCTTGAAGTTCTTCTTACCCTTGCCTTTCTTTAACTTAGTGGTTTTATTGACCATCAACACTTGATGTTCTTTCTTGATATCCACCTCCGCTGATTTCAGCATTGAATTCACCTCGGGAATGGACCTCTCCATCCCTTGCATATTGAAGTTCAACACGAAGCTCTTGTAGCTAGGTGGGAGCGACTGAAGGATTCTGTCAACGACCACTTCGTCTGGGAGATTCATTCCCAACTGAGACAAGCGGTTGTGCAACCCAGACAACTTGAGTATGTGCTCGTTGACAGAACTATTTTTCTCCATCTTACAACTGTAGAATGCGTCGGAGACGTCATATCTCTCGACTCGGGCATGAGCTTGGAAAACCATTTTCAGCTCTTGGAACATCGCATATGCTCTGTGGTGCTCAAAACGCTTTTGGAGCCCCGATTCTAAGCTGTAAAGCATGCCGCACTGAATCAGGGAGCAATCATCACAACGTGACTGCCAGGCGTTCATAACGTCTTGGGTTGCCGGGAGAACGGGTGCATCACCTAGCGGTGCTTCAAGGACATATGATCTCTTGGCAGCTATGAGGATAATCCTCAGGTTACGGACCCAATCCGTATAGTTGCTACCGTCGTCTTTCAGCTTGGTTTTCTCTAGGAACGCGTTGAAATTGAGGGCAACTGAGCGTGGGCCATTTGATCTACAAGACATATTGTAAAGATTTTAGACTAAGTTCATGATAATTAAGTTCATCTAATCAAATTTAATGAACTCCCACTCAGATTGACATCTGTCTAGTCATCCAAGTGATACATGATCTGAATCGACTAGCCCGTGTCCGATCATCACGTGAGACGGACTAGTCATCAACGGTGAACATTTTCATGTTGATCGTATCTTCTATACGACTCATGTTCGACATTTCGGTGTTCCGTGTTCCGAGGCCATCTCTGTACATGCTAGGCTCGTCAAGTAAACCCTAGGTGCATTGCGTGTGTAAATCTGGCTTACACCCGTCGTATGCGAACGTTAGAGCCTATCACACCCGATCATCACGTGGTGCTTCGGAACAACGATCCTTAGCGACGGTGCATGATACGTCCAAAACGTATCTATAATTTCTGCTTCCTCCATGCCTCTTTTGGGTGATATTGCTATGATATTTATACACTTCCATACACTTTTGATCATATTTGGACTAACCTATTAACTCAGTGCACCCCAGTGCCAGTTTCTGTTTTCTGCTGTTTTTGTATTTCAGGTTTTCCCATTACGAAAACTGCCAGAAAACTCCCGGAAAAATTATATAAAAAATCAGCGTTCCAGAAGCTTCCCGGTAGCCAAAGTATAGCCGGAGGGGGGCCACCAGGGCTCCAGGCGCCCTGGTGGTGCGGCCCCCCTCCTGGCCGCGCCGAGGGGGCGCCTGGGCCCCCCAGGCCTCCGCTGATGCCCCCCTTTGGCATATATTTATATCGTGTCCCGAAACCCACGAGACAGGAACCCTTTTTCGCGATCTCATCTCTGTTCCGCCGCCGCCGCGCTTCCAAGATCGGGAGCACCAGGAGAACTCTTCCCGGTACCCTGCCGGAGGGGAGGATCACCACCGGGAGCCTCTCCACCACCATGGACGCCTCCCGGATGAGTTGTGAGTAGTCTCCCTTGGACCATGGGTCCATGACCAGTAGCTATGTGATGTTCTCGTCCCCTTCTTGTGCTTCACTAATTAGTCCTCGTGAGCTGCCCTACATGATCGAGGCACATATGTAATCCTTATGCTGTTGCTATGATGAGTTTGCTGGGATCCGATGGATTGTGAGATTATGTTCAGATTGTGTTTGAGTAATATATTTGATCTACCTCTTTTATATTTATGTTCGTAAGTTATTCTTGCATGTTCTCCGTTGCTATTTATTGCTTTGGCCAAGTAGTAGGTAGTGACTCCAAGAGGGAACGTTATGCTCGATTGTGGGTTCATGCCCCTCGATGACTAGCTTGAGTGACAGAAACATGAGTCTAGGGGATGTGTTGTTGCCACAAGGGGGAAAACAACGATGCTTGTGCCCGCGGGTGCAAGGATTGTTTACTTTACGCAAAGTTCTTTTAATGCAGTTGTCTGTTGCTTTGAGTTTACACAATGGGTGGGACTCGCAACTTAATACCAGCGAGATGTTCTGGATAGATATCTCAAGGTGGATGATTAGTAGTAGATGCAGATGGATTTCGGTCTACTTGCCTTGGCGTACCGCCCATGCTTTGAACCTCTACCTTTCTTGTAACATAGTTAGCATTGGTTTGCGCACATAATTATGTCAATTGCCTAGCTGTAATTCGTTTACCTCACATAGCTGTTTTATCGTCTTTTGGGAGAGAGACATCACTAGTGAACATCATGGGACCCCGGTCCATATTACCATCATTGATCACATCCGCTATTTACTTTCTGCTTTTTACTTACTATTGCAGCAAAACCTATCACTATTATCACTTGCGTTTGATCCTTTGTAAACGACAAGGCCGGAGGGATTGACAACCTCTTTGTACTCGTTGGGAGCAAAGTTATTTGTATCTGTGTGCAGGTCCATGTTGATTGCTAATATCTGGCGCCGTTAGCAGTTGACACCTTCTTGTTGAAACTGGGAGTCTTAGGGGAAATTGATCCTTGGTATCTTTGCCAAGGGAAAACTTCCGCTACACTGCATCTCAAACCTTCCACTTGGGGTAACCAACGAGGGGCGAGAAGCCATCAGTGCACAGTTAGGGGAAACACAATTCTTGAAATTTTTAGTGAGAGATCGTCTTATTTTCTACCGTCGTTCTAAGTAAACAAGATGCATAAACATGATAAACATCACATGCAATCAAATAAAGTGATATGGTATGGCCAATATCATTTTGCTTCTTTGATCTCCATCTTCGGGGCACCATGATCATCTTTGTCACCGGCATGACACCATGATCTCCATCATCGTGTCTTCATGAAGTCGTCTCGCCAAACATTACTTCTACTACTATGGCTAACGTTTAGCAATAAAGTAAAGCAATTACATGGCGTTATTTAGTGACACGCATGTCATACAATAAATAAGACAACTCTTATGGCTCCTGCCGGTTGTCATTTTCATTGACATGCAAGTCGTGATTCCCTATTACAAGAACATGATCAATCTCATACATCACATATATCATTCATCACATCTTCTTGGCCATATCACATCGCATAGCACATGCTGCAAGAACAAGTTAGACGTCCTCTAATTGTTGTTGCAAGTTTTTACATGGCTTCTATAGGTTTCTAGCAAGAACGTTTCTTACCTACGCCAAAACCACAACGTGATATGTCAATTTCTATTTACCCTTCATAAGGACCCTTTTCATCGAATCTGATCCGACTAAAGTGGGAGAGACAGACACCCGCTAGCCACCTTATGCAACTAGTGCATGTCATTCGGTGGAACCAGTCTCACGTAAGCGTACGTGTAAGGTCGGTCCGGGCCGCTTCATCCCACGATGCTGCGGAATCAAGATTGGACTAGTAGCGGCAAGAGAATTGAACAAAATCAATGTCCACAACTTGTTTGTGTTCTACTCGTGCAAGATGCTACGCAAAGACCTAGCTCAGATGCCACTGTTGGGGAACGTAGCAGAATTCAAAAAAATTCTACGCTTCACCAAGATCAATCTAAGGAGTTCATCTAGCAACGAGCATAAAGGAGTGCATCTACATACCCTTTGTAGATCGCGAGCGGAAGCGTTCGAAGGAACGTGGATGATGGAGTCGTACTCGTCGTGATCCTCGTCACCGATGATCCCAGCGCCGAACGGACGGCACCTCCACGTTCAACACACGTACGGTACAGCGACGTCTCCTCCTTCTTGATCCAGCAAGGGGGTAGGAGAGGTTGATGGAGATCCAGCAGCACGACGGCGTGGTGGTGGATGCAACGGGAAAAGCTGCAGGGCTTCGCCGAGACCCTGCGGGAGGAGTTGGAGATGTAACGGGGGGAGAGGCGCCAATGGCTGAGGTGCGGCTGCCCTCTCTTCCCCCCACTATATATAGGGGGCCAGGGGGCGCCGGCCCTAGGAGATCCAATCTCCTAGGGGGGCGGCGGTCAAGGGGGGTGGCTTGCCCCCCAAGCCTAAGGGGGGCGCCCCCACCCTTAGGGTTTCAACCCTAGGCGCATGGGGGGAGGCCCATGGGGGGTGCGCCAGCCCAATAGGGGCTGGTCCCCCTCCCCCTACGGCCCACTGGGCCCTCGGGGATGGGTGGCCCCACCCGGTGGACCCCCGGGACCCTTCCGGTGGTCCCGGTACACTCCCGGTGACCCCCGAAACTCTCCCGATGGCCGACACTGGACTTCCTATATATCATTCTTTACCTCCGGACCATTCCGGAACTCCTCGTGACGTCTGGGATCTCATCCGGGACTCCGAGCAACATTCGGGTTTCCGTGTGCATATATCTCTATAACCCTAGCGTCACTGAACCTTAAGTGTGTAGACCCTACGGGTTCGGGAGACATGTAGACATGACCGAGACAACTCTCCGGTCAATAACCAACAGCGGTATCTGGATACCCATGTTGGTTCCCACGTGTTCCTCGATGATCTCATCGGATGGACCACGACGTTAAGGATTCACTTAATCCCGTATGTAATTCCTTTTGTCTATCGGTACGGTACTTGCCCGAGATTCGATCGTCGGTATACCGATACCTTGTTCAATCTCGTCGTGTCAAGTCTCTTTACTCGTTCCGTAATCCATCATCTCGTGACTAAGTCCTTTAGTCACTTTGAGCTCATGATGATGATGTCTTACCGAGTGGGCCCATAGATACCTCTCCATCATACGGAGTGACAAATCCCATTCTCGGTTCGTACCGACTCAACAGACACTTTCGGAGATACACGTTGTGTACCTTTATAGCCACCCAGTTACGTTGTGATGTTTGGCACACCCAAAGTATTCCTACGGCATCCGGGAGTTGCACAACCTCATGGTCTAAGGAATAGATACTTGACACTGGAAAAGCTTAAGCATTACGAACTACACGATCTTATGCTAGGCTTAGGATTGGGTCTTGTCCATCACATCATTCTCCTAATGATGCGATCCCGTTATCAGCGACATCCAATGTCCATGGTCAGGAAACCGTGACCATCTATTGATCAACAAGCTAGTAACTAGAGGCTTACCAGGGACACGTTGTGGTCTATGTATTCACACATGTATCGTTGTTTCCGTACAATACAATTCAAGCATGAATAACAGACAATTATCATGAACAAGGAAATATAATAATAATCCTTTTATTATTGCCTCTAGGGCATATTTCCAACACTATTAGCCTCTATGAATGCTGCCATGTGTTGATCAGCATGATTAGTAACAAGATAATCCAAAACAAACAGATTACTCATCTCAATCGGTCTTTCAAAATTAATTAGAATCTTACTAACGGGTGCATCAACAATATGATTTTGACTGAATCGAAAACTAAGTAAACTCTTGGCTAGGTGTACCTTTGTGAAGTCGTTGGAACGAGAAGATGGTTGCACCACTGGAACAATACCTTGCTCCACTTCTGAATAATTCTCGAATGCATCTTCCTCTTTTTGTGGATCTCGTGCCTCATCACTCGTATTGCCTGAGTAGATTTCACTTGGATGCCCTTCGTCAGTTGAACTTTGCTCGGCTGTATTTTCTTGTTCTTGATGTTCATCGTTAACCTAACTTTGTTCGGCCATATTACTTTGTTCTTGATGCTCATCAATTTCTTTAACACAGAACTCATAGGGCAGCATGTAAGCTCCCTCACATCCAGAAAAATCGAGAACGGCCAATTTGTTGCGTTTATCGTTTCTTTGCTGGATGAAGCTTGCATCTTCTGTTTTGGTACATGTGGCAATACTTGGCTTAATGCACTCGGCTTTAGCCGGTGATGCACTTGTATGGAACGACACACTCGGCTGGCATGATGTACTCGGCTGGCACGATGCACTCGGCTGACACGATGCACTCGGCTGGCTCGATGCAACGCACTCGGCCTTAAACGTCTCGGTGGTCGATTCGGTTTTAATTGAATCCACCATTGTCTTGTCACTAAAGGAACCTTTCAACTCGGTTGTAGACGACTTAGTCATATTTGACTCGGTTTCAACCGAATCAACCGTATTAGCTGAGTGAACCCCTTCTTGATGATTTTCTTGCAAAGCTTCTTTTTCATCTTGCTTCAAAAGTGCAGAAGAACCAACACGGTTGCTACATGGAGGAAGGCACTTGACGTATTCTTGCAAATATTCCACTACACGCTTCTTCTTGAGTGCTTCATAAGCATGTCGATATTCTGCTGGTAATTCCACAAGAGTTGGCATAGTAAATTCGTTGACGCTATTCCCTCTGAGTTTTGGCTTGATCTTGTCCACTTGGGTCACATATTTTTCTTTAAACTCAGCCCTGCTTGGATCGGCTTGCCCCCCAATACTTTTATGATCTTTCGGCAATGAATTGATGTTGCCGAAATTTAGCGACTGTATAGGGGGTGTATAACATGTTGCAATGATAAGTGAAGACATGTGCACTGTTGTTGAATATTTTCTCACGCCAATTTGATCAATCGGCAACACCTCGTCTTCTTTCAAAACCCTAGCTCTTATTGCCTCATAATCAGGAACCAATCCCTTTTCGTGCTGCTCAAGGCAAATAGCACTAATCTTCTTATTTTGGGCTAAACTTTTTAATGCAGCCAGAGCCACCTCATATCCTACAATATTAGGAATATTTGCTCCTATAGAATCTCCATTTACTCGGCCATAACCGCGAAGGCGAGCCGAGTCATGAATATTTTTAGTCGCATATCCCACTGAATAATTAATCTCATGAGGTGTAGTATCTGATGACTAAGGATAACCACCCAAATAACTACATGAAGCATGGCCGATTCCCCCGTGCATCGGCATGTTTGGGGATGAACCCGCATATCGCGAGTCGGCTGCCGATGGACAAAACTGTGAGATGCCCTCATGTACATGAGGTGTCATATATTGACCACTCGAACAAATCATGTTATTCATTGGCATATTGAAAGGTGTTGCCGATGCACGAAAGTTTAGATTCATAAGTTGCATGTCGCGATTCTGTAAATTCCAAGTTTCTCCAGATGAATAACTAGTCGGCCTTTGCTCGTTAGGGCTAGCCGACATGACATGTCCATTGAAAGATCTAGCAACATCAACATAATGGCTATTTGCATCTACGTAAGGAGATTGATGATACATGTTACCATTGTAGATTGCAGCTGCTCGATGACGCTCTCCTCGTAGCAAGAACAGGCTGGAGACTGTTCAAAGCTTCATCCCCAGTGGAGTCGCCAAAAAGTGTGTTCGCACACGAACACATCACGTGTACCCTCGATGCCGGGGGTGATGCACTGCAGCTCATGTCGAAGGAGACCCGACCGACAGTGTGGTACGCAGGACAGTCGGCGGGCGCTTTTGCAGACCCGAAACCCCGCACGCCCGGGAGGGACCCCGTGTTGGGGATCGTTGCAGAAAATCAAAAAATTTCCTACGCATCACCAAGATATATCTATGGAGTCTACTAGCAACGTGATGGGAGTACATCTTCATACATTTGAAGATAACGATGTGGAAGCGTTGTAAGAACGTGGATGAAGGAGTCATACTGGTAGCGATTCAGATTGCGGTTGATTCCGATCTAAGCGCTGAACAACGGTGCCTCCGCGTTCAACACACGTGCAGCCCGGTGACGTCTCCTATGCCTTGATCCAGCAAGGGGAGAGGGAGAGGTTGGGGAAGACTCCGTCCAGCAGCAGCACGACGGCGTGGTGGTGATGGAGGAGCGTGGCAATCCTGCAGGGTTTCGCCAAGCACCGCGGGAGAGGAGGAGGACTTGGGAGAGGGGGAGGGCTGCGCCAGTACTTGGGTGCGGCTGCCCTCCCACCCCCCACATATATATAGGGTCAAGGGAGAGGGGGCCGGCCCCCTCAGATCCAATCTGAGGAGGGGGTGGCGGCCAGGGGGGTGCCTTGCCCCCAAGGCAAAGGGGGCGCCCCCCCCCTTAGGGTTCCCCCCAAACCCTAGGCGCATGGGCCCTAGGGGGGAGGCGCCCAGCCCACTAAGGGGCTGGTCCCTCTCCACATACAGCCCATAGGGCCCTTCGGGGCAGGTGGACCCTCCCGATGGACCCCCGAACCCCTTCGGTTTTCCCGGTACAATACCGGTAACTCCCCGAATTATTCCG
>LR738715.1:195484259-195513274 GCA_902687465.1 Secale cereale | reverse complement strand
CATGAAACCGTAACCATCTATTGATCAACGAGCTAGTCAACTAGAGGCTCACTAGGGACATGTTGTGGTCTATGTATTCACACATGTATTATTGTTTTTGGATAATAATACAATTAAAGCATGAACAAGGAAATATAATAATAACTATTTTATTATTGCATCTAGGGCATATTTCCAACACCCCGTCAGGGCGCGCGGCGGCTATGGGCTGCCCTAGGTCGATTCGCTCGCCCCTAGCGCCTCGTGGATCGCTGCCCTCCAACGCGAAGAACGAATGAAGAACGAGAAAGAAAGATACAACGGTAGGTTATAAAGATAAATGAACACAAAAGTGTAATAGATTGATTGGTTCGATTGGTGTTGTTCAATCGGCCGTCACCCCCAACATATATAAGAGGCGGCTAGAATTCCCGTACAAGTAAAGGATTCATCTAGGCTTTCCTTACAAGAAAATTACATCAATTCACGTCCTAGAGTCCTAGTTCTATTCCAACTCGGATTCACTCCGAATCTGGTCCAAACTTGTGTCTTCCTCCTTACGCGCGCCGTGGAACTTGCATATGACCTCCGATAAAGATGGGCCAAATACCAAATTTATGCGCCTCGACGTGACGAACAATTCTTATGTTGAACACTTTCCCAAATAAGGCCATCTTGAATACTCTACGAAGCCATCTTTAATCTCCAGTCGGACTCAATCATGTAACAGACTGGATTGTCCGAGTCTCGTAGTGAACTTGCAGGTCGTATACCATCTCAGATGATAATGACTCCAAAACCAAAGTTCACCGTTTTGACAATGCGCACAACTTCCGTGTTGATCACTTTTCCATCCGAGGTCATCTGGATTACCTTTCGGGCATATCTTCGGTTTCACTCGGATCCGAGCTCATCCACTCGGATGTTAGAGTTTTTCACTCGGATCGTCGGATTGGACTTTTTCACTCGGATGTTAGAGTCTTTCACTCGGATGACTATATTTTCACTCGGAAGACAATCTTTCACTCGGATGACTATTTTCAGTCGGAAGGCAATATCTTACTCGAACGGCAAGTTTTCATTCCGACGATAATCTGTTCACTCGGAATACTTTCACTCGGATGATAATTTCACTCGGAATACTTTCCCTCGGATGATAACTTCACTCGGATGACTATATTTTCACTCAGAAGCCCATCTTTTACCCGATCGGTAAGTTTTCACTCGGATGGTAAACTTTTCACTCGGATTTTCCGACTGAAAACATAATCTGATCTTGATTTGTTTCTCCAGGTTGCATACGACCTCGGATAGAGACAAATTTTATATGAAAATCAATCGGCTCGACGAGACGAAACTTTTTCGTGTTGAAGGTTTTTCGATTCAAGGCCGTCTTGATGGCCGAATTACTCGCGCAATCTATCAGACAAGTGTGTGGCACCTCGCGTCATATTTCCGTTTAGGTTCGGTCTGCAGTGTATTGCCTCTAACTTTTGCATATGAACTCGGATTGAGATGATTTATATATCAAAATTGATTGCCTCGACCAGACGAAGACCATTCCTTTAGAGAGTTCCTTCATCCGAAGTCGTCTTGAAGACGTGATTGGCCAAAAACCACTCGAAACATTGAATTATGCCACTCGGAGTATAGTTTCGGTCCGTAAGATAAGGTCGAATGAATATAACCGAAACATCAAAGTTGTTCCACTCGGCGACGTGAATCTTTTCATGTTGAAAGCCCGTTCACTCGAGATCATCTTTATTGCAATCTGTATCTTGCCAAAATCAGATGTCAACAATTTATGATATAAACGAGACATGTATTGTCGTGAAAACAAAAGGGCAGGAACTCTCGCCGTGTTGAAAATTGTAGCCGAATGCGTGTCGGGGGACGTACTAGGGGCAACGAAGGTAGTAAAACAAGGACCAGGAGGAACCTCCAAGGGGTGGACTTGCTATTGGAGGTGGGCGTAGGAATGTAGTATGTGTCGCGTTGCGGCCTCCAAGCAAAACACTCGAAGTGAGTGGGCAAGTGACTGCGTGCTCACTGGGCATTGACTTCCCGATCCCATTCTCTTCGCGTGCAAGAAAGCTAGGGCCATTAGTAGCAGGTGGTAGCTGATAGAATCAACGACACAACACGACCAAGCTCAAGGGTACATCATGGACATGCTTTGTTTAAATCACTCTTATAGCAATCTTGCAGTTTCATGTCAATTCAGCAGGCAGAAAAGCAGAGTGCATCTGAATTCACTAGCATCATTGAATGGGCATACTCTAAATGACAGTATATCATTATCGCCTACTCTAGATTGGATCCAAGAAAGTGCTAAACGGGAGCATATAGGCACCACCGCATTGCACTAAAAATGGTCAGTATGTCACACTAGCACGTATGGAGACCTACTCGAGCAAGCAACCCAATTTTTCAGCATGTCTATGTCATACTAGCGATTTATTAGATCAAAGCCTCTTTATCAGAAAAGGTTAAGCTACGAAGGGGGTATGAAAGAGAGAATGTTTTAACTATTTTCGATGAGTTCTACCAAATGAAAACTTTGCATTCAATGGCCAAATGACGAGCAAAAATATTAAGGTGAGCATTTGTGGAAGCAACTCACTCCATGACATTGCACATCGAACAATGATATACAAAACGAATGATGATGAGATAAGAACACGATAAGTGTGTCTGCGCCATCATGTCCAGATTTAGTTCTTGTTGGCAGAAAATTCTTTGGCTATAGAAGCATCATATATACTAAGTTTTCCTTCTTTGATGCATAATTACCTGCCGCTAATGAATCATGTATAAAAGCGTCATTTAGCAGATAGCACAGTCATATTTTTGTACTAAATCGGCGCCAACTAATATGGATCGAAGGGAGTATTACTATTTAAATATTAAACATAATTCAGAGTCTATCTTTAGCGATTAATTTATCAGAAAATATTTGATTCTCTAAGCAAAATTCGGTACTACATTGTTTTTGCAATAAAAAAAACTATATATTTGACGAGTAATTAATACAGTACAAAATATCCAGATTTTTAGGTATAAATTAAACATCAAATTTTTATGAAGATTGGTCATATCTAAACCGTATTGATTTTTGGAAAAGTGTGATTATTATTATATTCATCATGATTTTTTTTATGATGACTTTGTCAAATCTAAAGGGTAGAATCAACCTCAAGGGCTTTGTCAGATCACTCTTACTCTGAGTAATCTTAGATCATTCTAAGTAATCTTGCAGTTTCCTGTCAAATCAGCCAGGCAGAAAAAGGTTGAACCATGTGTACCCATTTAATGGAGTACATCCGAATTTGCTGGTACCATTAAATGAGCACACTCTAAATGACAGCATATCACCTGATTAGGATTCGAATAAAGCACTACGTGAGAACAAATCTGGCAGCACATTGCAGCAACTGACAGCATGCCTGTATCACACTGTCGAGTAGGAAACGCACTCGAGTAAGCAACCGCCGCGTCTGACCGTGACTTCGCCGGTGACCGGTCACGTGCCCGCCCCGTCCTATAAACACAGCCGTTCCATCAGAGTCGACCAGATCAAAGCCTTCTGTCAGTCGCTCGTTGTCACTCGACACCATGTATGGGAACAACGGGGCGATGAGCGGCCAAGTTTACCCGCCGCCGCCGCCGGCGATGGTGCCGCAGCCGCAGCCGCACGGGCAGGTGGAGGCGAACAACTGGGCGGGTAACGACGCCAACACGCTGCTGGTGGTGGCGACGCTGATCACCACGCTCACGTACCAGCTCGGGTGCAGCGTCCCCGGCGGGTACTGGCAGGACACGCTGCTGGCGGACGGCAAGCAGAAGCCGCACGAGGCCGGAGACCCCATCATGCGCGACGAGCACCCGCAAAGGTACGTAGTACAGGGTACATGCTCCTGTTTGGACACTTCGAATCTGAAATCCTGCTCGATCACGCGGACGTTCCTTGACTGATGGCATGCATGCGTGCGTGCAGGTACTGGGTGTTCATGGCGGCGAGCTGGATGGGGTTCCTGGCGTCCATGGTGATGACGCTGAGCCTGCTGGTGCGCCTGCCGGTGGACTCGCGCCAGATCCGGTGGTCCTTCGCCGTCGCCTACTCCAGCCTGGTGCTCACCTTCATCGTGTCGCAGGCCAAGACGCACATCTCAATCGACATCGCCGTCTGGCTGGTCACCGTCGTCTTCCTGTGGCTCATGATCAGCGTCCGCCCTGACCACCGGGCGCGTATCCTCCGCTTCTTCTGCTGCAACCGCGAGAACTGACGCCCCAAGCTTAGTGTTCTCATGTCTTTGGTTGAGTATAAACTGCTGTGAGTTCAGAACTTTTTTGTTGTCTAAAAAGTTCAGAAGTTGTAACTTTGTTTAGACTCGGAAGTAATAGCAACAAAAGGGAACGCTGGACGTCACTTATATTAACTTATTTAAAAAAAATCTTTCAGTCGATTTTGTCAAAGCCGTTTGGATTTTACTGGTTCGTCCTCCTTCCGGCAGCCACTATTCATCTTCCTCCTCCGGCCAGTCAACAATTCTGCCCAGCCTTGTTCGACCCGGTCATCCCTCTAAACCCCGCACCAAGCACCAGGCTGGCGGCTTCCATGCACCCCAAAAAACGAGCTTCTGATTCACCTCGGCATGTGACAGCGGCCAAGTTGCCACGCTCCGGCTCACTTTTGACGATATCTCGACGGGGAGTCCCCGTCTCGGCCTCGGGCTACACGTAGGACTGGGCGTTCGGTTCCCCCGAACCGAACGGTGCGGTTCTTCGGTCTCTACATAAGTTCGGTTTTAAGAAATCAATGACCGATCAGTTACTAAAATAATGCCAAACCGAGGCTTCGGTGCACCGACTAAATCGGTTCGGTCATCGGGTTTGACCGAACAGCACCGATGTACAATTATTTAACAGAAAAAGGCCAAAAGCAGCAGGAATCTGAACGTGCTGACAGACTGACAGTACAGTCCTCAGTATCGGTTATTTCGGTTCGGTATATCGGTTTTCGGGTTATATGCCCAGCCCTAGCTACACGCACAGCGGCATAGGAGAATCAACTGACGAAAAAGCTTCATTTTACAATAAGTGTCAAACTGTGGCGGATTAATTTTTCTCTTCTCTTTTTCCGTTTTTAATTTTTGAATTTTCGTTTCCAAATTCACAAACATTTTCTGAAATATGGGAACTTTTTTTTCAAATTGGTGAACATTACTTATTTGATATCATCAAATTAAAAATTCGTTCATGAAAAAAAAAAAAATGTTCATATAATTCAAAAAATGTTTCGATTTTTCTTAAAAGTATTCATCATATTCAAAAATGTTCGTCAAATTTAGAAACTATACTCAAATTCAAATTTTTTAATCAATTTCAGAAACAAAATATTGATTTTTAAATGTGTTCACGAAATACAAATAATATTCATCAAAATGCAAAATAAATCATTCAAAAATTTAAATTTTGTTCATCAAAGCACAAAAAATGTACATCAAAATACAAATAATAATATAAAATTCAAAATGGTACATTTTCTATGAATTATGACAAATTTTATGAATACGTGAATATATTTTTGTATTAGTGAACTTTTTCTGAAATCCCGATTTTTCAAGAAGCAAAAAAAAATATGAAAGAAAAACAGGGGAGCCCGTCCCGCACCTGTGTCGGCCCAAGGTCGCGCGTAGGAGCAAGGGGGTGCACGTTACCCTCTTTCGTAGCGCGCAAGTGTCTACATAGGAGCTCCCTCAAACTGCCCCCGATCCCACAGCAACGAGCAAACAGGATCAACACATTAAGGCATGTACAATGGTTGATAAAATAGTCTTATTTTAAGTCTTGCATGTGATTTAGAGATGATAAAAAAATATGTCTACAATGGATCATCTTCTAGCCTTATCTTCAATAACTAGCTATTTCTAGAAACATGGTGAGATATATTGTGCTAAGATATAATATCTTGTCTTCTTTGTTCTCTTAAATAAGAGAAGACAAGCCTTTTCATATAATTTCTCTCTCCTCCACCTGGCATTCCTAAGATATAATAAGGACCAACACATTAAGCCTTTTTTCATTTATCCTACGTGACGTTTCTAAAATAGAACCATTGTACATGTCCTTAGGCACATGTGTTGTTGTGCGTTTTCGTTCGTACACACGGGACACTGTAGCACCGAAGAACTACAGCGAACAGAAAACACTTCGGCAAACTGGAGAACATTGTAGCCCATTTCTTTCATCAATTTTGCAAAACAAATTTGTAATTTCAAAAATAACTTAAAGTGCAGATATTTTTGGAAATTTCACATATTTTTTGAAAACATGATTTTTCTATAATGAGTGAACACTTTTAGAAAACATGTACACTATAACAAATTATTGAATGTTTTCAGGAAACACGAACATTTTCTGTAATTCTTGAAAAAATTTGGAAGTCTAAACAAATAATGTTTGGAGCTAGTTTTCGGAAAAATAAAGTATTTCCAAGATTTTTGAAAAAACGTGAAAGTTCAGAAAAAATTTAGACCAAGAACATTTTTTGAAAACCGTGAGGAAAGTTTGAAAATGGGAATTTTTCTGAATTTGTCTTTTAAAGGGAACATTATTCAAAATTTTCGCCAAAATATAAACATTATTTTTAAAATTTGTGAACAATTCTGGGAAAACAGTACAATTTTAGATATTTTCAAAAAATATCTGCAAATGCAAACATTTGTTCAATTTCCTGAATATTTTCAAACCATGGTCATGTTGGAATTTTTTAACAAATTTTAAAACCAGATTTTTTTTTTAATTTCAAAGAACGTTTTTCGAAATGGAAAATAAAATGGAAAGAAAAAAAAGCAATGTAACCAGAGAAAACCGACAAAAGAAACAACATGAAAAAGGGAACAAAAAACGTGCCTAAAAGCAGGAAAATCTGTATCACAAAATATGTCAAGTAGTGTTCTCGTGAAGTCTGGGCGCATGTGATTCCAGCATCTTTGTAAGCTGCAAGTTTTTTTAGAAACGGAGGTTAAAAGTCCGGGTATCTGCATCAATCAATGCATACAGTCATCTTTATTAATTATTTAATAATGGTGTGACAAAAACATACATTAAGCCATATGAAGCCACGACTCACACCTACAAACTCGATAATATGGAGTGCTCACTTCCCATATATATAAAGCCGGTATTGTCGCCGATCCATCTGCATAACGTATCGGAACCTACAACTGGTGTAGCAAACCTAAAGTGTACACCACATGCACACGTTTTAGAAGCCGTCATCATCATCTAACCGCTGACCAATTTTCAGGAAAGAGATTTGCATCATCCTTGCCAATCCGGCCATCCGTCGACGCCACCACGGCGCCCAATGGCACCACCTCCGTGGGCGAAAACTCCTAAGCACATCGTGGTCGCCGCTAGTAACCGCATCATCACGCCGCCAAGTACCACCAGCTGACATAGCTTGAAGTCTCTAGAAAATCTGTTGTGCATAGCATCTGCCGAACATGCATGACACAGCGTAGCACTTCTCAGTCAGGCATGACTTGACATCCCCACTGAAAGTCCATGCAAGATGAAGCCGCTCCACCTACTTCCTGTTGGGGATCGTTGCAGAAATTAAAAAATTCTGCGCATCACCAAGATCAATCTATGGAGAGACTAGCAACGACAGAGGGGAGTGCATCTTCATAACCTTGAAGATCGCGAAAACGGAAGCGTTACTAGAACGCGGTTGGTGGAGTCGTACACGCAGTGATTCAGATCGCGGTCGATTCAGATCTAAGCGCCGAACAACGGCGCCTCCGCGTTCAACACACGTACAGCCCGGGGACGTCTCCTCCTTCTTGATCCAGCAAGAGGGAAGGAGAAGTTGGGGAAGAGCTCCGGCAGCACGACGACGTGGTGGTGGAGCTTGCAGTTTTCCGGCAGGGCTTCGCCAAGCACTGCGGAGGAAGAGGAGGAGGGCTGCGCCAGGCAAGAGGTGCGGCTGCCCTCCCACCTGCCCACTATTTATAGGGGCAAGGGAGAGGGGGGCCGGCCCCCTCAGATCCAATTTAAGGGGGGCGGCGGCCAGGGAGGGGGGCTTGCCCCCCAAGCTAAGGGGGCGCCCCCTTTAGGGTTTCCCCCAAACCCTAGGCGCATGGGCCCTAGGGGGGAGGCGCCAAGCCCACTTAGGGGCTGGTTCCCCTCCACATACAGCCCATAGGGCCCTCCGGGGCAGGTGGACCCTCCCGGTGAACCCCCGGAACCCCTTCGATGGCCCCGGTACAATATCGGCATACCCCCGAACACTTCCGGTGACTGTATGATGACTTCCCATATATTAATCTTCACCTCCGGACCATTCCGGAACTCCTCGTGACGTCCGGGATCTCATCCAGGACTCCGAACAACATTTGGTAACTACATACAATTTCCCATAACAACTCTAGCATCACCGAACCTTAAGTGTGTAGACCCTACGGGTTCGGGAACCATGCAGACATGACCGAGACATCTCTCTAGCCAATAACCAACAGCGGGATCTGGATACCCATGTTGGCTCCCACATGTTCCACGATGATCTCATCGGATGAACCACGATGTCGGGGAGTCAAAACAATCTCGTATACAATTCTCTTCGTCTACCGGTATGATACTTGCCCGAGATTCGATCGTCCGTATCCCTATACCTTGTTCAATCTCGTTACCGGCAAGTCTCTTTACTCGTTCCGTAACACATCATCCAGTGACCAAATCCTTAGTCACATTGAGCTCATTATGATAATGTCTTACCGAGTGAGCCTAGACATACCTCTCCGTCATACGGAGTGTAAAATCCCAGTCTCGATTCGTGCCAATCCAACATGTACTTTTGGGAATACCCGTAGTGTACCTTTATAGCCACCTAGTTACGTTGTGACGTTTGGCACACCCAAAGCATTCCTACGGTATCCGGGAGTTGCACAATCTCATGGTATAAGGAAATGATACTTGACAGTAGAAAAGCTTTAGCAGACGAACTACACGATCTAGTGCTATGCTTAGGATTGAGTCTTGTCCATCACATTATTCTCATAATGATGTGATCCAATTATCAACGACATCCAATGTCCATTGTTAGGAAACCGTAACCATCTATTGATCGACGAGCTAGTCAACTAGAGGCTCACTAGGGACATGTTGTGGTCTATGTATTCACACATGTATTACGATTTCCGGATAATACAATTATAGCATGAACAATAGACAATTTTCATGAACAAGGAAATATAATAATAACCATTTTATTATTGCCTCTAAGGCATATTTCCAACAGTCTCCCACTTGCACTAGAGTCAATAATCTAGTTACATTGTGATGAATCGAACACCCATAGAGTTTTGGTGTTGATCATGTTTCGCTCGTGGAAGAGGTTTAGTCAACGGATCTGCGGCATTCAAATCCGTATGCACTTTACAAATATCTATGTCTCCATCTTGAATATAACCACGAATGGAGTTGAAACGGCGCTTGATGTGCTTGGTCTTCTTGTGAAACTTGGACTCCTTGGCAATGGCAATAGCTCCAGTGTTGTCACAGAAGAGAGTCATCGGGCCCGACTCGCTTGAAATAACTTCTAGGTTGGTGATGAACTCCTTCATCCACACTCCTTCCTGTGCCGCTTCAGAAGCAGCTATGTACTCCGCTTCACATGTAGATGCCGCCACGACGCTTTGCTTGCAACTGCACCAGCTGACTGCCCCACCATTCAAAATATACATGTATCCGGTTTGTGACTTGGAGTCATCCGGATCTGTGTCGCAGCTAGCATCGACATAACCCTTTACGTTGAGCTCTTCGTCACCTCCATAAATGAGAAACATATCCTTAGTCCTTTTCGGGTACTTCAGGATGTTCTTGACCGTTGTCCAGTGTTCCATTCCGGGATCACTTTGGTACCTCCCCACCAAACTTATGGCAATGTTCACATCAAGTCTGGTACACATCATGGCATACATAATAGAACCTATGGCTGAGGCATAGGGGATGACCCTCATCTTTTCTCTATCTTCTGCCGAGGTCGGGCATGGAGCTGTGCTCAATCTCACACCTTGCAATACAGGTAAGAACCCTTTCTTGGACTGATCCAGATTGAACTTCTTCAATATCTTGTCAAGGTATGTGCTTTGTGAAAGACCAATGAGGCATCTCGATCTATCTCTATAGATCTTGATGCCTAATATGTAAGCAGCTTCTCCAAGGTCCTTCATTGAAAAACACTTATTCAAGTAGGCCTTTATGCTTTCCAAAAGTTCTATATCATTTCCCATCAACAATATGTCATCCACATACAATATGAGAAATGCTACAGAGCTCCCACTCACTTTCTTGTAAATAGATGCTTCTCCATAAGTCTGTATGAACCCAAACGCTTTGATCACTTCATCAAAATGAATGTTCAAACTTCGACATGCTTGCACCAGCCCATAGATGGAGTGCTGGAGCTTGCATACCTTGTCAGCATTCTTAGGATCGACAAAACCTTCCGGCTGCATCATATACAATTCTTCCTTAAGGAAACCGTTAAGGAATGCCGTTTTGACGTCCATTTGCCAGATCTCATAATCATTGAATGCGGCAATTGCTAACATGATTCGGGCGGACTTCGGCAACGCTATGGGAGAGAAAGTCTCATCGTAGTCAATTCCTTGAACTTGTCGATAACCCTTAGCGACAAGCCGAGCCCTTATAGATGGTCACATTTCCATCCGCGTCAGTCTTCTTCTTAAAGATCCACTTATTCTCTATGGCTTGCCGATCATCGGGCAAGTCCACTGTAGCGCCCCGAACCCGATGCGCCAGGTGTCTTCCGTTTATTCGTGGTGTTGCCATGTCATCTGCTTGCGTGTTGCATTTTGCGATATGATCATCTGCATTGTATTCTAACATTTTCAAAACTTGCATCCGTCCGGATTCTCCTGGTTCTCTGCGTTGTACGTTCTGTGACGCCCGAAGACCGACGTCCCAGAAGATTCCAGATGTTCCGGGTCTCCCGTGTGTTTCTTTGTCTTGTGTTATTTATTTTGCTTTGCATCATGTCATCATGCCATCATCTCATTAATTTTTGCAACTAAATAAATCGTGTGGACCTTCGGTCCATTTAAATCGAGGGAAGTGTGATTTCTCTTTAAAACATATCCTCCCGATATTTAGGGAGCTATATTAATAAATATTCCATTTGTTGGAATTAACCCAACACACTTGCATATATTCCCATGTCTCTTAATTCAAGTTTCACCGTCAAACCTTTGCCAACAAATCTTTAATCTTTTTTTCCGAGTTCCACCAAATATTCTCAATATTTTTGGACTCTCCAAAGCCTCAATCTTGTTCAAATAATTTGAATTAAAAATTCAAATGAATTTGAATTTAAACTTTCGGTCATGCCCACTTCTATTTTTCTTGGTTCAAGCTCATTTTTGTGAGCTCGGAATATTTATCCGCATGCCAAAGTCCCCTCTCTAACCTTTTTTTCCTTTCTCTCTTTTCTTTCTTCCTATTCTTTTATTGTTTTGGAGTAAGAAGAAGAAGAGCAGCCAGGCCTCAGGCCCAACCGCCTCCCTCCTTTGGCCCAGCCTCCTGGCCCACTCCAGCCGCCCGAACCCTAGTCGCTTCCGCAGCTTCGCTCCTCATCTCCCTCGACCCTCAGTTCCCCCTCGCGTCGCCAGTCTCCCTCGACCCCCTCGCCCCTCTGCCCGATTCCCTCGAACCCCATCTCCCGATTCACACTCGCCCCGCTCCCTCCATCCTCGCAGCGCCCGAGAGCCCCCATCGCTCCTCCCGTCGCCAGGCCGCAGCTCCTCTTCTCCCCTTCCAACACCACCGCGCGTCCTGCGCCTCGCCTCTGGCCCGGCCGGCCAGGAGCCGCCCCGTCCTCCCGCGCCAGGAGCCCCAGGCCGCAGCCTCGTCGGCCCTCCTCCTCCATCACCCCGCGAGCAGGTCCCTGCTGCCTCAGCGACGGCCGCCGTGCCCGTTCTCGTCCCGACAGCGCCGGCGATGGCCGCCCCCAAGCCGTGCGTCCCTCCTGCCTCGCCCTCCTGCCGCGACCCTGCTTCGACCTCCAGCGCCCTCCGTCTCCGCAGCAGCGCCAGCCAGCGCCTCCAGCGCTCCCCTCCGGGCCGGGTGCCTGGCCTCGTCCAGAGCCCCTCGACCAGTGCCCGCGCGCCACCGCACCTTCGTCTCCTCCAGCCCGGCCCCTGCCTCGTCACCGTTGCCATGGCCTCGTCACCCTTTGTTGTGAAGACCGCGGCCGCAAGTTCCAAGGATGCGCCAAGTTTGACTCTATTACCGAACGGCTACGACGACATGAACATCTACAGAACGGTACGACTACAAGATGAACATCAAGTTCGTCTACGACCCGAGTACAACTACAGCTGGAGTGTTTTTTTTCATCAAGTTCGACTACCGACGACTTGAACATCTACGACGCGATGAACGAGACCCCCAAGTACCACGACTACCGCACCGACAACATCAAGTATCCCTTCGGATCACCAAGTTCAACGACGACCCGTGTACAACTACCGTCGCCGAGACCAAGTACCACTACATAACGTGTACCCCGACGTCAACTACGACGCGACAAGTACCCCTACGGCAAGTACCACGACGAACGTTTTGAAGCGCCAAGTACCGCGACGCCCGGAGCACTCGAAACCGTCAAGTACCACGACACGATAACGGAACGCCTACTTCCTCTACGACCCGTGTACCACTACTTCCACTACGATCTCGAACCCCTCCGAGAACGATCGCTCCGAAGGTATAACCCCGAGACGATGACCCGTGGATGAATGCATGTGTGTTGTATGAAATGTTTCCCTTGTGTGCCCCGTGCCCGTATCGTCCTTTTGTCGTGCTCCTCGGTTGCCTCGTCGCCGACCCGTGGGAACCCGGTCACGGGATCACCCCACCTTTCTTCTTGCATGACTCGCTCACACCATCTTTCTTTTGCACCGGTCTCTCAACGAGTTACCGGAACCGAGATGATGCCGTTGCATCATTTTCGGATCGTTGCCGTGTCACCCTTTCTTTCCACCACGGTGACAAATACTCCTTTCATCTTCTTATCTCTTCATGTCAACTTCTAATAAAAATTGCATAAACTTGATCATGCCATCCGCATCATGTTAACAACATTTAAAATGTGTGAATTGTTGTTTGCTTAAAATTGCTAAACATGCTCATGGGGATTTTCCGGAATTGTTGTTGTTATTTCCGGCCTCATTTAAAATGCCTAATTAGTGTAGTTTTATTATGCTTCACCTCTTGCCATGTTAAAAACATTTAATCTTGTCTTGTAAATAAACGAGAGTCAACTAAATAATTAAAATGTGGTGTTTCGTCAATATGCAACTCGTTGCATATTGAGCTCCACTTAACTTGTAGTACTTGGTTGTGCACTTTGCCATGGCATGCATATTTAAACCGGACATGCATCATACTTGGATGTGCATCGTTTGCCATGTTTATGCTTGTGTGTTTACCGTGTTGTTTGCTTCTTTCCGGTTGCTTCTCTTGTTAGCTTCGGTTTCGTTCCGGAGTTGTGAGGCTTCTTCTTCGTCTTCTTCATGGATCCGTTCTTCTTCCTAGCGGAATCCCAGGCAAGATGATCATACCCTTGGATACCTTTACTACCAGTGCCATGCTTAGTTGTCTCGATGCTATCGTTACATGTCGCGCTACCCATCTTTTATGTCAGCCTCTCCTTGTTGCCATGAAACCTTTAACCTTTGAAACCTTCCTAGCAAAACCACTGTTTGGCTATGTTACCCGCTTGCTCAGCCCCTCTTATAGCGTTGTTAGTTGCAGGTGAAGATGAAGTTCGTTCCAGGAGGGAACTTGTTGTTGGAATATCACAATATCTATAATTATTATTAACACACCTATATACTGGGCATGGGTGGAAGGCTTGGCCTTTTGCTCGGTGTTTTGTTCAACTCATGCCACCTTAGGCGCCGATAAACCGGCATTATGTTCCTTGATTTTGCGTTCCTTACACGATGGGTGGATGGGGACCCCTTGACAGTTCGACTTTGAATAAAACTCCTCGAGCAAGGCCCAACATTGGTTTTAATTTGCTCATAATAACAACTTAATTAATTAATTAAAATTGCATAGGGGGTCGCACCCTCGGGTTCTTAATTCTACATAGCAGGGGGGCCAGTGCTGATGGTGTTGGTCCCAAACGGGGAGTATGCGGGGCCACCACGGGGAAACTCGAGGTTTGGTTTTACTCGTATAATCGCCCATCCGGCCGTGGCCTGGGACGAGATACGCGCGGCTACTATCAGGGTGTCGACACACCGGGAGGTCTTGCTGGACTTGTTTTACCATTGTCAAAATGTCTTGTGCACCGGGATGCCGAGCCTGATCGGTTTTTCCTAAGATAAGGAGTGATGAATATTATATTTATCACTTCAGCTAATCGTGAGAGCTTGTGATGGGCTAAGTTGGAACACCCCTGCAGGGTTATGATCTTTCGAAAGTCGTGCCCGCGGTTATGTGGCTGATTGGAATTTGTTAATGTCCGGTTGTAGAAAACTTGACAGAGGATCCGAAGTAAAACACACAACTGTGTGAGTAACTGTGACTGTCTCTTTTCACTTTGAGAAGAGAACACGGCGGGGTTATGTTTGACTCGTATGTAGTTCAGGATCTTTAGCGATCACTACTAGTTGCGACCGTTTGCGTAGATTCTCATCTTATTCTTGTACTTGTAAGTTAGCCACCATATTATGCTTAGCCGCTGTTGTAACCTCACCACTACCCTCTTCCTACCCATAAAGCTTTGCTAGTCTTGATACCCATGGTTATGGGATTGCTGAGTCCTCGTGGCTCACAGATACTACAACACCAGATGCAGGTCCAGCCGAGTTTGATGCAGGAGATGGTTCAGGTACTTCACTGGGAGCTCGATGAAGAGAGTGGTCGTATGCTTGTGACGTTTTCGTCGATCAGTAGTGGTTTCTACTAGGGGCGATTCTGACCGATGGCTTTATGTTGTGTTTGGTATCTTGTCTTTTGGATCTTACCCTTAGATGGGCTGTGATGTTTTGAATGATGTTTTGCTTATGTAATGTATTGTGTGAAGTGGCGAGTGTAAGCCAACTATCTCCTTTTGCAATTTAATCCCTCTTTTACATGAGTCATGCAAAGATACCAAACTTGAGATCATTCCAGAATGGGCTTATACCTTTAAGTCGTGCCTTGACACGTAGGAGGTATAGTCCCATCCTGGGCATTACACGTTCTGAGCCAGACACACCCGCACGCGCCCGCGGCACTCCCGAATATTTATTTTGTAAGTGGCATAAAAATGTTCTCGGAATGGGATGAAACTTGGCGTGTGGTCTTATTATAGTGTTGGCAGACCGCCTGTCAAATTTCGTCGCATTCGGAGTCCGTTTGATAGCCCAACCGTTAAACTATAGCGGTACCGTTGTCGGTACTGACGTCGGACGTTTTTGGTCTCCGAAAACCCTCCCGGGCTGCACTTCTCTTCTCTTCTCTCAACCCACTCACCCCTCTACACAGCCCACTAGGCCCAGCATACTCCCCCTCTCGACCCAGACCATCCGATCGAGATCGGAGGGTCCGAAAACCCCTCAAAAGCCCCCAACCCTAGCAAAACTACTATATATAGAGCCCCCATAGTCCATTTTTGGAGTAACCTAATCTAAACCTAGCCCTACCTCCACCTACCTGCAGCCACCACCGCCTCCACCTTGTTTTCCGCGGCGAGCCTCTCCACCGCCTCCACATGGCGTCCTCCACACCACCAGCGTCGCCGGTAGCTGCACCCGGCCAATACTGAGGCGCCACGTCGCCCCAGCGCCCCCCTCACCCAATCCACGCGCCCCTGGCCTCCACACCGTCGCCGCGGCCCTGCTGATACGTCCAAAACGTATCTATAATTTCTGCTTGCTCCATGCTTCTTTTGTGTGATATTGCTATGATATTGATGCACTTCCATACACTTTTGATCATATTTGGACTAACCTATTAACTCAGTGCACCACAGTGCCAGTTCCTATTTTCTGCTGTTTTTCTATTTCAGGTTTCCCCCATATTAAAAGTGCTCCAGAAATTCCAGGAAAAATATAGGAAAAATCAGCGTACAGGAAGCTTCGCGAAGAACCAAAGATGGGCCAGAGGGGAGCCAGGGGAGGCCCATGCGGCCACCTGGCGCGGCCCCACCCCTGGCCGCGCCAGGGGGGCACCTGGGGCCCCTGCTCCGCCTCTGGCTGCCCCCCTTCGCATATATATCCCTCTCGTCCCGAAACCCTCGAGGACAGAACCCTTTTTTGCGATCTCGCCTCTGTACCGCCGCCGCAGCGCTTCCAGGATCGGGAGCATCAGGAGAACTCTTCCCGGCACCCTGCCGGAGGGGAGAACCATCACCGGGAGCTTCTCCACCATCATGGACGCTTCCCGGATGAGTCGTGAGTAGTCCACCTTGGACCATGGGTCCATGATCAGTAGCTATGTGATGTTCTCCTCCCCTCTTTGCTCTTCATGGTTTAGACCTCGTGAGCTGCCCTACATGATCGAGGCACATATGTAATCTTTCTGCTGTTGCTTTGCTGAGTTTGCTTTGATCTGATGGATTATGAGACTATGTTCGGATTGTGTTTGAGTAATATATTTGATTCACCTCTTTTATATCTTTGTTCTTGAGTAATTCTTGCATGTTCTCCGTTGCTGTTTATTGCTTTGGCCAAGTAGTAGGTAGTAACTCCAAGAGGGAGCGTTATGCTTGATTGTGGGTTCATGCCCCTGATGACTAGCTTGAGTGACAGAAACATGAGTCTAGGGGATGTGCTGGTGCCATAAGGGAAAAAACAACGGTGCTTGTACTTGCGGGTGCAAGGATTGTTTACTTTATGCAAAGTTCTTTTAATGCAGTTGTCTGTTGCTTTGAGTTTACACTTTGGGTGGGATTCGCAACTTAATACCAGCGAGATGTTCTGGATAGATATCTCAAGGTGGATGATTAGTAGTAGATGCATATGGATTTCGGTCTACTTGCCTTGGCGTACCGCCCATGCTTTTGAGCCTCTACCTTTCTTTGCAGCATAGTTAGCATTGGTTTGCGCACATAATCCTGTCAATTGCCCAGCTGTAATTTGTTTGCCTCGCTTTGCTGTTTTATCGTCTTTTGCGAGAGAGACATCACTAGTGAACATCATGGGACCCCGGTCCATATTACCACCGCTGATCACACCTTCTATTTACTTCCTGTTTTTATTTCCTAGTTGTAGTCATAGCTATCATTATTATCTCTTGTGTTTGATCCTTTGTAAACAACAAGGCCGGAGGGATTGACAACCTCTCTGTACTCGTTGTGTGACTTCACTAGTCACAACAACGATGACTTTATCAGCACACCTATCACTACACCTGCCACTTCAGCACCTTCATATGAAATTAAACCTGCTTTACTGAACTTAGTCATGAAAGAACAATTCTCCGGTGCTGGAGATGATGCTGCTTTACACTTGAACAACTTTGTTAAACTTTGTGATATGCAAAAGTACCACGAAATAGATGGTAATATTGTTAAGCTTAAGCTTTTTCCTTTCTCTTTGAGAGGAGGAGCTAAAATTTGGTTTCAGTCTTTGCCTAGAAATAGCATAGATTCATGGGACAAGTGCAAAGATGCTTTTATTGGAAAATACTACCCCCCTGCTAAAATTATCCAACTTAGAAGTAACATAATGAATTTTAAACAATTGGATAATGAACACGTTGCCCAAGCTTGGGAACGTATGAAATCTCTTATCAAGAACTGCCCTACTCACGGTTTGACTACTTGGATGGTTATCCAAACTTTTTATGCAGGCTTGAACTTTACCTCGCGGAACTTGTTAGATTCGGCCGCGGGAGGAACTTTTATGTCAACTACACTTGGTGCTGCCACGAAGCTGAAGGAAATATGCCCTAGAGGCAATAATAAAGTTATTATTTATTTCCTTATATCATGATAAATGTTTATTATTCATGCTAGAATTGTATTAACCGGAAACTTAATACATGTGTGAATACATAGACAAAACAGTATGTCCCTAGTATGCCTCTACTAGACTAGCTCATTGATCAAAGATGGTTATGTTTCCTAGCCATAGACATGAGTTGTCATTTGATCAACGGGATCACATCATTAGGAGAATGATGTGATGGACAAGACCCATCCGTTAGCATAGCACTATGATCGTTTAGTTTTACTGCTATTGCTTTCTTCATGACTTATACATGTTCCTATGACTATGAGATTATGCAACTCCCGAATACCGTAGGAACACCTTGTGTGCTATCAAACGTCACAACATAACTGGGTGATCATAAAGATGCTCTACAGGTGTCTCCGAAAGTATTCGTGGTGTTGGCATAGATCAAGATTAGGATTTGTCACTCCGAGTGTCGGAGAGGTATCTCTGGGCCCTCTCGGTAACACACATCACAATAAGCCTTGCAAGCAAAAGACTAATGAGTTAGTAACGAGATGATGTGTTACGGAACAAGTAAAGAGACTTGCCGGTAACGAGATTGAACTAGGTATAGAGATACCGACGATCGAATCTCGGGCAAGTAACATACTGTTTGACAAAAGGAACAACGTATGTTGTTATGCGGTTCTGACCGATAAAAGATCTTCGTAGAATATGTAGGAGCCAATATGAACATCCAGGTTCCGCTATTGGTTATTGACCGGAGATGAGTCTCGGTCATGTCTACATAGTTCTCGAACCCGTAGGGTCCGCACGCTTAACGTTTGATGACGATCGGTATTATGAGTTTATGAGTATTGATGTACCGAAGGTAGTTCGGAGTCCCGGATGAGATCACGGACATGACGAGGAGTCTCGGAATGTCCGAGACATAAAGATTGATATATTGGACGGCTATATTCGGACACCGGAAGTATACCGGAAAAGTTTCGGATTTATCAGGATTGCCGAAGGGGGTTACCGGAACCTCCTACGAAGGGGGATGGTCCATAGTGGGCCTTGTGGAAAGGAGAGAGGCAGCCCATAGGGCTGGCCGGCGCCCCACCTAGTTCCTAGTTGGACTAGGATTGGTGGGAGGTGCCACCTCTTCCTTTTCCTACTCCATCTCTTCCTTCTTTGGTGATTCCTACTAGGAATAGGATTGCAATCCTATTCCTAGTAGGATTCCTTCCCTAGCCGCACCATAGGAGGTTGGCCGGCCCTCCTCCCTTGCTCCTTTATATACGGGGGCAGGGGGGCACCCAAAGACACACAAGTTGAATTGTTTTAGCCGTGTGCGATGCCCCCCTCCACAGAATCACACCTCGGTCATACCGTCGCGGAGCTTAGGCGAAGCCCTGCGCCGGTGAACACATCATATCCGTCACCATGCCGTCGTGCTGACGAAACTCTCCCGTGAAGCTCAACTGGATCAAGAGCTCGTGGGACATCATCAAGCTGAACGTGTGCTGAACGCGGAGGTGCCGTACGTTTGGTGCTTGATCGGTTGGATCGCGAAGAAGTTCGACAACATCAACCGCGTCACTTGACGCTTCCGCTCCCGGTTTACAAGGGTACGTAGACACACTCTCCCCTCTCGTTGCTATGCATCTGGTAGATAGATCTTGCGTGATCGTAGGAAAATTTTAAAATACTACGTTCCCCATCAGTGGCATCATGAGCCAGGTCTATGCGTAGATGATATGCACGAGTAGAACACAATGAGATTGTGGACGATACTAGTCATACTGCTTACCAGCATGTCATACTTTGCTTCGGCGGTATTGTGAGATGAAGCAGCCCGGACCGACATTACGCGTACGCTTACGCGAGACTGGTTTCACCGTTACGAGCACTCGTTGCTTAAAGGTGACTGGCGGGTGTCTGTCTCTCTCACTTTAGCTGAATCAAGTGTGGCTACGCCCGGTCCTTGTGAAGGTTAAAACAACACATACTTGACGAAACATCGTTGTGGTTTTGTATGCGTAGGTAAGAACGGTTCTTGCTAAGCCCGTAGCAGCCACGTAAAACTTGCAACAAACAAAGTAGAGGACGTCTAACTTGTTTTTGCAGGGCATGTTGTGATGTGATATGGTCAAGACATGATGAGTTATACGGTTTTGTATGAGATGATCATGTTTTGTAAAGTTATCGGCAACTGGCAGGAGCCATATGGTTGTCGCTTTATTGTATGAAATGCAATCGCCATGTAATTGCTTTACTTTATCACTAAGCGGTAGCGATAGTCGTGGAAGCAATAGTTGGCGAGACGACAACGATGCTACGATGAAGATCAAGGTGTCAAGCCGGTAACGAAGGTGATCATGACGGTGCTTTGAAGATGGAGATCAAAAGCACAAGATGATGATGGCCATATCATGTCACATATTTTGATTGCATGTGATGTTTATCTTATTATGCTTCTTATTTTGCTTAGAACGACGGTAGCATTATAAGATGATCCCTTACTAAATTTCAAGGTATAAGTGTTCTCCCTGAGTATGCACCGTTGCGAAAGTTCGTCGTGCCGAGACACCACGTGATGATCGGGTGTGATAAGCTCTACGTCCAAATACAACGGGTGTAAGCCAGTTTTGCACACGCAGAATACTCGGGTTAAACTTGACGAGCCTAGCATATACAGATATGGCCTCGGAACACTGGAGACCGAAAGGTCGAGCGTGAATCATATAGTAGATATGATCAACATAAGATGTTCACCATTGAAAACTACTCCATCTCACGTGATGATCGGACATGGTTTAGTTGATTTGGATCACGTGATCATTTAGATGACCAGAGGGATGTCTATCTAAGTGGGAGTTCTTTAAATTAATATGATTAAATTGAACTTTAATTTATCATGAACTTAGTCCTGATAGTTTTGCATATCTATGTCGTTGTAGATCAATGGCCCGTGCTACCGTTCCTTTGAATTTTAATGCATTCCTAGAGAAAGCTAAGTTGAAAGATGATGGTAGCAATTACACGGACTGGGTCCGTAACCTGAGGATTATCCTCATTGCTGCACAGAAGAATTATGTCCTTGAAGCACCGCTAGGTGACAAGCCCCCTTCCGCTAATGCAGACGCTTTCAACGACGTTTTGAACGTCATGGAGCATATGAGATGTTTCAGGAGTTGAAGTTAATATTTCAAGCAAATGCCCGAATTGAGAAATATGAGATTTCCAATAAGTTCTACAGCTGCAAAATGGAGGAGAATAGTTCTATCAGTGAACACTTGCTCAGAATGTCTGGGTACTACAATCATATGACTCAACTTGGTTGCAATGTTGACGAAGATAGTGTTATTGATAGAGTTCTTCAATCACTGCCACCAAGCTATAAAGGCTTCGTGATGAACTATAACATGCAAGGGATGCAAAAGACAATTCCCGAGCTCTTCGCTATGCTCAAAGCTGCGGAGGTAGAAATCAAAAAGGAGCATCAAGTGTTGATGGTTAATAAGACCACTGGTTTCAAGAAAAAGGGCAAGGGAAAGAAAGGGAACTTCAAAAAGAATAGCAAATCAGTTGCTACTTCAACGAAGAAACCCAAATCTGGAGCCAAGCCTGAAACTGAGTGCTTCTACTGCAAGGGTACTGGACACTGGAAGCGGAACTGCCCCAAGTATTTGGCGGATAAGAAGGATGGCAAGATGAACAAAGGTATATGTGATATACATGTTATTGATGTGTACCTTACTAATGCTCGTAGTAGTACCTGGGTATTTGATACCGGTTCGGTTGCTAATATTTGTAACTCGAAACAGGGACTACGGATTAAACGAAGATTAGCTAAGGACGAGGTGACGATGCGCGTGGGAAACGGTTCCAAAGTCGATGTGATCGCCGTCGGCACGCTACCTCTACATCTACCTTCGGGATTAGTTTTAGACCTAAATAATTGTTATTTGGTGCCAGCGTTGAGCATGAACATTATATCTGGATCTTGTTTATTGCGAGACGGTTATTCATTTAAATCAGAGAATAATGGTTGTTCCATTTTTATGAATAATATCTTTTATGGTCATGCACCCTTAAAGAGTGGTCTATTCTTATTGGATCTCGATTGTAGTGATACACATATTCATAATATTGAAACCAAAAGATGCAAAGTTAATAATGATAGTGCAACTTATTTGTGGCACTGCCGTTTAGGTCATATTGGTGTAAAACGCATGAAGAAACTCCATAAAGATGGACTTTTGGAATCACTTGATTATGAATCACTTGGTGCTTGCGAACCATGCCTCATGGGCAAGATGACTAAAACTCCGTTCTCCGGGACTATGGAGCGAGCAACAGATTTGTTGGAAATCATACATACTGATGTATGTGGACCAATGAGTGTTGATGCTCGCGGCGGGTATCGTTATTTTCTGACCTTCACTGATGATTTGAGCAGATATGGGTATATCTACTTAATGAAGCACAAGTCTGAAACATTTGAAAAGTTCAAAGAATTTCAGAGTGAAGTAGAGAATCATCGTAACAAGAAAATAAAGTTCCTACGATCTGATCGTGGAGGAGAATATTTGAGTTACGAGTTTGGTCTTCATTTGAAACAATGTGGAATAGTTTCACAACTCACGCCACCTGGAACACCACAGCGTAATGGTGTGTCCGAACGTCGTAACCGTACTTTATTGGATATGGTGCGATCTATGATGTCTCTTACCGATTTACCACTATCGTTTTGGGGTTATGCTTTAGAGACAGCTGCATTCACGTTAAATAGGGCACCATCTAAATCCGTTGATACGACACCTTATGAACTATGGTTTGGCAAGAAACCAAAGTTGTCGTTTCTTAAAATTTGGGGCTGCGATGCTTATGTGAAAACACTTCAACCTGATAAGCTCGATCCCAAGTCGGAAAAATGTGTCTTCATAGGATACACAAAAGAGACTGTTGGGTACACCTTCTATCACAGATCCGAAGGCAAAATATTCGTTGCTAAGAACGGATCCTTTCTAGAAAAAGAGTTTCTCTCGAATGAAGTGAGTGGGAGGAAAGTAGAACTTGATGAGGTAATTGTACCTTCTCCCATATTGGAAAGTAGTACATCACAGGAAATTGTTCCAGTGATTCCTACACCAATTAGTGAGGAAGTTGATGATAATGATCATGAAACTTCAGATCAAGTTTCTACTGAACGTCGTAGATCAACCAGAGTACGTTCCGCACCAGAGTGGTACGGCAACCCAGTTCTGGAAATCATGTTACTAGACCATGATGAACCTACGAACTATGAGGAAGCGATGATGAGCCCAGATTCCGCAAAATGGCTTGAAGCCATGAAATCTGAGATGGGATCCATGTATGAGAACAAAGTGTGGACTTTGGTTGACTTGCCCGATGATCGGCAAGCCATCGAAAATAAATGGATCTTCAAGAGGAAGACCGACGCAGACGGTAATATTACTGTTTACAAAGCTCGACTTGTTGCAAAAGGTTTTCAACAAGTTCAAGGAGTTGACTACGATGAGACTTTCTCACCTGTAGCGATGCTTAAGTCTGTCCGAATCACGTTAGCAATTGCCGCATTTTATGATTATGAAATCTGGCAAATGGATGTCAAAACTACATTCCTGAATGGATATCTCAAAGAAGAGTTGTATATGATACAACCAGAAGGTTTTGTCGATCCAAAAGGTGGTAACAAATTATGCAAGCTCCAACGATCCATCTATGGATTGGTGCAAGCATCTCGGAGTTGGAATATACGCTTTGATGAGGTGATCAAAGCATATGGTTTTTACAGACTTTTGGAGAAGCCTGTATTTACAAGAAGTGAGTGGGAGCACTACAATCTTTCTGATAAGTATATGTGAATGACATATTGTCGATCGGAAATGATGTAGAATTTTCTGGAAAGCATAAAGGAGTGTTTGAAAAGAGTTTTTCAAAGAAAGACCTCGGTGAAGCTGCTTACATATTGAGCATCAAGAATCTATATAGATAGATCAAGACGCTTGATAAGACTTTCGATGAGTACATACCTTGATAAGATTTTGAAGTAGTTCAAAATGGATCAGTCAAAGAAGAAGTTCTTGCCTGATTTGTAAGGTGTGAAGTTGAGTAAGACTCAAAGCCAGACCACGGCAGAAAAATATAGAGAGAATGAAAGTCATTCCCTATGTCTCAGCCATAGATTCTATAAAGTATGCCATGATGTGTACAAAACACGTTGTGTACCTTGCCAAGAGTTTGACAGGGAGGTACAATAGTGATCCAGGAGTAGATCACTGTACAGTGGTCAAAATTATCCTTAGTAATTGGATGACTAAGGAAATATTTCTCGATTATGGAGGTGATAAAGAGTTCGTCGTAAAGGGTTACGCCGATGCAAGCTTTGACACTAAATCCAGATGACTCTAAGTATCAATCTGGATGCGTATTGAAAGTGGGAGCAATTAGCTAGAGTAGCTCCATGCAGAGCATTGTAGACATAGAAATTTGCGAAATACATAGGGATCTGTATATGACAGACCCGTTGACTAAACTTCTCTCACAAGCAAAACATGATCACACCTTATTACTCTTGGGTATTAATCACATAGCAATGTGAACTAGATTATTGACTCTAGTAAACCCTTTGGGTGTTGGTCACATGGTGATGTGAACTATGGGTGTTATTCACATAACGATGTGAACTATCGGTATTAAATCACATGGTGATGTGAGCTAGATTATTGACTCTAGTGCAAGTGGGAGACTGAAGGAAATATGCCCTAGAGGCAATAATAAAGTTGTTATTTATATTTCCTTATATCATGATAAATGTTTATTATTCATGCTAGAATTGTATTAACCGGAAACTTAGTACATGTGTGAATACATAGACAAAACAGAGTGTCCCTAGTATGCATCTACTAGACTAGCTCATTGATCAAAGATGGTTATGTTTCCTAACCATAGACATGAGTTGTCATTTGATCAACGGGATCACATCATTAGGAGAATGATGTGATGGACAAGACCCATCCGTTAGCATAGCACTATGATCGTTTAGTTTTACTGCTATTGCTTTCTTCATGACTTATACATGTTCCTATGACTATGAGATTATGCAACTCCCGAATACCGTAGGAACGCCTTGTGTGCTATCAAACGTCACAACGTAACTGGGTGATCATAAAGATGCTCTACAGGTGTCTCCGAAAGTATTCGTGGTGTTGGCATAGATCAAGATTAGGATTTGTCACTCCGAGTGTCGGAGAGGTATCTCTGGGCCCTCTCGGTAACACACATCACAATAAGCCTTGCAAGCAAAAGACTAATGAGTTAGTCACGAGATGATGTGTTACGGAACGAGTAAAGAGACTTGCCGATAACGAGATTGAACTAGGTATAGAGATACCGACGATCGAATCTCGGGCAAGTAACATACCGTTTGACAAAAGGAACAACGTATGTTGTTATGCGGTTCTGACCGATAAAAGATCTTCGTAGAATATGTAGGAGCCAATATGAACATCCAGGTTCCGCTATTGGTTATTGACCGGAGATGAGTCTCGGTCATGTCTACATAGTTCTCTAACCCGTAGGGTCCGCACGCTTAACGTTTGATGACGATCGGTATTATGAGTTTTTGAGTATTGATGTACCGAAGGTAGTTCGGAGTCTCGGATGAGATCACGGACATGACGAGGAGTCTCGGAATGTCCGAGACATAAAGATTGATATATTGGACGGCTATATTCGGACACCGGAAGTATACCGGAAAAGTTTCGGATTTATCGGGAATGCCGGAGGGGGTTACCGGAACCCCCTACGAGAGGGGATGGTCCATAGTGGGCCTAAAGGGTGAGAGAGAGGCAGCCCATAGGGCTGGCCGGCGCCCCCACCTAGGAATCCTAGTTGGACTAGGATTGGGGGGGCTCCACCTCTCCTATCCCTTTCCCCCTTCTTCCTTTCGGTGAATCCTACTAGGAATAGGATTGCAATCCTATTCCTAGTAGGACTCCTTCCCTAGCCGCACCAGGAGAGGTTGGCCGGCCTCCCTCCCTTGCTCCTTTATATACGGGGGCAGGGGGGCACCCAAAGACACACAAGTTGAATTGTTTTAGCCGTGTGCGGTGCCCCCCTCCACAGAATCACACCTCGGTCGTACCGTCGCGGAGCTTAGGCGAAGCCCTGCGCCGGTGAACACATCATATCCGTCACCACGCCGTCGTGCTGACGAAACTCTCCCGTGAAGCTCAACTGGATCAAGAGCTCGTGGGACGTCATCAAGCTGAACGTGTGCTGAACGCGGAGGTGCCGTACGTTCGGTGCTTGATCGGTTGGATCGCGAAGAAGTTCGACAACATCAACCGCGTCACTTGACGCTTCCGCTCCCGGTCTACGAGGGTACGTAGACATACTCTCCCCTCTCGTTGCTATGCATCTGGTAGATAGATCTTGCGTGATCGTAGGAAAATTTTAAAATACTACGTTCCCCAACAGAAGCTTCTCGATGAGATGATGACCAACTATTCCCAATGGCACACCGAACGCGCTCCAACAGGTAGGAAGGTAAACTCTGTCGAGGAGATTTCGTCCCTCAATGAAAAAGTTGACTTGATCATGTCTCTACTTTCGAAGCAATCTACTGTTGATCCTCGTGATGTTCCTTTAAATTCTTTGATTGCTCAAGAACAAGTAGATGTGAATTTTATCTCTAGAAACAATTTTAACAACAATGCTTATAGGAGTAACTTTGGTAACAATCCTAGACCGTTCCCCTCTAACTCTTATGGGAACAACAATGCTTATCCTAGTACCAAGAACTACAATACTGAACTAGAGACTATGCTTAGAGATTTCATCACTACCCAAAAAGCCTTTAATAAGAATGTAGAAGAGAAACTACATAAACTAGATGATCTTTCTTTTAAGGTAGACCACTTAGCCAATGAGGTAAAATTGCTAAAAATTGAAACTTCTCCTCTTAAGGAGAGGGAAGTCATCCCTATTAATGCTACTCAAGTGCAAATTAATGAAAACATTAGGATGATGGCTAAGCTTAAAGAGAGATGGGCTAGAGAAAGGGAGGAAGAGGAAAGAATTAAGAGCCTTCCTACCCACCACACTGTTGCTACTATCCAAGTTATTTTGGATGTTCACATTCTTAGCACCCAATGTACTCCTGGTCCCAATGGACCTATTAATGGTGATGCTTTGACTATAGAAGCTACCAAACAAGTGAACCTTAAGGACACCACTACCACTTTACTTGATGCTCGTGACCTTGATTTTGATAATTGCACTCTTACCGAAGTTATTGATTTCCTTCACAAGATGTCTAGAGATCCCCGCACTAGCACGCTTAACCTTGCCTTCACAGAGCATATCACTAATGCTCTCATCAAAGCTAGGGAGGAGAAACTTAGAGTAGAAGCCTCCATACCTAGAAAGCTAGAAGATGGTTGGGATCCTATGATAAAAATTAATTTGAATGACTTCTCTTGTTATGCATTATGTGATGTTGGTGCTAGTACCTCTGTTATGCCCAAAAGGATATATGATATGCTTAAATTGAAACCTTATGATTCTTGTTCTTTTGGTGTTCGTCTCGTTGATTCTTCCATAAAGAAACCTTTGGGGAGGATCGACGATGTTCTTATTATTGTCAATGATAATTATGTGCCCGTTGATTTCACTATTATGGATATTGAATGTGATCCTTCATGTCCAATTATTTTGGGACGTCCCTTTTTACGCACCGTTGGTGCTGTCATTGACATGAAAGAGGGTAATATAAAATTTCAGTTTCCTCTCAAGAAAGGGATGGAACACTTCCCTCGAAAGAAGATCAAGTTACCTTTTGAGTCCGTTGTACGGGCTAGTTATTCTTTTACTCTTGATAAAACTTGATCTATGCATTATGCCTAGCCTAAAGGCATAAAAGAAAGCGCTTTTGGGAGGCAGCCCACATGAATAATTTTTTTGCTTTTGTTGTGTCTTGATGTTGTTTACTGCTGTAGCATCGTCATTGTATCTTTGCTTTTCATATTTGTGCCAAGTATAGCCTCTGATTGCTAGAAAGTTCAAAAGTTGTGAGGTGCTGTCCAGGAAACAGATTCTGTCCTTGGATAGAAAAATTCGTATAAAATCACCAGATCATCTTTTTGGTCTGAAGTTTTTTCTACAGCGTTCTCTATATAATTTTCTTTCGTGCGTCAGTTCTGAGTTTTTTGATTTGAGTTGCAGAAGTATCCCGAACAGATCAATTACTGCCTGCTGTTCTGTTTTTCACAGATTCTGTCCTGTTTTGCCTTACCTTCACTTTGCAAATCAAGAGCTTGCTTTTTCTTTGCAAAAACCTTTTGGCAATCTTGAGAAACAGTAGAACTTCAAGAATATCCTTATTTCCAGCAAGGTATAATTATTTTATTAAGGGTACTAACCTCGCTAATCAGATTATGATGAGTTGTGTATGAAGGGAGTTTTCAAGTGTGCGAGGGAAGATGATAAAAAGATTCAGGAGTGTCAAGCGCTCAAGCTTGGGGATGCCCCCGTGCACCCCCAAGAAATATTCAAGGAGACTGAAGCGTCTAAGCTTGGGGATGCCCCCGTGCATCCCCTTCTCCATCAACATTATCAGTTCGTCTTTCGATTCGCTATATTTTTATCACTTCATGTGTTATGTGCTATGCTTGGAGCGTCTTGCTTTTAGTTTTCTTTTTAGTTTTTCATAACGAGTCGGAACCCAGCATTCCTTTATGTGGGAGAGAAACACGCTCCACTTCTACCTAGAACATAACATAGAATTTTCATGTCTATCTATGCTGTGTGTGTTCTTTGTCTTTTAATAGCTACTTCGTGCTCTGCTCTTAGTATTCATGCTTATATTTAAGAGCTTTTGTTTAGTTGGTTGCTTGAAATCTCTTTAATTATCATGCTCACCTTATTAAGAGAGTTTGCTTCCGTTGCATTGGTTAACGTGTCTATGATAAAGAAGCTACTTGCATGATGGTGCTTAGTAGTTCAGGTTTTCTTATGGTTAATCTCAAATAGCTGGGGGGG
>LR738715.1:195453326-195484240 GCA_902687465.1 Secale cereale | reverse complement strand
GGGGGGTTCCCAATGTGTTATTGGAGTACCAACTTGATTTGTCTGCCTATGATGTGGTATGGTTTAGTAATATCTTCCTTCGAGAATTTATTTTGATTGACTTGGCGTATGCTCACGCATATTTAAGACTGTAAAGAAAGTCTGTCAAGCCTTGATGATCTTTTATTTCTGAGTAGCGATATAACTACCATGCCTGATTCAATATTGCTTTGTCGCTCTGCATGATTATGACCGTCATTGCTCTCTTAGTTGGTCGCTCCCAGTCTTTTGCTAACCTCCACCTGTACTAAGAACTAACCATGCAATACATAGCTCATGGGAAAGTAGCCTATAAACTATTGTGGTAAAGAATATGTTGCTTATGTATCTTATTTCTTATAAGTTGCTTGCTGAGCGGTAACCATGTTTCTGGGGACGCCATCAACTGTCACACTTTTGAATATCATGTGAGTTGCTATGCATGTTCATCTTGTCTGAAGTAAGGGTGATTTACCGTGGGTTGAATGACTATGCATATTGTTAGAGAAGAACATTGGGCCGCCAACCAAAGCCATGCATCATGGTGGAAGTTTTAGCTTGGACCTTAATCCTCAATCTCTCATGAGAATATTCTTATGCATTAAAGAGGAGTCCATCATCTATTTTCTATGTTGTCCCGGTATGGATGTCCTCAAGTTGAGATCTATCAAAAACGAGAAATCAAATGCGATTTATCTCCTTGGACCTTTGTACAGGTGGCATAGAGGTACCCCTTTGTGACACTTGGTTAAAACATATGCAATGCAATGATAACCCATGGGGATCCGAGCTAATTAGGACAAGGAGCGAGCACTATTGGTATACGATGCATGAGGATTGCAACTTATAGGATGTTTTATGCATGACACATATGAAGTGCTACTACCGTTGACACAATTGCTTCCATGTTTTCAAAATAAAAAGCTCTAGCACTTAACCATTCTTTTACATTTATGTTAAAGCACCAACTACTGAGAGCATGATTGTCATTCTAAGTGTAATGTGCATTGTCCCAAAGTAGCATTGTCTTTTGCATGATTGTGATATCGTTTATTCTGAAATGATTGTATCTAGTCATCACTTAAACCTTGAAGGTGCCCCTGCATTTATGTTTTGCATCACTAAAGGGGGCAAGCTAGATATCACTTTATCATATTTTCACATCATGTTCATTGCAAATCTTTTTGATGTTTCAGTTTCATATTGTAAAACTTTCAGTCATTTGGGATTTTCTCTTGAGGCAACTTAATTACTTTAGAATCATTGTCTCAGTAAGCTTTTGTCATATGACTATGAAAAAGTCCTATATGGTTAATAGCATGTCACCACAGAAATTATTCTTGTTATCATTTACCTACTCGAGGACGAGCAGGAATTAAGCTTGGGGATGTTGATACGTCCAAAACGTATCTATAATTTCTGCTTGCTCCATGCCACTTTTGGGTGATATTGCTATGATATTCATACACTTCCATATACTTTTGATCATATTTGGACTAACTTACTAATCCAGTGCACCCCAGTGCCAGTTTCTGTTTTCGGCTGTTTTTGTATTTCAGGTTTTCACGTTTCGAGAATTGCCCAGAAAAATCCAGAAAAATTATATAAAAAATCAGCGTTCCGGAAACAACACTGCGTCCGAAGGGCAGCCTGGGGGGCCAACAGGGCTCCAGGCGCCCTGGCGGCGCACCCCCCCTGGGCCGCGTCGGGGGGGGGGGGGGCGCCTGGGCCCCCCGAAGCTCCCCCGGTGCCCTACTTTGGCATATATTTAAAGGACCCTCCGTAACCCTCAGAACAGGAACTCTTTTCGCGATCCCATCTCTGTTCCGCCGCCGCCGCCGCTTCCAAGATTGGGAGCACCAGGAGAACTCTTCCCGGCACCCTGCCGGAGGGGAGGATCACCACCGGGAGCTTCTCCACCACCATGGACGCCTCCCGGATGACTCGTGAGTAGTCTCCCTTGGACCATCAGTCCATGACCAGTAGCTATGTGATGTTCTCCTCCCGTTCTTGTGCTTCACTAATTAGTCCTCGTGAGCTGCCGTACATGATCGAGGCACCTATGTAATCCTTATGCTGTTGCTATGTTGAGTTTGCTGGGATCCGATGGATTATGAGATTATGTTCGGATTGATCTTGAGTAATATATTTGATTCACCTCTTTTATATTTTTGTTCATAAGTAATTCTTGCATGTTCTCCGTTGTTATTTATTGCTTTGGCCGAGTAATAGGTAGTGACTCCAAGAGGGAACGTTATGCTCGATTATGGGTTCATGCCCCTCGATGACTAGCTTGAGTGACAGAAACATGAGTCTAGGGGATGTGCTGTTGCCACAAGGGGGAAAACAACGGTGCTTGTGCCCGCGGGTGCAAGGATTGTTTACTTTACGCAAAGTTCTTTTAATGCAGTTGTCTGTTGCATTGAGTTTACACTATGGGTGGGACTCGCAACTTAATACCAGCGAGAAGTTCTGGATAGATATCTCAAGGTGGATGATTAGTAGTAGATATTGATGGATTTCGGTCTACTTACTTTGGCGTACCGCCCATGCTTTGAACCTCAACCTTTCTTGCAATGTAGTCAGCATTGGTTTGCGTTCGTGGTCCTGTCAATTGCCCAACTGTAATTTGTTTACCTCACATAGCTGTTTTATCGTCTTTTGGGAGAGAGACATCACTAGTGAACATCATGAGACTCCGGTCCAAATTACCATCATTGATCACATCCGCTATTTACTTTTCGCTATTTACTTACTATTGCAAAACACTATCTATCACTACTATCATTGCTTTTAATCCTTTGTGAACTACAAGGCCGGAGAGATTGACAACCTCTCTGTACTCGTTGGGAGCAAAGTTATTTGTATCTGTGTGCAGGTCCACGTTGATTGCTACTAATCTGGCGCCGTAGCAATTGACACCTACTTGTTGAACCTAGGAGTCTCTGGGGATTCAATCCTTGGCATCTTTGCTAAGGGAAAACACTTCTACTTACTGCATCTTACACCTTCCACTTGGGGTAACCAACGAGGGGTTCGAGGCCCATCAGTTACCCCAAGTGGAAGGTTGATATGTAGCGTAGTGGCAAATTTCCCTTGGCAAAGATACCAAGGATCGAATCCCGTGAGAATCCAAGGGTCGACAAGTAGGTGTCAACGGCACCAGAAACTTAGCGGTTGACGGGACCTGTCGTGGAATTAGCACGGCAGATGTCCGGTTTAGCGGACTTGATGATGGAACCATCGCACGGGTTAGCTTGAAGGGGTTCATAGCACACAAAGGACACAGAGAGTTTATACTAGTTCGGCCCCTTCGATGAAGGTAAAAGCCTACGTCTAGTTGGTTTTGGTATTGTTTGGGCGTCGGGTTACAGGGAGCGGATTCGCTTGCCTGTGGTCTCGACGGGTTGATTCTTACTTGTCCTTGAACCGTCGCCGGGTCGTCCCTTTATATAGAGGTGACGCCTGGCCCGGTTTATAGAGTCCTGAGGCCGGCTCATACTTGTGTCCGCCTCGGTATCTGTCTTTTCTTCCTTATCTCTCAAGTTACATCGCTTGGCGGTTCACAAACCATGCTTCCATACATGGGCCCTAAGATCTCATGGGCCGTAGCCTTTACTAAATATTACAACCAAGTATAATACAACTAAGCCGGTTTACACTAGCCGGTTCATACCTGCTAGTCATATCCCTGACATTAGGCCCCAGAATGATTTGAACTTGTTCATATCAGTCTTCCTTGTCTTGTATAGTTTTCTTCCTTGTCTTCACATTTTTGTAAACCGGCTTTGACGTCATCTTCGGGAATCACTAAATCTGACCGTGACATCATCTCCGCATTTAACGCTGCGAGCTGTACTGTAGCTTTGTTTAATGGTTATCCGAAAATCGAGGTGTCAAAAAGGATCTTTATCCGATCTTTGCCCCCTCGAATCCCGCACCTGTCGCTTCGCATCCGTCCTTCGCTTATAAATACTGCTGTCCCCTTTCGTTCTTTCTTCTTCTCGCCTCTTCTTCCTCCGTCTGCCGCCCGAGCTTCAAGACTCCATTAACGCCCGAGCTTTGAAGCGCCGCCATTACCTCGCCGAGTCAAGACCTTCCTGGCCGCTGCATCAACCTGATTCGACCAGAGAACTCCGCCGCCGTCCTCAATTGTTCAGGTATGTCTTTCCTTCCTCATTCTAGATCTGCATCCTTTAGGGTTCGTCCCTGTCCCTCCGCCATTAGGGCTTTCAACGAGAGCTTCATCTTGTTCCTCTTAAACACTCACTTCGTAGAAAGTTTTTGACCTTTATACCCAGTTAACAGATCTTCCATTAGTATTTGCTTTAGATCCCGCCATTTATACTTATCCTATAGATTCATCTGCTTCGCATAAGACCCTTGCGTTTCTTCACGTATTTTCTTGCACTTTATTTTTCTTTTCTTTGCGCTCCCAGATCTATTCCACTTTAGCCGTTTACAAGGAAACTGTTTCTTCTCCTTTGTAGATCCATTAGGTATACTTCGGTTTAAACTGTTATGCCCTGTTCCTGTAAAACCTTTGAAATTGAACGCGACGGCTTAGCTGTTCCTCTTTTACTGTCGTGAACCGGTAATGACATAGCTCCCTGTTATTGCCGGTTTAACCATACCATTAGTCCTCGGTTCAAACCGTTGCGTAACTTTCATATATATTTTCCGGTTTATACTGCTGTACCCGCATAATCCGTTTTTTGCACTTTATCTTTTTCAGTACTTGTCCTTCCATTGCTATGGCCAAGCAGTTTGTCTCTTGTGATTGGGTTCCTTCCATCATCACGGAATAAGACTTGGTCAAAATTTCTGAAATTGGTACTTTAGGCCCTCAGTCTGTTTTGAAGTGGCGGGCTCCAGGGAATGAATGCCCTCCTACTCCCAGGCCCGGGGAGGTTATTGTGTTCTTTGACCACATATCTCGAGGCTTCTCTCCCCCCGGTTCAAAGTTTTTCCGGGACGTTCTTGCTGCCTTCCAACTCCACCCTCAGGATATTGGACCCAACTCTATTTCAAATATCTGTGACTTCCAAGTGTTTTCGGAGGTGTATCTGCAAGAAGAACCGTCTGTCGATCTGTTCCGGGACTTCTTTCACCTGAACCGGCGCACAGAGTTCACCAGCGGACCGCATCAGGAGCTCGGCGGTGTTAGTATCCAGAAAAGGAGAGACACTGTCTTTCCTCACGCCGCTTTACACACGCATCCAAAGGAGTGGAATAAGTCATGGTTTTATTGCGTTGACACTTCTCCTGAAGGGGAGAACCCTTTGCCGGGTTATCGTGAGCACCGTATTCCGGAGGATCATCCTCTACCACAACGACTCAGCTCTGTCGAGCGGACCCGGTTTGCATCACAGCTCTCCAGGCTAAAAGCTTTCATGGCCAATGGCTTGACTGGAACTGACTTTATGCGCTGCTGGTTGTCTTGGAGCATCCTTCCCTTGAGCCAGCGATCACAGCTGATGTGCCAGTATTCTGGTAAACTGGACGACCCTCAACGGTTTACCAAGGAAAAACTCTCTGAATCGGAGGTTATAGAATCAGCCAAGAAGATGCTCAACGTCTCCTTGGCAGACTGCAGCAAGGTCAGGTTAGCTCCATATTATAAGAAGAACAAGCTGCCTGCAGTAAGTTTTGCTTTGCCCTGTATTTGTAACCCGTACCTTTAAACCGTCCTTCCAATTATCTTTCTTTCTTTTGAATAGGCTGATGACCCTTTCTGGAAGAGAAAACCTCAGGAGAAAACTGGCAAACAAGCACGTCGTAAGACCTTTGCTAACAAGAAAAGAAAGGCAGCTCTTGACTCCAGCTCTCATGCCGAAGATGATGATCCGGATTCCGAGGTATGAATTAATCCGGTTTGAATTTTGCTTTCTTGTATTCATATATGTATCTAACGATGACTTTCCACAGGAGTTGGCTGAAGGTGATAATCCGGCCGAGGTTGAGGTAACTATCCTTTCTTCTGATTCAGAACCTCTTCCACAAAAAAGTCGTCGGACCGTCCGGAAATACCAATTTTCTCACCCTTATGCTCAGTTGGATCCTAATTTTATTTTGAAGAAGCAACAGCATGAAGCTCTTCGCCGGACCACTCGCCATAGTGGCCTGGCAGTGGAATCATCCGGGATTTCTTTAACTCCGGCTCGGAAACGCCGAGCTGAGGTGATACTTTCTCCGACTCTCCTTCATCCCAAGGCCGGGCTTATCCGGAAACCTCTTAAACCGTCTGACCCTTATTATCAGGAAACTCCACTGTCTTCTTCTGGTGAATCGACTGCTACACAGCTTCCCCCATTGAAAACTGTACCAGGGTAAATCTTTTTAACATTTCCGGTTTATGATTCCATTTTTGCTTTATAATGTTAACTCATTTTGCAAACTTTTCCAGCAAGCCAAAGCCTAGCAAGAAACCCAAAGCAAACAAACCTCCTGCTGAGACCTCTGCAGATAATCCGGCCGATGATCCGGCAATGACCGTTCCTCCAGAAAGCGAGCCCATAGCACCTCTTGAAGATCCTGCACCTATGGATCACCTCTCAGTGCCCGAAAACCCTACTGCTGAAGATGCGCACAACTCGCCAAGTCCTGCCCGGGTCAACTCTCCTCAAATTAATCCGGCATCTCCCAATCCGGCTCACACTGCGACTCCAATTGCCCCCTCTTCTCCAGAAGTTATAGTGACTGGGGCTGCATTCGTTGCTCCGGCTGAGCCCACCGTTTTAGCCAAGCATACGGCTAAAACGGAGAAGTTATATAAGGAGAAGGGCAAATGGAGTACCGAAGTATCTAATCTTGCGGACATGAGCGCCCAAGAAATTTATTCTGGGTATCTAAACCGGCTCCACAGCAGCCGAGACTATGAAGCGAGCTTGGTTAACTTAATGAAGGAGAAATATGAGGTAATCCTTTTCTTCTGATTTTGCACTTTTGATATGCTTCTCTCCCATAACAGCCCCCAAGTTCCGGTTTAGCTGCGTGCTGAAGGTGAACCGGAACTTTATAGTTTGAACAATTGATCTTTACATTAGCCCCCAAGTATCGAGTAGATAATTTGTTTATGTATTTGATACTTGTAAAAAATTTCTGCTGATACTTCAATCATCCATTAGCCCCCAAGTGTCAAGTAGACAACTTGTTTGTGTGCTTGAGACTTGTAACTTTGAATTGCTGTTTGTTTATTGCTTCAACTGCCATTAGCCCCCAAGTGTCAAGTAGACAACTTGTTTGTGTGCTTGAGACTTGTCTGATTTTTGCTTCTTGTCACTTGATTGTGCTTGTAGGCTGACTTAAACCGGAACGCTGATGAAATCAATGAACTTCGGAGTCGTCTTGCTGAGACAGAATCTGCCGCTTCGAAAGCTAAGAAAGATCTTCAGGTAAGTTTAAAGACTGCTGAAGATCTGAAGAAATACTTTGAAGAAGAGCGGACCAGTTTTGAGGTTCAAAAGAAAGATCTGGAGAAAAGGATTCAGGATGCTGAAGGGGCGCTTAACCCGGTTACAGAAGAATTAACCGGTTTAAAGCAGCAGATTGAGTTGATGACCTCTGCAATTTTTGGTAAGTATAATCTGAACTCTTGCTTTATCCCTGTAATCTTCCGTCTGTGCCGGTTTAACCGTAATATCTATATGCAGGGCGCCGTGTCTCCCATCTTGGGGATGACCTACGGAAGAAGCTTAAAGCGTGTTACACCTTGGTCGAGCAGCTGTATTCCGGCGCTCAGAGGATCATTAGTGCAACATCTTTCGGTAAGCCGGCCCCTACAACTATCCAAGACACGTTGAAAAAATTATCTGTTTTGCCGGTTCGTCTTGAAGAAGTCAAAAAATCTGCCGCCCGAGGTGGTGCTCTTCTGGCCCTTACCAGGGCTAAGGCCTGGGTCCCGGATCTTGATCCGGAAGAGGCTTTAACTGGATTTCCTGACACAAAAGACGACGGCTCCACTTTTACCGCAAAGGATCTCTATGCCCTGACGAAGGAGATGCGTCCCCTTGCCAGCAAGCTTGCAGCTGAATCCGACTTATCCAGGTATCATCCGGGGTACGACTTGCAAAACGAGCGGGTGGAGCGGCCGGTTTATGACACCGTCAACTTAATCCCGCCGGTTCGTCCTCATACCTTCGCTCCTGATATTGAACCTTCTGAACTTATCAATGACGAGATGTATTTCTGGGCTTTGACGAAGATTGACTGGCATGTGCCGGACTTCCAACCGCTTCAAGAAGATGAAGATATTCCGGATCAAGGTGATGGCCAGCCGTCTCAGCAAGGAGGAGCATAATTCAAAATTTATTGGTGTAGTCGCAGTCTCTGTTTTGCCAAACAATCTTTTTAATCCGTCAGGCTTGCTATGCCTTGTAATAGGGTAGCTGAAACTTGATCTGCTTTAATCCGGATATTCTGTCTTTCTTATGTGAAATATTTGCCAAATTAAATGTTGTCTGATGTTGCTTATCTTGCATATCCTCTGCTCCTGCAGAAATAACACTGAAAATATGTCCTAGCTGTTTACCACTGGACGGATTAAATTGTTCTCTCAAAACGTCAAATAAGTACATACTCATACCAGAAATAAAGTTATACCTGAGATTATATGTGCTCAATACTCTTAATCCGGTAGGACTTTAAAGATCCTTGATGAAGACCTTCATGGATCCAATTAGAAACCCGGGTTTTGATGATAGACTCCGGTTCATCTTGTTCTGAAAAACTTTGTTCAGAAATTTGTGGCTTGTTGCCTGATAGATGATCCGGGTTATAATGAACACCGGTTTACTCGTGCTGGTATTCATGACCCAGACTTTTCACTTTATAGATATGTGGTCAGCTTCTGTAGTTGTTCCACTCCGGTTTAAAGGGTTATAAAACACAAACACAAAAAGATGCAAATTTTGCAAATAAGACCATGTAGTCGAGGCTTTTTAAGAGCTGCCAGGCTCAAAGCAAGGTTCAGCCAATCAATGGGATGTGGATTATCCATCTTTCCCAGGGGGCCTAGCCAATCACTGAATGTGGATTATCCATCTTTTCAGAGGGCCGATAGAACCGCAAATAAAAAACTGAGCCAATCAATGGGATGTGGATTATCCATCTTTCCCAGAGGGCCTAGCCAATCACTGAATGTGGATTATCCATCTTTTCAGAGGGCCGATAGAACCGTAAAAAATTTGAGCCAATCACTGGATGTGGATTATCCATCTTTCCAGAGGGCCTCCATGGTTCCTCCTGAACCGGTGAGTAAATTTAAACCAATCACTGAATGTGGATTATCCAACTTTTCAGAGGGTCTCCAGGGTTCCTCCTGAACCGGTGGGTAAATTTAAACCAATCACTGAATGTGGATTATCCAACTTTTCAGAGGGTCTCCAGGGTTCCTCCTGAACCGGTGGGTAAATTTAAACCAATCACTGAATGTGGATTATCCAACTTTTCAGAGGGTCTCCAAGGTTCCTCCTGAACCGGTGGGTAAATCTAAACCAATCACTGAATGTGGATTATCCAACTTTTCAGAGGGTCTCCAGGGTTCCTCCTGAACCGGTGGGTAAATTTAAACCAATCACTGAATGTGGATTATCCAACTTTTCAGAGGGTCTCCAGGGTTCCTCCTGAACCGGTGGGTAAATCGTGAAGCGTCCTTTCTTTGAACCGGATGTCATCTCATGTTCTTTAGAAAGTTTTGCTTTGCAAAAAATCAATCTTAAACCGGCCAATATGTTGAAATATCTGATAAAAAACTTGCATTGTTGTTTTCACAAAATATTTGTATGTGGAAAAAAAGGGCTGAGCCCTCGGTTTACCGAGGGTGCCGGTTTATTTATTAATCATAATATATACATAGGATATAGTGGAGCTCATAGCTCAAGTATAGTATGGCCGTAAATGGGCGATGTTCCATGGCCTCTTCGTCTCCTCTTCTGATGTCCGTGAGTCCTTGTGTTCTCGAACGTCCACCAAGTAATATGAACAGTTGTGTAGATTCTTATTGACCACAAAGGGCCCTTCCCAAGGTGGGGATAGCTTGTGCATATCTGTTTGATCTTGGATGAGCCGGAGTACCAAGTCGCCCTCCTGGAACGTCCTTGTTCTGATCCGGCGGCTATGATATCTGCGTAAGTCTTGTTGATAAATTGCAGATCGTGCTGCAGCTATACCACGCTCTTCATCCAGCCGGTCTAAACTGTCTTGCCTTGCTCGCTCGTTGGCTGCTTCAACATAAGCCGTCACCCTTGGTGAATCATGACGTATATCGCTCGGAAGGACTGCTTCAGCACCATAGACCATGAAGAAAGGTGTGTAACCTGTAGACCGGTTTACCAGACTTGCTGACCTTCCCTGTCTTGTCTCCTTCAGCTTCTGGATACTTGGTATTATCAGAGTCCCCATATTTTACCAGGGCACTCATGAGAGTTCCCATATCATTACAATCCCTTTTAAGCCGTCCGAGCTTTAACTTTAAAGATTCAAACCGGCAATTGTTTTCCAAAGTCACTATCGCCGTACTAGGATTGATACTATTCGAAGAGTGCAAGATCTTCGCTACTCTCCGCACCCAAGCGGCTGTAGACTCCTGCTCTCCTTGCACACAAGCTGCTAGATCCACCACTGACATCGGCTGCTTGCATGTATCCTTGAAGTTTTTGATAAACTGGCTGCACAGTTCCCCCCATGATCCGATAGAGTTCGGGGGTAAACCCTTCAACCAGGTCCGGGCTGTACCCTCAAGAATCATAGTAAAATACTTTGCACAAGCTGATTCATCTACATCCAGCATCTCCATGGCCATCTCATAACTTTCAACCCATGCTTCCGGAGCTAAATCTGCCGTGTAATTAGGTACCTTGCGGGGCCCCTTAAAATCTTTAGGCAGCTTGACGCTCCGTAATGCGGGGATAAGACATTGCACCCCAAAAGAACTCGTCGTAACCCCTGTTTCAGCTGTGGCTGTGTGAACCGGCGTTGTTTGACGAACCTCTTCCCGGGCTCCTGGTCTAACCTGGTTTACATCCGGAGCTGGTGCCGCTGCACCTGCCGGATTATCCTGTCTGCGCTGATGCCTCCTGCGTTCACTGCTAGACACTTCTGGTTCTTCCCAATGCCTAGTATAACTCCGGCTAGGACGTGGTGTTGAATGTAGCCTTTCCCTGCTATGAGAATATGCTTGCTGCTGTATCAATGCCGTGTTAAGCAATTCCTTGACCCGGCGCGCTTCCACTGCTACACGGGACGTCCCTTCATCGGGTAAAGCGGCCAATCGTGCTGCAGCTGCAACGATGTTATCCGACGGGTTTGAATAGTGACCTGATGAGTGAGGTGCAGCCGTGATCCACCGGTCTTGCTCCGCAACGGGCTGTTGAACCGGCTCATCCCTGACCGGGGGTGCCCTTCGGTTTAAAGTGGGATTATTGCTGGTTCCTGCCCCCGGTGTTCTAAACAGATCCATCGCTTCGTAAACCGGCGGTATACGAGATTGATACTTCCGACTTCTTACCCCCTGCGTAGAGGCTTGTTCCATCCTTAGGTGAAAAGCTTGATCATCCAACTCTGTTTGCCTCCTTATTATCATTGCCTTCTCCGCTTCCAGATCCTCCTTTAACTGATCAATCCGGCCTTTCAACTGAAGGAGCTCTGTATCATGCTGCGCCTTGTTTGCCGGAGCTACCGTTTCCACCGCTTTAGCTGTGAACTCATCGGTCAAGGTGGATAGAACGTCAGTAGGTGAGAGGGTCGTGCCGCTCCCCCTACATCAGCTTCTGCTGTCGTCTCGTTCACTGGGGGCTGTGATCCAGCCATAAAGACCGCCACCCGGTTTGGCGGGTCGAAGGGGCCCGGAATACTGTTTCCATCGGACTCGCCCTCAGACCGGCCGTCCTGCAACTCATACAGAGACTTAGTTTCTCCGGATGAAGATTCATCGTCGGAGTAGACAACGGTTGCACCACCGGATTCCGATCCGTCCGCGGCTCGAACCCCGTGAATTGCTCCAACGAACACGCGCTTCTTGGCGGGCTGAATCCGGGCCGATCTCGCACGCTGAGCCGGCTCGACGATGTTGGGGAAGATGTCCGGCTCAGGTCCCGGTTCGCCGATCTTGCCAATGAAGACTTGGATGCCACCGAAAGGAACCCGGTACCCGTATTCGATTGAATCGGCCTCCGGTCCCCAACCTGCGTCATCAATGTAGATTCGGCCGCGGCGACTCTTGGTCATCCGGCCGACCGCGTAACCCTTGATCCCTTCGAAGCTGCCCTTCAAGAACTCGAAACCATTATGCGGAGGCCCCACGGTGGGCGCCAACTGTCGTGGAATTTGCACGGCAGATGTCCGGTTTAGCGGAGTTGATGATGGAACCATCGCACGGGTTAGCTTGAAGGGGTTCATAGCACACAAAGGACACAGAGAGTTTATACTAGTTCGGCCCCTTCGATGAAGGTAAAAGCCTACGTCTAGTTGGTTTTGGTATTGCTTGGGCGTCGGGTTACAGGGAGCGGATTCGCTTGCCTGTGGTCTCGACGGGTTGATTCTTACTTGTCCTTGAACCGTCGCCGGGTCGTCCCTTTATATAGAGGTGACGCCTGGCCCAGTTTACAGAGTCCCGAGGCCGGCTCATACTTGTGTCCGCCTCGGTCTCTGTCTTTTCTTCCTTATCTCTCAAGTTACATCGCTTGGCGGTTCACAAACCATGCTTCCATACATGGGCCCTAATATCTCATGGGCCGTAGCCTTTACTAAATATTACAACCAAGTATAATACAACTAAGCCGGTTTACACTAGCCGGTTCATACCTGCTAGTCATATCCCTGACAGGACCTGCACATAGATACAGATAACTTTGCTCCCAACGAGTACACAGAGGTTGTCAATCCCTCCGGCCTTGTTGTTTACAAAGGATCAAACACAAGAGATAATAATGATAGCTATGACTGCAACTAGGAAATAAAAACAGGAAGTAAGTAGAAGGTGTAATCAGCGGTGGTAATATGGACCGGGGTCCCATGATGTTCACTAGTGATGTCTCTCTCCCAAAAGACGATAAAACAGCAAAGGGAGGTAAGCGAATTACAGCTGGGCAATTGGCAGGATTATGTGCGCAAACCAATGCTAACTATGCTGCAAAGAAAGGTAGAGGCTCAAAAACATGGGTGGTACGCCAAGGCAAGTAGACCGAAATCCATCTGCATCTACTACTAATCATCCACCTTGAGATATCTATCCAGAACATCTCGCTGGTATTAAGTTGCGAATCCCACCCAAAGTGTAAACTCAAAGCAATAGACAACTGCATTAAAAGAACTTTGCGTAAAGTAAACAATCCTTGCACCCGCAAGTACAAGCATCGTTGTTTTCTCCCTTGTGGCAACAGCACATCCCCTAGACTCATGTTTATGTCACTCAAGCTAGTCATCAGGGGGCATGAACCCACAATCAAGCATAACGCTCCCTCTTGGAGTTACTACCTACTACTTGGCCAAAGCAATAAACAGCAACGGAGAACATGCAAGAATTACTCAAGAACAAAGATATAAAAGAGGTGAATCAAATATATTACTCAAACACAATCTGAACATAGTCTCATAATCCATTAGATCCCAGCAAACTCAGCAAAGCAACAGCAGAAAGATTACATATGTGCCTCGATCATGTAGGGCAGCTCACGAGGTCTAAACCATGAAGAGCAAAGAGGGGAGGAGAACATCACATAGCTACTGATCATGGACCCATGGTCCAAGGTGGACTACTCACGACTCATCCGGGAAGCATCCATGGTGGTGGAGAAGCTCCCAGTGGTGGTTCTCCCCTCCGGCAGGGTGCCGAGAAGACTTCTCCTGATGCTCCCGATCTTGGAAGCGTTGCGGTGGTGGAACAGAGGCGAGATCGCGTAAAAGGGTTTTGTCCTCGAGGGTTTCGGGACGAGAGGGATATATATGCGAAGGGGGGCAGCCAGAGGCGGAGCAAGGGCCCCAGGCGCCCCCCTGGCGCGGCCAGGGGTGGGGCCGCGCCATGTGGCCGCCTGGGCCTCCCTTGGCTCCCCTCTGGCCCATCTTTGGTTCTTCGCGAAGCTTCCTGTACGCTGATTTTTCCTATATTTTTCCTGAAATTTTTGGAGCACTTTTAATATGGGGGAAACCTGAAATAGAAAAACAGCAGAAAACAGGAACTGGCACTATGGTGCACTAAGTTAATAGGTTAGTCCAAATATGATCAAAAGTGTATGGAAGTGCATCAATATCATAGCAATATCACACAAAAGAAGCATGGAGCAAGCAGAAATTATAGATACGTTTTGGACGTATCAAACATCCATCTTCTCATGACTTGATCTTCATGTCATACATGCTTTTTGCTTGATCGATGAGCCGCATGCTAGTTGGGCCTTGCCCTAATCATTGCTACATGACGCGCTAGTATCATTGCATATCCTGCTACACCGGCAGAGGCATACATTTGCATATATCATGATAGTTTCATCTTCTTTATGTTGAGTACTCTTGTAAAGTGTGAAAGATCTTCTATACTTCTTGTAATTTATAGAGTGTTGCCCCTAAAGTGAGGAAAAGATCCCAAAGAGGACAAAATCAAAAGATCCCAAAGAGGACAAATGAGAGTTAAATAGAAAGAGCCATTGAGGCCACAAAAAAATAAAAAAAAGAGAAAAAAGAGAAAAAGAAATAAAAAGAGAGAAGGGGGCACACTACTTTTCCTTTTGAGAGATCCACACTCGTACTCCATCTTATACCTTGTACTCCATAGAGATTATCATTCATGCATATAGCTATGTGGGGACCTTCACACTATAGAAATTGGCTTGTATATTCCAATGATGAGCCTCCTCAAAAGAGCTCTAGGTCTTCTTGAACGAGCAAGTTGGATGGACCCCCACTAGTTCCATTGGAGAGCTTACCTTAGCTCATATGTGCATCCGTTGCATGGCAATCCCTACTCCTCACATCATATCTATCATTTGGCTTTCTCTCGCCTATGATTGTCCTCATTGATGTGAGCATTTCACACCTTTTTTTTGTCTTCCCCCTTCATCATTTTTCTCTCTTTGCCATCCTAAGTGTCAACTTTCTTGCTTACGCTCATCCATTGCATGAGTGCTCAAAATATCGAAAGGGAGTGGATCATTTTGACTTGTACCTGGCTAGTGGTCTGGGGATGAGTCAAGATAAGATTCCAAAGAAGACCAAGTGTGAAACTTTAGTAGATTAAGTTCTCAACAATACAAAAACTATGTTTTACTCCCTCGTATATCCCTATCCCCTTTCTTGCACGCAAACACCATTTGGAGACATTCGAGTCACGGACAGCGAGAGCTCTTGCACCTTTATGTTCTTATGTTGCTTGTTACAATGCTAATATAGACTCTTGCTTGTTATGACTTGAATTGAATTACATGCCTTGATTGCTTTACTTAAAAAGTTCTTATATGGTTGATAGCATGTCACCACAGAAATTATGCTTGTTATCATTTACCTACTCGAGGACGAGCAGGAATTAAGCTTGGGGATGTTGATACGTCCAAAACGTATCTATAATTTCTGCTTGCTCCATGCTTCTTTTGTGTGATATTGCTATGATATTGATGCACTTCCATACACTTTTGATCATATTTGGACTAACCTATTAACTCAGTGCACCACAGTGCCAGTTCTTGTTTTCTGCTGTTTTTCTATTTCAGGTTTCCCCCATATTAAAAGTGCTCCAAAAATTCCAGGAAAAATATAGGAAAAATCAGCGTACAGGAAGCTTCGCGAAGAACCAAAGATGGGCCAGAGGGGAGCCAGGGGAGGCCCAGGCGGCCACCTGGCACGGCCCCACCCCTGGCCGCGCTAGGGGGCGCCTGGGGGCCCTGCTACGCCTCTGGCTGCCCCCTTCGCATATATATCCCTCTCGTCCCGAAACCCTCGAGGACAGAACCCTTTTTCGCGATCTCGCCTCTGTTCCGCCGCCACAGCGCTTCCAAGATCGGGAGCATCAGGAGAACTCTTCCCGGCACCCTGCCGGAGGGGAGAACCACCACCGGGAGCTTCTCCACCACCATGGACGCTTCCCGAATGAGTCGTGAGTAGTCCACCTTGGACCATGGGTCCATGATCAGTAGCTATGTGATGTTCTCCTCCCATCTTTGCTCTTTATGGTTTAGACCTCGTGAGCTGCCCTACATGATCGAGGCACATATGTAATCTTTCTGCTGTTGCTTTGCTGAGTTTGCTGGGATCTGATGGATTATGAGACTATGTTCAGATTATGTTTGAGTAATATATTTGATTCACCTCTTTTATATCTTTATTCTTGAGTAATTCTTGCATGTTCTCCGTTGCTGTTTATTGCTTTGGCCAAGTAGTAGGTAGTAACTCCAAGAGGGAGCGTTATGCTTGATTGTGGGTTCATGCCCCCTGATGACTAGCTTGAGTGACAGAAACATGAGTCTAGGGGATGTGTTGTTGCCATAAGGGAGAAAACAACAGTGCTTGTACTTGCGGGTGCAAGGATTGTTTACTTTACGCAAAGTTCTTTTAATGCAGTTGTCTGTTGCTTTGAGTTTACACTTTGGGTGGTATTCGCAACTTAATACCAATGAGATGTTCTGGATAGATATCTCAAGGTGGATGATTAGTAGTAGATGCAGATGGATTTCGGTCTACTTGCCTTGGCGTACCGCCCATGCTTTTGAGCCTCTACCTTTCTTTGCATCATAGTTAGCATTGGTTTGCGCACACAATCCTGTCAATTGCCCAGCTGTAATTTGTTTACCTCGCTTTGCTGTTTTATCGTCTTTTGGGAGAGAGAGACATCACTAGTGAACATCATGGGACCCCGGTCCATATTACCACCGCTGATCACACCTTCTATTTACTTCCTGTTTTTATTTCCTAGTTGTAGTCATAGCTATCATTATTGTCTCTTGTGTTTGATCATTTGTAAACAACAAGGCCGGAGGGATTGACAACCTCTCTGTACTCGTTGGGAGCAAAGTTATCTGTATATGTATGCAGGTCCCGTCAACCGCTAAGTTTCTGGCGCCGTTGACACCTACTTGTCGACCCTCGGAGTCTCACGGGATTCGATCCTTGGTATCTTTGCCAAGGGAAATTTGCCGCTACGCTACATCTCAACCTTTCACTTGGGGTAACCAACGAGGGGCGAGAAGCCATCACCGGCAGGCCCAGCCGAGGCTCGCCGGGCCCATCTGGCCGCCCGTCCAGCCCGAGCGCGCCCGCGCCTCGCGCCCGGCCTCTCGTTCGCCCCGCGCTCGCTGCTCCCCGCCGCTGATGCGCGCCGCCGCCACCTCGCCGTCGCTCCGGCCGACGCCGGCAAGCCTCCGGAGCAAGCTTCCCTCCTCGCCGCCGTCGTCTCCAGCGCCGACCCCGCCGTCCTCTCCTCACCGAGCTCTGCCTCTGCCGCCCGCCATCGGATCCGCTCCGCGCGACCCCGGCACCGGAGTTCCTCGCCGCCGGCGCACTGGATCCGGCAACTCCGGCCATCCCCGCGTGCCCCAGCTCGCTGTGGCCTCGGGCTCGAGTCACCGTGGCCGGAGGCGACCTCCGTTGCCCGTATCTGGAGGACCTCGGCCTCCTCCGACCTCCCCGGCCCCGTCCTGCGCGTCCCCGGCAACTCCGGCCACCCGCGCCGGCCAACCTCGCCAGAGTTGTCAACTGTCGAACCGGACATGTCCGGCCCGGACTCGGACATGTCCGCCTCTTCGTGAGGTCGAATTTTTCCTCTAAGTCCTTGTAAAAGTCATATCATCATGTTGCCATGTTCAACTGCATGTAACTTTGTGCATGTATGTCAATTTTGTGTGTATAATATGTCAAAATGTTCGTCTCGTGATGCCCTTCATATTGTTGTACTGTGGCATGCTTGTTTGAGTTCATCTTGATGCCCTAATCATCGTTGCAAAAGTGCTAATTGATATAAACTGTTGATAACTGTTATTATATGTGCATGTTTGGGTGATGATATATTTTTGCATGTTGATCCAAATTGAGCATATAATATATGGAAATGTTCATTGTGAAGTATTCTACATGTTGGTGGCTGTTGCAATCATGTTAGTTTCCATATTGCCATGTTTATCTCAGTCGCAAAAGTGCATGTGGCTGTTAAGTGCTGAAACTTGTTATGAGATGCTGATTTGTCTTTTTCATATCTTTATGTGTGATTTTTGTTTGAGCAACATGTCAATATGTTTTAGAATCACAATCATGCCATCATTGCTATGGTGCAATCCACTTTTCATGTTACGCCTAGTGGTGAGTGTAACAAGCTTGCAAAGTGACCTACTCGCTGTTGTTGTTTTCTGAGACGTTGAAAACTGCTAACTCTGAAACTGTTATAACCTAATCCCATGTTTGCTTGATGCCCCACTCAAATTCATGAATGTGTTGGGATGTCCAATGACCATGTCTTGAATTCCATGTTATGCTCTATCCATCCATGCCCTTGTTTGCATTTATAGGCTGATGTAGCTTGTTGTTTTCTTGCTCTCAATTTGCTATTAAATGTTTATGTCAGCCTGTTAACAGTAAGTTCAGTTTTGCCATGTGAATAGCTAGTGTTCTATACATCCTATGACAATGTTATTGCCATGAGTAGCTTCATAAACATGTCTTCTTGCTGTTGGGTATATTCACATGCCATGATATGCTCTGAGATGATTTGCACAAGCTTGCAAACATGCCTACTTGTCGTTGTTGCTGTCATGTTTAGTTTATATCACTAAGTCTGTGAATTTGTTATCTTTTGCAATCTTGCCTTGATGTTTTGAGCATGTTCTAGTGGTGTTTGGTAGTAGCTCAGTGATCATGCTTGTAGTGCTTGACATGTACATGCTTTCCATGCCCTTTGTTGCCATGAAATGTTATTGTATCATGTTGTTTTGATGTCAACTATATGCCTACTTCCTGTTTTGGGCTGATTGTGTTCCAAACTTGTTCCAAGTGTATGTGATGAACCGTTGCTCCGTTTTGAGCGTGCCATATATGAAACTTGTGTGTTTTTGCATGTAGATGCATAATAACATGTTGGATACCTGTTTGGAGTGTGTTTGCTTAATGTTTGGATGCGTTTTGCATCAATGACATGCTTGTCTTGTTTTCCTCATATCTTCTAGGTCGTAGCTCCAAATTAAATGAACTTTATATGAAACTTGACTAGAATTTCGAGTAGATCATCATGGTGCATGTTAACTTGCTATTTAACAACTTTAACATAAGTTTTGTTCAGATCTGGACCAATTTCGAAATTTGCATATGAGGACCTACCGGAATTGTTATAGGTTATTTGTGGCCTCATTTAAACTTGTTTGGTTGTGTTGTTCTTGTATGCATCATCCCTTGCCATGATTTGCATCATGTAGACTTGTCTTGCATCATACTTGGTTGAGCATCATGTCTTGTTCTTGTGTTGTGTGTTTACCGTGTTGCTTGCTTCTTCTCGTTAGTGCTTGTTTCGTTGCGATCGTGAGGATTCGCTCGACTACGCTTGGTTTGTCTTCGTGGATTCTTCTTCGTCTTCTTCATGGACTCGTTCTTATTCCTAGCGGGATCTCAGGAAAGATGACCGTCACCTTGGATCTCATTACTATCATTGCTATGCTAGTTGTCTTGATGCTATCGCTATATGTCATGCTACCCATCTTTTATTGCCAGCCTCTCTCCTTGTTGCCATGAAACCTCTAACCTTTGACACCATCCCAGCAAACCGTTGTGTGGCTATGTTACCGCTTGCTCGGGCCCTCTTATAGCGTTGTTAGTTGCAGGTGAAGATGAAGATTGCTCCATGTCGGATCTTGGGTTTTTGGAATATCACAATATCTCTTAATTAAATTAACGCACCTATATACTTGGCAATGGGTGGAAGGCTTGGCCTTTTGCTCGGTGTTTTGTTCCACCCATGCCACCTTAAGAACCGATAAACCGGTGTTATGTTCCTTGATTTTGCGTTCCTAACGCGGTTGGGTATATGGGGACCCATTTATTGTTTGTCTTTGAATAAAACTCCTCTAGCAAGGCCCAACATTGGTTTTTAATTTGCAATATCATAAAAACTAATTAATTAAATTGCATAGAGGGTCATGTCCCCGGGTTCTTAATTCTACATAATAGGGGGCAGTGCTGATGGTGTTGGTCCCAAACGGGCAGCCTGCGAGGCCGACTTGAGGCAACTCAAGGTTCTGGTTCTACCATAGCTTTTCCCATCTGGATGTGGCCTGAGACGAGATATGCGCGGCTACTATCAGGGTGTCGGCACACCGGGAGGTCTTGCTGGACTTGTTTTACCATTGTCGAAATGTCTTGTGCACCGGGATTCCGAGTCTGATCGGGTTGTCCCTAAGATATGGTTTTTTTACCTCTGCTGATCGTGAGAGCTTGTGATGGGCTAAGTTGGGACACCCGTGCAGGGTTATGATCTTTCGAAAGCCGTGCCCGCGGTTATGTGGCAGATTGGAATTTGTTAATGTACGGTTGTAGAAAACTTGACAGAGGATCCGAAATAAAATACACGAACCGTGTGAGTAACCGTGACTGTCTCTTTTCACTTTGAGAAGAGAACACGGTGGGGTTATGTTTGACTCGTAGGTAGTTCAGGATCTTTAGCGATCATTACTAGTTTGCGACCGTTTGCGTAGATGCTCATCTTACTCTTGTACTCGTAAGTTAGCCTCCGTATAATGCTTAACCGTTGCTGCAACCTCACCACTTAACCTCTCCATACCCATTAAGCTTTGCTAGTCTTGATACCTGTAGCGACTAGACCTCGAACAGTCTGATCTCTGTGCATCTGCATCAGTGTCATCCCTGGATCAGTAATGCTGACACGCACAGTACTTGAAGGATTTATAACAGAGTAGCAATCACACACTTATTACATCGATAGTCCAACGATGAATTTATTACAAATAATATGGCTGAAGGCCATCTAATACGATAACAGCGGAAGGCTTGGAAGATAAGTGAGTCCATCAACTCCAGCGGCATCACTGAGTATAGAACCACGACCTAAAAGGGCATCCTACTCGTCGTCTGAAAAGACTGCAACATGAAACGTTGCAGCCCGAAAACGAGTCAGCACATGGAATATGCTCGCAAGGTAACACAAGAGATGCAATGAAAGTAAAGCTATACTATATGCAATATCGCTGGTGGAAAGCTCTATGGTTAAGTTTTTGCGTAAAGCCAATTTTTCCCTACTTCAAAGGAATGCATTTTAATTAACTATCATGGTAGTTGAAACATTGTTGAGAAGATAGACATCCTCTCAACCCCAATTAAAATAATCATTAAACCCAACAAAATTAAAGTAAAGTAACATGATGAGATGCACATGAAAATCCAAGTACTAGATACTCAAGACGTCCATAACCGGGGACACGGCTAATCATGATCAGTTTGTACACTCTGCAGAGGTTTGTGCACTTTTCCCAAGAGACTCGATCGCCTCCGTTTGGTTTCTCGCACTGCATGGTGTTTGAGAAACGGATGACCGAGACATAGTCTTTCAGAAGCGCTAGCACCTTACGATCGGGCGGACCGTACCAACCTACATCCCCTACATCTGCTAGTCCACCACTGTAAGAGTTCGCACAACTTACTCATACTATGCTAGAACCCATTATAGCATTGTGGCTGCACACGGAAGTTTCTAGTATGAATAATCTCATGATCCCTTTGAGCCTGGGTGGCGGTCCAAAAGAAAAACAGGCAATCACTGGAATACCCAGATGCCTCAATCCACCCAGATGTGTATTAATGTTGCCACCTTAAGTTGAACCATTAATTAACAAACTCACATCTGTCATGGATTTCACTCACCCAATCCACGTCTACGAGCATAGCATGTCCTAACAGCAAATGTAGAAGTAACTCCCAAGGGTTTGAATGTAATGCAGGTAATAGGTACTACCTCAACTACTTCTCAATCCCACAAATTAATTGATCCTATTCATGCAATGTGTGAGGGTTTGACTAATGCAATGAAAACTGGGTAATTGGAAAGTATGATCAAAGTGTTACTTGCCTTGCTGATGATCCGCAAAACCTAGAGACTCAAAGTAGCAAGCGGCGCACTCCGGGTACTCTATCGCAATCAAACAAGCATACAATAAGTACTTAACTAATGCACGGGTAAAACTCAAATAAAAGATCTAACCAGAAAGTTCAACTTAAGAACTCCGGTTTGCAAAAAGAATCAACTCGAAAGAAGCAACGAAACTCAAACTGCAAAAGAAACGAGCTTCGGTTTACTAGTTGGCGTAAAGTCAAATTTTACAGTAGCCAAAACTTTGTTCAAGTTGATTGAACGTAAAGAGGGCTTCGAGACGAAGATCTGGGATTTTGAATCACCTGATTCCGATTCTCGAGCGAAAAGAAAAACGCGAAACAAGATCAGGGCAGAAATTGCGATCGGAATAACCGCGGATAAATACCCCGAAAAAGAAAAACGATGAATAGGCTAACGAACGAACGTTCGCTGTCTGCGGTTAACTAACGAAAACCGTTCGTTAAAACGAACGTACGGACGACCGTCCGCTAAATAGCTAAACCGAAAAAAACCGAACCGATCTATTCTAAAAAAACAGATCTAGGTTTTCCTAAACAAAACCGATCGGTAAAACGAAAAAAAACTACCTCTTCTCAACCAACTCCGGCGGGACTCCGGCGGGGCGGCACGGCGGCACGCGGGGCGGCGGCAGGCTGCGGGGTGGCGCGGCGTGGCGGCGGAGCGGCGGTGCGGGGCGGCGGTGCAGCGCAGCGGCAGGGCGGCGGCGGCGGCGGCGACTGGCGGCGGCGGGCTGGCGAGGCGGCGGCGGCGACGAGCGAGCGAGGCAGCGGCTGGCTCGGCGCTAGGGTTCGGCGCTGGTGGGCTGGGGCGAAAACGGGCCGGCTCTGGCGCTATATAAAGCCCAGAGTCCCGGTCCTTCACGAGTCTAAGTCGGTTTCCTGTTTTTTTCTAAAAGAGTCCCGGCGCAGAAAAACTAACGAAAGAAATACCAAACGGACTCCAAAATTCTCGAAATAAATTTTCATCGTCCTCTAATAATATTTAGAACAAAGTGAACATTTGTCCCGGACCTAAATGCAATTTTGAAAAACGCGTATTTTTCCTATGCAAATAAATCCGAAAATAAATCCAGAAATATACCAAAAGTGATTTTTAATATTTTTCCTCCAATATTTCTGTTATTTTGGAGAAGTCATATTATCTCCGCTCATATTTTGTATTTAGAAATATTTTTAGGAGGGAAAAATAATTAGAATCACACTGTCCTCGTACCGGTATTCGAGCGAACTCAAATACGGAAACGGTAAAATTCCCAACTCTCTCCGTAGGTCCTTGAGTTGCTTAGAATTTCGAGGAACTCCACGAACAAAAATGCAAAAACATGAAAATGCAATATGATCTATGTATAACATTCCAAATTGAAAATTTGGGATGTTACAAACCTACCCCCCTTAGAATGAATCTCGCCCTCGAGATTCGACTTGGCTAGAGAACAGGTGTGGGTGGTCTTTGCGTAGATCATCTTCTCGTTCCCAGGTGGCTTCTTCCTCGGTGTGGTGACTCCACTGAACATTGCAAAACTTGATAACCTTGCTGCGAGTGACTCTGCTCGAAAATTTGAGAATCTTAACGGGTTTCTCCTCGTAGGTCAGATCACTGTCCAACTGAATTGCTTCCAGGGGTACTGTGTCTCTAAGTGGTATATCGGCCATCTCCGCGTGGCACTTCTTAAGCTGCGAAACGTGAAACACGTCGTGCACTCCTGACAATCCTTCGGGCAATTCCAACTTATAGGCAACCTCTCCCATGCGTTCCAAAACATGGTAGGGTCCCACAAATCTCGGGGCTAACTTCCCTTTAACTCCAAAACGTTTAACTCCTCGCAGAGGCGATACTCTCAAGTATGCTCTGTCTCCGATCTCATAGGTTATCTCCTTGCGCTTTGAGTCTGCATAACTCTTCTGCCTGGACTGAGCTACCTTCAGTCTATCTCGAATCAACTTCACCTTCTCCTCAGACTCTTTGATTAAGTCTGGTCCAAACAACTGTCGGTCTCCAACTTTGTCCCACGACAACGGTGTTCGACATCTCCTTCCATACAATGCCTCGAACGGTGCCATCTTCAAACTGGCCTGGTAACTGTTGTTGTATGAGAACTCCGCGTAGGTCAAGTTGTCAACCCAACTAGATCCATAATCTAATGCACAGGCTCTTAGCATATCCTCTAAAATCTGATTGACTCTCTCCGTCTGTCCATCTGTCTGCGGGTGAAATGTTGTGCTAAACTCTAGCCTGATTCCCAAAGTTTCATGTAACTGATTCCAGAACTTTGAGGTAAACTGGGTTCCTCTATCAGATACAATGCTCCTCGGAACTCCATGCAGACATACAATTCTGGTCATGTATATCTTGGCCAACTTTGCACTGGTATAAGTGGTTTTCACAGGGATAAAGTGGGCTACCTTCGTCAATCGGTCTACTACTACCCAGATTGAATCATATCCTGCTTTGGTCCTGGGCAATCCGGTGATAAAATACATGCCAAGCTTCTCCCACCTCCATTCGGGTATTGGCATAGGTTGTAACAATCCTGCTGGCTTCTGATGTTCTGCCTTTACTCTCTAACATACATCACAATCTGCTACATACTCCGCAATATCCTTCTTCATACCGGTCCACCAGAAAATATCATTCAAATCCAAATACATCTTAGTATTTCCTGGGATAATCGAGTATGGTGAATCATGGGCCTCCTGTAAAATCAACTTCCTAATCTCCGGGTCATTGGGCACATAGATTCGATCCTCAAACCACAGGGTGTCGTGTTCATCCTCACGAAAACCTTTAGCTTTTCCTTCGCTCATCCTCTCCTTTATAACGACAACCTCCTTGTCAGCTTTCTGAGCTTCTCTGATTTTATCCAACAGGGTAGACTGGATTTCTAGTGTTGCTACATAGCCTCTCGGAACTATCTCCAAGCGTAGTCCTCGTAGGTCCTCGGCTAACTCCTTTGGTAACTCCTCCATCATTAGGGTATTGACATGGCTCTTACGGCTTAGCGCATCCACTACTACGTTAGCCTTTCCGGGGTGATAATGCAATCTCATGTCCTAATCCTTAATGAGTTCCAGCCATCTCCTTTGCCTAAGATTCAACTCCTTCTGAGTGAATATATACTTCAAACTCTTGTGGTCCATATATACTTCACAATGGTTCCCAATGAGAAAATGTCTCCACGTCTTCAATGCATGCACTACGGCTGCTAACTCCAAATCGTGGGTGGCATAGTTCATCTCATGAGGTTTTAGTTGTCATGAAGCATACGAAACAACTCTTCCTTCCTGCATAAGAACAGCTCCAAGTCCTCGACGTGAAGCGTCGCAGTACACCTCATAATCCTTATGTTGATCTGGCAAAATCAACACAAGGGATGAGACCAACCTTTTCTTCAACTCCTGGAAACTAGTCTCACATTCTTCGGTCCAACTGAACTTGGTGTCCTTCTTCAACAACTTCGTCATTGGCTTTGCAATCTTCGAGAAATTCTCGATAAATCTCCGGTAGTATCCTGTGAGTCCAAGAAAACTCCGGATCTCTCCAACTGTTGTCGGTGCTTCCCAATTGGTCACAGTGTCCACCTTGGCGGGATCTACTGCTATTCCTTCTCCGGATATAACATGTCTGAGGAATCCGACTTCCTTCAACCAAAACTCACATTTGCTAAACTTGGCATATAACAGATGTTCTCTGAGCTTCTCCAATACCAAACACAAATGCTCTTCATGCTCCTCTTCATCCTTCGAGAAGATCAATATATCATCTATGAACACTACGACAAACTTATCCAAATACTCCATAAACACTTTGTTCATCAGGTTCATAAAGTATGCCGGTGCGTTTGTCAGACCAAACGACATGACGGTATACTCGTACAACCCATACCTAGTGGTAAAGGCCGTCTTAGGTATATCCTGCTCTCGGATCTTCAATTGATGGTACCCTGATCGCAGATCGATCTTGGTAAATACCTTAGCTCCTTGCAATCTATCGAACAGATCATTAATCATCGGCAGTGGGTACTTGTTCTTGATCGTTACTTCTTTCAATCCTCGGTAATCAACAATCATTCTTAACGATCCATCCTTCTTCTCCACTAGAAGTACTGGCGAACCCCAAGGCGAAGAACTTGGGCGTATGAATCCTTTATCCAGTAACTCCTTAATCTGCTTCTTAATTTCCTCCAAATCCTTTGCGGGCATCCTATATGGTCTTTTAGAAATTGGCCCGGTGCCTGGCAAAAGTTCAATCAAAAACTCTATATCTCTATCCGGTGGCATGCCAGGTAACTCCTCTGAAAACTGATACATCCAAAATGTATCTATAATTTCTGCTTGCTCCATGCCTTTTTTGTGTGATATCGCTATGATATTTATGCACTTCCATACACTTTTGATCATATTTGGACTAACCTATTAATGGTTGCAAAAGTGCACAATATTCTTGTTTTACACTTTATTGTGTAGGAATTACTTGGAAATTGACAAAAACGCAAAAGGAGTCGTATTGGAGTAGGACTCTGACTTCCCTGAAATCTGTGTGAGAACGTTTTTTAAATATGGTCACGTTCCGACCCGAAGACGACGTCAAACGGAAAAAGTCTAGTTGCGAAAGTTGTGGGTAATTTCGAGGCGATGCTTCTGGATATAAAATTCGTCCAAATCGGAGTCCGAACGGCCGAGTAAAGCCCGTTTTACTGAGGCCCAAAATCTGATGACGGGAATCCGAGAGTCTATATAAAGAGAGGAAACCTAGGTCACCAAGGGCCACGAATTTTCCTCCCCCCGAGCCGCCGTCTTGGAGGGGAGGACCAGCACCATTGCAGCACCATCCACAAGGAAGAAGGGGGGCCAAGGAGCCGCTGCCCCCTAGGGCCGCCGCCGCCCCCTAGGGCCGCCGCCGCCGCCGCGCCCCCAAGGGCCGCCGCCGCCGCCGGCCGTCTCCTCCTCGCGGGGCTGCACCTCTCCATCAACACCATCATCAACCTCCTCCTCACCATGTCCATGCGTGAGTAGTCTCCTCCGGGGCTGAGGGCTCGTACGTGTAGCTATGTGGTTATCTCTCTCTCCCATGATGTGATCTTCGTTGTGATCATAGGCTATGTTAATCTAGGGTGATCCCATGATATTTCCCCTTCCTCTATGTATTGGATTGATGTACTCACTTGTCTTTATCTAGTATAATTCCCGAGACCAAGGTGACAGCGGTCTACTGGACATGGATTAGAAAAATATTTTCATGAGTGATTTCCTCTTTTGTGTGTTGATTGAAGATTGAGAGTCTCTTGGTGCTTGTCTTTGACTATCCTTTAGATATGTTGTGGTGATTGTGGGACTCTCTTTGGATGGCTGCGGTGACATTGGGAAATCCATAGATTGAGAACTATGAACTTTGAGGTGTGCTTTTGTAGTCCTACATAATTCTCGTCCTCTCTTGACCACGAAGGAATGACCTCCGGGTGCGTCTCCATTGCATGTTTTATGGAAAATATCATGTGATTCGATTATGTTAATGTTGTTGGGAGTTGCCACTAGTGAAAGTATGATCCCTAGGCCTTGTTTTCACCATTGCAATACCATTTGTGCTCACGTTTACCACTTGTTTGCTTGCTGCACTTTTTGTTACAGATTTATATTACTTTGTTTTGCCATCCATATCACTTGCCATTTAACATCTCTTCGCCGAACTAGTGCACCTATACATCTGACAAGTGTATTAGGTGTGTTGGGGACACAAGAGACTTCTTGTATCTTAGTTGCAGGGTTGCTTGAGAGAGACCATCTTCAACCTCTACTTCCCTGAGTTCAATAAACCTTAGGTCATCCACTTAAGGGAAATTGCTGCTGTCCTACAAACCTCTGCGCTTGGAGGCCCAACATAGTCTACAAGAGTAGAAGCGTGTGTAGACATCAAGCTATTTCTGGCGCCGTTGCCGGGGAGGTGAGTGCTTGAAGGTATATCTTTAGATCTTGCAATTAAATCTTTTTGTTTCTTGTTTTTATTTCACTAGCTATGTTTATGGAAAACCGCAATCTTAGTTCGTTGCTTGTGGGAAGACGCCCCACACCTGTGGTGGTTGCTCCTCCCCCTACTGAAATTGTGCCCTATAAAATACCAGCTGGTATTATCGATTATGTTTTGGCTAATCGTTATGCAGGAGACAGACATCCCGGTGAACACTTGCTATATCTGTCACAATTATGTTCATTATTTAAGCTTGCAGGTGTATCAAGGGAGTTTGTCATGAGGAAATTGTTCGCCGTATCACTTATAGATAAAGCTTCAGATTGGTCCTTCTTCCTTCCAGCGTAGTAAGCAAAATGGTCTTGCTGGCACATTCAATATTCCCTTCATACTTAGATAACCAATCCATGCCTAATATCACACCCAATCCTTAAGATTCCAATACTATTAGGTCTGAAGGGAATATGTAATTACTAATCCTTAAGGGCAACTGATCACACCATGACTTAGCCATATACTCTGCTCCTAGTGAGGTTACTAACATGGGCGATCTAAGGGCTTGGGTCGGCAGCTTATACTTATCCACGAATCCCCTTGAAATATATGAATGCGATGCGCCAGTATCGAAAAGAACGAGTGCAGTAAAGGACTTAACTAAGAACTTACCTATAACTGCATCTGGTTGCTCCTCTACTTCCTCCACAGTCACGTGGTTCACTTGTCCTTTGTTGAACGGGTTGGGCTTCTTCCCGGCGCTTCCATTGCCGTTCCCATTCTTAACTTCTGGGCATTCATTAGCATAATGTCCAGTCTTCCCGCACTTGTAACAAGTGACATGGCTAAAATCCCTCTTGGTGGGTGTGGACGGTGTAGGGCGGTTCTGGTTTCCATTGGCTCCATTCCCATTTCCATTCCCATTCCCATTCTTGGTGCCATTGTGATTGTGCGAGCTACCTCCTCCATGGGTATGTTGAAACTGTCCTACCGCTTTAGGGGTAAGGCGAGGCTTCTGCTGAGCTCCAGAGTTATACTTTCCTTGCCCATACTTCCTCTTGCGACTCTCAATCTGTTGATGCTTCCTTTCAATCATTAGGGCACGGTCAACCAACTCCTGGTAATTATTGAAAGTTGCCACCATCAACTGTACACTCATCTCATCATTCAGCCCTTCCATGAATCTCTCCTGCTTCTTGGCATTTGTGGCCACATCATCTGGGGCATAACGAGATAGGGTACTAAACTCATCCACGTACTAGGCTACAGTACGGTTCCCTTGGCGCAAATTGTGAAACTCCTGCTTCTTCATACTCATTGCTCCAGTCGAGACATGGGCAGTACGAAAAGCTGGCTGAAACTGATCCCAAGTCACATTGGCTACGGGGTAAGTGGCTGTGTAATTCTCCCACCATGCTGCGGCTGGTCCAGACAACTGGTGTGCGGCAAATCGCACCTTCTCAGCATCCGAGCAATTGGTGGTGGTCAAATCCCTTCCAAACTTGCGTAGCCAGTTGATGGGCCTCGAACCCCTCGTTGGTTACCCCAAGTGGAAGGTGTAAGATGCAGTAAGTAGAAGTGTTTTCCCCTAGCAAAGATGCCAAGGATCGATTCCCCAGAGACTCCTAGGTTCAACAAGTAGGTGTCAATTGCTACGGCGCTAGATTAGTAGCAACCAACATGGACCTGCACACAGATACAAATAACTTTGCTCCCAACGAGTACAGAGAGGTTGTCAATCTCTCCGGCCTTGTAGTTCACAAAGGATTAAAAGCAATGATAGTAGTGATAGATAGTTTTTGCAATAGTAAATAATAACGGAAAGTAAATAGTGGATGTGATCAATGATGGTAATATGGACCGGAGTCTCATGATGTTCACTAGTGATGTCTCTCTCCCAAAAGACGATAAAACGACTATGTGAGGTAAACAAATTACAGCTGGGCAATTGACAGGACCACGAACGCAAACCAATGCTGACTACATTGCAAGAAAGATTGAGGTTCAAAGCATGGGCGGTACGCCAAAGTAAGTAGACCGAAATCCATCAATATCTACTACTAATCATCCACCTTGAGATATCTATCCAGAACATCTCGCTGGTATTAAGTTGCGAGTCCCACCCATAGTGTAAACTCAATGCAACATACAACTGCATGAAAAGAACTTTGCGTAAAGTAAACAATCCTTGCACCCGCGGGCACAAGCACCGTTGTTTTTCCCCTTGTGGCAACAACACATCCCCTAGACTCATGTTTCTGTCACTCAAGCTAGTCATCGAGGGGCATGAACCCACAATCAAGCATAACGTTCCCTCTTGGAGTCACTACCTACTACTCGGCCAAAGCAATAAGTAATAACGGAGAACATGCAAGAATTACTTATGAACTAAAATATAAAAGAGGTGAATCAAATATATTACTCAAGATCAATCTGAACATAATCTCATAATCCATCGGATCCCAGCAAACTCAACATAGCAACAACATAAGGATTACATAGGTGCCTCGATCATGTAGGGCAGCTCACGAGGACTAATTAGTGAAGCACAAGAACGGGAGGAGAACATCACATAGCTACTGGTCATGGACTCATGGTCCAAGCGAGACTACTCACGAGTCATCCGGAAGGCGTCCATGGTGGTGGAGAAGCTCCCGGTGGTGATCCTCTCCTCCGGCAGGGTGCCGGGAAGAGTTCTCCTGGTGCTCCCGATCTTGGAAGCGGCGGCGGCGGCGGAACAGAGATGGGATCGCGAAAAGAGTTCTTGTTCTGAGGGTTTCGGAGGTCCCTCTAAATATATGCCAAAGGGGGGCACCGGACGGGCTTCGGGGGGCCCAAGCGCCCCCCGGCGCGG
>LR738715.1:195407136-195453125 GCA_902687465.1 Secale cereale | reverse complement strand
AATGATTCTAAAGTAATTAAGTTGCCTCAAGAGAAAATCACAAATGACTGAAAGTTTTACAACATGAAACTGAAACATCAAAAAGATTTGCAATGAACATGATGTGCAAATATGATAAAGTGATATCTAGCTTGCCCCCTTTAGTGATGCAAAACATAAATGCAGGGGCACCTTCAAGGTTTAAGTGATGACTAGATACAATCATTTCAGAATAAACGATATCACAATCATGCAAAAGACAATGCTACTTTGGGACAATGCACATTACACTCAGAATGACAATCATGCTCTCAGTAGTTGGTGCTTCAACATAAAGGTAAAAGAAAGGTTAAGTGCTAGAGCTTTTTATTTTGAAAACATGGAAGCAATTGTGTCAACGGTAGTAGTACTTCATATGTGTCATGCATAAAACATCCTATAAGTTGCAAGCCTCATGCATCAAATACTAATAGTGCTCGCTCCTTGTCCTAATTAGCTCGGATTCCCATGGGTTATCATTGCATTACATATGTTTTAACCAAGTGTCACAAAGGGGTACCTCTATGCCACCTGTACAAAGGTTCAAGGAGATAGATCACATTTGATTTCTCATTTTTGATAGATCTCAACTTGAGGACATCCATACCGGGACAACATAGAAAATAGATGATGGACTCCTCTTTAATGCATAGGCATATTCTCATAAGAGATTGAGGATTAAGGTCCAAGCTAAAACTTCCACCATGATGCATGGCTTTGGTTGGCGGCCCAATGTTCTTCTCTAACAATATGCATATTAATTCAACCCACGGTAAATCACCCTTACTTCAGACAAGACGAACATGCATAGCAACTCACATGATATTCAACAAAAGTGTGACAGTTGATGGCGTCCCCAGAAACATGGTTACCGCTCAGCAAGCAACTTATAAGAAATAAGATACATAAGCAACATATTCTTTACCACAATAGTTTTTAGGCTACTTTCCCATGAGCTATGTATTGCATGGTTAGCTGCTTAGTATAGGTGGAGGTTAGCAAAAGACTGGGAGCGACCAACTAAGAGAGCAATGACGGTCATAATCATGCAGAGCGACAAAGCAATATTGAATCAGGCATGGTAGTTATATCGCTACTCAGAAATAAAAGATCATCAAGGCTTGACAGACTTTCTTTACAGTCTTAAATATGCGTGAGCATACGCCAAGTCAATCAAAATAAATTCTTGAAGGAAGATATTACTAAACCATACCATATCATAGGCAGACAAACCAAGTTGGTACTCTGATAACACATTGGGAACCCCCCAGCTATTTGAGATTAACCAAAAGAAAACCTGAACTACTAAGCACCATCATGCAAGTAGCATCTTTATCATAGACACATTAACCAATGCAACGGAAGCAAACTCTCTTAATAAGGTGAGCATGGTAATTAAAGAGAGTTCAAGCAACCAACTAAACAAAAGCTCTTTGAAAAGATAGGCATGCATACTAAGAGCGGAGCATGATAGTAGCTATTAAAAGACAAAGAACACACACAGCATAGATAGACATGAAAATTCTATGTAATGTTCTAGGTAGAAGTGGAGCGTGTTTCTCTCCCACATAAAGGAATGCTGAGTTCCGACTCGTTATGAAAAACTAAAAAAGAAAACTAAAAGCAAGACGCTCCCAGCATAGCACATAACACATGAAGTGATAAAAATATAGCGAAACGAAAGACGAACTGATAATGTTGATGGAGAAGGGGATGCACGGGGGCATCCCCAAGCTTAGAAGCTTGAGTCTCCTTGAATATTTCTTGGGGGTGCACGGGGGCATCCCCAAGCTTGAGCGCTTGACACTCCTGAATCTTTTTATCATCTTCCCTCGCACACTTGAAAACTCCCTTCATACATAACTCATCATAATCTGATTAGCGAGGTTAGTACCCTTAATAAAATAATTATACCTTGCTGGAAATAAGGATATTCTTGAAGTTCTACTGTTTCTCAAGGTTGCCAAAAGGTTTTTGCAAAGAAAAAGCAAGTTCTTGATTTGCAAAGTGAAGGTAAGGCAAAACAGGACAGAATCTGTGAAAAACAGAACAGCAGGCAGTAATTGATCTGTTCGGGATACTTCTACAACTCAAATCAAAAAACTCAGAACAAACGCACGAAAGACAATTATATAGAGAACGCTGTCGAAAAAATTCAGACCAAAGAGATGATCTGGTGATTTTATACGAATTGTTCTATCCGAGGACAGAATCTGTTTCCTGGACAGCACCTCACAACTTTTGAACTTTCTAGCAATCGGAGGCTATACTTGGCACAAATATGAAAAGCAAAGATACAATGATGATGCTACAGCAGTAAACAACATCAAGACACAACAAAAGCAAAAAATTTATTCATGTGGGCTGCCTCCCAAAAGCGCTTTCTTTTATGCCTTTAAGCTAGGCATAATGCATAGATCAAGTTTTATCAAGAGTAAAAGAATAGCTAGCCCATACAACAGACTCAAAAGGTAACTTGACCTTCTTACGAGGGAAGTGTTCCATCCCGAGGAAACTGAAATTTTATATTACCCTCTTTCATGTCAATGACAGCACCAACGGTGCGCAAAAAGGGACGTCCCAAAATAATTGGACATGAAGGATCACATTCAATATCCATAATAGTAAAATCAACGGGCACATAATTATCATTGACAACGATAAGAACATCGTCGATCCTCCCCAAAGGTTTCTTTATGGAAGAATCAACGAGACGAACACCAAAAGAACAAGAATCATAAGGTTTCAATTTAAGCATATCATATATCCTTTTGGGCATAATAGAGGTACTAGCACCAACATCACATAATGCATAACAAGAGAAGTCATTCAAATTAATTTTTATCATAGAATCCCAACCATCTTCTAGCTTTCTAGGTATGGAGGCTTCTACTCTAAGTTTCTCCTCCCTAGCTTCGATAAGAGCATTAGTGATATGCTCTGTGAAGGCAAGGTTAAGCGTGCTAGTGCGGGGATCTCTAGACATCTTGTGAAGGAAATCAATAACTTCGGTAAGAGTGCAATTATCAAAATCAAGGTCACGAGCATCAAGTAAAGTGGTAGTGGTGTCCTTAAGGTTCTCTTGTTTGGTAGTTGATATAGTCATAGCATCACCATTAATAGGTCCATTGGGACCAGGAGTACATTGGGTGCCAAGAGTGTGAACATCCTCAATAACTTGGATAGTAGCAACAGTGTGGTGGGTAGGAAGGCTCTTAATTCTTTCCTCTTCCTCCCTTTCTCTAGCCCATCTTTCTTTAAGCTTAGCCTTCATCCTAATGTTTTCATTAATTTGTACTTGAGTAGCATTAATAGGGATGACTTCCCTCTCCTTGAGAGGAGAAGTTTCAATTTTTAGCAATTTTACCTCATTGGCTAAGTGGTCTACCTTAAAAGAAAGATCATCTAGTTTATGTAGTTTCTCTTCTACATTCTTATTAAAGGCTTTTTGGGTAGTGATTAAATCTCTAAGAATAGTCTCTAGTTCAGTATTGGAGTTCTTGGTACTAGGATAAGCATTGTTGTTCCCATAAGAGTTAGAGGGGAACGGTCTAGAATTGTTACCAAAGTTACTCCTATAAGCATTGTTGTTAAAATTGTTTCTAGAGATAAAGTTAACATCTACTTGTTCTTGAGCAATCAAAGAATTTAAAGGAACATCACGAGGATCAACAGTAGATTGCTTCGTAAGTAGAGACATGATCAAGTCAACTTTTTCATTGAGGGAGGAAATCTCCTCGACATAGTTTACCTTCCTACCTGTTGGAGCGCGTTCGGTGTGCCATTGGGAATAGTTAGTCATCATCTCATCGAGAAGCTTTGTGGCAGCACCAAGTGTAGTTGACATAAAAGTTCCTCCCGCGGCCGAGTCTAACAAGTTCCGCGAGGTAAAGTTCAAGCCTGCAATAAAAGTTTGGATAACCATCCAAGTAGTCAAACCGTGAGTAGGGCAGTTCTTGATAAGAGATTTCATACGTTCCCAAGCTTGGGCAACGTGTTCATTATCCAATTGTTTAAAATTCATGATGTTACTTCTAAGTTGGATAATTTTAGCAGGTGGATAGTATTTTCCAATAAAAGCATCTTTGCACTTGTCCCAAGAATCTATGCTATTTCTAGGCAAAGACTGAAACCAAATTTTAGCTCCTCCTCTCAAGGAGAAAGGAAAAAGCTTAAGCTTAACAATATTACCATCTATTTCTTGGTACTTTTGCATATCACAAAGTTCAACAAAGTTGTTCAAGTGTAAAGCAGCATCATCTCCAGCACCGGAGAATTGTTCTCTCATGACTAAGTTCAGTAAAGCAGGTTTAATTTCATATGAAGGTGCTGAAGTGGCAGGTGTAGTGATAGGTGTGCTGATAAAGTCATCGTTGTTGTGACCAGTGAAGTCACACAACTTGGTGTTCTCGGTGGAACCCATAGTAGCAAGCAAGAAAGATAACTATTTTTTTGTGATTTTCGATAAAAAGGTACTAAAGCAAAAATGAAAGGTAAACTAACAAGACTAAAAAGCAAAGGTAAAAGATAGCATGCAACTCCCCTATCCTGAAGAGTGGAGTCCCCGGCAACGGCGCCAGAAAATACTCCTTGATGGGCCTCGAACCCCTCGTTGGTTACCCCAAGTGGAAGGTGTAAGATGCAGTAAGTAGAAGTGTTTTCCCCTAGCAAATATGCCAAGGATCGATTCCCCAGAGACTCCTAGGTTCAACAAGTAGGTGTCAATTGCTACGGCGCCAGATTAGTAGCAACCAACATGGACCTGCACACAGATACAAATAACTTTGCTCCCAACGAGTACAGAGAGGTTGTCAATCTCTCCGGCCTTGTAGTTCACAAAGGATTAAAAGCAATGATAGTAGTGATAGATAGTTTTTGCAATAGTAAATAATAACGGAAAGTAAATAGTGGATGTGATCAATGATGGTAATATGGACCGGAGTCTCATGATGTTCAGTAGTGATGTCTCTCTTCCAAAAGACGATAAAACGACTATGTGAGGTAAACAAATTACAGCTGGGCAATTGACAGGACCACGAACGCAAACCAATGTTATCTACATTGCAAGAAAGGTTGAGGTTCAAAGCATGGGCGGTACGCCAAAGTAAGTAGACCGAAATCCATCAATATCTACTACTAATCATCCACCTTGAGATATCTATCCAGAACATCTCGCTGGTATTAAGTTGCGAGTCCCACCCATAGTGTAAACTCAATGCAACAGACAACTGCATTAAAAGAACTTTGCGTAAAGTAAACAATCCTTGCACCCGCGGGCACAAGCACCGTTGTTTTCCCCCTTGTGGCAACAACACATCCCCTAGACTCATGTTTCTGTCACTCAAGCTAGTCATCGAGGGGCATGAACCCACAATCAAGCATAACGTTCCCTCTTGGAGTCACTACCTACTACTCGACCAAAGCAATAAGTAACAACGGAGAACATGCAAGAATTACTTATGAACTAAAATATAAAAGAGGTGAATCAAATATATTACTCAAGATCAATCTGCACATAATCTCATAATCCATCGGATCCCAGCAAACTCAACATAGCAACATCATAAGGATTACATAGGTGCCTCGATCATGTAGGGCAGCTCACGAGGATTAATTAGTGAAGCACAAGAACGGGAGGAGAACATCACATAGCTACTGGTCATGGACTCATGGTCCAAGCGAGACTACTCACGAGTCATCCGGGAGGCGTCCATGGTGGTGGAGAAGCTCCCGGTGGTGATCCTCCCCTCCGGCAGGGTGCCGGGAAGAGTTCTCCTGGTGATCCCGATCTTGGAAACGGCGGCGGCGGCGGAACAGAGATGGGATCGCGAAAAGAGTTCATGTTCTGAGGGTTTCGGAGGTCCCTCTAAATATATGCCAAAGGGGGGCACCGGACGGGCTTCGGGGGGCCCAGGCGCCCCCCCGGCGCGACCCAGGGGGGGCGCGCCGCCAGGGCGCCTGGAGCCCTGGTGGCCCCCCGAGGCTGCCCTTCGGACGCAGTGTTGTTTCCGGATCGCTGATTTTTTATATAATTTTTCTGGGCAGTTCTCGAAACGTGAAAACCTGAAATACAAAAACAGCCGAAAACAGAAACTGGCACTGGGGTGCACTGGATTAGTAAGTTAGTCCAAATATGATCAAAAGTGTATGGAAGTGTATGAATATCATAGCAATATCACCCAAAAGTGGCATGGAGCAAGCAGAAATTATAGATACGTTTTGGACGTATCACCAGTCATCAGCCACAATTGGTTCGATGCTGCTAGCAAACACGGGTGGTTGCAACCTTAAGAAATGTGTCAGGTTGTCCACGGGTGGTGGTGGTGGAGGGTTGTTGTTGTTGTTGTTGTGGTTGTTCTGAGTGTTCTGGACAAGAAGTTGCATCAGGGTGTTCTGCTGCTGGATCAACTGGGTGAGCTAAAGGGGAAATTCAAATTCACGTCTTGGAGGCATCTGATGGGTGTAGAGGGAAGAGATTAGAATAGAAAAGAGGTCTAAGGGAAAATCACTACCCATGTGCACATGAGACAAACACACAATCATATCACACCAATCAATTTCAAACAAGGTCTTACAAATCTAACGATCATTACAAAGGTGTTCTAATTCTAATATATGGAGGTAAACTACTAGTCACAGGGTGGTCATCTAAAAATATTGATCGACAGAGGATTCCATAATATCTGCTCCAGCTTCATCTTCATAGTCTTCATCCTTGCTATCCTCAGCTTCCGAATCCGTGTCATCTATGATGATATAGTCCTCCGGTGGTATCTCCTTGGGTTCTTCTTCCTCGTCTTCTTCTCCCATGAGTATCCCTAACTTCCGGGTCAAATCATCATTCTTCTCCTCAAGTATCTTCATCTCCTCCTCATATCCGTCGCGTGTAGACTTGAGTTCTTCTTCTAGCTCCAAATTCCTATTTAGGGCTTTCTTCAAATCTATCATCCCAGCACACATCTAGTGCTCCTGGCGACGAATGTGGTGGTTCAACTCCTGGATGAATGCTGCAATGGATATACCCTTCCGAGTGCTGATCATATCCCAATTCTCGTCTCGGCGTCCACAAATCTGGTAGATGGTGTCCTTTAGCTCCTGCTTGTAGACTTCTCCAATCCTTCCCATAGCAATGTGGGCTGCCATACTCCTTCCTAGGCTCCATGTAGGTGCTTTAAAGGAAAATGCTATGAGTGAGGTGATGGGTGCGAACGTCCTTCCTGGAACTTGAGCTTGAATCAACCAACGCTCCTTCTCAGGTAGAGTGGCATTGTAGGTTCCAGTGAAACTTGGTAATCCAATGTTGAGATATCTAGTGACTTCCTTCAGGTGTCGTTCAAAAGGTGTTTCTTCATCCGGTTGCATGAACTTGTGCTTTGCTTCCACCATCCTAAAGAGTAGAAAAGATGAGGAGTCAGAAAGAGAAGAGTGAATAGTGTTCTAGGGCTTGTCTTAGTGGTCGTGTCCTATAGTCATCGTGTGCTCTGATACCATCTTGTAGCGACCAGACCTCAAACAGTCTGATCTCTGTGCATCAGTGTCATCCTGGATCAGTAATGCTGACACGCACAGTACTTGAAGGATTTATAACAGAGTAGCAATCACACACTTATTACATCGATAGTCCAACGATGAATTTATTACAAATAATATGGCTGAAGGCCATCTAATACGATAACAGCGGAAGGCTTGGAAGATAAGTGAGTCCATCAACTCCAGCGGCATCACTGAGTATAGAACCACGACCTAAAAGGGCATCCTACTCGTCGTCTGAAAAGTCTGCAACATGAAACGTTGCAGCCCGAAAACGAGTCAGCACATGGAATATGCTGGCAAGGTAACACAAGAGATGCAATGAAAGTAAAGCTATACTATATGCAATATCGCTGGTGGAAAGCTCTATGGTTAAGTTTTTGCGTAAAGCCAATTTTTCCCTACTTCAAAGGAATGCATTTTAATTAACTATCATGGTAGTTGAAACATTGTTGAGAAGATAGACATCCTCTCAACCCCAATTAAAATAATCATTAAACCCAACAAAATTAAAGTAAAGTAACATGATGAGATGCACATGAAAATCCAAGTACTAGATACTCAAGACGTCCATAACCGGGGACACGGCTAATCATGATCAGTTTGTACACTCTGCAGAGGTTTGTGCACTTTTCCCAAGAGACTCGATCGCCTCCGTTTGGTTTCTCGCACTGCATGGTGTTTGAGAAACGGATGACCGAGACATAGTCTTTCAGAAGCGCTAGCACCTTACGATCGGGCGGACCGTACCAACCTACATCCCCTACATCTGCTAGTCCACCACTGTAAGAGTTCGCACAACTTACTCATACTATGCTAGAACCCATTATAGCATTGTGGCTGCACACGGAAGTTTCTAGTATGAATAATCTCATGATCCCTTTGAGCCTGGGTGGCGGTCCAAAAGAAAAACAGGCAATCACTGGAATACCCAGATGCCTCAATCCACCCAGATGTGTATTAATGTTGCCACCTTAAGTTGAACCATTAATTAACAAACTCACATCTGTCATGGATTTCACTCACCCAATCCACGTCTACGAGCATAGCATGTCCTAACAGCAAATGTAGAAGTAACTCCCAAGGGTTTGAATGTAATGCAGGTAATAGGTACTACCTCAACTACTTCTCAATCCCACAAATTAATTGATCCTATTCATGCAATGTGTGAGGGTTTGACTAATGCAATGAAAACTGGGTAATTGGAAAGTATGATCAAAGTGTTACTTGCCTTGCTGATGATCCGCAAAACCTAGAGACTCAAAGTAGCAAGCGGCGCACTCCGGGTACTCTATCGCAATCAAACAAGCATACAATAAGTACTTAACTAATGCACGGGTAAAACTCAAATAAAAGATCTAACCAGAAAGTTCAACTTAAGAACTCCGGTTTGCAAAAAGAATCAACTCGAAAGAAGCAACGAAACTCAAACTGCAAAAGAAACGAGCTTTGGTTTACTAGTTGGCCTAAAGTCAAATTTTACAGTAGCCAAAACTTTGTTCAAGTTGATTAAACGTAAAGAGGGCTTCGAGACGAAGATCTGGAATTTTGAATCACCTGATTCCGACTCTCGAGCGAAAAGAAAAACGCGAAACAAGATCAGGGCAGAAATCGCGATCGGAATAACCGCGGATAAATACCCCGAAAAAGAAAAACGACGAACAGGCTAACGAACGAACGTTCGCTGTCTGCGGTTAACTAACGAAAACCGTTCGTTAAAACGAATGTACGGACGAACGTCCGCTAAATAGCTAAACCGAAAAAAAACAGATCTAGGTTTTCCTAAACAAAACCGATCGGTTAAACGAAAAAAAAACTACCTCTTCTCAACCAACTCCGGCGAAACTCCGGCGGGACTCCAACGGGGCGGCGGCGGGCTGCGGGGTGGCGCGGCGCGGCGGGGGAGCGACGGTGCGGGGCGGCGGCGAGCGGGTGGCGGCGGCGGCTGGCGCAGCGGCGGGGCGGCGGCAGCGGTGACTGGCGGCGGCGGCGGCGACGAGCGAGCGAGGCGGCGGCTAGCTCGGCGCTAGGGTTCGGCGCTGGTGGGCTGGGGCGAAAACGGGCCGGCTCTGGCGCTATATAAAGCCGAGAGTCCCGGTCCTTCACGAGTCTAAGTCGGTTTCCTGTTTTTATTTTCTAAAAGAGTCCCGACGCAGAAAAACTAACGAAAGAAATACCAAACGGACTTCAAAATTCCCGAAATAAATTTTCACCGTCCTCTAATAATATTTAGGACAAAGTGAACATTTTTCCCGGACCTAAATGCAATTTTGAAAAACGCGTATTTTTCCTATGCAAATAAATCCAAAAATAAATCCAGAAAAATACCAAAAGTGATTTTTAATATTTTTCCTCCAATATTTCTGTTATTTTGGAGAAGTCATATTATCTCCGCTCATATTTTGTATTTAGAAATATTTTTAGGAGGGAAAAATAATTAGAATCACACTGTCCTCGTACCGGTATTGGAGCGAACTCAAATATGGAAACGGTAAAATTCCCAACTCTCTCCGTAGGTCCTTGAGTTGCTTAGAATTTCGAGGAACTCCACGAACAAAAATGCAAAAACATGCAAATGCAATATGATCTATGTATAACATTCCAAATTGAAAATTTGGGATGTTACAATACCCATGGTTATGGGATTGCTGAGTCCTCGTGGCTCACATATACTACAACAACAGTTGCAGGTGCAGGTTTCCGATGACTTGACATGAGAGCGATGTACTTGTGTTGGAGTTCTTTCTTCTTCTGCTTCGTCAGTCTTGGGTTAGGTTCCTGGTCGGCAGCCTGGGATAGCAGGATGGATGTTGTTGTGCTTTTCATGTTTGCATCCGTAGTCGGATGTCTGGTATTGATGATGTTGTATTCATGTGACTTGTATGAATTGTTGTATACCCATGTATTTATGTAATGGTACGATGTAATGATATCCATCTTGCTAAGCGCCCGAGATGCGGTTGTGCCCCAATCACGAGTGTATCACGTGATCGGGATAGAATCGCATCTTGGGCGTGACATCCACCAAAGTCCATACTTTGTTATCATACATGGATCCTATCTCGGATTTCATGGCTTCAATCCATTTGTTGGAATCCGGGCCCGCCATTGCTTCTTCATAGTTTGAAGGTTCACCGTTGTCTAACAACATGATTTCCAGGACAGGGTTGCCGTATGATGGGCCTCGAACCCCTCGTTGGTTACCTCAAGTGGAAGGTGTAAGATGCAGTAAGTAGAAGTGTTTTCCCTTAGCAAAGATGCCAAGGATCGAATCCCCAGAGACTCCTAGGTTCAACAAGTAGGTGTCAATTGCTACGGCGCCAGATTAGTAGCAATCAACGTGGACCTGCACACAAATACAAATAACTTTGCTCCCAACGAGTACAGAGAGGTTGTCAATCCCTCCGGCCTTGTAGTTCACAAAGGATTAAAAGCAATGATAGTAGTGATAGATAATGTTTTGCAATAGTATGTAAATAGCGAAAACTAAATAGTGGATGTAATCAATGATGGTAATATGGACCGGAGTCTCATGATGTTCACTAGTGATGTCTCTCTCCCAAAAGACGATAAAACAGCTATGTGAGGTAAACAAATTACAGCTGGGCAATTGACAGGACCACGAACGCAAATCAATGCTGACTACATTGCAAGAAAGGTTGAGGTTCAAAGCATGGGCGGTACGCCAAAGTAAGTAGACCGAAATCCATCAATATCTACTACTAATCATCCACCTTGAGATATCTATCTAGAACATCTCGCTGGTATTAAGTTGCGAGTCCCACCCATAGTGTAAACACAATGCAACAGACAACTGCATTAAAAGAACTTTGCGTAAAGTAAACAATCCTTGCACCCGCGGGCACAAGCACCGTTGTTTTCCCTCTTGTGGCAACAGCACATCCCCTAGACTCATGTTTCTGTCACTCAAGCTAGTCATCGAGGGGCATGAACCCACAATCGAGCATAACGTTCCCTCTTGGAGTCACTACCTATTACTCGGCCAAAGCAATAAATAACAACGGAGAACATGCAAGAATTACTTATGAACAAAAATATAAAAGAGGTGAATCAAATATATTACTCAAGATCAATCTGAACATAATCTCATAATCCATCGGATCCCAGCAAACTCAACATAGCAACAGCATAAGGATTACATAGGTGCCTCGATCATGTAGGGCAGCTCACGAGGACTAATTAGTGAAGCACAAGAACGGGAGTAGAACATCACATAGCTACTGGTCATGGACTCATGGTCCAAGGGAGACTACTCACGAGTCATCCGGGAGGCGTCCATGGTGGTGGAGAAGCTCCCGGTGGTGATCCTCCCCTCCGGCAGGGTGCCGGGAAGAGTTCCCCTGGTGCTCCCGATCTTGGAAGCGGCGGCGGCGGCGGAACAGAGATGGGATCGCGAAAAGAGTTCTTCTTCTGAGGGTTTTGGAGGGTCCTTTAAATATATGCCAAAGTAGGGCATCGGGGGAGCCTCGGGGGGCCCAGGCGCCCCCCCGGCGCCTGGAGCCCTGGTGGCCCCCCCAGGCTGCCCTTCGGACGCAGTGTTGTTTCCGGAACGCTGATTTTTTATATAATTTTTCTGGATTTTTCTGGGCAGTTCTCGAAACGTGAAAACCTGAAATACAAAAACAGCCGAAAACAGAAACTGGCACTGGGGTGCACTGGATTAGTAAGTTAGTCCAAATATGATCAAAAGTGTATGGAAGTGTATGAATATCATAGCAATATCACCCAAAAGTGGCATGGAGCAAGCAGAAATTATAGATACGTTTTGGACGTATCAACATCCCCAAGCTCAATTCCTGCTCGTCCTCGAGTAGGTAAATGATAACAAGAATAATTTCTGTGGTGACATGCTATTAACCATATAGGACTTTTTCATAGTCATATGACAAAAGCTTACTTAGACAATGATTCTAAAGTAATTAAGTTGCCTCGAGAGAAAATCACAAATGACTGAAAGTTTTACAATATGAAACTGAAACATCAAAAAGATTTGCAATGAACATGATGTGCAAATATGATAAAGTGATATCTAGCTTGCCCCTTTTAGTGATGCAAAACATAAATGCAGGGGCACCTTCAAGGTTTAAGTGATGACTAGATACAATGATTTCAGAATAAACGATATCACAATCATGCAAAAGACAATGCTACTTTGGGAAAATGCACATTACACTCAGAATGACAATCATGCTCTCAGTAGTTGGTGCTTCAACATAAACGTAAAATTAAGGTTAAGTGCTAGAGCTTTTTATTTTGAAAACATGGAAGCAATTGTGTCAACGGTAGTAGTACTTCATATGTGTCATGCATAAAACATCCTATAAGTTGCAAGCCTCATGCATCGAATAGCAATAGTGCTCGCTCCTTGTCCTAATTAGCTCGGATTCCCATGGGTTATCATTGCATTGCATATGTTTCAACCAAGTGTCACAAAGGGGTACCTCTATGCCACCTGTACAAAGGTCCAAGGAGATAAATCGCATTTGATTTCTCGTTTTTGATAGATCTCAACTTGAGGACATCCATACCAGGACAACATAGAAAATAGATGATGGACTCCTCTTTAATGCATAAGCATATTCTCATGAGAGATTGAGGATTAAGGTCCAAGCTAAAACTTCCACCATGATGCATGGCTTTGGTTGGCGGCCCAATGTTCTTCTCTAACAATATGCATATTAATTCAACCCACGGCAAATCACCCTTACTTCAGACAAGACGAACATGCATAGCAACTCACATGATATTCAACAAAAGTGTGACAGTTGATGGCGTCCCCAGAAACATGGTTACCGCTCAGCAAGCAACTTATAAGAAATAAGATACATAAGCAACATATTCTTTACCACAATAGTTTTTAGGCTACTTTCCCATGAGCTATGTATTGCATGGTTAGTTTGCTTAGTATAGGTGGAGGTTAGCAAAAAGACTGGGAGCGACCAACTAAGAGAGCAATGACGGTCATAATCATGCAGAGCAACAAAGCAATATTGAATCAGGCATGGAAGTTATATCGCTACTCAGAAATAAAAGATCATCAAGGCTTGACAAACTTTCTTTACAGTCTTAAATATGCGTGAGCATACGCCAAGTCAATCAAAATAAATTCTCGAAGGAAGATATTACTAAACCATACCACATCATAGGCAAACAAACCAAGTTGGTACTCCAATAACACATTGGGAACCCCCCCAGCTATTTGAGATTAACCATAAGAAAACCTGAACTACTAAGCACCATCATGCAGTAGCATCTTTATCATAGACACATTAACCAATGCAACGGAAGCAAACTCTCTCTTAATAAGGTGAGCATGGTAATTAAAGAGAGTTCAAGCAACCAACTAAATAAAAGCTCTTGAAAAGATAAGCATGAATACTAAGAGCAGAGCACGATAGTAGCTATTAAAAGACAAAGAACACACACAGCATAGATAGACATGAAGATTCTATGTTATGTTCTAGGTAGAAGTGGAGCGTGTTTCTCTCCCACATAAAGGAATGCTGGGTTCCGTCTCGTCATGAAAAACTAAAAGCAAGATGCTCCAAGCATAGCACATAACACATGAAGTGATAAAAATATAGCGGAACGAAAGACGAACTGATAATGTTGATGGAGAAGGGGATGCACGGGGGCATCCCCAAGCTTAGACGCTTGAGTCTCCTTGAATATTTCTTAGGGGTGCACGGGGGCATCCCCAAGCTTGAGCGCTTGACACTCCTGAATCTTTTTATCATCTTCCCTCGCACACTTGAAAACTCCCTTCATACATAACTCATCATAATCTGATTAGCGAGGTTAGTACCCTTAATAAAATAATTATACCTTGCTGGAAATAAGGATATTATTGAAGTTCTACTGTTTCTCAAGATTGCCAAAAGGTTTTTGCAAAGAAAAATCAAGCTCTTGATTTGCAAAGTGAAGGTAAGGCAAAACAGGACAGAATCTGTGAAAAACAGAAAAGCAGGCAGTAATTGATCTGTTCGGGATACTTCTGCAACTCAAATCAAAAAACTCAGAACAGATGCACGAAAGACAATTATATAGAGAACGCTGTCGAAAAAATTCAGACCAAAAAGATGATCTGGTGATTTTATACGAATTTTTCTATCCAAGGACAGAATCTGTTTCCTGGACAGCACCTCACAACTTTTGAACTTTCTAGCAATCGGAGGCTATACTTGGCACAAATATGAAAAAGCAAAGATACCATGATGATGCTACAGCAGTAAACAACATCAAGACACAACAAAAGCAAAATTTTATTCATGTGGGCTGCCTCCCAAAAGCGCTTTCTTTTATGCCTTTAAGCTAGGCATAATGCATAGATCAAGTTTTATCAAGAGTAAAAGAATAACTAGCCCTTACAACGGACTCAAAAGGTAACTTGATCTTCCTTCGAGGGAAGTGTTCCATCCCTTTCTTGAGAGGAAACTGAAATTTTATATTACCCTCTTTCATGTCAAAGACAGCACCAACGGTGCGCAAAAAGGGACGTCCCAAAATAATTGGACATGAAGGATCACATTCAATATCCATAATAGTGAAATCAACGGGCACATAATTACCATTGACAACAATAAGAACATCGTCGATCCTCCCCAAAGGTTTCTTTATGGCAGAATCAACGAGACGAACACCAAAAGAACAAGAATCATAAGGTTTCAATTTAAGCACATCATATATCCTTTTGGGCATAATAGAAGTACTAGCTATAATATCACATAAAGCATAGCATGAGAAGTTGTTTATCTTAATTTTAATCATAGAATCCCAACCATCTTCTAGCTTTCTAGGTATGGAGGCTTCTACTCTAAGTTTCTCATCCCTAGCTTTGATAAGAGCTTTAGTGATATGCTCTGTGAAGGCAAGGTTAAGCGTGCTAGTGCGGGGATCTCTAGACATCTTGTGAAGGAAATCAATAACTTCTGTAAGAGTGCAATTATCAAAATCAAGGTCACGAGCATCAAGTAAAGTGGTAGTGGTGTCCTTAAGGTTCTCTTGTTTAGTAGCTTCTATAGTCATAGCATCACCATTAATAGGTCCATTGGGACCAGGAGTACATTGGGTGCTAAGAGTGTGAACATCCTCAATAACTTGGATAGTAGCAACAGTGTGGTGGGTAGGAAGGCTCTTAATTCTTTCCTCTTCCTCCCTTTCTCTAGCCCATCTCTCTTTAAGTTTAGCCATCATCCTAATGTTTTCATTAATTTGCACTTGAGTAGCATTAATAGGGATGACTTCCCTCTCCTTAAGTGGAGAAGTTTCAATTTTTAGCAATTTTACCTCATTGGCTAAGTGGTCTACCTTAAAAGAAAGATCATCTAGTTTATGTAGTTTCTCTTCTACATTCTTATTAAAGACTTTTTGGGTAGTGATGAAATCTCTAAGCATAGTCTCTAGTTCAGTATTGGAGTTCTTGGTGTTAGGATAAGCATTGTTGTTCCCATAAGAGTTAGAGGGGAACGGTCTAGGATTGCTACCAAAATTACTCCTATAAGCATTGTTGTTAAAATTGTTTCTAGAGATAAAGTTAACATCTACTTGTTCTTGAGCAATCAAAGAATTTAAAGGAACATCACGAGGATCAACAGTAGATTGCTTCGAAAGTAGAGACATGATCAAGTCAACTTTTTCATTTAAGGAGGAAATCTCCTCGACAGAGTTTACCTTCCTACCTGTTGGAGCGCGTTCGGTGTGCCATTGGGCATAGTTGGTCATCATCTCATCGAGAAGCCTTGTGGCAACACCAAGTGTAGTTGACATAAAAGTTCCTCCCGCGGCCGAATCTAACAAGTTCCGCGAGGTAAAGTTCAAGCCTGCATAAAAAGTTTGGATAACCATCCAAGTAGTCAAACCGTTAGTAGGGCAGTTCTTGATAAGAGATTTCATACGTTCCCAAGCTTGGGCAACGTGTTCATTATCCAATTGTTTAAAATTCATTATGTTACTTCTAAGTTGGATAATTTTAGCAGGTGGATAGTATTTTCCAATAAAAGCATCTTTGCACTTGTCCCATGAATCTATGCTATTTCTAGGCAAAGACTGAAACCAAATTTTAGCTCCTCCTCTCAAGGAGAAAGGAAAAAGCTTAAGCTTAACAATATTACCATCTATTTCTTGGTACTTTTGCATATCACAAAGTTCAACAAAGTTGTTCAAGTGTAAAGCAGCATCATCTCCAGCACCGGAGAATTGTTCTTTCATAACTAAGTTCAGTAAAGCAGGTTTAATTTCATAAGAAGGTGCTGAAGTGGCAGGTGTAGTGATAGGTGTGCTGATAAAGTCATCGTTGTTGTGACTAGTGAAGTCACACAACTTGGTGTTCTCGGTGGAACCCATAGTAGCAAGCAAGCAAGATAACTATTTTTGTGATTTTCGATAAAAAGGTACTAAAGCAAAAATGAAAGGTAAACTAACAAGATTAAAAGGCAAAGGTAAAAGATAGCATGCAACTCCCCTATCCTGAAGAGTGGAGTCCCCGGCAACGGCGCCAGAAAATACTCCTTGATGGGCCTCGAACCCCTCATTGGTTACCCCAAGTGGAAGGTGTAAGATGCAGTAAGTAGAAGTGTTTTCCCTTAGCAAAGATGCCAAGGATCGAATCGCCAGAGACTCCTAGGTTCAACAAGTAGGTGTCAATTGCTACGGCGCCAGATTAGTAGCAATCAACGTGGACCTGCACACAAATACAAATAACTTTGCTCCCAACGAGTACAGAGAGGTTGTCAATCCCTCCGGCCTTGTAGTTCACAAAGGATTAAAAGCAATGATAGTAGTGATAGATAATGTTTTGCAGTAGTAAGTAAATAGCGAAAAGTAAATAGCAGATGTAATCAATGATGGTAATATGGACCGGAGTCTCATGATGTTCACTAGTGATGTCTCTCTCCCAAAAGACGATAAAACAGCTATGTGAGGTAAACAAATTACAGCTGGGCAATTGACAGGACCACGAACGCAAACCAATGCTGACTACATTGCAAGAAAGGCTGAGGTTCAAAGCATGGGCGGTACTAAGGATGGCAATGGGTCGGGTTTGGATCGGGTTGAACAATATCAAATCCGTATCCATATCCATGAAGACTGTCTCTGCCCGCCCATGATAAAACCCATGGGCAAAAAATTGTGTCCATGTCCAAACCCGATGGATATCCATATCCGTTGGATATCCATGGGTCTTCTCAAGACATATACATAAGACACAACACAACATGCACATAAGTTGTTGCACCCATGCATCAATGAGCGTGTGAAAAAGCAAAGACGGAGGGGTTGAGGGGATACTTAGTTGCTTTGTCATAGGCCAGTGGTGCTGGCTGTTGAAGTGCTCCACCATACATGGAGATAGCAGTTGACAGTGTCGACCATCTCTTGGGATGCAAGAGGAGTAAGAAGAGGAGACGGGGCTGATTCTTAATGATGAGTCATTTCACAATGACATAAAAGATCAGAAGGGTGCTGAAGTAATACTAAGGTGGGGATTGAATGCCAACTAATAATAGTTACGGTGGGGATTGCACAATTTGCTTTGAATGTTTTAGATTATAATGCGTAAAATTACAGTGGGCCATGTGACTGTGAGGTTGGGATAGCTGAATATTGCCCTTAAGTCATACTACCCGGTCGGGTTTGGATATATCCATGGGTACAAGATTATGTCCATGGCCTACCCACGAGTAAACGGGTCGGGTTTGGGCGCAACCCATGGGCGCAAAAGCATATCCAAACCCTGTCCAAACGGGTCGGATATCCATGGGTATCCATGTCCATGGGTAAAATTGCCATCCTTAGGCGGTACGCCAAAGTAAGTAGACCGAAATCCATCAATATCTACTACTAATCATCCACCTTGAGATATCTATCCAGAACATCTCGCTGGTATTAAGTTGCGAGTCCCACCCATAGTGTAAACTCAATGCAACAGACAACTGCATTAAAAGAACTTCGCGTAAAGTAAACAATCCTTGCACCCGCGGGCACAAGCACCGTTGTTTTCCCCCTTGTGGCAACAGCACATCCCCTAGACTCATGTTTCTGTCACTCAAGCTAGTCATCGAGGGGCATGAACCCACAATCGAGCATAACGTTCCCTCTTGGAGTCACTACCTATTACTCGGCCAAAGCAATAAATAACAACGGAGAACATGCAAGAATTACTTATGAACAAAAATATAAAAAAGGTGAATCAAATATATTACTCAAGATCAATCTGAACATAATCTCATAATCCATCGGATCCCAGCAAACTCAACATAGCAATAGCATAAGGATTACATAGGTGCCTCGATCATGTAGGGCAGCTCACGAGGACTAATTAGTGAAGCACAAGAACGGGAGGAGAACATCACATAGCTACTGGTCATGGACTCATGGTCCAAGGGAGACTACTCACGAGTCATCCGGGAGGCGTCCATGGTGGTGGAGATGCTCCCGGTGGTGATCCTCCCCTCCGGCAGGGTGCCGGGAAGAGTTCTCCTGGTGCTCCCGATCTTGGAAGCGGCGTCGGCGGCGGAACAGAGATGGGATCGCGAAAAGAGTTCTTCTTCTGAGGGTTTCAGAGGGTCCTTTAAATATATGCCAAAGTAGGGCATCGGGGGAGCCTCGGGGGGCCCAGGCGCCCCCCCCCCCCCGGTGCGGCCCAGGGGGGGCGCCGCCAGGGCGCCTGGAGCCCTGGTGGCCCCCCCAGGCTGCCCTTCGGACGCAGTGTTGTTTCCGGAACGCTGATTTTTTATATAATTTTTCTGGATTTTTCTGGGCAGTTCTCGAAACGTGAAAACCTGAAATACGAAAACAGCCAAAAATAGAAACTAGCACTGGGGTGCACTGGATTAGTAAGTTAGTCCAAATATGATCAAAAGTGTATGGAAGTGTATGAATATCATAGCAATATCACCCAAAAGTGGCATGGAGCAAGCAGAAATTATAGATACGTTTTGGACGTATCACCGTACCACTCTGGTGAGGAACGTGTCCTCGTGGACCTACGAAGTTCAGTAGTAACTTGATCCGAAGTTTCATGATCATTATCGGTAACTTCCTCTCTAGTCAGTGCAGGCACCACAGAAACATCTTCCTGTGCTGTGCTACTTTCCGGTTCAAGAGGGGTTACAATCGCCTCATCAAGTTCTACTTTCCTCCCACTTACTTCTTTCGAGAGAAACTCTTTCTCCAGAAAGGATCCATTCTTGAAAACAAAGACCTTGCCTTCGGATCTGAGGTAGAAGGTATACCCAATAGTTTCCTTAGGGTATCCTATGAAGACGTATTTTCCCGATTTGGATTCGAGCTTTTCAGGTTGAAGTTTCTTGACATAAGCATCGCATCCCCAAACTTTTAGAAACGACAACTTAGGTTTCTTCCCAAACCATAATTCGTACAGTGTCATCTCAACGGATTTAGACGGTGCCCTATTTAAAGTGAATGTGGCAGTCTCTAAAGCATAACCCCAAAATGATAGAGGTAAATCGGTAAGAGACATCATAGGTCGCACCATGTCCAACAGAGTACGATTACGACGTTTGGACATACCGTTACGCTGAGGTGTTCCAGGCGGCGTTAGTTGTGAACAAATTCCACATTTCCTTAGGTGCGTACCAAAGTCGTGACTCAAATATTCTCCTCCACGATCTGATCGTAAGAACATTATTTTCCTGTCACGTTGATTCTCTACCTCATTCTGAAATTCCTTGAACTTTTCAAAGGTCTCAAACTTGTGTTTCATTAGGTAGACATACTCATATCTACTTAAGTCATCAGTGAGGGTGAGAACATAATGATAGCCACCGCGAGCCTTAACGCTCATTGGACCACACACATCAGTATGTATGATTTCCAACAAGTTGGTTGCTCGCTCCATTGTTCCGGAGAACGGAGTTTTGGTCATCTTGCCCATAAGGCATGGTTCACACGTGTCAAATGAATCATAATCAAGAGACTCCAGAAGTCCATCTGCATGGAGTTTCTTCATGCGTTTGACACCAATATGACCAAGGCGGCAGTGCCACAAGTATGTGGCACTATCATTATCAACCTTACATCTTTTGGTATTCACACTATGAATATGTGTAACATCACGTTCGAGATTCAACAAAAATAAACCATAGACCAACGGGGCATGACCATAAAACATATCTCTCATATAAATAGAACAACCATTATTCTCGGATTTAAATGAGTAGCCATCTCGCATTAAACGAGATCCAGATACAATGTTCATGCTCAAAGCTGGTAGTAAATAACAATTATTGAGGTTTAAAACGAATCCCGAAGGTAGATGTAGAGGTAGCGTGCCGACGGCGACCACATCGACCTTGGAACCATTCCCGACGCGCATCGTCACCTCGTCCTTCGCCAGTCTCCGCTTATTCCGCAGCTCCTGCTTAGAGTTACAAATGTGAGCAACTGCACCGGTATCAAATACCCAGGAGCTACTACAAGCACTGGTAAGGTACACATCAATAACATGTATATCACATATACCGTTGACGTTGTCTGCCTTCTTATCCACTAAGTACTTGGGGAAATTCCGCTTCCAGTGACCCGTTCCCTTGCAATAAAAGCACTTAGTCTCAGGCTTGGGTCCATTCTTTGGCTTCTTCCCGGCAACTGGCTTACCGGGCGCGGCAACTCCCTTTCTGTCCTTCTTGAAGTTCTTTTTACCCTTGCCTTTCTTGAACTTAGTGGTCTTATTCACCATCAACACTTGATGTTCCTTTTTGATCTCCACCTTCGCTGATTTCAACATGGAATACAACTCGGGAATGGACTTCTCCATCCCTTCCATATTGTAGTTTATCACAAAGCTCTTGTAGCTAGGTGGGAGCGACTCGAGGATTCTGTCAATGACCGAGTCATTTGGGAGATTAACTCCCAGCTGAGACAAGCGGTTGTGCAACCCAAACATTTTGAGTATATGCTTGCTGACAAAACTGTTTTCCTCCATCTTACAACTGTAGAACTTGTCGGAGACTTCATATCTCTCGACCCGGGCATGATCTTGGAAAACCATTTTCACCTCTTGAAACATCCCATATGCTCTGTGTTTCTCAAAACACTTTTGGAGCCCCGATTCTAAGCTGTAAAGCATGCCGCACTGAACCAGGGAGTAATCATCACTACATGACTGCCAGACGTTCATAACGTCTTGAGTTGCTGGAAAAATGGGTGCGTCACCTAGCGGTGCGTCAAGGACATATGCTTTGTTGGCAGCTATGAGGATGATCCTCAAGTTACGGACCCAGTCCGTATAGTTTCTACCATCGTCTTTCAGCTTGGTTTTCTCTAGGAACGCGTTTAAGTTGAGGGCAACATTAGCGTGGGCCATTTGATCTACAAGACATATTGTAAAGATATTTAGAGTATGTTCATGATAGTTAAGTTCATTTAATCAAATTATTTAATGTACTCCCACTCAGATAGACATCCCTCTAGTCATCTAAGTGATACATGATCTAAATCGACTAGGTCGTGTCCGATCATCACGTGAGACGGACTAGTCATCAACAGTGAACGTTTCTTACTGATGTCTACTACACGCTTCTATTCCTGTAGACAGTGTTGGGCCTCCAAGAGCAGAGGTTTGTAGGACAGCAGCAAATTTCCCTTAAGTGAGTAACCCAAGGTTTATCGAACTCAGGGAAGTGGAGGTTGAACGTACCCCTTTCAAGCAACCCTGCAATCAAGATACAAGAAGTCTCTTGTGTCCCCAACACACCTAATACACTTGTCAGATGTATAGGTGCACTAGTTCGGCGAAGAGATGGTAAAATATGGATGATAGGAGTGGCAAAGCAAAGTAATATAAATCTGTAATAAAAAGCGCAGCAAGCAAACAAGTGGTAAACGTGAGCACAAATGGTATTGCAATGGTGGAAACAAGGCCTAGGGATCATACTTTCACTAGTGGCAACTCCCAACAACATTAACATAATCGAATCACATGATATTTCCCATAAAACATGCAAGGGGGACGCACTCGGAGGTCATTCCTTTGTGGTCAAGAGAGGACGGGAATTATGTAGGGCTACAAAAGCACACCTCAAAGTTCGTAGTTCTCAATCTATGGATTTCCCAATGTCACCGCGGCCATCCAAAGAGAATACCACAATCACCACAACATATCTCAAGGATAGTCAAAGACAAGCACCAAGAGACTCTCAATCTTCAATCCACACACAAAAGAGGAAATCACTCATGAAAATATTCTTCTAATCCATGTCCAATAGACCGCTGTCACCTTGGTCTCGGAGATTATACTAGATAAAGACAAGTGAGTATATCAATCCAATACATAGAGGAAGGGGAAATATCATGGGATCACCCTAGATTAACATAGCCTATGATCACAACGAAGATCACATCATGGGAGAGAGAATTGACCACATAGCTACTGGTAGAAACCTCAGCCCCGAGGAGGAACTACTCCCGCATCATGGAGGGAGGAAGCAACGTCAATGGAGATGAATCCGGGGGTACTTCCCCGTCCCGGCAGGGTGCCGGCACAGGAATTCTGGTCCCCCGAAACTTGGTGGCGATGGCGGCGGAGATCGGAATAGCTTCTGGAGAAAAGGGGTCTGGAATCGAAGGTTTCGGGACGCGATGTAAATATATGCCAAAGGGGGTCACCGGAGGAGGTAAGGGGGGCCTAGGCGCCCTCCCGGCGCGGCCAGGAGGGGGGCCGCGTGGGCAGGCCGCCTGGGCTGCCCCTGGCTCCCCACTGGCCCCACTTCTGGCGCGTGGAAGCTTTTGGAGCGCTAATTTTTTATATATTTTTCCCAGAATTTTTCTGGCAATTTAAGTAATGGGAAAACCTGAAATACAAAAACAGCAGAAAACAGAAACTGGCACTAGGGTGCACTGAGTTAATAGGTTAGTCCAAATATGATCAAAAGTGTATGGAAGTGCATAAATATCATAGCAATATCACACAAAAGAAGTATGGAGCAAGCAGAAATTATAGATACGTTTTGGACGTATCAACATCCCCAAGCTTAATTCCTGCTCGTCCTCGAGTAGGTAAATGATAACAAGCATAATTTCTGTGGTGACATGCTACCAAAGAATCTTTCACAGTCACATGACAAATGCTTACTGAGATAATGAATCTTTAGTAATTAAGTTGCCTCATGAGAATATCACAAAGAACTGAAAGTTTTTACAGTATGATACTAAAACACCCAATAGATTTGTAGTGAGTATGGTGTGCAAACATGACAAAGTGATACCTCGCTTGCCCCCTTTAGTGAAGCAAAACATAAATGCAGGAGCACCTCCGAAGTTTAAGTGACGACTAGATACAATGATTTCAGAATAAGCGATATCATAATCATGCAGAAGACAATGGTACTTTGGGACAATGCACATTACACTCAGAATGACAATCATGCTCTCAATAGTTGGTGATTTGAAGAAAGAAGGTGGAGACTCTCGAACCGTGGATTTTGATGGCAAGGTTGAAAACCCGTGGCTGGAAGCAAAGACTAAACATGTACCAGAGCTCTTGGTTTTAAAAACAGAGATAAAAAGCTTTTGGGAGGTGCATAATTCGTCAACGAATGCTAGTAGATAACTCAATTACTTCTCGAGCTGGACAAGTTTCGAGGAATGGCTCCCGCACGGGGACGATCACATCCCCTTAATCTCCTTTGTTTATCACTGCCAAAAGTTTTCTGATTTCTCATGAACAAAGCGTGAAGGAGGGTTTGTTTGTTGTATTCTCTTTTATGAGCCGGGCGCACTCATGCCAGTTCCTTCTCGTATTAGGGGTTTGCAGATTAGACATGCAATCCCGGGGTAAAACTTTTCCAACTTAAAAAGATCATGAATTAACTACTACTTCCTCATGAGCTAAAATAGAGGCACAAAAGAGAAATGCTTTTGAATAATTTTAAGATGGTACAGGAAAGTCTTCGTTAGGAATGGCAAGTAAATACCATATATAGGAAGGTATGGTGGACTCATATGGCATAACTGGTTTCAAGGATTTTGGATGCACAAGCAGTCAGTCCGCTTAGTACAGGTGAAGGCTAGCAAAAGACTGGGAGCGACCAACTAAGAGAGCAATGACGGCCATAATCATGCAGAGCGACAAAGCAACATTGAATCGGGCATGGAAGTTATATCACTACTCAGAAATTAAAGATCATCAAGGCTTGATAGACTTTCTTTACAGTCTTAAATATGCGTGAGCATATGCCAAGTCAATCAAAATAAATTCTTGGAGGAAGATATCACTAAACCATACCACATCGTAGGCAAACAAATCATGTTGGTACTTCAACAACACATTAAGAACCCCCAGCTATTTGAGACTAACCATAAGAAAACATGAACTACTAAGCACCATTATGCACATATCATTTTTATCATAGACATATCAACCAGTGCCACAGAAGCCAACTCTCTTAACAAGATAAGCATGATAACTCAAGAGAGTTCCAGAAGCAACAACCTAAACAAAAGCTCTTAAAAAGATAAGCATGAAAACTAAGAGCTAAGCATGACAGCAGCTATGAAAAGATAAAGAACACACACAAGAAGATACGCATGCGAGCCTATGTTGTGTTCTACAGTGGAGTGGAGCGTATTTCTATCCCAAACAATGAAGGCTAGGATCTAACTTATTATGAACAGCAAGCAAAGCTAAAGAAAACTAAAAAGGAAACTAAGAGCAAGACGCTCCAAGCATAGCACATAACGCATGAAGTGATTAAAATATAGTGGAACGAAAGACGAACTGATAATTGTGGATGGAGAAGGGGATGCACGGGGGCATCCCCAAGCTTAGACGCTTGAGTCTTCTTGAATATTTCTTGGGGGTGCATGGGGGCATCCCCAAGATTGAGCGTTTGACCCGCCTGAATCTTCTTTTATCATCTTCCCTCGCACACTTGAAAACTCCCTTCATACATAACTCATCATAATCTGATTAGCGAGGTTAGTACCCGCAATAAAATAATTTTTCCCTACTGGAAATAAGGATAATCTTGAAGAACTACTGTTTCTCAAGATTGCCTAAAGGTTTTTACAAAGAAAAAGCAAGCTCAAGGTTTGCAAAACGAAGAAAAGGCAAAACAGGACAGAATCTGTGAAAAACAGACCAGCAGGTAGTAAATAATTTTTTCAGGGCACTTCTGCAACTCAAATCAAAAAACTCAGAACAGACGCCCCAAAGCCAATTGTATAGAGCACGCTGTCGAAAAAATTCAGACCAAAAAGATGATCTGGTGATTTTATACAAATTTTTCTGTCCAAGGACAGAATCTGTTTTCTGGACTGCACGTCACAACTTTTGAACTTTCTTGCAATCGGAGGCTAAACTTGGCACAAACTGAAAAATAAAGATACAATGATGTTGCTACAGTAGTAACAAACATCAAGACCACTAAAAACTGAAAGAACAAACTGAAAGCAAAGATAACAAGGGTTGTCTCCCTAGAGCTCTTTTTTATAGCCATAAAGATAGGCTTAAGACTTTAATGATGCTCTCGTAGGAATAAGAGTTGAAGAACAAAAGAGAGCATCAAGAAGCAAATACCAAACACATTTAAGCCTAACATGATTCCTATGCATAGGAATATTGCAATAGAATAATTCATTGAAGCACAAAGCAATAAGCATAGGAAGACAAAACAAGTGCAGCTTCAAAACCTTCAACATAAAGAGAGGGAACTTGATATTATTGAAATATCTATAAGCATATGTTCCCTTCTCATAATAATTTTCAGTGGGATCACGAATAAACTCAACAATATAAGCATCACATAAAGCATTGTTATCATGATCCACATGCAAAAAGGTACTCTTACTCTCCACATAAGCATAATCTTTCTCATTGGTAATAGTGGGAGTAGGACTATCATAAACAACTTGAACACTATAGATTAATTGTGTATTAGGAAGATGGTGTTCAACAAAGGAGTAATTCCCTCCATGATTATGAGAGGTTTCATAAGGATAATTTCTCCTTATGTCATAGGTACCTTTATAATCACTATAGATTGGAGTTATAACATCATCATAGTAGAGAAGAGCATTATCATTGCTAGAAACTATATTTGTAAACATGTTGTCTTTATTCTTACTAGCAAAAGAATTATCAATTATCACATCACTAGTGGGTAAAGGATTTGCAATCCTATCATCCCCAACCTTAGAGCTTTCCATATCATTACTTTCAGAGTTGGTACCAAAAAGATTTTTAAGATCATAAGTAGCATTATCATCATTTTCCCAATCACAATAAGTAACATGCATATCATAATCAAAATCATCTTCAATAGTACCTACGGACGTATCATCAAGATGATAATTAAGGCAATAAACTTCACCTTCTTATTTAAACTTACAACCGTTAGGATAAAAGTTGATGGGAGGAATATGCTCAGGCCAGGTTGATACCCATTCTTCTTCCTTCTTGCTCCTCTTCCTCCTCCTCTTCTTTTTCTCCTTCTTCACCTTAGGAGGGAGTGGTCGGAGATGAAGCTTCTCCACATATCCTGGTTTATCATTAGAAACAATAGGGGAAACTTGGGAGAAACTCTCCTTTTTATTAGCAGAAATATAAGAGACATTTTTATACTTTGGTAAAGTTCCCTCCTTTCTAATCTTACTTATGTAATCATTTTCATGGCAATTAACAACACAATAGAGATGGCAATTTTGCAAAGTGTTTTTTATTCCTATGCCATTAACATCTAGCCAAGAAGTCTTTTCTGATAACTCTTCACACATCAAAAATAACATAAGCTCATCATAAAGATCAGGGGTGATCATGTTATCACACAACTGGGTAACAGTTATGTTTTGAAAGTGCATGCATTGAAAATTAAAGTGACCCTCTATACGGCAAAGTTCACAAGTAAAAGGATAAAGGTCACACAATTCTCTAGCAATTTCATTTAAATCTTTGACCCAAGTGATTGTTCTTTCATGCTTATGTTGCTTACAATACTTCTCTTCTTCAATCATAGGCCTTTCACAAGGTCTATCCACTCCACAAAAATTAACATGCTTATATAAAACTTCATTTTTAGGAATTGGATCATGCATGTTGAAATCATCATGAACAATTTCATTTTCTTTGCAAATCTCTTTAAAAGGTTCATGATGCTTGATCCAATCCTCCTTAGGCATATTAAGATGTGAAGCAAAAGATTTGAGGAAATCAACAAGGAGTTGAGAATCAAGCCCAAACTTAGTACTAAACTTATTAAAACTTGTAGTTTTGACAACGGACTTAATGCAATCATACTCATAAATTATACCTGACTCTTTACCTTTGTCGATCTCCCAATCTTCAGTGTTGCTTTGAATTCTTTCAAGGAGTTCCCATTTAGCATCAATCTTTTAGTTTGTGAAAGAACCCATAGAGGAAGCATCGAGCAAATCTTTATCCTGTCGAGAAAGCCTCGCATAGAAATTAGTAATAATCATATCTTTGGGGAGCCCATGGTTAGGACATTTTAGCATTAACGTTTTCAGTCTCCCCCAAGCTTGAGCTATGCTCTCTCCGTCACGAGGATAGAAATTATAAACATAATTCCTATTCTCATGGACTTCATGAAGAGGATAAAACTTGGAGTAAAAGAGAGACTGGATCTCTTCCCAATCCAACAGGTGAGAGTCATCTAGTAGCCTATACCATTCCAATGCTTTTCCTTTCAGTGACAAGGCAAATAATTTCCTCATGACTCCATCTCTTGTCAAACCTGAAATCTTAAACAACTCACAAAGTTCTGTAAGTTTCAACAAATGAATACTAGGATTGACCGTCCCATCATAACAATCATTCAAAATATTTCAATTATCCCAAGTGGTATTTGGAACGGGATACATTCAGTAGGTGGAGGAGACTTCTCTACTACGGGTGTTGTCAGGGATATGACTAGCAGGTATGAACCGGCTAGTGTAAACCGGCTTGATTATAATATGTTTAGTTGTAATATTTAGTAAAGGCTACGGCCCATGAGATCTTAGGGCCCATGTATAGAATTATGGTTTGTAAACCGCCAAGTGATGTAACTTGAGAGATAAGGAAGAAAGCACAGAGACCGAGGCGGACACGAGTATGAGCCAGCCTCGGGACTCTGTAAACCGGACCAGGCGTCACCTCTATATAAAGGGACGACCCGGCGACGGTTCAGGGACAAGCAAGAATCAACCCGTCGAGACTACAGGCAAGCGATCCGCTCCCTGTAATCCGACGCCCAAGCAATACCAAACCAACTAGACGTAGGCTTTTACCTTCATCAAAGGGGCCGAACTAGTATAAACCCTCTGTGTCCTTTGTGTGCTATGAACCCCTTCAAGCTAACCCGTGCGATGGTTCCATCATCAAGTCCGTTAAACCGGACATCTGCCGTGCTAATTCCACGACAGTTGGCGCCCACCGTGGGGCCTCTGCACGATGGTTTCGAGTTCTTGAAGGGCAGCTTTGAAGGGCTCAAGGGTTACGCGGTCGGCCGGATGACCAAGAGTCGCCGCGGCCGGATCTACATCGACGACACAGGCTGGGGACCAGAGGCCGATTCAATCGAATACGGGTACCGGGTTCCCTTTGGCGGCATCCACGTCTTCATCGGCAAGATCGACGAACCGGGACCTGAGCCGGACATCTTCTCCAACATCGTCGAGTCGGCTCAGCGTGCGAGATCAAACCGGATTCAGCCCGATGTGAAGCACGTTTTCGTTGGAGCAGTCCATGGGGTTCGAAACGAGGACGGATCGGAATCCGATGGTGCAACAGTTGTCTACTCCGACGACGAATCTTCATCCGGAGAAACTGAGTCTTTGTAACAGTTGCAGGACGGCCGGTTTGAGGGCGAGTCCGATGGAAACAGTATTCCGGACCCCTTCGACCCGCCAAACCGGGTGGCTGTCTTTATGGCCGGTTCACAGCCCACGGTGAACGGGGCGACAGCAGAAGCTGGTCTAGGGGGGAGCGGCCCGGCCCTCTCACCTACTGACATTCTATCCACCTTGATCGAGGAGTTCACAACTAAAGCGGTGGCAACAATAGCTCCAGCAGACAAGGCGCAGCATGATGCAGAGCTCCTTCAGTTAAAAGGCTGGATTGATCAATTAAAGGAGGATCTGAAAGCAGAGAAGGCAATGATAGCGGTAAGGCAAGCAGAGCTGAATGATCAGGCTTTTCATCTAAGGATGGAGCAGGCCTCTGTGCAGGGAGTAAGGGGTCGAAAATATCAATCTCGTCTACCGTCGGTTTATGAGGCGACGGATCTGTTCAGGACACCTGGGGCTGGGACTAGCAATGATCCGGCTTTAAACCGGAGGGCACCCCCGGCCAGGGAGGAGCCGGTTCAGCAGCCCACCGCAGAGCAAGACCAGCGGATCACGTCTGCACCTCACGTTCCTACCCCTTCAGGTCACTATTCCAATCCATTGGATAACATCGTTGCTGCTGCTGCACGTTTGGCCGCTTTACCCGTTGAAGGGACATCTCCGGTGGCATTGGAGGCACGCAGGGTTAAAGATCTGCTTAATATGGCGTTAATACAGCAGCAAGCATATTCTCATAGCAGGGAAAGGCTACATTCAACACCACGTCCCAGCCGGAGTTACACTAGGCATTGGGAGGAGCCGGAAGTGTCTAGCAGTGAGCGCAGGCGACATCGGCGCAGACAGGATAATCCGGCAGGTGCAGATGCTCAAGTTCAAGATGCAAACCGGGTTAGGTCAGGAGCCCGGGAGGAGGTTCGTCAAACGACACCGGTTCACACAGCCACAGCAGAAACAGGAGTCACGACGAGTTCTTTTGGGGTGCAGTGTCTTATCCCCGATTTACGGAGCGTCAAGCTGCCCAAGGATTTTAAAGGACCCCGCAAGGTACCTAATTACACTGCGGATTTACCTCCTGAAGCTTGGGTGGAGAGTTATGAGATGGCCATGGAGATGCTGGACGTGGATGAAGCGGCTTGTGCAAAATATTTCACCATGATGCTTGAGGGCACAGCCCGGACCTGGCTAAAGGGTTTACCCCCTAATTCCATCGGATCATGGGGAGAGCTACGTCGTCAGTTCATCAAAAACTTCAAAGATACATGCAAGCAGCCGATGTCAGTGGTGGATCTAGCAGCCTGCGTGCAAGGAGAGCAGGAGTCTACAAGCGCTTGGGTGCGGCGAGTATCAGAGATCTTGCACTCTTCGAATGGTATCAATCCTAGTACGGCGATAGTGACTTTGGAAAACAATTGCCGGTTTGAATCTTTAAAGTTAAAGCTAGGACGGCTTAAAAGGGATTGCAATGATATGGGAACTCTCATGAGTGCTCTGGTAAAATATGGGGACTCTGATAATACCAAGTATCCAGAAGCTGAAGGAGACAAGGCAGGGAAGGTTAACAAACCTGGTAAACCGGCGCAAGTTAACCCGGCTACTGCAAGTTTCTTGGGCAAGCGAAAGGCAGAAGGTGGCTCTGATTTTGTAGCCAATACCCAAGTTCAAGGGGGTTTTCAGCGTAGTATGGGCAACCCACCTCCGCAAACCGGCGGAGGGGCTTTTAGTTGGGACCAAGAGTTAGATCAGCCTTGTCCGAAGCATGGCTCGAAACAACGACCGGCAAAACACACTATAAGAGAGTGCAGGCCCTTTATGGAAGCAATGATGGGCCGCTTTAATCCTAATGACAGGCCTCCAAATGGCGGTTCAGGCCCGGGGTTTTATGGTCCAGGTCATCAGGGGAACAGCTCCGGATCAGGATATAGGGGCAACAACAATGGTTATCAAAACCAGGCCGGTACTCAAAATGGTCAAGGAAGTTATAATAACCAGGGCAATCAGCCGCGTAATCAGGGTGGTTACAATAACCAAGGCAGTCAACAGCAGGGCCAAGGTAATCACAATAATCAGGGTGGTCAGCAGCGTCAGCAACAGCAACCGCAATCCGGATATCAGAATAATCCGAAGGAGTTGAGCAGTGGGCAATACCATGTGTTCACCACGAGTCTGTGCAAAAGAGATCAGAAGGTTTTAAAGCGGGCAGTTAACGCAGTTGAACCGGCAACACCGCAATTTCTGCGCTGGTCAGAGCAGCCCATTGTATGGAGTAGGGAAGATCACCCGATGCGGGTGGATAATCCGGGCCACTTGGCCTTGGTGGTGGCACCCCAGGTGGGAGGTTATAAATTCACTAAAGTTCTCATGGACGGTGGTAGCAGCATCAACATCTTGTACTATGAGACCTTCCGTCGTATGGGCCTGATGGATAAGAAGTTAAGACAATCAAACACGGTATTCCACGGGGTGGTTCCAGGTAAGTCGGCTTATCCAGTTGGAAAGATTGACTTGGAAGTTACCTTTGGAGATGAGCATGATTCCAGGTCAGAGATGATGACTTTCGAAGTTGTCAAGATCCGGAGTCCCTATCACGCTTTATTCGGGAGAACGGTTTATGCCAAGTTTATGGCTAGACCATGTTATGTTTATCTGCAACTCAAAATGCCGGGTCACAAGGGCACGATCACGGTTCATGGAAGTCGCAAGATAGCAGTGGAATATGAAGAGGGATATGCAGCCTACGCGGAGGCAGTATGTGCCACAGAAGAGTTGAAGTTTTATAAAGATAATGTTGATCCGGCAGATATGACTCCGCTGAAGAAGCCAACTACAGAGCATGATCCGGCGTTGAATTTTAAATCGGCGGAGGAGACCAAGCAAGTTGATTTTGTGCCAGGTGATTCGTCCAAGCAGTTCACTATCAGTGCTAACCTTGATCCCAAATAGGAAAGCGCGCTCATCGAGTTCATCCGTGAGAACCGGGATATCTTTGCATGGAAACCTTCTGACATGCTAGGTATACCGAGGGAACTCGCTGAGCACAACCTTAACATTGATCCGAAATATAAACCGGTTAAACAATATTTGCGCCGCTTCAATGAAGAGAGGCGCAAGGCTATAGGAGAAGAAGTGGCCAGGCTTTTGGCCGCAGGGTTCATAGTGGAAGTCTTTCACCCAGAGTGGTTGGCTAATCCGGTGCTGGTGTTAAAGAAGAATGGGAAGTGGAGAATGTGTGTGGACTACACAGACCTCAACAAAGCTTGTCCAACTGATCCTTTTGCTCTCCCTCGCATTGATCAGATTATCGATGCTACAACAGGGTGTGAGCGGCTAAGCTTTTTGGATGCATATTCAGGATATCACCAGATCAAGATGGCAGTTAAAGACCAAGAGAAGACAACTTTCATAACCCCTTTTGGTGCTTTTTGCTATGTATCTATGCCTTTTGGGCTTAAGAGTGCTCAAGCAACTTATCAGCGTTGCGTTCAGAATTGTCTTAAAGGGCAGATAGGGAGGAATGTTCATGCCTATGTGGATGACATTGTGGTTAAATCAAGGAAAGTGGAGACAATGATAGAGGATCTTAAAGAGACTTTTGATAATCTTCGAGCTTATAAGATGATGCTTAATCCGGAGAAGTGTGCCTTTGGTGTTCCGGCAGGTAAACTACTGGGATTCTTGGTCTCAAACAGAGGAATAGAAGCTAATCCGGAGAAGATTAAGGCAATCACATCTTTGGCTAAACCGGTTTGCATCAACGATGTTCAGCGTATCGCTAGCCGGATCACGGCATTAAGCCGGTTCATCAGCCGTTTGGGAGAGAAGGCGATTCCGCTTTACCAGATGCTGAAGAAAACAGATCGGTTTATATGGAGTGATGAGGCGAACGCGGCGTTTGAGGATCTGAAGCGGCAACTGGCAAAGCCGCCGGTCCTGGCTGCCCCTATTGATAAGGAGCCGTTGCTGTTGTACGCCGATGCCAATGCACAGGAAGTCAGCGTCGCAATTGTGGTTGAGTGCAAGGAAGCAGGGAAGGAATACCCGGTTCAGCGCCCGGTTTATTACGTGAGTGAAGTACTCATTGAATCCAAGCAGAGATACCCACATTGGCAGAAGCTGGTGTATGGTGTGTTCATGGCAAACCGGAAGCTGAAGCACTATTTCCAAGGTCATCCAATAACTGTGGTTAGTTCAGCACCGTTGGGGGACATAATCTAGAACAGGGAAGCTACAGGTAGAGTAGCGAAGTGGGCCATTGAGCTCAGCCCACATGAGTTGAAGTATATGCCACGCACCGCTATAAAATCTCAGGCATTTGTGGATTTCATCAATGATTGGACATAGTTGTAAACCCCTGAGGAGAAGCCGGATCTTACATACTGGACGATTCACTTTGACGGTTCAAGACAGTTGGAAGGCTCGGGGGCTGGAGTTGTTTTAACTTCCCCCCGAGGTGATAAGTTTTGATATGTCCTCCGTTTAATGTTTCCTTGTACTAATAATGCAGCAGAATACGAAGCATTACTTCATGGATTACGGATGGCAAAGGAGATGAACTTGAGCCGGGTCAAATGTTTTGGCGATTCAGATCTGGTGGCGCAGGAAGTTTCAGGCAAGTGGGATTCGAGAGATCCCCTCATGGCAGCTTACAGACGGGAAGTGGAAGCAGTTGCTGGATATTTTAAAGGGTATCAAGTAGAACACATAGACCGGCGAAGGAACGAGGCGGCTGATGCTTTAAGCCGGTTGGGTTCTCAACGTAAACCGGTGCCACCAAATACTTTTTTGGATGAGTTGCAAAGTCCGTCAGTACAAGTACCATCAGAAGAAGACCTAGCGGTTCCTGATCCGGAGGCATAGCTAGTGGCAGCACTTCATGTTATTCCGGATTGGACGCTGCCTTATTTGGTATATCTGAGCCGAGGAGAGCTACCGGATGATGAAATAGAGGCACGACAGATAGTCCGGCGTTCTAAGTCCATGACAATTGCAAACGGAGAGCTTCATCATCGTAGTACTTCTGGAGTATTTCAGCGGTGTGTATCAGCTGAGGAAGGTTGTGAGATTCTTCGTGAGATCCATGAAGGGGATTGTGGTCATCATGCCGGACCAAAATCATTGGTGGCTAAAGCGTTCCAGCATGGTTTCTACTGGTTAACCGCTCATGCTGATGCGGCAGATTTGGTCCGGAAGTGTGATGCTTGTCAAAAGTTTTCACGACGCGCTCTGGTTCCGGCGCAGGAGCTCCGGATGATACCAATAACTTGGCCGTTTGCGACTTGGGGGCTTGATATGGTTGGACCCTTCAAGCGATCCCAAGATCAAAAAACTCATCTACTAGTGGCAGTGGATAAGTTTACAAAGTGGATTGAGGCAGAGCCTATAAGCAAGTGTGATGCGGCAACGGCAGTCAAATTCATCAAAAAGGTAATTTTCCGGTTTGGCTTCCCACACAGCATCATCACGGACAATGGCACCAATTTATCTCAGGGTGAGATGGAAGAATTCTGTCAACGGGAGCATATTCGCTTGGATGTATCTTCTGTGGCCCACCCCCAATCCAATGGTCAGGCTGAAAGAGCAAATCAGGAGATCTTGCGAGGTATCAAGCCCCGGCTTATGACTCCTTTGCAGAGAACCCCAGGATGCTGGGTTGAGGAGTTACCATCTGTTCTTTGGAGTATCAACACTACACCAAACCGGTCCACAGGTTATACACCTTTCTTCATGGTATATGGTGCTGAAGCGGTCCTTCCAAGTGATATCCGTCATGATTCACCAAGGGTAACGGCTTATGTTGAAGCGGCCAACGAGCAAGCAAGGCAAGACAGTATGGACCGGCTGGATAAAGAGCGTGATATAGCTGCGGCACGATCTGCAATTTATCAACAAGACTTACGCAGATATCACAGCCGCCGGATCAAGACAAGGACATTCCAGGAGGGCGACTTGGTACTCCGGCTCATCCAAGATCCAACAGATATGCACAAATTATCCCCGCCTTGGGAAGGGCCCTTTGTGGTCAGCAAGAATCTGCATAACGGTTCATATTACCTGCTGGACGTTCGAGAACACAAGGATTCATGGACATCAGAGGAGGAGACGAAGAGGCCATGGAACATCGCCCATTTACGGCCATACTATACTTGAGCTATGAGCTCCACTGTATCCTATGTATATACTATGATCAATGAATAAACCGGCACCCTCGGTAAACCGAGGGCTCAGCCTTTTTCCAATACAAATATTTTGTGAGGACAACCATATATGTATTATCATATGTTATATTTCAAACATATCGGCCGGTTTAAAACTGATTTTTGCAGAATATATGTACTCAGAAGCAATAAAACACCCTGAAGAGTATGAGGTGACATCCGGTTCAAAGGAGGACGCTTCAAGGAAACCCTCTGGATGGTAATCCATCCAGTGATTGGTTCAAGACCTACCCATGACTTCATGGAGCCATGGAAGACTATATGGACAGACGGGTTTACCCGCATCCATCAACCGGCCCTCTGGACAGACGGGTTTACCCGCATCCAGTGATTGGCTAAAATTCTTATGGACAGACGGGTTTACCCGCATCCATCAACCGGCCCTCTGGATAGACGGGTTTACCCGCATCCAGTGATTGGCTAAAATTCTTATGGACAGACGGGATTCCCGCATCCATCAACCGGCCCTCTGGACAGACGGGTTTACCCGCATCCAGTGATTGGCTAATTTTTTTTCTTATGGTTCCTATGGACAGACGGATAATCCGCATCCACCGGCCCTCTGGACAGACGGGATTCCCGCATCCAGTGATTGGCTGAACCTTGCTTTGAGCCTGGCAGCTCTTGAAAAGCCTTGACTACATGGTTTTATTTGCAAATTCGCATCTTTGGTGTTTATGTTTTATGACTCTTTAAACCGAAGTGGAACAGCTACAGAAGTTGACCACATATCTATAAAGTTAAAAGTCTGGGTCATGAATACCAGCATGAGTAAACCGGTGTTCATCATAACCCGGATCATCCATCAGGCAACAAACTGCAAACTTCTGGACAAAGTTTCAGAATGATATAAACCGGTGTCTTCTATCAAGCCCGGGGTTGTTATTGGATCCATGAAGGTCGTCATCAAGAAAATTTTAGGTTCTACCGAATTAAGAAGTTTTGAGCATACTTGGTCTCAGGTATAACATTATTTCTGATATAAGTATATACTTGTTTGATATATTGAGAGAACAATTTAATCTGTCCAGTGGTAAACCGCTAGGACATGTTTTCAGTATTACTTATGCAGGAACAGATGATATGCGACATAAAGCGACATCAGACAAAATCTAAATTGGCAAACAAGAAATCAGAATATTCGGACCAAAGTGGATAATGTTTCAGCTATCCTATTACAAGGCATGGCAAGCCTGACGGATTAAAAGATTGTTGATAAAACGGGACTGCAACTATAACAATAAATTATGAGCTATGCTCCCTCCTGCTGAGACGGTTGAGCATCGACTTGATCCGGAGTTCCTTCTTCTTCTTGAAGCGGCTGGAAGTCCGGAACACACCAGTCGATCTTCGTTAGGGCCCGGAAGTACATCTCTTCACTGATAAGTTTAGAAGGTTCGATATCTGGAGCGAAGGTATGAGGGCGGACTGGTGGGATTAAATTGACGGTGTCATAAACCGGCCGCTCCACCCGCTCGTTTTGCAAGTCGTACCCCGGATGATACCTGGATAAATCGGATTCAGTTGCAAGCTTGCTGACGAGGGGACGCATCTCCTTCGTCAAGGCATGGAGGTCCTTCGCGGTAAAAGTGGATCCATCTTCTTTAGTGTCAGGAAATCCACTCAAGGCTTCTTCCGGATCAAGATCCGGGACCCAGGCTTTAGCCCTAGTAAGCGCCATGAGGGCACCGGCCCGAGCAGCAGATTTCTTAACTTCTTCTAGATGCACTGGCAGAACAGACAGCTTTTCCAACGTGCCTTGGATGGTCGTGGGGGCCGGTTTACCGAAAGATGTTGCACTGATGATCCTCTAAGCGCCGGAATACAGCTGCTCGACCAAAGTGTAACATGCCTTAAGTTTCTTCCGTAGGTCATCCCCAAGATGGGTGACACGGCGCCCTGCATATGAATATCACAATTAAACTGGCATAGATGGAAGATTACAAAGATAAAGCAGGAGTTCAGATCATACTTACCGAAGATTGCAGAAGTCATTAACTCAATTTGCCGCTTTAAACCGGTTAATTCTTCAGTAACCGGATTAAGCGCCCCCTCAGCATCCTGAACCCTTTTCTCCAGCTCTTTCTTCTGAACCTCGAAAGCAGCCCGCTCTTCTTCAAAGAATTTTTTCAAATCTTCAGCAGTCTTTAAACTCACCTTCAGATCTTTCTTGGCTTTCGAAGCAGCAGACTCCGTTTCAGCAAGCCGGCTCCGCAGCTCATTGATTTCATCAATACTCCGGTTTAAATCAGCCTGCAAGTAAAATCAGGTGATAAGAAGCAAAAATCAGACAAGTCTCAAGCACACAAGCAAGTTGTCTACTTGACACTTGGGGGCTAATGGGCAGTTGAAGCAATAAACAGCAGCAATTCAAAGTCAAAAGTCTCAAGCACACAAACAAGTTGTCTACTTGACACTTGGGGGCTAATGGATAATTGAGGTATCAGAAGAAATTCTTACAAGTATCAAATACATAACCAAGTTATCTACTTGATACTTGGGGGCTAATGTAAGATCAATTGTTCAAGTTATAAGTTCCGGTTCACCTTCAACATGCAGCTAAACCGGAACTTGGGGGCTACTATGAGATAGAGGCATATCAAAAGCACAAAGTCAGAAGGAAAGGATTACCTCGTATTTTTCTTTCATCAGATTAACCAGGCCCGCTTCATAATCTCGGCTGCTGTGGAGCCGGTTCAAGTACCCGGAATAGAGCTCCTGGGCACTCATATCAGCAAGATTGGACAGCTCGGTACTCCATTTACCTTTCTCTTTATGCAGCTTCTCCGCTTTAGCCGTATGTTTGGCTAAAACAGTGGGCTCAGCAGGAGCAACGAAAGCACTGCCAGTCACTTCAACCTCTGGAGAAGCAGGTGTTGTTGGTGGAGCTGTATTGTGAACCGGACTAGGAGATGCCGGATTGACCTGAGGAGAATTGGCCCGGGCAGGACTTGGCGGATTGTGGATATCATCAGCAGTAGGGTTCTCGGGCACTGAGATATGATCCGTAGGCACAGGATTCTCAAGAGGAATTGTGGGTTCGTCTTCCGGGGGGACGGTTGTTGCCGGATCAACAGCCGGATCATCAATATTAGTCTCAGCAGTGGGTTTGTTGGCCTTGGTTTTCTTGCTAGGCTTTGGTTTGCTGGAAGAAATTTGGAAAATGAGTTAAGATTATGAAGCAAAAGGTAATCATAAACCGGAAAAGTTAAAAAGACTTACCCTGGAACAGTTTTTAGTGGGGGAAGTTGCGTGGCAGTCGATTCACCACAGGAGGATAATGGAGTTTCCTGATAATCAGGGTCAGACGGTTTAAGAGGTTTGCGGATAAGCCCGGCCTTGGGATGAAGGACGGTTGGAGAGAGTATAACCTCAGAACGGCGCCTCCGAGCCGGAGTGAGAGAGATTCTGGATGACTCCACTGCCAGGCCGCTATGGCGAGTGGTCCGGCAAAGAGCTTCATGTTGTTGTTTCTTCAAAAGAAAATTAGGATCCAATTAAGCATAAGGGTGAGAAAATTGATACTTCCGGACTGTCCGACGACTTTTTTGTGGAAGTGGTTCTGAATCAGAAGAAAGGATAGTTACCTCAACTTCGGCCGGTTTATCACCTTCGGCCAACTCCTATGGAAAGTTATCATTAGATACAAATATGAGTACAAGCAAGCAAATTAAAGCCGGATTAATTCATACCTCTGAATCCGGATCATCATCCTCAGCATGAGAACTAGAGCCAACGGCCGCTTTTCTTTTCTTATTGGCAAAGGTCTTCCGGCGTGCCTGTTTGCCAGGTTTCTCCTGAGGCTTTCTTTTCCAGAAAGGATCATCGGCCTGTTCAGACAGAGAGACAGTTAGAAGACGGTTTATATAAACGGATTAAAAAATATATACAAGAAAGCAAGGCTTACTGCAGGCAGTCTGTTCTTCTTGTAATACGGAGCTAATCCGACTTTGCTGCAGTCTTCTAAGGAGACGTTGAGCATCTTCTTAGCCGATTCAATAACCTCCGATTCCGAAAGTTTATCCTTGGTAAACCGTTGAGGGTCGTCCGGTTTACCAGAATACTGGCACATCAACTATGATCACCGACTCAAGGGATGAATACTTCAAGAGAGCCAACAACGCATAAAACCGGTTCCAATTAAACCGTTGGTCATAAAAGCTTTCAGTCTGGAAAGCTGAGACGCGAACCGGGGCCGTTCGGCGGAGCTGAGTCGTTGTGGCAGAGGATGATCCTCCGGAAGACGGTGCTCGCGATAACCCGGCAGCGGGTTCTCCCCTTCAGGAGAAGTGTCAACACAGTAAAACCAAGATTTGTTCCACTCTTTTGGGTGCGTGTGGAGAGCGGCATGGGGAAAGACTACGTCTCTCCTTTTCTGGATACTAACCCCGCCGAGTTCCTGATGCGGCCCGCTGGTGAATTCCGTACGCCGGTTCAAGTGAAAGAAATCCCGGAACAGATCAACAGACGGTTCTTCTTGCAGGTATACCTCTGAGAAAACTTGGAAGTCACAGATATTTGAAACGGAGTTGGGCCCAATGTCCTGAGGGTGGAGTTGGAAGGCAGCGAGCACATCTCGGAAGAATTTTGAACCGGGGGGTGTGAAGCCTCGAGCTATGTGGTCGAAGAAAACAATAACCTCCCCTTCTCTGGGAGTAGGAGGGCATTCGTTTCCTGGAGCCCGCCACTTCAAAACAGATTGAGGGCCTAAAGTACCAATGGCAGCGATTCTAACCAAGTCTTCTTCCGTGATGATGGAAGGAACCCAGTCACAAGAGACAAACTGCTTAGCCATAGCAACAGAAGGACAAGTACTGAAAGAGTAAAAATATAAAGATCGGATTATTTAAGTACAACAACATAAACCGGAAGATACATACGAATATCATGCAACGGTTTAAGCAAGGGACTAATGATATGGATAACCCGGCAATAACAGGGGTTTATGATACTACCGGTTCATGACAGCAATAGAAAAAAGAGTTAAACCGTCGCATATATTCTTTCAGGGTTTGCGCATGATAGTTTAAACCGGAATATACTTAGCAGATTTGCAAAAGGGAGAGAAACAGGTTTTTACAGACAACCAAGGCAGAACAGATCTGAGCATGCAAAAAAAACGAAAATAAATACAAGGACATACGGGAAGAACTACAAGGGTGATATACGGAGCGGATGAATCTACAGGTTATGTAAATGACGAGATCTAAAACATGGAAGCAGTAGGATCTAAGGGCAGAACGTAAAGGTCAAGACTTCTGCGAACAAGACGAAGTTATCATCAAGGCTCTAATGGCGGAGGCACGAGCAAGAACCCTAGAAGATACAGATCTACAGTGAGGAAGAAAGATGTACCTTGGAACAGCAGGGATCGGCGGCGGAGGTTCTCTGGTCAAAAGTCAGGTTGATGCAGCGGCCAGTGAAGTCTCGGACTCGGCGATTGGACGCCGGCGGTTCGAGCTCGGGCGTCAATGGCGTCTTGAAGCTCGGGCGACGGACGGAGGAAGAAGATGCGATAAGAAGATAAACGAATGAGGACGGCGGTATTTATAAGGGAAGGTGAGATACGAAGTGACAGGTGCGGGAATCGAGGGAGCAAAGATCGGATAAAGATCCTTTGACGCCTCGATTTTTGGGATAAACATTAAACAAAGTCACAGTACAGCTCGCAGCGTTAAATGCGGATATGATGTCACGGTCAAATTCAGTGATTCTTGAGGATGACGTCAGAGCCGGTTTACAAAAATGAGAAGGCACAGAAGAAGATTATACAAGACAAGGGAGATTGATATGAACAAGTTCAAATCATTCTGGGGCCTAATGTGAGGGATATGACTAGCAGGTATGAACCGGCTAGTGTAAACCGGCTTGATTATAATATGTTTAGTTGTAATATTTAGTAAAGGCTACGGCCCATGAGATCTTAGGGCCCATGTATAGAATTATGGTTTGTAAATCGCCAAGTGATGTAACTTGAGAGATAAGGAAGAAAGGACAGAGACCGAGGAGGACACGAGTATGAGCCGACCTCGGGACTCTGTAAACCGGACCAGGCGTCACCTCTATATAAAGGGACGACCCGGCGACGGTTCAGGGACAAGCAAGAATCAACCCGTCGAGACTACAGGCAAGCGATCCGCTCCCTGTAATCCGACGCCCAAGCAATACCAAACCAACTAGACGTAGGCTTTTACCTTCATCAAAGGGGCCGAACTAGTATAAACCCTCTGTGTCCTTTGTGTGCTACGAACCCCTTCAAGCTAACCCGTGCGATGGTTCCATCATCAAGTCCGTTAAACCGGACATCTGCCGTGCTAATTCCACGACAGGTGTGGTAAAGCGGCCTTCCCCAAGCAGCGAACTAAGAGTGCGGTTTTCCATAAACATAACTAGTGAAACTAAAAACAAGAAACGAAAAGATTTAATTGCAAGATCTAGAGAAGGTACCTTCACTTACCTCACTTCCCCGGCAACGGCACCAGAAATAGCTTGATGTCTACTACACGCTTCTATTCCTGTAGACAGTGTTGGGCCTCCAAGAGCAGAGGTTTGTAGGACAGCAGCAAATTTCCCTTAAGTGAGTAACCCAAGGTTTATCGAACTCAGGGAAGTGGAGGTTGAACGTACCCCTTTCAAGCAACCCTGCAATCAAGATACAAGAAGTCTCTTGTGTCCCCAACACACCTAATACACTTGTCAGATGTATAGGTGCACTAGTTCGGCGAAGAGATGGTAAAATATGGATGATAGGAGTGGCAAAGCAAAGTAATATAAATCTGTAATAAAAAGTGCAGCAAGCAAACAAGTGGTAAACGTGAGCACAAATGGTATTGCAATGGTGGAAACAAGGCCTAGGGATCATACTTTCACTAGTGGCAACTCCCAACAACATTAACATAATCGAATCACATGATATTTCCCACAAAACATGCAAGGGGGACGCACTCGGAGGTCATTCCTTTGTGGTCAAGAGAGGACGAGAATTATGTAGGGCTACAAAAGCACACCTCAAAGTTCGTAGTTCTCAATCTATGGATTTCCCAATGTCACCGCGGTCATCCAAAGAGAATACCACAATCACCACAACATATCTCAAGGATAGTCAAAGACAAGCACCAAGAGACTCTCAATCTTCAATCCACACACAAAAGAGGAAATCACTCATGAAAATATTCTTCTAAACCATGTCCAATAGACCGCTGTCACCTTGGTCTCGGAGATTATACTAGATAAAGACAAGTGAGTACATCAATCCAATACATAGAGGAAGGGGAAATATCATGGGATCACCCTAGATTAACATAGCCTATGATCACAACGAAGATCAGATCATGGGAGAGAGAATTGACCACATAGCTACTGGTAGAAACCTCAGCCCCGAGGAGGAACTACTCCCGCATCATGGAGGGAGGAAGCAACGTCGATGGAGATGAATTCGGGGGCACTTCCCCGTCCCGGCAGGGTGCCGGCACAGGAATTCTGGTCCCCCGAAACTTGGTGGCGATGGCGGCGGAGATCGGAATAGCTTCTGGAGAAAAGGGGTCTGGAATCGAGGGTTTCGGGACGCGATGTAAATATATGCCAAAGGGGGTCACCAGAGGAGGTAAGGGGGGCCCAGGCGCCCCCCGGCGCGGCCAGGAGGGGGGCCGCGTGGGCAGGCCGCCTGGGCTGCCCCTGGCTCCCCTCTGGCCCCACTTCTGGCGCGTGGAAGCTTCTGGAGCGCTGATTTTTTATATATTTTTCCCGGAATTTTTCTGGTAAGTAATGGGAAAAGCTGAAATACAAAAACAGCAGAAAACAGAAACTGGCACTGGGGTGCACTGAGTTAATAGGTTAGTCCAAATATGATCAAAAGTGTATGGAAGTGCATAAATATCATAGCAATATCACACAAAAGAAGCATGGAGCAAGCAGAAATTATAGATACGTTTTGGACGTATCACTTACCTACGCCAAAACCACATCATGATATGCCAATTACTATTTACCCTTCATAAGGACCCTTTTCATCGAATCCGATCCGACTAAAGTGAGAGAGACAGACACCCGCTAGCCACCTTATGCAACTAGTGCATGTCAGTCGGTGAAATGTGTCTCACGTAAGCGTACGTGTAAGGTTGGTCCCGGCCGCTTCATCCCACGATGCCACCGAATCAAGATAAGACTAGTAATGGCAAGTAAATTGACAAAATCGACGCCCACAACAACTTGTGTTCTACTCGTGCATAGAAACTACGCATAGACCTAGCTCACGATGCCACAGTTGGGGATCGTTGTAGAAATCAAAAAAAATCTACGCATCGCCAAGATCAATCTATGGAGAGATTAGCAACGAGAGAGGGGAGTGCATCTTCATACCCTTGAAGATTGCGAAAACGAAAGTGTTACTAGAATGAGGTTGGTGGAGTCGTACACGCAGCGATCCAGATCGCGGTCGATTCCGATCTAAGCGCCAAACAATGGCGCCTCCGCGTTCAACACACGTATAGCCCGGGGACGTCTCCTCCTTCTTGATCCAGCAAGAGGGGAGGAGCAGTTGGGGAAGAGCTCCGGCAGCACGACGGTGTTGTGGTGGAGCTTGCAGTTCTTCGACAGGGCTTCGCCAAGCACTGCAGAGGAAGAGGAGGAGTTGGGAGGGGGGAGGGCTGCGCTAGGCAAGAGGTGCGGCTGCCCTTCGGTAACCCCAGTACAATACCGGCATACACCCGAACACTTCCGGTGACCGTATGATGACTTCCCATATATAAATCTTCACCTCCTGACCATTACGGAACTCCTTGTGACGTCCGGGATCTCATCCGGGACTCCGAACAACATTCGGTAACTACATACAATTTCCCATATGATGTCTACACACGCTTCTACTCTTGTAGACTATGTTGGGCCTCCAAGCGCAGAGGTTTGTAGGACAGCAGCAATTTCCCTCAAGTGGATGACCTAAGGTTTATCGAACTCAGGGAAGTAGAGGTTGAAGATGGTCTCTCTCAAGCAACCCTGCAACTAAGATACAAGAAGTCTCTTGTGTCCCCAACACACCTAATACACTTGTTAGATGTATAGGTGCACTAGTTCGGTGAAGAGATGTTAAATGGCAAGTGATATGGATGGCAAAACAAAGTAATATAAATCTGTAATAAAAAGTGCAGCAAGCAAACAAGTGGTAAACGTGAGCACAAATGGTATTGCAATGGTGGAAACAAGGCCTAGGGTTCATACTTTCACTAGTGGCAACTCCCAACAACATTAACATAATCGAATCACATGATATTTCCCATAAAACATGCAAAGGGGACACACTCGGAGGTCATTCCTTCGTGGTCAAGAGAGGACGAGAATTATGTAGGGCTACAAAAGCACACCTCAAAGTTCGTAGTTCTCAATCTAAGGATTTCCCAATGTCACCGCGGCCATCCAAAGAGAGTCCCACTGTAATGCCCCGGATGTAATACTTTCCCTTTTGGGTATATAATATATCTCCGGCTTCATCTATTTCCTTTCCGGGTTCTTTGTCTTTCGAGTTTTCGTCGTTTTGTTGTGTGAGTGTGTGGCATTCATTCATATCATGTAGACATGTGCATCGCATTGCATTTGTGTTGTCGGTTGCATCCGGTTCCACGCGTTTCTTCCCATTGTTCGTTTCGCGTTCCGGAGCTCCCTCACGTGTCTGTGACGTTCTGTAGGCCTACTTTGTTATTTGGGCGTGTAACGTTACCGGTGTGCCGCGAGGTTGTTATGTGTGTTGTTGTTTTGTTGTGTGCAACCCGCCTCTCAAATCTCGTCGCATTTGGACTCCGTTGGCTATCCCATCAGTTATTTGTGTGGGTCCAAAGTGCCTTCACTTTGTGTCCCAGAAACACCCCTACAGTAGCCACTACCCTCTCCTAGGCCCTTCTAAACTACCCCCGCGATCGGATCCGTCGGATCGCGATCGGAGGGCTCCTAACACCCCCAAATCCCCCCTAACCCTAAAATCTGCTATATAATAGACCCCTAGTCTATTTTTTGGCATCCCTATTTTTCCTCCTCCTTCCCCTCAATTTTTGGATCTGGCCAGCCACCCACAGCCACTTGGCTTCTCCCCTCGAAGCCAGCGCCGTTTCTATCGCCTGGGATCGATCGATCCGACCAGATCCTTCCGTTCCATCGCAGGTCAGCCGCCGTCGCATCTGGATCCAGCAGCCGCAACCCCCGCTGGATCCCTTCGCTCGGTGCCTCGAGGCCCAGCCCCATCGATCAAGGGTGGACCACTTCGCCTGGCGCCTCCTTCGCTCGCCAGCATCGCCGCTCCTCCCTCGGCGCTCCCGCACCGGCCCAGATCGCCTCCGCCCGCATCGCCGCGCCCCGCGGGCCTCCCTTGCCGCGGCTCGTCCCGCGTCGCTCCCTGGGCCTCCGGCCTCCCGGCTC
>LR738715.1:195393377-195407035 GCA_902687465.1 Secale cereale | reverse complement strand
CCCCCCCCCCCCCGCGTCGAGCCAGCAGTCCCGTTGGGCCGGCTCGTCGCGCCAGTCTCCACCGGCCCGAGCGCCCCGACCGGGCCGCGTCTCCCTCCAGGCTGCCGCTGCGAGGCCGCCCCGCCTCCTGGGCCGACAGATCGCCGCGGGCCGCCGCCCCAGGCCGGGCCGCCAGCGCCTCTCCAGCGGCCCGCCTCCTTCCGCCAGTTGGGCCGAGCCGGATCTCTCCCGGTTGGGCCGCGCCAGCCGCCAGATCTACCCCGGGCCGTTGACCGAGTTTTGCTGCAGATTTGAGGAGGTTGACTCCTAATTTCATCTAAGTCCCAGATTTACTTGTTGTCTGATGCATATTTCAACTGAGGATAACTTTGTGTGTGTTTGTTCGATTCACGCAAATAGCATGTCCAGACGTTCGTGGTGAATAGCACTACGTTTTATCTTTTTGTGTCATGCATGTTAGAGATCATCTAGATGCTTGTTTTCCCGTTGCAATAGTGCATCGTGATAAAAACTGCTGCTATGTGATGTTTTTATGCCATCTTTGCTATGTGATATCTTTTAGCTCGTTTGTCCGAATGATGCAAATGACATGTCCACCTGTTCGTCTTGCCATGCTCTACATGTTGTATGTGTTAGGTTGCATGATAGATTTATTCTTGCCATGTTTATCATCGTTGCAAAGTGCCATGTGGCTGTGATGTTGTTTCACTTGTTATGAAATGCCATCTTGTTGAGCTCGTTGCTATCGTTGTGTTTATCTCCATGAAGCATGCTTGTGTGTTTCGGTATCACCATCATGTGTACTTTGATGAGGTGCTTACCACTTGCCATGTTTAGTTTCGAGGTGACTTAAACTTGCTCTTTTAGATGCCATGTTGAAACTGTAGTTTTAGGACTTAATGGTTTTTCACTAAGTCTGAAATCTGTAACGTTCCGATGCCATGTTCGTGTGATGTTCTAGGACAAACCATGTTAGTTTTGGAGTGGATCTTGATTGTTCCTTGTAGTATATATTGTTGGCTTTCCATTCATGTTCTCACATGTTTATTTAAGTGGCTGTAGCATGTTTATCTTTTGCTCCAAAGTTTCAATAAAATTCTGCTGCCAGAATTTTATTGTCAAGTTCAATATGTCCAAGCTTATTGCTATTGATCCGTGGCTCCTTTGGGGGTGCACCTTTGGACTTATTTGCTGTAGGATATGTCTAGTTTATGTTCATGTCCTTTGCCATGAGGTTTGAGTGCTGTAGCTTAATTATTTTGTGCTCTGAAGTTGCTATGTTGCTGTAATTTTCAGCTTTCGCTCATTTCTTGTTTCGGGCATAACTTTTAGCCCGTAACTCCGATTTCAGCGAGTCTTATATGAAACTTGATTGATTTTATGTGTAGATTCATATTTTGATATTGTTATCATGTTTTGAGGTGATTTTCTTGAGTGCTATTTTACATGCTCCGTGTGCATCCTTAGTGCATCCATCATGCATCCATCTTTTTTGAGTGCGCATTGCATCTTGTTGATTTGTGCCTTGTGTGATTGTTTTGTTTAGAGCCGGAAGCTGAGACCGAATACGAGTACGAGCACGAGGTTACCAACGAGGTTGAGCACGAGGACCCTTCTTACGAACCGAACGACTTCTCTTCAGGCAAGATGACCGAACCCCGATAACATTACTATCTTTGCCTATTGCTAGTAGTTCCGATCTATAGTTTTGCCTCGATGCCCATGTTCTTCCTGTCAGCCTCCTACTTGTAACCATTGCCATGTTTAACCACCCTACCTATGCAAACCGTTGCTTGGCTAAGTACGCTTCGCTCAGCCCTTCTTATAGCATTGCTAGTTGCAGGTGAAGATCGAAGATGCTTGCTTCATGTTGAAGTTTGGTTGGGTTATATCACACTATATAAATGCTTAAAAATGAAATCATCTATATATTGGCAAGGGTGGAAGGCTAAGCCTTTTGCTTGGTGATTTGTTCCACTCATGCCGTTAGGAACCGTATAAACCGGTGTTATGTTCCTTGATTATGCGTTCCTAACACGGTTGGGGTGTATGGGACCCCCTCGATAAACCGCTAAGTGCTAAGTCTTTTCCAGCAAGTCCCAACATTGTTACTATTCGCCTAAACAACTAAAAACTTTCCGAGGGAATAATTAACCCGAGGCTTAATTAATTCAACCCCCCTGGGCCAGTGCTCGACTTGAGTGTTGGTCCAAACTAGAGCCACTTGCAGATACCACCCGGTTCGCTGGGATCTTCGGTATCTGTACGTACTGCTCATCCGGTCGTGGCCTCATACTAGATACGCGCGGCTACTATCAGGGTGTTGGCACGCCGAGAGGATTTGCTGGATTAGCCTTACCTTAGTTCGGTATATCTTGAGCACGGGATTCCGAGAATACTCGGGTCTTCCCACTTTGGAGTTGCGACTCCGCGGATCGTGGGCTTGTAATGGGTCAAGTTGGAACACCCCTGCAGGGTTATGAACTTTCGAAAGTCGTGCCCGCGGTTATGTGGCAGATGGGAGCTTGTTAATATCCGGTTGTAGATAACTTGACACAATGTTTCTAATACACTACCAGCGTGTGTTCCGTGACCGTCAATTTTCAAATAGGGATTCGGGAGTTGAACACGGAGGGGTTATGTTTGTTGAGCTTGTAGCTAGGATCACTTCGTGATCACTCCTCGACCGAGGCTTCTCTTCTCGCTCTCACTCACGTAAGCTAGTTGCTAGTTGCTGCTGCAGACACTTAATCTTTTATTCAGCCTTATCCTCTCCCAAGGCTTAAATAGTCTTGTTACCCGGGAACGGGATTGCTGAGTCCTCTGTGGCTCACAGTTACTTCACCACACCAGATGCAGGTCCAGCTGTGAGCTATCCAGGTGATGGCACCGAGCTGGATTGGGAGTTCGACGAGGAGCGTAGTCGGTACTATGTTCGATATCCGGATGATCAGTAGTGGAGACTTCTACTAGGATTCGATCCGCCTGTGGTGTATTTATCTAAGTTTGGTATCTTGACATTTGGATTTTGCCCTTAGAGGGTTGTGATATTCTTAATGTATGATGTTTGAGACATGTATTGTATTTGTGTGACGTGGCGAGTGTAAGCCAACTATTTATGTTTACAATTCCCCTCTTTTACATGAGATGTGCAAATATTACCAAACTTGAGATCATTCTAGGATGGACTTATGCCTTTAAGTCGTGCCTCGACACGTAGGAGGTATAATTCCATCCTGGGCATTACAAGTTGGTATTCAGAGCCTTCTCCGACCTAGGAGCCCCCACTGTTTGATCGAATCGTTGACGGTCGAGTCTAGGCACACACTGAAAACATTTTGAGTCCTGTATATTATATCGGAGAGTAGGATTTCTTTGCTTCTCATCCCCTTTCTCTCTGGTGAGGACTCCTGACGACTACTCTTGTCTCTCCTATCTTCAAAAATTGCACCAATTTTTTTTAGGAATCCCGCGAGTATTCTGGGATTGTTTCGATGTTCTTGTGACGAGGATATTGTTCTCGATGCCTCCTGACATTAGGGGTTGTGGAAGTGTCCCGAGGAGTTGAGCTTCGGGGTATTGTCGTCACAAGCATATCGCGGCAGTACTAAATACTTAAGACGGCCGACATCGAAAATCTCTCCTATACGGCCAGTGGCAAGATAACCCCGACATCACCCAGTACTGGGGAGGTAGTTCGGGAGTATTGCCATAGCTTGTTATAGTGGATGCTTTTCGAAGGTCCGAGGTACACAGTTTCCGAGAAAGACTGGTTATGTGTTGAAGGATGGATACACCTGGATGTAGGTTAGAGTTGATTGCGCGGTGCTTCCCGTGTATCCCCGACACCTGATTGCATAACTGGAATCTTTCGGAAATTCATAGGTGGGTTTTATCCAGTAGATCATAGGCATTCTTCCAACGAATGCAGGTTAGTGAGTTCGGGGTTCTACATTGAGTGAAGTGGTTATATGGCCGATGTTACTATCAGGAGTTGCATCTTAAAGGGTCCTTGGCTATGCTGATCCACCTTTTCGTAACGCATTCATATGCTTTCAGCACCAAGATGTTAGAACGAAACTCCTCTCTTGTGTTTGTTCCCGTCTGTACCTTGTTGTTTTCTTATTTTCCTTTTGTCCCTATGTGGCTTCTCGTGAAGACTGATGTTATCATTTAACTGAGAATTTCATTCGTTCCTCTTGCTCGAATGATTGCATTCGTTCTATTGTTCGAATGATTATTGTGAAGACTTGTTGCAATTCATTCCATTGATTCAGCTTATACCTTCTGTCAATCAATTGCTGATTCGTGGTCATCTCTTACAGGATGGCTCCGAAAAGGGTTCCCAACGCTAACCCAGAGGCGGAAGAGGTCCCAGATCGTCCTCCTTCCCCTCCTCCTCCGCCTGAGGCTTGGAGAGCGATTATGCAGACTACAGCTCAGAACACCCAGATGTTGATGCAGATGATGCAACAGATGCAAGCTAATCAAGCTAATCAGGGTGTTCCAGGGAATCAAGGCAATTTCTTCAACCAGCAGCACCATGCTACTCTGAACCAGTTCCTGGCTAATAATCCAAAAGCTTTCAGTTACTGTGTCGACCCTCTTGATGCTGAAGATTGGTTAACCGACATAAAGAAGCATTTTGAGTGCAATAACGTGAAGGAAGATGATTATGTGAAGTTCGCAGCATTCCAACTCAAAGATCAAGCAACTGACTGGTGGCAGCAGTACAAAGACTCCAGGCCAGGTCAAGTGATCTCTTGGGAGAATTTCTGCAAGGATTTTCGCTCGCACCACATTCCTACAAGTGTCATCGAGGGTATGCGTGAGCAATTCCGCAACCTGAAGCAGGGCTCCATGACAGTCTATCGGTATAATGTCAAGTTCCAAAACCTCGCCCGCTATGCTAAGCAAGACATTCCTGACGCCAAGAGCAAAATCTACCAGTTCCGTGGAGGTCTCAAAGATGAACTTCAGCTTGCTCTCACCTTGTTCGAGCCGGATGAATTCGACAAGTTCTATAACATGGCTTTGAAACAAGAGGCAGCTCAGCTTAAGATGGAGGCTTCTAAGAAGAGAATTCGAGATGCCGTTCACTCTTCCTCATCGTCTCAGATGGTCTCGAAGCATCAGAAATTCTGGCTTCCTCCTCCTCCAGTGATTCGAGCTCCTTACAACAACTCCAACAACTCCAACAACAAGAACTCTGGTGGACGTGGTTTCTCCCACCCACCCAACCCGAGCAACCAGTCGAAGAAGCAGTTTCAGTCTCAAGGCTCCAAGTCAAGTGGTTCTCATTTCCGTCCTCTCTCAGAAGTGGTGTGCAACAAGTGTGGCCAGAAGGGTCATTATGCCAACAGATGTCCGAATCCGAAGCGTCTTCCTCCTCCTCCGCCTGTGAGTTCAGCTATTGTCAAGCATGATCCAAAGTCTGCAAGGGTCAATCTGATGAGTGCAGCTGAAGCGGAGAATTCTTCTGATGTCATTTTGGGTAACCTTCCAGTGAACTCTATACCTGCTAAAGTTTTGTTTGATTCGGGTGCTTCATTGTCCTTCATTTCAAGACCTTTTGTTGCCAAGCATGAATTTGTCACTCAAGTGATGCCGAAGCCGTTGAGCATTATTTCTCTTGGTTTGCAAATGACCTCTCGGGTGCATGTTCCGGATGTGTCTATTCGCATGGGTGATTATCGATTTTTGGCTTCTCCGGTGGTTCTTGGTAATTCTGACATCGACCTCATCCTCGGAATGGATTGGCTTTCTCAGCATGATGCTCACATTGATTGTGCACACAAGGAAGTCAAGATGACTCATTCTGATGAAGATGTGATTATCTTCGCCTCCAGGGATAACACTATCAGGCTTTTCTCTCTCAATGATAAGGGCGAAATTAATGCCATATCTCAAATTCCGGTGGTGAACGAATATCAAGACGTCTTTCCTGAAGAACTTCCAGGCATGCCTCCACACCGTCAGGTGGAATTCGTTATTGAACTCGAGCCGGGTACTGAGCCAGCATGCCGGCGTCCGTACAAGAGCTCTCCGGATGAATTGAAGGAATTGAAGAAGCAGCTTGATAAGCAGGAGAGTATGGGTCTCATCAGGCCTAGTACGTCTCCGTGGGGTTGTGGTGTCTTATTTGTCAAGAAGAAAGATGGCACGGAACGTCTCTGCGTCAATTACCGGCCGTTGAACAAGAAGACAATAAAGAACAAGTATCTGCTCCCCAACATCAACGAACTCTTCGAGCAGCTCAAAGGAGCTAAAGTGTTCTCTAAGCTTGACCTCCGAATGGGCTATCACCAAATTCGCATTCGCGAGGAAGACATTCCCAAGACGGCCTTCAGAACGAGCTACGGTTCATACGAGTATACCGTCATGTCTTTTGGTCTCGCCAATGCTCCTCCTACCTTTTCGAGGATGATGCATTACATCTTCAACCCCTATACTGGCGAGTTTGTGCTTGTGTATCTGGATGATATTCTTGTGTTTTCCAAGAATGAAGAAGATCACGAAAAGCACTTACGTCTGGTTCTTGATCGACTCCGAGAGCATAAATCCTATGCCAAGTTCTCCAAGTGCGAGTTTTGGCTCGATAAGGTTTTGTACCTGGGCCACATCATCTCAGCTGACGGTATTGCGGTTAATCCCGAGAAAGTTGAAGCAATTGTCAACTGGGAAGCTCCTTAGAATGTCAAGCAGCTCCGCAGTTTTCTGGGTCTTGCCAGCTATTGCAGAAGGTTCGTTGAGAACTTCTCCAAGATTGCCAAGCCTCTTTCCAACTTGCTTCAGAAGAATGTCAAATACTTTTGGTCTCCAGAGTGTGAAGTGGCATTCAAAACTCTCAAAGAAAAGCTTGTCTCTGCTCCAGTTCTGGCTCCCCCAGATGAATCCAAGCCCTATGAAGTATTATGTGATGCTTCTCTTCAAGGTCTTGGTGGTGTGCTTATGCAAGATAAGAGAATTGTGGCATACACTTCTCGTCAGCTCAAGCCAAGTGAGAAGAACTATCCCACACATGATCTCGAGCTAGCAGCTGTGGTACATGCTTTGATTACGTGGAGACATCTGTTGTTGGGCAGAAAGGTCAACATCTTCACTGATCACAAGAGCTTGAAGTACATCTTCACACAGCCGCATCTGAACCTCCGTCAGACTCGTTGGGTTGAAATGATCCAAGAGTATAATCCCAGCACTGAATACACTCCTGGCAAGGCGAATGTGATTGCAGATGCTTTGAGCAGAAAGGCATACTGCAACAGCCTTCTTATCAAGCCGTACCAGCCTGAGCTTTGTGAAGCATTCAGGAAACTCAACCTCCAAGTTGTTCCGCAGGGTTTTCTTGCAAATCTTCAAATTGCTCCTACCTTGGAAGATCAAGTCCGTGAGGCCCAACTCAGTGATACCATGGTGAAGAAGGTGAAACATGCTATTGCTAAGGGCATTCCGAAATACAAGTGCTTCCGTGTTGATGAGAGAGATACCTTGTTCTTCGAGGACAGACTCGTTGTTCCCAAAGGTGATCTCAGGAAGCTCATAATGGAAGAAGCTCATGATTCTCTCCTTTCCATTCATCCTGGCAGTTCCAAGATGTATCAAGATCTCAAGCAGTCTTACTGGTGGACACGCATGAAAATGGAGATTGCCCAATTCGTGAATGAATGTGATGTGTGCAGAAGAGTGAAAGCAGAACATCAACGTCCAGCCGGTCTTCTCCAACCTCTTCCTATCCCCGAGTGGAAGTTCGACCACATTGAAATGGACTTCGTCACTGGTTTTCCTAAGTCCAAGCGAGGTAATGATGCTATCTTTGTGGTGATCGACAAGCTTACCAAAGTCGCTCACTTTCTTCCAGTCAAAGAATCAATCAATGCAGCTCAATTGGCAGAGCTGTACACTTCCAGAATTGTGTCCCTACATGGCATTCCTCAAGTTATATCCTTAGACCGTGGAAGTTTGTTCACTTCAAGGTTCTGGGACTCCTTTCAGTCCGCCATGGGCACTAAGATCAGGTTCAGCACTGCTTTTCACCCTCAGACTAGTGGTCAAGTCGAGCGCGTGAATCAGATTCTAGAAGACATGCTCAGAGCCTGTGTCATCTCCTTTGGCATGAAATGGGAAGACTGCCTTCCATTTGCCGAGTTCTCTTACAACAACAGCTTTCAAGCAAGTGCAGGCAAAGCACCGTTTGAAATCCTCTATGGCAGAAAGTGCCGTACCCCTCTCAACTGGTCTGAAACAGGCGAACGTCAACTTCTTGGCAATGACTTGATCTCAGAAGCCGGAGAAATGTGCAAAGTCATACGTGAGAATCTCAAGGCCGCTCAGTCGCGTCAGAAGAGCTACTATGACGGCAAGCATCGTGATTTGGCTTTCAACATTGATGATCATGTTTATCTCCGTGTGTCTCCGATGAAAGGCAGCCAAAGATTCGGTATCAAAGGAAAGCTTGCTCCTAGATACGTCGGGCCTTTCAAGATTCTTGGCAAAAGAGGCGATCTAGCCTATCAACTTGAGCTCCCTTCCAACTTCGCCAATGTTCATGATGTGTTCCATGTGTCTCAACTTCGCAAATGCTTCAAGGCACCTGAGCGCATGATTCCATTTGAAGAGATTGATCTTCAACAAGACCTGTCCTACCGAGAGCATCCCGTTGCAATCCTCGAAGAAACCGAACGCAAGACCCGCAACAAGTCCATCAAATTTCTGAAAGTCAACTGGTCACATCACATCGACCGAGAAGCTAACTGGAAACGAGAAGATCATCTTCGTTCTGAGTACCCTTCCTTTTTCCAGTCCTAGATCTCGGGACGAGATCTTTTTGTAGTAGAGGAGAATTTGTAATGCCCCGGATGTAATACTTTCCCTTTTGGGTATATAATATATCTCCGGCTTCATCTATTTCCTTTCCGGGTTCTTTGTCTTTCGGGTTTTCGTCGTTTTGTTGTGTGAGTGTGTGGCATTCATTCATATCATGTAGACATGTGCATCGCATTGCATTTGTGTTGTCGGTTGCATCCGGTTCCACGCGTTTCTTCCCGTTGTCCGTTTCGCGTTCCGGAGCTCCCTCACGTGTCCGTGACGTCCTGTAGGCCTACTTTGTTATTTGGGCGTGTAACGTTACCGGTGTGCCACGAGGTTGTTGTGTGTGTTGTTGTTTTGTTGTGTGCAACCCGCCTCTCAAATCTCGTCGCGTTTGGACTCCGTTGGCTATCCCATCAGTTATTTGTGTGGGTCCAAAGTGCCTTCACTTTGTGTCCCAGAAACACCCCTACAGTAGCCACTACCCTCTCCTAGGCCCTTCTAAACTACCCCCGCGATCGGATCCGTCGGATCGCGATCGGAGGGCTCCTAACACCCCCAAATCCCCCCTAACCCTAAAATCTGCTATATAATAGACCCCTAGTCTATTTTTTTTGGCATCCCTATTTTTCCTCCTCCTTCCCCTCAATTTTTGGATCTGGCCAGCCACCCACAGCCACTTGGCTTCTCCCCTCGAAGCCAGCGCCGTTTCCATCGCCTGGGATCGATCGATCCGACCAGATCCCTCCGTTCCATCGCAGGTCAGCCGCCGTCGCATCTGGATCCATCAGCCGCAACCCCCGCCGGATCCCTTCGCTCGGTGCCTCGAGGCCCAGCCCCATCGATCAAGGGTGGACCACTTCGCCTGGCGCCTCCTTCGCTCGCCAGCATCGCCGCTCCTCCCTCGGCGCTCCCGCACCGGCCCAGATCGCCTCCGCCCGCATCGCCGCGCCCCGCGGGCCTCCCTTGCCGCGGCCCATCCCGCGTCGCTCCCTGGGCCTCCGGCCTCCCGGCTCCCCCCCGCGTCGGGCCAGCAGTCCCGTTGGGCCGGCTCGCCGCGCCAGTCTCCACCGGCCCGAGCGCCCCGACCGGGCCGCGTCTCCCTCCAGGCTGCCGCTGCGAGGCCGCCCCGCCTCCTGGGCCAACAGATCGCCGCGGGCCGCCGCCCCAGGTCGGGCCGCCAGCGCCTCTCCAGCGGCCCGCCTCCTTCCGCCAGTTGGGCCGAGCCGAATCTCTCCCGGTTGGGCCGCGCCAGCCGCCAGATCTACCCCGGGCCGTTGACCGAGTTTTGCTGCAGATTTGAGGAGGTTGACTCCTAATTTCATCTAAGTCCCAGATTTACTTGTTGTCTGATGCATATTTCAACTGAGGATAACTTTGTGTGTGTTTGTCCGATTCGCGCAAATAGCATGTCCAGACGTTCGTGGTGAATAGCACTACGTTTTATCTTTTTGTGTCATGCATGTTAGAGATCATCTAGATGCTTGTTTTCCCGTTGCAATAGTGCATCGTGATAAAAACTGCTGCTATGTGATGTTTTTATGCCATCTTTGCCATGTGATATCTTTTAGCTCGTTTGTCCGAATGATGCAAATGACATGTCCACGTGTTCGTCTTGCCATTCTCTACATGTTGTATGTGTTAGGTTGCATGATAGATTTAGTCTTGCCATGTTTATCATCGTTGCAAAGTGCCATGTGGATGTGATGTTGTTTCACTTGTTATGAAATGCCATCTTGTTGAGCTCGTTGCTATCGTTGTGTATATCTCCATGAAGCATGCTTGTGTGTTTCGGTATCACCATCATGTGTACTTTGATGAGGTGCTTACCACTTGCCATGTTTAGTTTCGAGGTGACTTAAACTTGCTCTTTTAGATGCCATGTTGAAACTGTAGTTTTAGGACTTAATGGTTTTTCACTAAGTCTGAAATCTGTAACGTTCCTATGCCATGTTCGTGTGATGTTCTAGGACAAACCATGTTAGTTTTGGAGTGGATCTTGATTGTTCCTTGTAGTATATATTGTTGGCTTTCCATTCATGTTCTCACATGTTTATTTAAGTGGCTGTAGCATGTTTATCTTTTGCTCCAAAGTTTCAATAAAATTCTGCTGCCAGAATTTTATTGTCAAGTTCAATATGTCCAAGCTTATTGCTATTGATCCGTGGCTCCTTTGGGGGTGCACCTTTGGACTTATTTGCTGTACGATATGTCTAGTTTATGTTCATGTCCTTTGCCATGAGGTTTGAGTGCTGTAGCTTAATTATTTTGTGCTCCGAAGTTGCTATGTTGCTGTAATTTTCAGCTTTCGCTCATTTCTTGTTTCGGGCATAACTTTTAGCCCGTAACTCCGATTTCAGCGAGTCTTATATGAAACTTGATTGATTTTCTGTGTAGATTCATAATATGATATTGTTATCATGTTTTGAGGTGATTTGCTTGAGTGCTATTTTACGTGCTCCGTGTGCATCCTTAGTGCATCCATCTTTTTCGAGTGCGCATTGCATCTTGTTGATTTGTGCCTTGTGTGATTGTTTTGTTTAGAGCCGGAAGCTGAGACCGAATACGAGTACGAGCACGAGGTTACCAACGAGGTTGAGCACGAGGACCCTTCTTACGATCCGAACGACTTCTCTTCAGGCAAGATGACCGAACCCCGATAACATTACTATCTTTGCCTATTGCTAGTAGTTCCGATCTATAGTTTTGCCTCGATGCCCATGTTCTTCCTATCAGCCTCCTACTTGTAACCATTGCCATGTTTAACCACCCTACCTATGCAAACCGTTGCTTGGCTAAGTACGCTTCGCTCAGCCCTTCTTATAGCATTGCTAGTTGCAGGTGAAGATCGAAGATGCTTGCTTCATGTTGAAGTTTGGTTGGGTTATATCACACTATATAAATGCTTAAAAATGAAATCATCTATATATTGGCAAGGGTGGAAGGCTAAGCCTTTTGCTTGGTGATTTGTTCCACTCATGCCGTTAGGAACCGTATAAACCGGTGTTATGTTCCTTGATTATGCGTTCCTAACACGGTTGGGGTGTATGGGACCCCCTCGATAAACCGCTAAGTGCTAAGTCTTTTCCAGCAAGTCCCAACATTGGTACTATTCGCCTAAACAACTAAAAAAATTCCGAGGGAATAATTAACCCGAGGCTTAATTAATTCAACCCCCCTGGGCCAGTGCTCGACTTGAGTGTTGGTCCAAACTAGAGCCACTTGCGGATACCACCCGGTTCGCTGGGATCTTCGGTATCTGTACGTACTGCTCATCCGGTCGTGGCCTGAGACTAGATTTGCGCGGCTACTATCAGGGTGTCGGCACGCCGGGAGGATTTGCTGGATTAGCCTTACCTTAGTTCGGTATATCTTGAGCACGGGATTCCGAGAATACTCGGGTCTTCCCACTTTGGAGTTGCGACTCCGCGGATCGTGGGCTTGTAATGGGTCAAGTTGGAACACCCCTGCAGGGTTATGAACTTTCGAAAGCCGTGCCCGCGGTTATGTGGCAGATGGGAGCTTGTTAATATCCGGTTGTAGATAACTTGACACAATGTTTCTAATACACTACCAGCGTGTGTTCCGTGACCGTCAATTTCCGAATAGGGATTCGGGAGTTGAACACGGAGGGGTTATGTTTGTTGAGCTTGTAGCTAGGATCACTTCGTGATCACTCCTCGACCGAGGCTTCTCTTCTCGCTCTCACTCACGTAAGCTAGTTGCTAGTTGCTACTGCAGACACTTAATCTTTTCTTCAGCCTTATCCTCTCCCAAGGCTTAAATAGTCTTGTTACCCGGGAACGGGATTGCTGAGTCCTCTGTGGCTCACAGTTACTTCACCACACCAGATGCAGGTCCAGCTGTGAGCTATCCAGGTGATGGCACCGAGCTGGATTGGGAGTTCGACGAGGAGCGTAGTCGGTACTATGTTCGATATCCAGATGATCAGTAGTGGAGAACTCTACTAGGATTCGATCCGCCTGTGGTGTATTTATCTAAGTTTGGTATCTTGACATTTGGATTTTGCCCTTAGAGGGTTGTGATATTCTTAATGCATGATGTTTGAGACATGTATTGTATTTGTGTGACGTGGCGAGTGTAAGCCAACTATTTATGTTTACAATTCCCCTCTTTTACATGAGATGTGCAAAGATTACCAAACTTGAGATCATTCTAGGATGGACTTATGCCTTTAAGTCGTGCCTCAACACGTAGGAGGTATAATTCCATCCTGGGCATTACACCCACAATCACCACAACATATCTAAAGGATAGTCAAAGACAAGCACCAAGAGACTCTCAATCTTCAATCAACACACAAGAGAGGAAATCACTCATGAAAATATTGTTCTAATCCATTCCAATAGACCGCTCTCACCTTGGTCTCGGGGATTATACTAGATAAAGACAAGTGAGCACATCAATCCAATACATAGAGGAAGGGGAAATATCTTAGATTAACATAGCCTATGATCACAACGAGGATCACATCATGGGAGAGAGAATTGACCACATAGCTACTGGTAAGAACCTCAGCCCCGAGGAGGAACTACTCCCGCATCATGGAGGGAGGAAGCAACGTCGATGGAGATGAATCCGGGGGCACTTCCCCGTCCCGGCAGGGTGCCGGCGCAGGAATTCTGGTCCCCCGAAGCTTGATGTCGATGGCGGCGGAGATCGGAATCGCGTCTCGAGAAAAAGGGTCTGGAATCAGGGTTTCCTCGACGGACCTTAAATATATGCCAAAGGGGGTCACCAGACGGGTCTGGGGGGCCCAGGTGCCCCCCCTGGCGCGGCCCAGGGGGGGCGCCACCAGGGCGCCTGGAGCACTGCTGCCCCCCCCCCCCCCC
>LR738715.1:195373239-195386615 GCA_902687465.1 Secale cereale | reverse complement strand
CTGATTTTTTATATATTTTTTCTGGATTTTTCCTGGCAGTTCTCGTAATGTGAAAACCTGAAATACAAAAATAGCCGAAAACAGAAACTGGCACTGGGGTGCACTGAGTTAATAGGTTAGTCCAAATATGATCAAAAGTGTATGGAAGTGTATAAATATCATAGCAATATCACCCAAAAGAGGCATGGAGCAAGCACAAATTATAGATACGTTTTGGACGTATCACCATAACAACTCTAGCATCACCGAACCTTAAGTGTGTAGACCCTACGGGTTCGGGAACCATGAAGACATGACCGAGACATCTCTCCAGCCAATAACCAATAGCGGCATCTGGATAGCCATGTTGGCTCCCACATGTTCCACGATGATCTCATCAGATGAACCATGATGTCGGGGATTCAAAACAGTCTGTATACAATTCCCTTCGTCTACCTGTATGATACTTGCCCGAGATTCGATCGTCGGTATCCCTATACCTTGTTCAATCTCGTTACCGGCAAGTCACTTTACTCGTTCCATAACACATCATCCCATGACCAACTCCTTAGTCACATTGAGCTCACTACGATGATGTCTTACCGAGTGGTCCCAGGGATACCTCTCCGTCATACGGAGTGACAAATCCCAGTCTCGATTCGTGCCAACCCAACGGATACTTTCGGGGATACCCGTAGTGTACCTTTATAGCCACCCAGTTACGTTGTGACGTTTGGCACACCCAAAGCATTCCTACAGTATCTGGGAGTTGCACAATCTCATGGTCTAAGAAAATGATACTTGACATTAGAAAAGCTTTAGCAGACGAACTACACGATCTAGTGCTATGCTTAGGAATGGGTATTGTCCATCACATCATTCTCCTAATGATGTGATCCCGTTATCAATGACATCCAATGTCCATGGTCAGGAAACCGAAACCATCTATTGATCAACGAGCCAGTCAACTAGAGGCTCACTAGGGACATGTTGTGGTCTATGTATTCACACATGTATTACGATTTTCGGATAATACAATTATAGCATGAACAATAGACAATTATCATGAACAAGGAAATATAATAATAACCATTTTATTATTGCCTCTAGGGCATATTTCCAACACTTCCTGTGTCTTCCAGCGCTGCTCCACAAACGATGCTCCCCAGAGAGAAACGACACCACAATGTCGTCATCGTCCAATCTCGAAGACCAATCTTAGGGTTTCCCCCAGAGCATCACGAGTGGGTTGACAGTAGTTACATGACGATGCCTTCATCAACGTAATGGCGCAGTACGCCTCCATGACCTGCCGTCAGCTTGGTTTTCACCGGCAACTATGTCCCCTGACTCTCAGCCGGGACTAGATGACGGATCTTGACATCTCACCACCCAGTGTGAGGACGACTACCTCCGATGGAGGAGATGGCCACCACCGCCAAGTCCAGGGTTGCCGCCCCAATGCCCGCGTGATGTGGATCAAGGCCATGAGCGCCATTGTGATCCGAAGCCGAACCAGAGATTGAGCGACTGCAACGTGGCACCCGCCGCCACCTGTCGATGCAGCTACAGACCCACCAGCACACTCAAGCCGTCATTGTCTGCCATCACCGATGAGGAGATCCAGATCGGAACCGTCGTAGAGATCTTGAGCAGCTGACTGATGTCTACACACGCTTCTACTCTTGTAGACTATGTTGGGCCTCCAAGCGCAGAGGTTTGTAGGACAGCAGCAATTTCCCTCAAGTGGATGACCTAAGGTTTATCGAACTCAGGGAAGTAGAGGTTGAAGATGGTCTCTCTCAAGCAACCCTGCAACTAAGATACAAGAAGTCTCTTGTGTCCCCAACACACCTAATACAGCTAGGAGTTGTATAGGTGCACTAGTTCGGCGAAGAGATGGTAAAATATGGATGATAGGAGTGGCAAAGCAAAGTAATATAAATCTGTCATAAAAAGTGCAGCAAGCAAACAAGTGGTAAACGCGAGCAGCGAGCACAAATGGTATTGCAATGGTGGAAACAAGGTCTAGGGATCATACTTTCACTAGTGGCAACTCCCAACAACATTAACATAATCGAATCACATGATATTTCCCATAAAACATGCAATGCAGACGCACCCGGAGGTCATTCCTTCATGGTCAAGAGAGGACGAGAATTATGTAGGGCTACAAAAGCACACCTCAAAGTTCGTAGTTCTCAATCTAAGGATTTCCCAATGTCACCGCGGCCATCCAAAGAGAGTTCCACAATCACCACAACATATCTAAAGGATAGTCAAAGACAAGCACCAAGAGACTCTCAATCTTCAATCAACACACAAGAGAGGAAATCACTCATGAAAATATTTTTCTAATCCATGTCCAATAGACCGCTGTCACCTTGGTCTCGGGGATTATACTAGATAAAGACAAGTGAGTACATCAATCCAATACATAGAGGAAGGGGAAATATCATGGGATCACCCTAGATTAACATAGCCTATGATCACAACGAAGATCACATCATGGGAGAGAGAGATAACCACATAGCTACACGTACAAGCCCTCAGCCCCGGAGAAGACTACTCACACATGGACATGGTGAGGAGGAGGTTGATGATGGTGTTGATGGAGAGGTGCAGCCCCGCGAGGAGGAGACGGCTGGCGGCAGCCACGGAGGCGGCGGCGGCGGCCCTTGGTGGCGCGGCGGCCCTAGGGGGCGGCGGCGGCCCTCGGGGCGGTGGCGGCCCTAGGGGGCGGCGGCTCCTTGGCCCCCCTTCTTCCTTGTGGATGGTGCTGCAATGGTGCTGGTCCTCCCCTCCAAGACGGCGGCTTGGGAGGAGGAAATTCGTGGCCCTTGGTGACCTAGGTTTCCTCTCTTTATATAGACTCTCGGATTCCCGTCATCGGATTTTGGGCCTCAGTAAAACGGGCTTTACTCGGCCGTCCGGACTCCGATTTGGACGAATTTTATATCCAGAAGCATCGCCTCGAAATTCCCCACAACTTTCGACCATCTTTAAAAAACGTTCTCAGACAGATTTCAGGAAAGTCAGAGTCCTACTCCAATACGACTCCTTTTGCGTTTTTATCAATTTCCAAGTAATTCCTACACAATAAAGTGTAAAACAAGAACATTGTGCACTTTTGCAACCATTAGTAGGTTAGTCCAAATATGATCAAAAGTGTATGGAAGTGCATAAATATCATAGCAATATCACACAAAAAGGGCATGGAGCAAGCAGAAATTATAGATACGTTTTGGACGTATCACTGACCCTCGAGAAGAAGGCCGTGGCCGCCGAGCCGCTCAGGCTTTTCCCTAGCGGCGTCGCTGGCGGTGGTGGAGAGGAGAATGGTGGCGGGGGACCAGAGGAGGGACACGGGGATGCCCCGATGCAGCACGACGGCGCCACGCTGGGGCGGAGGTAGGTTCGGGTGAGATGGCTACGGAGGAAGGATCGGGTGACGGTGCTAGATCGGGTCGCGAGCCCCTCCTGGTCGCTAGTCGCTAGTCCTCCCGATCCTTTTTTTATGGAGCTCTACAACTCGCTAGCCTCTGTGTGTAGAGCAAGTTGTTGCCTTATTCTGTTGGTGTGGAGAAAGCTAGATAGTTTATACTAGCGACAAAGAAGCCCGGGGCACGTTCTGCCTGTGACCGTTTCCATCCGTATGTTGCCAAAATAAGCAAGAAAACAACATGTATCACGCAATAAAATAAAATGAAGAAGAGAACACAAATTATATCTTTACTCCATGATCTGTGTAGGCATGTAACCAACATTTGATTTAACAAATTAAGCAAACCGGTTGGCCAATTAATATTTTTTGTATGTTGTTCTGGTTTATTTGGGTGGACTGTTCTACTCGGTTTATGGTTTGGATGGGTTAAAGTTTTTGGATTATTCAGGTGTCATTCCGTTTTCACTGGTTTTACTGTTCAGTGTTATTGGGGCTTGTTGTTTCTGTTTATTTGGGGTATTGTTTCGGTTAGCAGTTGTTCCGATTTATTCAGGTGTTTTGTTCTGGGTTACAATTCGGTTACTATTTTGGTTTATGGTTTAGATGGGTTAATGTTTTAGGTTTATTCAGGTGTTCCGCGTTATCCGACTTTATTGTTTCTGTTTATTTGGGGGTATTGTTCCGGTTAGCTGTTGTTGTTCTGGTTTATTCGGGTGTATTGTTCTTATTGTTTTGGTATATGTTTTCGGTGGGTTAATGTCTTCAGTTTATTCAGTTGTTGTTTCGTTTCACTGTTTTTTCTGTTCTGAGTTATTCGGGGTTGCTATTTTGGTTTATTTGGATTATTTTTTGGTTAGTAGTTTTAGATTTATTCGAATATTTTTTTTTCCGTGTAATTGTTAGTGAAATGTTCACTGGTGTCGTGGTGTAAAAATGGGCAGTAATTGGTCATGAGCTTATTTTACCCACGAATTATTTTCCATACAAATATAATGTTTTGCCCTATTGTTTTGTGTCTCGATAGCACCATCAGTGGAAAGGATCAGGAGACAATTGACACGCCTCCGCGGCGGTACGTTGGTGGAAAGAAATGATGTGTAGGGAAAATCCTGAATATTAACCCTCTATATAAGGACACGATGGTGGAGGAGGAGAGAAATGATGTGTAAAAAAGTCTCATTTTTTAACAACGTGCGCATTTTTTTCTCCGATGGGAAACTCAGATTATTCGAGAGCACTACTCAAACGGGTACTATTCACAGTCGTTTGCTTTTCACGCGTGATACTGATCACTACCACTGTTGACTGATGCCGATGTAAATGAATAGTAAATACTTAAATAAAAGTAAAAACAGATAAATCAAAGCCTTCTGGCTTTTAGTATAGTAACTTATGCGATGATACCTCATTAGTTGAAAAATATTGGACACGAAAAAGTCTATCCATCAGCAGGTTGACTCCTCCCCAAGAAAATTCTAGGGTTTCTCCTGCCGCCCGCTTAAAGAACATGTGGTACCCCCATGTTTGGTTTTCGTAATTGATGACAATCTCAATGGACTAATGGTTGCCTTGAATTATATTTGAAGGGTTTGTTCATGGACTTTTCTTGGAGACCATTTGTTGGTTTTAAGGAGAGTTTGTGATGACCAAGGTGCTATTAAGGAATTATCCAAGGAATGGTCTTGTGAGTGTTGAGATTATTGCAAGCATGTCTTGAAGAAGAAGAGAGTGTGATCATTCATGTTTACCTTCAAGGCATCATCCAAATGAAGAGAGTTGGAAAGTTTCTAGGTTGATCAAGACTAAGTCAAAGAGTGAATCAACTTGATCAACACACAGAGCATAGAAGATGTACTGAGAGGGATCAAGTGATCCCATGGTAAGGTAAGCATTGTCCTTTATGCTTTGTGTACTAACTCATGGTCTACTGAGTGTTCTATGTGGGGTTAGGTATGTTTCCACGGGCTTGCGTCAAGAGGAAGATATTATACAACCCATGGAGGATGACATCAAGTGGTGATCGTCATCAAGTTTGTGGTGTGCAAGTTCAAGTGAAGCATCACGGAGAGAACAACTGCTTGAAGCTTGCTGTCCATTGTGGTGACAATGGACTTGTGAAGATGTGCCGAAGAGTGGCTCACCCATAGTGGAGTATGGGGGAGCATTCTACTAGTCTTCACCGAGCCAACGCAATCAAGAAAGGTGGTCCATCTTGAGGGAGTCAAGATCGTCATCATCCAGCTCAAGTGGACTATGTGCAAGGCAAATGTTTGCCCTTGATAGGTTATGCCGGTTCTTCTCTGATGGAGGGTTCACTCCTGTATATCCTAGGCATACCTCCCCTGCCTCTTCTTATTATAACTAGCCATTGTTTTGATGCTACTCGTCTTCCTCTATCCAACAAGCTTGAGTTTGCTCAATTCAAAGCTCATTTGCAGAAGTTATGATAGTTCTGGGCTTTCTTGTTGCTCATGCGGTAGTACCGCTGGGCCGGAGCGGTAGTACCGCTTATAGCCACAAGCGGTAGTACCGTTGGTTCACAGCGGTAGTACAGCTTATGGCTACATGCGGTAGTTCATCCTTGGTTCCGTGCTAGTACCGCCTCGATTCGAGACCGTCGCTTCTTGTGTCGGGTTGGGCGGCAGTAGGAGCGGCAGTGGGTGTAGTAGTACCACTTATAAGAGGTAGTACCGCCCTACCACCGCTACTAGTGCCGCTCGGGGGCTCTCTCTCTCTTGTTCTTTCTGTCGTTGACGTTGTGCGAGGTCCCAGCGATAGTACCGCTGTGACCAATGGTAGTACCGCTCGCTGCGGCTGGTTGGCGGGAATAACGGTTGGATTTTCTTCCCCCTATAAAAGGAGGTCTTCTTCCCCATTGAGCCTCATCCTTTGAGCCCGTGTTCTTCCCCCATTGCTGACTTCTTCAAGCTTGCTATCTCTGAATCCCTTCATGGGTTCTTGCTAGTTTTGGGGGGAACGTAGAGAGGAGATCTAGATCTACGTCTCCATCAATCACTTTCTCATCTATGTGAGGGGAACCCATTGGATCTAGATCTTGGAGTTCTTCGTGTTCTTTTCTTCGTTCTTCCTCTCATTTTCCTCCCTGGCATTAGTTGCTTTGGTAGGATTTGGGAGAGAAGGACTTGGGAACTTCGTGTGCCCTTGCCATTGCATTTGGTGCATCGGTTTGAGTTCTCCACGGTGATACGTGGAAGTGAAGTTGAGAAGCTTATTACTCTTGGGTGCTTGGTACCCTTAAGCTTGTTCCTCTTGGGTGCTTGGGCACCCTAGACGGTTGAGGTCACCTCATAGCCCTATTCCATTGTGGTGAAGCTTCGTGGTGTCGTTGGGGGCTCCAATTAAGTTGTGGAGATAGCCCCAACCTTTGTGGTGTTCGGAGCTCAATCATTGTGGTGTAAATCTCTGGGCAAGCGTCGGGGTCTCCGATTAGGTTGTGGAGTTGGCCCCGAGCAATTTGTACGGGTTCGGTGACCGCCCCCAAGGGTTGCCATTTGTACGGGTTCGGTGACCGCCCTCAAGGGTCCCTTAGTAGAATCACGGCATCTTGCATTGTGCGAGGGCGTGAGGAGATTACGGTGACCCTAATGGCCTCTTGGGGAGCATTGTGCCTCCACACCGCTCCAAAAGGAGATTAGCATCCGCAAGGGTGTGAACTTCAAGATACGTCGTCGTCTCCGCGTGCCTCGGTTATCTCTTACCCGAGCCCTTTACTTATGCACTTTACTTTGTGATAGCCATATTGTTTCTTGTCATATATTTTTCTATCACATAATTGTTTATCTTGCTTAGCATAAGTTGCTGGTGCACACGGGTGAGCCTAGTTGTTGTAGGTTTTGTGCTTGACAAATTAACCGCTAGGTTTATTTCGCATTTGTTCAAGCCTAAACCGTAATTATTTTAAAGCGCCTATTCACCCCCCCCCCCCGTCTAGGCGACATCCACGGTCTTTCACCCGCTGGCGCCGCCATCGGCCCGCCTCCTCTGGTGGCCTTAGGGCCATGGCGGCGCAGTGAATCTCGTCCCTTGTAGGCGGGAGGGCTCTGTTTTCAGTTGTTTCTTTGTGTTTTGTTAGGGTTTATGTCCTCCTCAGGAAGACGAGACGGCGGCGGCTCCCTCAAGATGGAATAAAGTTCTCCCCGCCTAGCCGCGTTTTGATGGTGTGTCTAGCATCATCGATGGCCGTGTGAAGGTATGTTTCCGGCGGATCTTTCCTTGGTGGATTTGCTCGGATCTAGTTGTAGTTCGTCTAAGTTCATGTGTTTTAAGGTTGGATCCTTCCGATCTACACTACTCTTCTTCGGCGGCGGTTGTTGTTCTTTTACGTTGGTCCTGTGAAGTCTTAGCACGACGACTTCCCGAATGTCTAATACAACAAGATTTGTCCGGCTCCGACAAAGAAGGGGCAATGACGGTGGCGCGCCTTCCAATGGCGTTTCCATGTACAAGATGTGGGGTTAGTTGACCCCACAACTTTTTAAAAAATCAGCCTAAATTTACTGTAGATTATGAAGAAAATAATCCTAGAAAATTGCATTGACCCCATAGACTCTTCCGTCTAGCTTCGCCACTGGCGTCTTCGTTCGTTTCAATGCTTGTAGTCGTCGCTAGATGGTCTACATATCTGGATGTATCTTTTTATTCTTTCTGGTGTTAGCTGTACTGTCATAATTAAAGATGATAGATTGAAAATTTTCTCGCAAAAAGAAAGTTAAAATTATTAGAGCCGGGGGCGCTTGAACCGTATGTGACGCTAGTTACATCTAACTCGACTGTCTGTACAAGCTTTGAATGAGCGACCAAATATTTGGCCGACCCATTTTAGCAGGTACATGCCATATATACTGCCGGTTTTAGAAACCTTCTAGCAGGTCTTGTCTGGCTTTTTCGGTTTTTGGGAACCTGTCAGAAAGATTCTAAACCGGTTTTCCAGTTAGTTTTTTACTTGTTTGTCCGGTTTCCTTTTTACTCTTTTTTTATTTTGTTTTCTTCTTCTTTCTTTTGAAATTCGCAAAAGTAAAAATGGACCGCATTTTAAAAAATGGTTTGGAAACTGAAAATTTCTTTAAAATTAAAATAAAACATTGTTCACAATTAAAAATTTGTTTGAAATTTCAGTTTTTTTTCTTTTTGGCAAAAAAAGTGATCTAGATTTCATGAAATGTTCACGTTTCCATTAATGTCAACAAGCTTGGTTTTTAACATTTTAAAAATGTTCACCTTTTTCAAAAATCCGATTGCAAAATTTTGTACCGCTTGGCACAGTAATTGCCAGTATAGTGAGCCGTGCTATTGGACGTGGCTGCCTTTGTGCGGCACGCTGCTATGAGATGCATTGAGCATTCAATAGCTCTCCCTCGAGTCTTCATGTTGGCGTGGGAGCTATTTCTACTAGGTGAGCGTGCTATTGGTCGGCCTAATTTGGTTTCCTCCGGGAATGAGTTTTAGGCGCTGTAGTTTGTGTGTTTGTGCTCCGTGTTGGTTTCTTCGGTCTTTTGGTTTTCTTGCGTTTTTATTTTTATTTAATACCTTTCCATTATTATTATTTTGGGGCGGCAGGGGGTGGGGTCCTGTGTCGGTTTTTGTGTTTCTTTACTCCTGTTCTACTGTTTATTTATATTATTTTTCTTAAAATTCAACACATGTCAACTTTATTTTCATATGCATTGAACATTTCTGTGTACACCTGAAACATATTTTATACACGTTTAACATTTTTTCAATGCATGATAACATTTTTCTCAAATATAAGTATTGATGTGTACTTTTCACATAAACATTGTATTTTTGTATAGACATCTGAAACATTATATAGGCATTTAACATGTTTCAAATACATGCATAAAATTTCTCAAATACATTTGTGAACATTATTCTGAATATGTGTTAAACGTTTTAAAATACATGTTAAAACATTTTTTTACAAATGATATGAAACATTTTTGTACATTCTATATTTTTTTAATAAACAAAACACATATTCAATTTATTTTGGATTTTTTAAATATAACATACATTTTTTGAACGGTACCAATCTTTTTTTAATTACACGAACATTTTTCTCATTGTATAAGTTTTAAAAAAATAGATGTACATCTTTTTGAAATGCGTGATTTTTAAAATGCAATCAACAGTTTCTAAAATATATGCTAACTATTTATTTACACCTGAGTTATCATTTTGAAAAATTATGGTTGCACCTATGATTTTTTTGAGGGGGTATGGTTGCACGTATGTGAGACAAATACCCTCCCTGTCACCTATGGGATGTTCTCTGTGTAAGTCAATTTGTTGGAAATCCCTATTCTTCGTTCTCTGCGTCAAGATGTCGGGCAATCGCACAGGAGCAGCGATGCTAGGGACGAATATGGGCCGGCCCACTTCGTGATTTACGCAGGTGCGGCCAACCGGTTTTGGGAACCTTCTAAAAGGTTCCCTGAACCAGGTTTTTTCTGTATTGTTTCCTTTTCGGTTTTTTGCCATTTTTATTTTATTTTCCGTTTTTCCTATTTCTTTTCCTTTTTCATTCTTTTTCTTTTTTCTGTTTCTCCTATTTTCTTTTTCTTTCCTTTTCCTTTTTTTCAAGTTTATTTCCTTCTCAAAACTGTTCATAAATTTAAAAAAATGTTTCCTTTTCTTTTGTTCAAAATTAGACAAATTTTCAAAATTTGTTCAGGATTTCAAAATAGCGTTTCCATTTAAAAAATGTTCAATTTTTTTAGAAATTTGTTTGTATTTCCAAATTTTGTTCAGGAGTTTCAAAAAATGTTCCCATTTCAAAATTGTTCAGGATTTCAAAATAATGCTTCCATTCAAATAATCGTTCAATTTTTCTAGAAAATTGTTTGTATTTTCAAATTTTGTTTGGGAGTTTCAAAAAATGTACCCATTTCAAAATTTGTTCGCAAATTTCAATAAAATTACATATTTTTCAATTGTTGTCTGGTAGTTTCAAAATTGTTCACAAATATCAAATAATGTTCGTGCTTTAATTTTTGATCAGGGGTTTAAAAAAATGTTTGTATTTCCATATTTTGTTCAGGAGTTCAAAAAAATGTTCGCATATTCAAAAAATGTTCTTGTCTCTTTTTTTTTCTGCAGGAATTCGATAAATGTTGGTACTTTTTGAAAATATACATTAAAAAACATTCAACTCAGTAACTAATTCAGATTCGCTACAATATATACCATTCCGGTTCCACTTACGTATATACTTATATAGTTCAGCTATATTAATAGTAGTTCTTGTTTGTGACGCCCCCGATTTGACCGTACACTAATCATGCACGCAAATGTATACGATCAAGATCAGGGACTCACTTGAAGATATCACAACACAACTCTAGACACAAATTAAAATAATACAAGCTTTATATTACAAGCCAGGGGCCTCGAGGGCTCGAATACGTAACCTCAAAAACACAAGAGTCAGCGGAAGCAATAATATCTGAGTACAGACATAAGTTAAACAAGTTTGCCTTAAGAAGGCTAGCACAAAATTAACAACGATCGAAAAGGCAAGGCCTCCTGCCTGGGACCTCCTAACTACTCCTCGAAGCCGAACTCCATGTAGAAACATCATCGGGATCTTCTGGCTCCTGGACTCCATCAATCTGGTTGCATCATCCGAGAAGAAGGGACAAAGGGGGGGAAAGGGGAAGAAAAGCAACCGTGAGTACTCATCCAAAGTACTCGCAAGCAAGGATCTACACTACATATGCAATGATATCTGGGTAAAGGGATAATATATGTGGGTTAAACTGCAGAACGCCAGAATAAGAGGGGGATAGCTAATCCAATCGAAGACTACGCTTCTGGCCACCTCCATCTTGCAGCAAAAGAAGAGAGTAGCTGGAAAGTAACAAGTATCCTCGCTTCTCGCAGCCTCCGTCTTGCAGCAGTAGAAGGGAGTAGATGGTAAGTTCACCAAGTAACATCGTATAGCATAGTCCTACTCGGCGATCCTCCCGCACATCACCCTGTGAGAGAGCAACCACCGAGTTGTATCTGGCACTGGTAATGGTGTGTTTTATTAAGTATCCAGTTCTAGTTGTCATGAGGTCGGAATACAACTCCGGGTCGTCCTTTTACCGAGGGACACGGCTATTCGAATAGATTAACTTCCCTGCAGGGGTGCACCACATAACCCAGCACGCTTGATCCCATTTGGCCGGACACACTTTCCAGGGTCATGCCCGGCCTCGGAAGATCAACACGTCGCAGCCCTACCTAAGCACAACAGAGAGGTCAGCACGCCGGTCTAAGTCCTAGGCGCGCAGGGGTCCGGGCCCATCGCCCAACGCACACCTGCACGTTGCGTACGCGGCCGGTGAGCAGACCTAGCAACCTCCATTACTAAGGAAGTTGCGTTACGCGGTCCAACCCGGCACGCGCCGCAAAGTCGCTGACGTCAAGAAGGCTTCGGCTGATACCACGACGTCGAGTACCCATAACTATTCCCACGTAGCTGGTTAGTGCGTATAGGCCAACGGCCAGACTCAAATCAAATATCCAAACTCGTTAAGCGTGTTATTATGAAATAGCCGCGGGCAACGACCAGGGCCAGGCCACCTCTCCACTGGGTGTCTCAACCTGCCCCTGTCGCTCCGTCACAAAGATCCACTCGGGGGCCGTCGGGAACTCAGGCCCACCACTGCCTGGATGGAGCCACCTGTCCTTTCAGCCCCCACATCGGAATCACTTGCGGGTACTCAACGAGCCGACCCGACTTTAGTCACATCATGTATCATGTATAAGTGTATGTATAATATACCCGTGATCACCCCAAGTGATCACGGCCCGATAGAATAGCAGGGCAGACGGACAAGGGTGTAGGGCCACTGATGGAATACTAGCATCCTATACTAAGCATTTTAGGATTGCAGGTAAAGTATCAACAGTGATAGCAACAATGACAGGCTATGCAGCAGAATAGGATTATCGAAAGCAGTAACATGCTACACTACTCTAATGCAAGCAGTAGAGAGAAGAATAGGCGATATCTGGTGATCAAAGGGGGGGCTTGCCTGGAAGCTTTGCAGACGAAAGGAATCTTCGGAATCGTAGCCGTAGTGGAACACCGAAGCATCAACGGTCTCAGGGTCTATCACAGTATCGGAGTCTACCGAAAATAAGCAACGAAGGGGGAAACAAATAAATAACAGAGCAAACAATAGCATCACAAAGCATAACATGGAAATACGCGGTGCTACGTGTGACCTAACGCGGTAGGAGGTGATACCGATGAAGGGGGGAAACATCCGGGAAAGTATTCCCGGTGTTTCGCATTTTTGGGCGGATGAAACGGAGGAGGAAAGTTGTGGGTTCAGTATGCTAGGGACGTGTGGTTGACGAACGGTCTGCGTATTCGGATGCGTCTCGAAATTCTTAGCAACTTTCATATATAAAGTATTTTCATCCGAGTTAAGGTTTATTTTATATTAATTTTAAAAGATTTAATCATTTTTAGAATTTATTTAATTATTTTAAATAAACATTATCTAGAATAGTGAATGCTGACGTCATCATGACGTCAGCAGTCAACAGGGGGTTGACTGGGTCAAACTAACGTGTGGGGCCCACCTGTCATACCCTATTTAGTTTAATTAGGATTTAGCTAATCCAATTATTGTTAATTAAACTAACTAGTAATTAGATTAATCAAACAGGATTAATTATCTTAATTAATTCACTAATTAATTAATTAATTAATTCTTAAATTTATTCTTCTTTTTTTTAAAACGTTTCTGGCCGTGGGGCCCCCTGTCATAGGGCCATAGGCCCCATAGTGGTTCGGGTGTGTGGGTTAATGGGCGAGGGGGAGAGCGGGCACTGGGCGCCATCGGGGCGGACCTGAGCGACGGGCGCTGGCCGCGGCGGCTCGCGATGGCGCGAGGGGCCAGGACGGGGCGGCGCCAGGGCGTGCGCGGGGGGG
>LR738715.1:195336155-195365108 GCA_902687465.1 Secale cereale | reverse complement strand
ACACTGGGAGGCGGGTGGCACGATGCGGCGGGCAGGGGAGCCGAGGCGGGATTGCCCGCCGGGGCAGACCCGGGCGACGGCCACGGCGGCGAGGCCACCAGGGGGAGCGCCGGAGGTAGGGGACGGGAGTGGGCTGGCGCGCCGAGCGCGGTGACTGCGGAAGACCGGGGACGGCGCGGGCGTGTTACCTACAGGGGAGAGGAAAGGGGTGGAGAACGGCTCTCCCCCGTTTGCAGGGGATCGGGGGCCGGCGAGGCTCGACGACGACGGTCGAAGGAGAGGCGGGGTGGTCCGGCGAGGGCAGCTCCGAGCGGCGACGGTGATGGCGAACAACTTGGCGTCAGTGCGTAGTTGCGGAAGAGGGTCGAGGACGACGGGAGGGGCGACGCTGGTGAGGTGGCTGCTCGATGGGGCCGGCGACGGCGCCGTGCGGACGCAGTGACAGGGGCGATCGGGGAGGGTTGAGCCCCGATCTGGATCGAGGGGGCGAGAGGGAGAGATGGCTCGGGTGGGTTAGGTTAGGGATTGGGTGGGGAAAGGGATAAGTAGGTCGGGGCTCGGGGTGGACCGGCCGGTGGCTAATAGCTGGGCCAACTGGCCCAGTGGGGGGGGGGGTTCTTTATTTTGTTGTTGTTTTTTTGTTGTGTTTGCTTTTGTTTTGTTTATTTTTTTATAGTTATCCTTCTCTGTTTTAAATTTTAGTTTCTCCTTATTTTAGTTTTAATAATTATGATCTTAATTCCTAATAATAGTATTACTACTTATTCTAATGTCACTATATCCTAGGCACCCAAAACAAACTAGTTTAATATTTTATATTTTATAAAAGGCATTTAATAAATTGTTATAGCCGCAGTTTGATTTACTTTAGAGTATTTAAACATGTTATAAAAAATGTGGTTTCTCCACCAATATTACATATGATTTATTTGTCACCCTTAGAACATTTTTGTTTTGACGTCTGAAAACTTTTATGGTTTGCTTCATTTTTGAATTTGAGTTCGAACTGGTTTCGAACTAACACGAGATTATCAACAGTAATTGCGGTGACGTGTCGTCATTAGCTGAGGGTTACTATAGCTTAACTATCCGGGCGTCACATTGTTAGCAAGCGAACAGGCAAGTAATAGCACCAGCTATTCTCCCCTAGGGCGAAAAACCTAGGGTTTAGACATCTTCCGGCGCCTCCGTCGGAATTCTATCTCCGCTCCGACTAAACTCCGGTCGAACACATCTGGGCTAGGGCTGATCAAGGGGGATCTTGACCCCTCCAGGCCTTGTATCTAGGGGTGCTTCGGACTCAAGGAGGGCGTCTAGATTGAATCTATAACGATGGCGGAAACTTCGGGATAGCAGAGGAGGCAGGAAAAGGAATCGGCTGAGGATCTAGTGGCGAGGCTCACGCTGCAGGAGGAGGAAGAGGATGATTTCATCTGGGAGGAACAGTTGCTGGATATGGTGGAACCGGCGAAGTGGTTTGCGATTGCTCGAGTTCACACACCAAAGTCTTTTAGCCCTAATGCTCTGTATAATGACATGAGGGCAGCATGGAACCCGGCAAAAACAATGATCTGGAGGAAGATCAAAGAAAAATTGTTTACTACACAGTTCGGTTGCTTGGGCGATTGGAATAAGGCTATGGCGGAGGGACCTTGGCTCTTCAGAGATCAGGCCGTGATTATGCAGGAATATGACGGGTTTAAGAACCCCGATGCCATCAAACTAGACAAGCTAGCCGCCTGGGCACAGATACACCGCCTGCCGGACAAATTTCTTATCGAGCCGACGGTGAAAAGTTTGGCTTCCAGGATAGGAGAGGTGGAGAAGGTTCAGCTGAAGCTTCCAGCCGGATTCTTTGGTGAGTTTGTGAGGGTCAAAGTGAAGATTGACATCAACTCCAAAATCAAACGTTTTGTTACAGCCAATAAGGGAGAAGAGAGAGTTAAATATCAGATCAAGTATGAGAAGCTTCCAATTTTTTGCTATAATTGCTGTGAGTTTGGTCATTGGCATGAGGAGTGTGGAGAAGGAGAGCACGATGAAAACAAGTTTGAATGGGGAGATTTTGTGCTAGCTGACAACGTTCGTTTCAAATCAGCTGGGTGGGGAAACTATGGCACACAGAGGGCCGAGGAGGATAATGGGCTGGTGGCAGAGGAAGGAGGAGAGAACCCTATAACCCTAATTAGAGCTGGCGATTCAATGCTAGGCAACTGATGGGCCTCGAACCCCTCATTCGTTACCCCAAGTGGAAGGTGTAAGATGCAGTAAGTAGAAGTGTTTTCCCCTAGCAAAGATGCCAAGGATCGATTCCCAGAGACTCGTAGGTTCAACAAGTAGGTGTCAATTGCTACGGCGCCAGATTAGTAGCAACCAACGAGGACCTGCACACAGATACAAATAACTTTGCTCCCAACGAGTACAGAGAGGTTGTCAATCTCTCCGGCCTTGTAGTTCACAAAGGATTAAAAGCAATGATAGTAGTAATAGATAGTTTTTGCGATAGTAGGTAAATAACGAAAAGTAAATAGTGGATGTGATCAATGATGGTAATATGGACCGGAGTCTCATGATGTTCACTAGTGATGTCTCTCTCCCAAAAGACGATAAAACAGCTATGTGAGGTAAACAAATTACAGCTGGGCAATTGACAGGACCACGAACGCAAACCAATGCTGACTACATTGCAAGAAAGGTTGAGGTTCAAAGCATGGGCGGTACGCCAAAGTAAGTAGACCGAAATCCACCAATATCTACTACTAATCATCCACCTTGAGATATCTATCCAGAACATCTCGCTGGTATTAAGTTGCGAGTCCCACCCATAGTGTAAACTCAATGCAACAGACAACTGCATTAAAAGAACTTTGCGTAAAGTAAACAATCCTTGCACCCGCGGGCACAAGCACCGTTGTTTTCCCCCTTGTGGCAACAGCACATCCCCTAGACTCATGTTTCTATCACTCAAGCTAGTCATCGAGGGGCATGAACCCACAATCGAGCATAACGTTCCCTCTTGGAGTCACTACCTACTACTCGGCCAAAGCAATAAGTAACAACGAAGAACATGCAAGAATTACTTATGAACTAAAATATAAAAGAGGTGAATCAAATATATTACTCAAGATCAATCTGAACATAATCTCACAATCCATCGGATCCTAGCAAACTCAACATAGCAACAACATAAGGATTACATAGGTGCCTCGATCATGTAGGGCAGCTCACGAGGACTAATTAGTGAAGCACAAGAACGAGAGGAGAACATCACATAGCTACTGGTCATGGACTCATGGTCCAAGGGAGACTACTCACGAGTCATCCGGGAGGCGTCCATGGTGGTGGAGAAGCTCCCAATGGTGATCCTCCCCTCCGGCAGGGTGCCGGGAAGAGTTCTCCTGGTGCTCCCGATCTTGGAAGCGGCGGCGGCGGCGGAACAGAGATGGGATCACGAAAAGAGTTCATGTTCTGAGGGTTTCGGAGGTCCCTCTAAATATATGCCAAAGGGGGGCACCGGACGGGCTTCGGGGGGCCCAGGCGCCCTCCCGGCGCGGCCCAGGGGGGGGGCGCGCCGCCAGGGCGCCTGGAGCCCTGGTGCCCCCCCCAGGCTGCCCTTCGGACGCAGTGTTGTTTCCGGATCGCTGATTTTTTATATAATTTTTCTGGATTTTTTTGGGCAGTTCTCGAAACGTGAAAACCTGAAATTCAAAAACAGCCGAAAACAGAAACTGGCACTGGGGTGCACTGGATTAGTAAGCAAGTCCAAATATGATCAAAAGTGTATGGAAGTGTATGAATATCATAGCAATATCACCCAAAAGTGGCATGGAGCAAGCAGAAATTATAGATACGTTTTGGACGTATCAACATCCCCAAGCTTAATTCCTGCTCGTCCTCGAGTAGGTAAATGATAACAAGAATAATTTCTGTGGTGACATGCTATTAACCATATAGGACTTTCTCATAGTCATATGACAAAATCTTACTGAGACAATGATTCTAAAGTAATTAAGTTGCCTCAAGAGAAAATCACAAATGACTGAAAGTTTTACAACATGAAACTGAAACATCAAAAAGATTTGCAATGAACATGATGTGCAAATATGATAAAGTGATATCTAGCTTGCCCCCTTAGTGATGCAAAACATAAATGCAGGGGCACCTTCAAGGTTTAAGTGATGACTAGATACAATCGTTCTAGAATAAACGATATCACAATCATGCAAAAGACAATGCTACTTTGGGACAATGCACATTACACTTAGAATGACAATCATGCTCTCAGTAGTTGGTGCTTCAACATAAAGGTAAAATAAAGGTTAAGTGCTAAAGCTTTTTATTTTGAAAACATGGAAGCAATTGTGTCAACGGTAGTAGTACTTCATATGTGTCATGTATAAAACATCCTATAAGTTGCAAGCCTCATGCATCGTATACCAATAGTGCTCGCTCCTTGTCCTAATTAGCTCGGATCCCCATGGGTTATCATTGCATTACATATGTTTTAACCAAGTGTCACAAAGGGGTACCTCTATGCCACCTGTACCAAGGTCCAAGGAGATAAATCGCATTTGATTTCTCATTTTTGATAGATCTCAACTTGAGGACATCCATACCGGGACAACATAGAAAATAGATGATGGACTCCTCTTTAATGCATAGGCATATTCTCATGAGAGATTGAGGATTAAGGTCCAAGCTAAAACTTCCACCATGATACATGGCTTTGGTTAGCGGCCCAATGTTCTTCTCTAACAATATGCATATTAATTGAACCCACGGTAAATCACCCTTACTTCAGACAAGACGAACATGCATAGCAACTCACATGATATTCAACAAAAGTGTGACAGTTGATGGCGTCCCCAGAAACATGGTTACCGCTCAGCAAGCAACTTATAAGAAATAAGATACATAAGCAACATATTCTTTACCACAATAGTTTTTAGGCTACTTTCCCATGAGCTATGTATTGCATGGTTAGTTTGCTTAGTACAGGTGGAGGTTAGCAAAAAGACTGGGAGCGACCAACTAAGAGAGCAATGACGGTCATAATCATGCAGAGCGACAAAGCAATATTGAATCAGGCATGGTAGTTATATCGCTATTTAGAAATAAAAGATCATCAAGGCTTGACAGACTTTCTTTACAGTCTTAAATATGCGTGAGCATACGCCAAGTCAATCAAAATAAATTCTCGAAGGATGATATTACTAAACCATACCATACCATAGGCAAACAAACCAAGTTGGTACTCCAATAACACATTGGGAACCCCCCAGCTATTTGAGATTAACCAAAAGAAAACCTGAACTACTAAGCACCATCATGAAAGTAGCATCTTTATCATAGACACATTAACCAATGCAACGGAAGCAAACTCTCTTAATAAGGTGAGCATGGTAATTAAAGAGAGTTCAAGCAACCAACTAAATAAAAGCTCTTGAAAAGATAAGCATGGATACTAAGAGCAGAGTATGATAGTAGCTATTAAAAGACAAAGAACACACACAGCATAGATAGACATGAAAATTCTATGTAATGTTCTAGGTAGAAGTGGAGCGTGTTTCTCTCCCACAAAAAGGAATGCTGGGTTCCGACTCGTTATGAAAAACTTAAAAGAAAACTAAAAGCAAGACGCTCCAAGCATAGCACATAACACATGAAGTGATAAAAATATAGCGGAACGAAAGACGAACTGATAATGTTGATGGAGAAGGGGATGCACGGGGGCATCCCCAAGCTTAGACGCTTGAGTCTCCTTGAATATTTCTTGGGGGTGCACGGGGGCATCCCCAAGCTTGAGCGCTTGACACTCCTGAATCTTTTTTATCATCTTCCCTCGCACACTTGAAAACTCCCTTCATACACAACTCATCATAATCTGATTAGCTAGGTTAGTACCCTTAATAAAATAATTATACCTTGCTGGAAATAAGGATATTATTGAAGTTCTACTGTTTCTCAATATTGCTAAAAGGTTTTTGCAAAGAAAAAGCAAGTTCTTAATTTGCAAAGTGAAGGTAAGGCAAAACAGGACAGAATCTGTGAAAAACAGAACAGCAGGCAGTAATTGGTCTGCTCGGGATACTTATGCAACTCAAATAAAAAACTCAGAACTGACGCACGAAAGACAATTATATAGAGAACGCTGTCGAAAAAATTCAGACCAAAAAGATGATCTGGTGATTTTATACGAATTTTTCTATCCAAGGACAGAATCTGTTTCCTGGACAGCACCTCACGACTTTTGAACTTTCTAGCAATCAGAGGCTATACTTGGCACAAATATGAAAAGCAAAGATACAATGATGATGCTACAGCAGTAAACAACATCAAGACACAACAAAAGCAAAAAATTTATTCATGTGGGCTGCCTCCCAAAAGCGCTTTCTTTTATGCCTTTAAGCTAGGCATAATGCATAGATCAAGTTTTATCAAGAGTAAAAGAATAGCTAGCCCGTACAACGGACTCAAAAGGTAACTTGATCTTCTTTCGAGGGAAGTGTTCCATCCCTTTCTTGAGAGGAAACTGAAACTTTATATTACCCTCTTTCATGTAAATGGCAGCACCAACGGTGCGCAAAAAGGGACGTCCCAAAATAATTGGAGAAGAAGGATCACATTCAATATCCATAATAGTGAAATCAACGGGCACATAATTATCATTGACAACAATAAGAACATCATCGATCCTCCCCAAAGGTTTCTTTATGGAAGAATCAACGAGACGAACACCAAAAGAACAAGAATCATAAGGTTTCAATTTAAGCATATCATATATCCTTTTGGGCATAACAGAGGTACTAGCACCAACATCACATAATGCATAACAAGAGAAGTCATTCAAATAAATTTTTATCATAGGATCCCAACCATCTTCTAGCTTTCTAGGTATGGAGGCTTCTACTCTAAGTTTCTCCTCCCTAGATTTGATGAGAGCATTAGTGATATGCTCTGTGAAGGCAAGGTTAAGCGTGCTAGTGCGGGGATCTCTAGACATCTTGCGAAGGAAATCAATAACTTCGGTAAGAGTGCAATTATCAAAATCAAGGTCACGAGCATCAAGTAAAGTAGTAGTGGTGTCCTTAAGGTTCACTTGTTTGGTAGCTTCTATAGTCATAGCATCACCATTAATAGGTCCATTGGGACCAGGAGTACATTGGGTGCTAAGAGTGTGAACATCCTCAATAACTTGGATAGTAGCAACAGTGTGGTGGGTAGGAAGGCTCTTAATTCTTTCCTCTTCCTCCCTTTCTCTAGCCCATCTTTCTTTTAGCTTAGCCATCATCCTAATATTTTCATTAATTTGCACTTGAGTAGCATTAATAGGGATGACTTCCCTCTCCTTGAGAGGAGAAGTTTCAATTTTTAGCAATTTTACCTCATTGGCTAAGTGGTCTACCTTAAAAGAAAGATCATCTAGTTTATGTAGTTTCTCTTCTACATTCTTATTAAAGGCTTTTTGGGTAGTGATGAAATCTCTAAGCATGGTCTCTAGTTTAGTATTGGAGTTCTTGGTACTAGGATAAGCATTGTTGTTCCCATAAGAGTTAGAGGGGAACGGTCTAGAATTGTTACCAAAGTTACTCCTATAAGCATTGTTGTTAAAATTGTTTCTAGAGATAAAGTTAACATCTACTTGTTCTTGAGCAATCAAAGAATTTAAAGGAACATCACGAGGATCAACAGTAGATTGCTAGTAGAGACATGATCAAGTCAACTTTTTCATTGAGGGAGGAAATCTCCTCGACAGAGTTTACCTTCCTACCTGTTGGAGCGCGTTCGGTGTGCCATTGGGAATAGTTGGTCATCATCTCATCGAGAAGCTTTGTGGCAGCATCAAGTGTAGTTGACATAAAAGTTCCTCCCGCGGCCGAATCTAACAAGTTCCGCGAGGTAAAGTTCAAGCCTGCATAAAAAGTTTGGATAACCATCCAAGTAGTCAAACCGTGAGTAGGGCAGTTCTTGATAAGAGATTTCATACGTTCCCAAGCTTGGGCAATGTGTTCATTATCCATTTGTTTAAAATTCATTATGTTACTTCTAAGTTGGATAATTTTAGCAGGTGGATAGTATTTTCCGATAAAAGCATCTTTGCACTTGTCCCAAGAATCTATGCTATTTCTAGGCAAAGACTGAAACCAAATTTTAGCTCCTCCTCTCAAAGAGAAAGGAAAAAGCTTAAGCTTAACAATATTACCATCTATTTCTTGGTACTTTTGCATATCACAAAGTTCAACAAAGTTGTTCAAGTGTAAAGCAGCATCATCTCCAGCACCGTAGAATTGTTCTTTCATAACTAAGTTCAGTAAAGCAGGTTTAATTTCATATGAAGGTGCTGAAGTGGCAGGTGTAGTGATATGTGTGCTGATAAAGTCATCGTTGTTGTGACTAGTGAAGTCACACAACTTGGTGTTCTCGGTGGAACCCATAGTAGCAAGCAAGCAAGATAACTATTTTTGTGATTTTCGATAAAAGGAACTAAAGCAAAAATGAAAGGTAAACTAACAAGACTAAAAAGCAAAGGTAAAAGATAGCATGCAACTCCCCTATCCTGAAGAGTGGAGTCCCCGGCAACGGCGCCAGAAAATACTCCTTGATGGGCCTCGAACCCTCGTTGGTTACCCCAAGTGGAAGGTGTAAGATGCAGTAAGTAGAAGTGTTTTCCCCTAGCAAAGATGCCAAGGATCGATTCCCCAGAGACTCCTAGGTTCAACAAGTAGGTGTCAATTTCTACGACGCCAGATTAGTAGCAACCAACGTGGACCTGCACACAGATACAAATAACTTTGCTCCCAACGAGTACAGAGAGGTTGTCAATCTCTCCGGCCTTGTAGTTCACAAAGGATTAAAAGCAATGATAGTAGTGATCGATAGTTTTTGCGATAGTAGGTAAATAACGAAAAGTAAATAGTGGATGTGATCAATGATGGTAATATGGACCGGAGTCTCATGATGTTCACTAGTGATGTCTCTCTCCCAAAAGACGATAAAAAAGCTATGTGAGGTAAACAAATTACAGCTGGGCAATTGACAGGACCACAAACGCAAACCAATGCTGACTACATTGCAAGAAAGGTTGAGGTTCAAAGCATGGGCGGTACGCCAAAGTAAGTAGACCGAAATCCATCAATATCTACTACTAATCATCCACCTTGAGATATCTATCCAGAACATCTCGCTGGTATTAAGTTGTGAGTCCCACCCATAGTGTAAACTCAATGCAACAGACAACTGCATTAAAAGAACTTTGCGTAAAGTAAACAATCCTTGCACCCGCGGGCACAAGCACTGTTGTTTCCCCCCTTGTGGCAATAGCACATCCCCTAGACTCATGTTTCTGTCACTCAAGCTAGTCATCGAGGGGCATGAACCCACAATCGAGCATAACGTTCCCTCTTGGAGTCACTACCTACTACTCGGGCAAAGCAATAAGTAACAACGGAGAACATGCAAGAATTACTTATGAACTAAAATATAAAAGAGGTGAATCAAATATATTACTCAAGTTCAATCTGAACATAATCTCATAATCCATCAGATCCCAGCAAACTCAACATAGCAACAACATAAGGATTACATAGGTGCCTCGATCATGTAGGGCAGCTCACGAGGACTAATTAGTGAAGCACAAGAACGGGAGGAGAACATCACATAGCTACTGGTCATGGACTCATGATCCAAGGGAGACTACTCACGAGTTATTCGGGAGGCGTCCATGGTGGTGGAGAAGCTCCCGGTGGTGATCCTCCCCTCCGGCAGGGTGCCGGGAAGAGTTCTCCTGGTGCTCCCGATCTTGGAAGCGGCGGCAGCGGCGGAACAGAGATGGGATCGCGAAAAGAGTTCCTGTTCTGAGGGTTTCGGAGGTCCCTCTAAATATATGCCAAAGGGGGGCACCGGACGGGCTTCGGGGGGCCCAGGCGCCCCCCCGGCGCGGCCCGGGGGGGAGGGCGCCGCCAGGGCGCCTGGAGCCCTGGTGGCCCCCCAGGCTGCCCTTCGGACGCAGTGTTGTTTCCGGATCGCTGATTTTTTATATAATTTTTCTGGATTTTTCTGGGCAGTTCTCGAAACGTGAAAACCTGAAATACAAAAACAGGCGAAAACAGAAACTGGCACTGGGGTGCACTGGATTAGTAAGTTAGTCCAAATATGATCAAAAGCTTATGGAAGTGTATGAATATCATAGCAATATCACCCAAAAGTGGCATGGAGCAAGCAGAAATTATAGATACGTTTTGGACGTATCAGCAACCAATGCATACAGAAGAGGAGAACGCCTCAGGAGGAGCTGAACAAAGTGCAGGAGGGGCTGCACCTCCCCTAGACACGGTGGTGGTTAGCCAGGGCAGTCAACTTTCAAACAAACGCCTGTCGGTCGAGAACGCCATGAGCCAAACAACAGACTTATCGGCTGGAAAAGCAAGAGATGCTCTGGCGCTGGTGATCGGAGGGGAACAACCTGCGGTGCCTCCACTCCCACCAGTGTATGTATCCCCTGGGAAAGAACACAAGCGACCGAAGAAGGTGGGAAAGGAAGATTCTTCAGATCATGGTGGGTCACTGAAGTTCAAGGAAGATAGCGGGAAGGAGAAAACAACAATTGCACCATCGGCGGTCTCCTCTGAGGAGTGCCGCCGGGCACAATGAGTATCCTAGCTTGGAACTGTCGCGGCGCGGGCAAAGCGGCGACAGTTCGAGAACTTCGCGACTTCACGAATAATTTTGCCCCTACCCTCTTTTGTATTGTTGAGACTCAGATTGATAGATCAAGGGTAGAAAATTTAGCTGGAAGTATCGGTTATGACAATGGCTATGCTGTAAGTAGTCAAGGCAGAAGTGGAGGACTAGGGCTGTTTTGGAATAATCCAATAAAAATTGAGGTTCTTGGTTTTTCTGAATACCATATAGACTACTCTGTAGAAGAGCCAGGGTGCGATCCGTGGAGGATGACACTATTTTATGGAGAAGCGCAGACCCATATGAGATATAAATCCTGGGATGTTTTGAAGGGAATCAGTAATTTGAGCGACCTCCCATGGGTGTGTATCGGGGATTTTAACGAGGTGCTACATCTAGAGGAGCATCAGGGAATAGGCGAGAGAAGCAATGCTCAAATCCAAGGATTCCGAGACGCTGTTGATGTGTGCATGTTAATGGATATAGGCTACCAGGGCCACTTTTGGACTTTTGAAAAAAAGGTTGTAGGGGGAGCTATACTCGAGTTCGTTTAGATCGATCCCTGGCCTCGGCTGAATGGACTGAAAGATTTCCAAATGCATGTGTAACACACTTAACAACTGTTACGTCGGATCACTGGCCCATTTTGCTGAAATTCCAAGGGAAGGAGACACCAAAACACAAGAGGGACTTTAAGTACGAGCTAATGTGGGAAACTCACGAGGAGTGGAGTGATACAATTAGGTCTAGCTGGGATGGAGACCAGGTGGAGTTTATGGCAGATTTGAGAGAGAAATTGAAGCGAGTATCGAAGCAGCTGGTCTCTTGGAATAAAAACACCTTCGGATCAGTAAGGAAGGAGATCAAAAGCTTAAAGCTCGAGCTTGACCGTCTGCGCAAAGACCCAACATGGTCAGGGCCATCACGCATTGAACTGAAGATCAATGAGAAACTAATTGAGTCATATCATAGGGAGGAAATTATGTGGAGGCAACGATCGAGGGTCGAGTGGCTCTCGGTAGGCGACCGAAATACACGTTTCTTTCACCTTAGGGCAAGTGAGAGAAGGAAGAGGAATATGATTAAGGCTTTGGCAACATCGCTATGTGTGATGACAGAGAACCAGGCCGAACTAAAAACTATGGTGACAGATTTCTATAAGAGTCTATACACGACAGAAGGGGTAACTAGGGTGGAGGCAGTATTAGCAAATGTCCCGGTGAAAGTAACGGATCAGATGAACGACACTCTCCTAGTGCCATACACAAATGAGGAAGTTAAAACTGCTCTTTTTCAAATGTTTCCGATAAAGGCGCCGGGACCCGATGGGTTCCCAGCCCACTTCTATCAACGGCATTGGGACATCTGTGGGGATGAAGTTACCAAGGCAGTCTTGAGAATAATCAGAGGGGAGGAAAGTGCTGCATGTGTAAACGATACCGTATTGGTTCTTATTCCGAAGGTACTGAACCCTACCTTACTTTCCCAGTTCCGCCCTATAAGCTTGTGCAATGTAATGTAAAAAATTGCTTCCAAAGTAGTTGCAAACAGGCTCAAGGTTATCCTCCCAGACATCATATCTCATGAACAATCAGCTTTTGTGCCTGGCAGATTGATCACAGACAATATCATATGTGCATATGAGTGCCTGCACTTCATGAAAAGAAGCAAAGCTAAATCAAACAGTTTCTGTGCACTGAAGTTAGACATGATGAAAGCCTATGATAGATTGGAGTGGCCATACCTTCGAGCTATGATGGAGAAACTGGGATTTGCACATTCCTGGGTTGATATAGTGATGGACATGGTACAATCTGTATCCTTTTCAGTTATTTTTAATGGTGAGAAGCTAGAACAGTTTCATCCCACCAGAGGCATTCGACAGGGGGACCCAATCTCCCCTTACCTTTTCTTCATTGCAGCAGAGGGCCTTTCGTGCCTTTTAAGATCCAGTTCTCAGTCGTCTAGTTTGGAAGGGATTAAGGTGGCACCGATAGCTCCGGCTATCAACCACCTCCTTTTTGCTGACGACAACCTTTTGCTTTTCAAGTCAAGTGCTGAGGGGGCTGCGAGGGTATCAGTCTTATTGGAGACATATTGTAATGCTTCAGGTCAGAGGATAAACAATGAAAAATCCTCAATATTCTTCAGCAAGAGATGTCCACAAACGGTGAAAGAAGAGGTCAAACAGATCCTGAATGTCACAAACGAGTCCTTGAGTGAAAGGTACTTGGGCATGCCCACAGACGTTGGTCAATCAAAAATGGGTACCTTCAAATACTCGAGGGACAGAATTTGGGACAAGGTAAGAGGATGGATGGAAAAACTTCTTTCAGTTGGAGGAAAAGAAGTGCTCATCAAATCAGTGGCGCAAGCCATTCCGGTTTACTCAATGGCATGTTTCAGATTACCAAGAGGCCTATGTGAAAACATTGCTTCCATAATTCGGCAATTCTGGTGGGGGAGTAAACAAGGAAAGAGGAAACCAGCTTGGGTATTCGGGGATGTTATGACGCAGCCAAAGTGTCTTGGGGGCATGGGCTTTAGGGACATGGAGATATTTAATCTTGCTCTGTTGGCTCGTCAGGCATGGAGGCTACTAACTGAACCAAATTCTCTTAGTGCAAGAATTCTAAAAGCGGTTTACTTCCCAAATACAGACTTTCTCGAAGCAGAACTAGGCAATCATCCATCGCAAATTTGGAGGGATGTCCTAGATGGGCAAGACATCTTAAAGCAAGGCATAGTTAGACGGATTGGGAACGGACAGACAACAAACATATGGAGAGACAACTGGCTGCAGAGGTCGGGACCTTTCAGACCGATAACTTCTCTTATTCACAACCCGCCCGAGCTCGTGTCTGAGCTTATTGACACAACCACATCATCATGGAAGGAGGAGCTGATCCGAACTACCTTTGTGCCGTTTGATGCAGAAGCTATCCTGTCCATACCGATTTGCACAAGGGTTGTTGATGATTTTTGGGCCTAGGCAGCCGAGAGAAACGGCAGGTTTTCAGTGAGTTCTGCATATCGGATGATAATGACCAAAAAAGAGGACCGATGGAACTGGATAGAACAAAACCCTGGGGGCTCGACAATGAGATCGAACCGTGGGGACTGGGCGATGCTATGGCACACCAAGGTTCCTTCAAAATTCGGGGTTTTTCTATGGCGGCTGGCGAGGCATTCTATACCGACGGCGGACCTCTTACATCATAGGCACATGTCAGATTCTCATCTGTGCTCATTGTGCGGGAGGGAAGATTCATGGAGGCATGCTCTCCTAGAGTGCACGATGTCTAGATGCATATGGACGCTCTCGGAAGAAGAGGTTGTGCAGCAACTTAGTATGAACACAAACCCTAATGCTAAAAACTGGCTAATGGAGATGCATGATCAACTATCACAAGAGCATTTTGTCCTGATGGCGGTGACACTTTGGGCTACATGGAAGGATCGACGCAAGGCGATCTATGAGGGTGTTTTCCATAGCCCCCAAGGAACGAATCAATTTATCCAAGCCTTTATAGCTGACTTGCAGATCATCGCAGGTGTGGGAAGGGGTCACGGAAAATAGCAACCAGTGCGACCTCCTAACCGATGGATAGCACCACCCAACCAATGTGCCAAGATTAATGTAGATGCGGCTGTCAGGGCCAACCAAGGATACAGAGTTGCTGCTTCAATATGCCGTGATCAAAATGGCACGTTTCAAGGAGCCTCTGATCTTGTGGTCAGGGGAATCAAGGATCCGTCAACACTCGAAGCATTAGCAGTCAGGGAGGCGTTAGCGCTCGCAGATGATCTTAATATTCGGAGAATTCACGTTGCCTCTGACTGTAAAGTGGTAGTAGACGACATCAAGAGCAAATCGCCAACTACATATGGAGCAATTCTACATGAAATCATAGACCACAACTACTCGTTTATTTCTTGCAGTTTTGTCCATGAGTTTAGGAGCTCGAATATTGAGGCTCACAATCTAGCGAAGCATAGTTTGAAGTTGGGGGTTGACCGCCATGTGTGGTTAGGCAACCCTGGAAATCTCTCTGTTGTACCTCTGAACATTGGCACAAGTTAATAAAGCTTCGCGGGATTGTCTAAAAAAAAGTAGTTCTTGTTAGTCCGAGTGGCTAGTAGTTCGTGATAATACAGCAGTCGGTCTCTGGTTCAATTCCTGGTACGCGCACGTTTCGTTTTTCGTGCAATATTTTTTTCGTCCCGCGGTAGAACTAGATGGGCCGACCCAGTCAGATCCTTACCTGTGCGTCAGACCGCCAATTTGACGCAAAGCGCGTCAAATAGGGGCTCCCCAATTTGTTGTTGTTTCACAGAGGCGAGTCTCGTCCTCCCGCGACTGGGCCGACACATTAGAGCAATCTGTAGCGGATGGGCAATGTAGGGCGCTCAGGTCGAGTCACCGCTGTAGCTGTTGTTATATTGTTTTTTGCTCTTTCGCTTGGAAAAAAGATGGAAAATATTTTTAAAATCTTAAAAGATTGTTTTTGAAAAAGTGCAAAACTGATTTTATTTTTAAAAACAAAGACACATTTTAATAAGGTGGAATATTTTTCTGGAGTGCACAATTTGTTTCAAATTTGGCAAACTTTTATAAAAAGAGTGAACTTTTTAAACATAAAAAAACAGTTTTGAAAATATATTTTTAATACAGAAACAAATTTTCATAAATTTATTTTTTTCAAAAAAAACTATTTTTTTGGTAAAATAAAAATAAGTAATTCCTTTAAAGAAATAGTGAGTTTGCTATGTATAAATGGGCTAGCCCTTATACATGCATGGCTAGCTCTTCTGTCTGCGAAGGCTGCCAATTTAATGTTGAATGTGTCAAATTGGATTTGCCTTCTTGTTGACGTTATTCTTTCATAGTAGTACTACTTACCGTCCAAGTTTTTCTTATTAAGAAATAAAGTACAGGCGCGGATGTTCGAACACATGCATACAGTCACCCTATAAATGTGTGCACGCATCCCCACAACTATGAGCAATTTTGAGAGATTCGGTCGATAGGTTGTAGAATTAACGAAGTCACCACATCTTGCTACCTATGCAAACATCACCTCAAGGAATATTTAGATTTTATGACACAACAAAGCGGTAAACTTGAGGTTTGATCCCTTGTGTGCTAATAAAGGTACCATTGCCCGAGTGCGGCGCTTGGGTGCTCAGGCTCATCTGCATTCGGTCAAAAAAAAACTATTTTCTTAAAGAAAATATCTTTTTTTTGTGGTAGATAATTTGATGCGTGATGTTCGTTTCAATTTTTAGATCATTTAAATATCTAAGCAGCTCTCAGCAAAAAAGACAAATCGTGTCAGAACAGTGCGTGAACATAAACATTTTTACAAACCCCGAAATTGTCTTTTTGCCAAGAGCTGCTTAGAAGTCCAAATGATTTAAAAATTAGAGTGAACCTCACGTACCAAATTATCTATCATAAAAAAAATTCACCCTTGATGAGACCCGAACAGATGATATTCCACATGTCACAGCAGAAAAAAACGATATCCTAACGGCACCATTCTCAGAAGAGGAGGTGCGAGCTGCGGTGTTCCAAATGGAACATAACAAAGCTCCAGGCCCTGATGGTTTCCCCGCAGAATTCTATCAGAATTTCTGGGATATCATCAAGTCTGACCTTTTGGAGTTGTTCAATTGTTTTCATGCCGACCGACTTGACCTATTCAGGCTTAATTTTGGCGAGATTGTATTGTTGCCGAAGATTAAGGAGGCCGAACGGATTCAATAGTTCAGACCCATATGCCTCCTTAATGTCAGCTTCAAGATTTTCACCAAAGTGGCGACGAATAGATTAAATTCGGTAGCTGACCATGTTGTCCGTCCATCTCAAACAGCTTTCATGCAAGGAATGAACATACTCGATGGTGTAGTAATCCTACATGAGACCGTCCATGAGATGCACCGGAAAAACATGAGTGGAGTAGTTTCCAAAATAGACTTTGAAAAAGGTTATGACAAGGTCAAATGGTCTTTCCTCCAACAGGCCCTAAGGATGAAAGGCTTCTCCGATAAATGGCGCAAGTGGATCCAAAATTTTGTAACTGGAGGTAGTGTGGCCATCAAAGTCAATGATGATGTCGACCATTACTTTCAGACAAAAAAAGGACTATGACAGGGTGACTCCATATCACCAATGTTATTTAACATTGTGGCTGACATGTTGGCTATTCTGATTGAGCGCGCCAAGCAGGACGGACAGATTACAGGAGTAGTACCACATCTAGTGGATGGCGATCTCTCTATTCTGCAATATGTCGATGACACAATTCTCTTTATGGAACATGACCTAGACAAGGCTAGAAACCTGAAACTTCTGTTGTCAGCGTTTGAGCAAATGTCGGGTCTTAAGATTAACTTCCATAAAAGTGAATTGTTCTGCTTTGGAGAAGCCGTTGAGGCAGCGGCCGATTATGCTGACTTTTTTGGTTGTGCAATGGACAATTCCCAATTAAATATTTGGGAATACCAATTCATTATCGGCGTCTCACCATTGCGGAGTGGAAGCATGTAGAGGAGCGGCTAGAGAAACGCTTGAGCAGTTGGAAAGGCAAGTTGCTCTCAGTTGGAGGACGATTGGTTTTAATAAACTCTGTCCTCACAAATATGGTTCTCTATATGCTTTCGTTCTTCCAGCTCCCAAAAGGGGTCTTGCAAAGACTGGACTATTTTAGGTCCAGGTTCTTTTGACAAGGAGATGGTGAAAACAAAAAATATAGGCTGGCCAAATAGAGCGTGGTTTGTAGGCCGAAAGACCAGGGTGGCCTCGGTATTCATGACCTTCAGATCAAGAATGAGGCCCTACTTAGTAAATGGTTGTTCAAACTTCTTACTGAGGATGGTGCTTGGCAAACCATGTTGCGCAATAAGTATATAGGCCAAAAGGCAGTGTCTCGGGTATTTTGGAAACCTGGAGACTCACACTTTTTGGCCGGCCTAATGGCGGCAAAGAAACATCTCTTTCGCTTTGGGTCTTTCGCGATAAAGGACGGGTCGGAGATTCGTTTTTGGGAAGACATCTGGCTAGGCACCGCTAGTCTCCGAGAACAATACCCAGCCTTATATAACATTGCACGCGATAAGAATACTACTATTGCGCAAGTGCTCAGCTCATCCCCGCCAAATATTTCGTTCATGCGGGATTTGATTGGCACCAGACTTATGTCATGGAATAATCTCTTGTCCCGTCTGGATTCGATTAACCTGACACATGGTCGTGATGTGTTTCGCTGGAACCTTACTACATCGGGATCTTTCATGGTAGACTCTATGTATCGTGCACTCACGCATTCTGAGGTACCGGTGAGTAATAACAAAAAAAATTGGAAAGCGAAGATACCACTTAAAATCATAATATTCATGTGGTATCTCCGTAGGGGAGTTGTGCTAACAAAAGATAACCTCGCAAGACGCAACTGGTCGGGAAGTAATAAGTGTTGTTTTTGTATTCATGACGAGACAATTAAACACCTCTTTTTTCACTGTAAGTTTGCGCGTTCTACGTGGTCGGTCATCCAAATAGCGTCAAATTTGAAACCACCCACAAGTGTTGCCAATATTTTTGGTCATTGGCTGGACGGTATTTCAAATAGGTACAAAACGCTAATTAGGGTGGGAGCGTATGCCTTACTATGGTCGCTTTGGCTCTGTAGAAATGATGTTGTTTTTAATGACAAAAATGCTTCTCCTTTGCAGGTTATTTTCCGTTGTACGCACTCGCTTCGTATGTGGTGTACGCTACAACGAGCGGAGTATCAACCGTTGTTCAAGGCGGTGTGTACGCTGTTGGAGGAGGTGGCTACGGAGGTTTTTACCCAACATGGGTGGCAGCATAATCTCCGGATCGGTCCACCATCTGTTTCGACATAGGCATAGTGTCGGTCTATGGACTCTACTGTTGCTGAATTGTCGGTCTTTTATCTTTCAGTTTATCAGACTACTGGTGTTTGGCTGTGTGCATCCTAATTATGCAGAGGCTGGGTGACACTTTTAATGCTTTGTATCACTTTGATGCTACATTTTGAGATAATAAAAGCGCCCTTTATCGAAAAAAATCTATCATAAAAATGATTTTTTAATTTTCAAGTATTTATTTTATTTCTTTTCGTCTGGGCGTGCGCAACTGAGCCTGGGCTCAGAAGTGGATTACTGTCATTGCTCATTAGCCAACCATAGATAGATTGGTTCTCCTCCCAGGCCAAAGAATTGAGCGGCAAATTTGACTATTTTGACCTGTTGTTGCAATCAATTCACAGAATGAACTGTCTGCGAAACTATTTCACAGCCATAACCTTTTTGTGTAGCGCCCGTCACGACGGCGCTGCATCCTACTGTGCAGCGCCTGCCTCGGAGGTGTTGCACGCCTGTCCACCGTGGCAAGTCCCCTGGCCCGCACCCGGCCGTGCAACGCCTCCCACACAGGCGCCACACAGTGTAATGTGCAGCGCCTCCGAGCCAGGCGCTGCACTATCACTTATCCAATCGCCGCGCGCAGGCTCAATCCCCATCCCTTGCAGTTACCACGGCGGCTGCTGCATCCTCTCCTCCCCTTCTCTCAATCTCAATCCCAAAAAGCTTCAAATCTGAGGGTTTTGTCCGTGGATTTCTTCCCCCTTCGATCCTACAAGTTACACTCCTCCGATCCCCTTCTTTATATCCATACATTTTCTCTTTTTTGAAAGATTTGTGTAATCCTTTTTTTGATTAGATTAGAATATGCATATGTGGGATTTGTGATTTGTAGATGATTTATAAGATATATGTAACCTTAGTGTAGTTAGTATGTATTGAAAAAAAACTCTTCTATGTTGGAAACCTACATTATGTTAGATGGTATTAGATGTTATTTTAGATGAGTTAGATGAATTTAAGAGAGGGGAGGATGATGTTAGTGTAGTTTGTATTCAAGTAACCTTAGTGTAGTTAGTATGTATTGAAAAAAAAACTCTTCTATGTTGGAAACCTACATTATGTTAGATGATATTAGATGTTATTTTAGATGAGTTAGATGAATTTAAGAGAGTGGGAGGATGATGTTAGTGTACTTAGTATTAAAGTAGGCTTAGTTTAGTTATTTTGTATTCATATGATGATGTTATTTATATGGTTTGAGAAAAAAACATTTTTTCAAATTTTGCATGTAGTAGCCGTAGTTTTGTTTTTGTGTATTCAAAAGTTAATCGTGTTTAATACCTTTTTCAAAATTTTTCAAATGGTTAGGATGATGGATTGGCTTCTCGATGATCACTGGGACAAACAACACCGGTCTTATGCTATGTCCGTGGATCAACGGGTAATAATGAAAGTTGCCGGTGTTAATTATTTCGTTATTTTTCAAACACATACCCCAGATTTAATGATTTATTTGTTTTGCTTGTAGGAGCTTGCACCTCTGAAGCTTCGGGCTCACAGAGTCAACCTTGGGTGGATGCGCTATGATGTGCGCTACACACCGTATGTTAGGGAGACATGACTTCTCCCTTTCATTCAGTTGGTCAGCCGGTCGACGCCACCCAACAATGCTCCGGCACTCACCGCGCTCATTGATCACTTGAGGCCGGAGACGCACAGTTTCCATCTGCGGACCGGGGAGATGACGGTGACGCTTCAGGATATAACAATGATCACCGGTCTTCCTGTCGATGGCATTCCTTTATGTATGAGCACTGATTCAGATGGGTGGCGCGAGCAGATGCATGCCCTTATCGGCATGGTTCCTCCAGAGCCTCAGGAACCAGAAGTTGAAGGCAAGAAGAAGGAAAGAGTCGCAGCCGGTGCCCCTTACACTTGGATTACTACGCACTTTGGTACTTGCCCTGTGGAGGCTGATGAGGACACGGTAAAGACACATGCTCATGTCTACATGTCGTATGTTATATCCAGGACTGTTTGCTGATGGCACAGGCAAGAATGCTCCATGGATGTGGCTGAAGGCGTTGACCGTCTTCGATAGCAAATGGAGTTGGGGTTCGGCGACACTGGCTTACTTGTATAGACAGGTATGAAGTTGTTCATATTTCACCTCATTGGTACATGCTGAATGCGATCTTGCTTTTAATTCAATCATGTTCCTTTTTATGTGCAGTTGGACGAAGCCAGTTGCAGGCTATCTGGAGGTATCGGTGGTTGTTTGCTCGCACTTTCCATATGGAGCTGGGAGCGTTTGCCGGTTGGACGACCGAAGAGCGTGAAGTACGAGCCTTGGGACGAGAAACAGGACCCACTACGGCTCCCCACTTGGGCTTACAGCTGGGATGTGTTAAATGAGATGACGGATGATCCATCGGTCATGTACAAGCTCTATACGAGCGAGATGGACGCGATCACAGCTGAGCAGGTGAGTCGATATTGCATAAGTTATTATCATGCTTATATCTTAACTAGATATCAATTTTGCATTTTATCCCCTTTTGCAGGTTGTATGGGAACCGTATGGAAGTGGAGAGAGTTTTGTAAACCCTATAGAGTTCGCGCTGAATCCGATGTGCACTAGGGATAGGGAACTCTGGCATATGCGGTGTCCACTCATATGCAACTGGGCGGTCGAGGTTCACCTGCCACATCGGGTGTACCGCCAGTTTGGTTTGTTCCAGACACACCCGCCAGAATGGGAGGACACGGACCGACAGCTACACGCGTAAGATATAACTAACCTTGAGCACCTAGCTGCTTGTCGGCCTCATCGTTGGTTCTAATAGTATGTTTATAACTTCCAAGTTGGATAGGAAAAAGCAGCGCAAGATCAAGGACTGGGCCAAGCATCACAGGAAGTATGTTGTGCAGTGGCAGTATAGTGTTGATCAAGCTAGGCGCAACAAAGAAGCCCCGCTTCATGAGCACTGCCCGTTTGCGTTCAACAACTATCTCACATGGTTCCTTGCAAGAACCCGTGTGGAGGTATGCATGCCGGCGTATGCTGAGGATATTTTGGAAGATCCCACCGTATTCGATGAGATTGCCCAGCACGAGTACAACGCATTAGTTCGGAAAGGAAACTCAGTGATCCCTGCAGGCCCAATGATGAACTTTGTGGTACTTGCCCTTTACTCTTTTCCATTCGCACTATTTACATCTTCGCTTGCCTAACACGTTAATACCATTTGTGTTCATAGCGTGCCCAGATCAAGAAAGCAGCTGATGAGACCGACAGTATATTGGAAACAACCCCGGCTGGCAAAGACGATGGTGAAGGTGCCCTTCGAGCATTCCTTAAGGTTCACATCTCTTTCAAACTAGCACTTAACATGTGTTGGTACGTTCGTTGTCTCATTCACTTGTTCATGTTGCAGCGCCAGGGCCAAAAGTTAAGGCGGCTATCTAATCTTTTCGGTTGTCGTGACCCCGAGTATGTATCACCAGAATGTTCTCGGTCTGCGACACCATCAGATCCCATTTCTGGCGATGCTAATCCTTTGAATGATGAGGATGTGGGTGTGGTCACCCAAGAGGTATGGCATTGCTAACTACATGCTCACGCTACGGTTGTTGTTGCATTGGTAACTACATGCTCACACACGGTCTTTCCTTAACTTTTGTTGATGCATAGGCTCCTAATGATATGGTCTTGGGGAAGTACAAGGCTCGTTCTGCAATCAAGTTAAAGCCTAGGAGGGAATACAAGAAATACACACCCGAGGACTTTACCCAGAAAGGCAAAAGGACGATCGAAACCTCGCGGATGGCGGCTTTGGATGACTATTTGGATGACGATGAGGATGAGGAGGCGGAGCCGGAGCCGGAGCGGGTTCCTCTTCCTAGGAAGGTCAAGAAGACATGTGTGAAGAGGGGAGCAGGAGTCAGCAAGCGCGGAAGGAACTAGTCATATTTCTATATGTGTCTCTTTTTGTAATGTCGAACGCTATGTTGATAGTAGCGTCAAACGCTATGTTGGACTTGTGTCTCTATTTCTATATGTGTTGAACTTGTCGTATTTCTATATGTGTTGAACTTGTCTATATTTCTATATGTGTTGAACTTGTCTCTATTTCTATATGTGTTGAACTTGTCTCCATTTCTATATGTGTTGAACTTGTCTATATTTCTATATGTGTTGAACTTGTCTCTATTTTTATATGTGTTGTGAACTTGTCTCTATTTCTATATTTGTTGAACTTGTCTCTATTTCTATATTTGTTCTACTATTCATCACATGTGTGGCGCCTAGCATCCAGGCGTCACACTGTACAGTGCAGCGCCTACCACACAGGCGCTGCACTGTATAGTGCAACGCCTGTGTGGCAGGCGCTGCACATGTCTCTATTTGTCTAGAGAGCAACAGAAGCTTCTGTTGTTCTCTGGAGACATATAGGCATGTGCAGCGCCTGCCACACAGGCGTTATGGATAACTGATAGTGCAGCGCCTGGCTCGGAGGCGCTGCACATTACACTGTGTGGCGTCTGTGTGGGAGGCGTTGCACGGCCGGGTGCGGGTCAGGGGACTGTCACGGTGGACATGCGTGCAACGCCTCCGAGGCAGGCGCTGCACAGTAGGGTGCAGCGCCGTCGTGACAGGCGCTACACAAAAATGTTATGGCTGTGAAATAGTTTCGCGGGCAGTTCATTCTGTGAATTGATTGCAGCAACAGGTCAAAATAGTCAAATTTGCCGAATTGAGCAGGTCTACCTCGACTTGCCAGTGGTCGGCTGACGTGACCATTTCGCTGTGGAGACTGGGAACCGTGTGGAACAGAGAGCTTGCCGGAGAAAGCGGTTCAGATGATACGGCCGACCTCCCCCGGGCGACGCCTTCTCCAGGGCCTCATGTACACCACTGACTCTGAGACAAAGCCGTGTGTGTGGTTTTTCCTGCCAATGGTGCATATACGTGTCCTTGCTGCATAAATCCACGGGAGGCGAAAGATGCCCGATGCTCCCCTGTCAAATCCATCCTTGTCCATGGCCCTCGCTTTAGTATCTCTCTTCGGTGTTGGTAATTAGGCGGCACCGTTCGGATTTGATGGAATCTGGAAAATATTCACCTCCGCTGACCGCGCGCTTAGGCTCGACACCGACGGCCAGCAAACTGAGGCACCTCGCCTCCCCCGGCCAGGCCGGTATTCGGCTTGCCTGCTCTCTCCTCATATTTTTATCAGTGTTCCCATTTCATTTTACGATTGTCATTTTCTCTTTTTTTCTAATCAAATAATTTCCTTTTTGATTTTTTTTTGAGAAACTTCCCCACCCCCTAATTTTAAGGGATGAGACCGAGCCTTATTTTATTTCAATCAAATCAAGCCACGTACGCGGGAGTACAGATGGGCACACGCGCGGGGAGTAGGCAAGTCTCGTCCGCTAGGCGCATGCATAGCGACCGATGTACTCCGGGCATAGCTTCTTGTGTCTTGCTAGATTTAGATGCACAACTGCACTGTACCACACACTGTTTTAAGTTGACAAATTTTCGTTTTTAACCGCCGGAAGATGTGTGAATCTTGCCGAAATTTATATTCGTGAGCTCGCTTTTTAGTTGCACATACAGAATCATTTAGAACCCAAACAGATGATGAATAAGTTAGTGCGCAAGACCAGTAAGAAAAAAAGTTGATGCCTAAAACATTTTTAGGGTAGGAGAAGGAAGATTTTTGGGCACCGCGGCTACTATTGCTTTTACAGATGATGTAAACATGATTTTCAAAATTTTTTAACCTTTCAATCATTTCATTGAACATGTTGGGGATGCCGGTGGCCGTGGCAACCGGGGATGGTGGCTTCCCATGTACGGGGGCGGGAAGGTAGTGGAAGTGGCCTTGGTTATTCAGTAGCTGCTACTTCCCTCGTTGAAGGGTTCATTGACGGCGGGGGATCAACCTCCTTCTTTTGGCCAGCTGCAACTGCCGACAGATGCTTCGGCGGCCTCTTACCGGCGGCAGCAGTCGACACGCGTGGCTTTGGGTAGCCTTGACGGCGATTGTGTGGTTGGGCGCATCCCCATCGGCCACAGTGGCTCAAAAGCTTGGCGGCGGATGGGCTTCGGCTTGTTCCAACCGCTACACTGGAACCATGACACGGCCTGTTGCACGTCCAACGGGAGCAGCGGTGATGTCAAAGCCACCACTGCAGACGGCGCGGACACTGCATTGGGCGCGACCGGCGCAGGCGGTGCGGTCGTCGTGCCTACTACGACGGGAGCGGACGGTGGAGATACTGGAGGCCGTCATCTTCCACGACCCTCCGGCCAAAATAGCAATGACGGCGCTGGAGGTGCGAGCACGCAACTTCCGCCCTTCAGCGCGATGGCGAGCGCGGCCACTGGAGCAACACCGCCCGGTCAAGCGCGAGCCGAGATCCTCCTCCTACAGCGGCTGCAGCAGCGGGGTGGGAGACGACGTCGAAGCACATGCCGCGTCCATCACAAAATGGTGACGCGACCCCGAGCAGCGTTATTGACCATTCACAACATCGTCTGCACGACAAGACACCTGCGGCTCAAGTCCAAGATCCCCAGGCCCCGCTCCCGCAACGTCAACCTCTCATCACGACCGTGGCACAGCGGCAAGAACAAAACGGCGCTCCTGCTGGCTCTGCCAGGAGTCGAGCGACATCACGTGCTTCCCGCTCCAATATGCCTTCAACGGCAATGGAGACGATGGCGCGGGCCCAAATGCTATTAAACTTCCCTCCCGTACCGGACACGATGGATGAATGGAGAGCCACCATTCAGAGTCTGATTGGGTTTGCGGAGGCGAACAACTCTCAGCTGGCGGAGCCGTTCGGCTGACCGCAGACAGCACCAGGAGCTCAGACAGATGGCCATGTTGCGGGAGGTGCGCCTACTGTGTAGTGACCCCCACGACAACAACTCCAGCAACAACATCAGCGGCCTCAGCATTCCCAACGGGATGCAGGACCCGATGAAGCATCAATGGCTTCTTCGGACCCGCGGATGCGGCAGGACCAGCGGCAAGTGCTACAAGATAGACGAGCAGAGGATGCTCGCACCACCATTCAACGACGCCGAGAAGCGCGCAGTCAATCCGACAAGCACAACGGCCCAATCATCGACGAGCCTGCGCCCGCTATTGGCGGGTACCTACCTTACGAGGTTGGGTGCCTGATGTCTATCACACAACCTTCTTCTTGCAGACTCGTGTTGGGCCTCCAAGCGCAGAGTTTTGTAGGATAGTAACAATTTTCCCTCAAGTGGACGACCTAAGGTTTATCAATCCGTGGGAGGCGTAGGATGAAGATGATCCCTCTCAAACAACCATGCAACCAAATAACAAAGAGTCTCTTGTGTCCCCAACACACCCAATACAATGGTAAATTGTATAGGTGCACTAGTTCGGCGACGAGATGGTGATACAAGTGTAATATGGATAGTAGATATAGGTTTTTGTAATCTGAAAATATAAAAACATTAAGGTAACAAGTAGTAAAGATGAGCAAAACCGGTATTGCAATGCTTGAAAACAAGGCATAGGGTTCATACTTTCACTAGCGCAAAATGTCTCAACAATGATAACATAATTGGATCATATAAGAGTCCCTCAACATGCAAAGAAGAATCACTCCAAAGTTCCTATCGCGGAGAACATAAGATGAAATTACTTGTAGGGTACGAAACCACCTCAAAGTTATTCTTTTTGATCAATCTATTGGGCCATTCCTATAAGTGTCACAAACAGCCCTAGAGTTCGTATTAGAATAACACCACGTGACACGCATCAATCAACCCTAATGTCACCTAGATACTTCAATGTCACCACAAGTATCTGTGGGCTAATTATACGATGTGCATCACACAATTTCAGATTCATAATAATCAATCCAACACAAAGAACTTCAAAGAGTATCTCAAGATTTCTATCGGAGAAAGGAATATGACAACACGTACCAACACCTATGCCTAGCTATAAGCTCACAAGCATAACCCCTCCGTGTTCAACTCCCGAATCCCTATTCGGAAATTGACGGTCACGGAACACACGCTGGTAGTGTATTAGTATCATTGTGTCAAGTTATCTACAACCGGAATTAACAAGCTCCCATCTGCCACATAACCGCGGGCACGGCTTTCGAAAGTTCAAACCCTGCAGGGGTGTTCCAACTTGACCCATTACAAGCCCACGATCCGCGGAGTCGCAACTCCAAAGTGGGAAGACCCGAGTATCCTCGGAATCCCGTGCTCAAGATATACCGAGCTAAGGTAAGGCTAATCCAGCAAATCCTCCCGGCGTGTCGACACCCTGATCGTAGCCGCGCGTATCTAGGTCTCAGGACACGACCGGATGGGCGATCCCACGGGTTTTTACCAAACCTTGAGTTTCCTCGAGGTGGCCCCGCGTAACCCCCGTTTCGGACCAACACTCATGTGGAGCACTGGCCCGGGGTTGTTGATTAAGAAAAGGGTTTATAACTCCCTATGCAAGTTTAGTTTGTTATTAGTCAAATAGTACCAATGTTGGGATTTGCTGGAAAAGACTTAGCACATAGCGGTTTATCGAGGGGGTCCCATACACCCCAACCGTGTTAGGAACGCATAATCAAGGAACATAAAACCGGCTTATACGGATCCTAACGGCATGAGTGGAACAAAACACCAAGCAAAAGGCTTAGCCTTCCACCCTTGCCAATATATAGGTGATTTCATTTTAAAGCAATTATATAGTGTGATATAACCCAACCAAACTTCAACATGGAGCAAGCATCTTCACTTCACCTGCAACTAGCAACGCTATAAGAAGGGCTGAGCGAAGCGTACTTAGCCAAGCAACGGTTTGCATAGGTAGGGTGGTTAAACATGGCAATTGGTTACAAGTAGGAGGCTGACAAGAAGAACATGGGCATCGAGGCAAAACTAAAGATCGAGACTACTAGCAATAGACAAAGATAGTAATGTTATCGGGGTTCGGTCATCTTGCCTGAAGAGAAGAAGTTCGGATCGAAAGAAGGGTCCTCTTGCTCAAACTCGTTGGAAACCTCGTGCTCAACCTCGTTGGAAAACTCGTGCTCAACTTCCGGGTCTAAACAAGACAAACACACCAAGCACCAATCAACACGATGCAATGCGCACCCGAAAAACATGTATGCATGATGGATGCACTAGTGATGCACATGGAGCAGGGAAAACATCACTCAAGCAAAACACCTCAAAACAAGATAACAACCTGATATTATTAATCTACACAGAAAATCACCCAAGTTTGATATAAGAATCGCTGAAATCGGAGTTACGGGCTAAAAGTTATGCCCGAAACAAGATTTGAGCGAAAACTGCAAATTACAGCAACATAGCATCTTGGGAGCTCAAAATAAATAATCTACAGCACCCAAAAAGCATGGCAAAGGACTTGAACATAAACTAGATATAATGTACAGCAACTAGGTCCAAAGTGCACCCCCAACGGAGTCACGGATCACTAGCAATGATCTTGGACATATTGAACTTTGAAATAAAATTCTGGCAGCAGAATTTTATTGAAAGTTTGGAGCAAAAGATAAACATGCTACAGCCACTCAAATGGACATGTGAGGACATGGATGGAAAGACAACAATATATACTTCATGGAACAATTAAAATCCACCCCAAAACTATCATGCATTTTCCTAGAACATCACACGAACATGGCATCGGAACGTTACAGATTTCAGACTTAGTGAAATTTCACTAAGTCCTAAAACAGCAACATCATCATAGCATCAAAAAGAGCATGTTTAAGACACCTCGAAACTAAACATGGCAAAGGGTAAGCACCTCATCAAAATACATATGACGGTGATCCCGAAACACACAAGCATGCATCATTGTGGTGAACACAACGATTGCAACGAGCTCAACAAGATGGCATTTCATAACAAGTGAAAACACAACATGTGAACATGGCACTTTGCAACGATGATAGCAAGGAAACAATACATCTACCATGCAACCTATCACACACAACACGTAGTTCGTGGCAAGACGAACACGTGGACATGTCATTTGCTTCGTTTGGACAAACGAGCTAAAAGTTATCACAAGTCAAAGGTGGCATGAAAATAACACATAGCAGCAGTTTATATCATCATGCACTCTTGTAACAGCAAAACATGTGTCAAGATGACATCTAACATGCATGACTACAACAGGTAAAACGTAGAGGACAACTCCACGAACATCTGGACATATCACACGCTCAAAACGGAGCAACAGGTAAAAAGATACAGCAGGTCAAAGTATGGATCTCAGATTGACAGATCTGGGGATTTAGGAAAAAAAAACAACCTCAGGGATCTGGGGATGAACAGTGCGGGCC
>LR738715.1:195310477-195324440 GCA_902687465.1 Secale cereale | reverse complement strand
GAATTAAAATAAAAGAGGGTTTGCAAGACCCATATGCATGTTTTATTAGTTATTAGGCGAATAGTACCAATGTTGGGACTTGCTGGAAAAGACTTAGCACTTAGCGGTTTGTCAAGGGGGTCCCATACACCCCAACCGTGTTAGGAACGCATAATCAAGGAACATAACACCGGTTTATACGGTTCCTAACGGCATGAGTGGAACAAAACACCAAGCAAAAGGCTTAGCCTTCCACCCTTGCCAGTATATAGATGATTTCATTTAAGCAATTATATAGTGTGATATAACCCAACCAAACATCAACATGAAGCAAGCATCTTCAATCTTCACCTGCAACTAACAATGCTATAAGAAGGGCTGAGCGAAGCGTACTTAGCCAAGCAACGGTTTGCGTAGGTAGGGTGGTTAAACATGGTCATGGTTACAAGTAGGAGGCTGACAAGAAAGGCATGGGCATTGAGGCAAAACTATAGATCGAGACTCCTAGCAATAGGCAAAATAGTAATGGTATCCGGGTACGGTCATCTTGCCTGGGATTCCACAAGGGAGAGGAACGGATCCATGAAGACGGAGCAACATAGACGAGCGAAGCCTCACAACTCCGGAACGAAACCGAAGCTAACAAGAGAAGCAACCGGAAAGAAAGAAACAACACGGTAAACACACAAGCATAAACATGGCATACGATGCACATCCAAGTATGATGCATGTCCGGTTTAAATATGCATGGCATGGCAAAGTGCACAAACAACACTACAAGTTAAGTGGAGCTCAATATGCAACGAGTTGCATATTGACGAAACACCACATGTTATTTATTTAGTTGACTCTTGTTTGTTTACAAGACAAGATTAAATGTTGGTTAACATGGCAAGAGGTGAAGCATAAGTAAACTAACTATCTAGGCAATTTAAATGAGGCCGGAGAATAACAACAACATATCCGGAAAAACCCCATATGCATGTTTAGCAATTATAAGCAAACAACAATTCACACGTCTTATTGTTGTTAACATGATGCGGATGACATGATCAAGTTTTATGCAATTAAATTAAAAGGGAACAAGAGAGATATGAAGCACTTGTCACCGTGGTGGAAGAAAAGGGTGCCACGGCAACGATCCGAAATGATGCAAAGGCAACAACTCGGTTCCGATACTCGTTGAGAGACCGGTGCAAAAACAAAAGGTGGAGTGAACGAGTCAAACGAGATGAAGGTGGGGCGATCCCGTTACCGGGTTCCCACGAGTCGGCGACGAGGCAACCGAGGAACATGACAAACGGACGAAACGACACGAAGCACACACGGGAAACATTTCATACAACACGAGCAAGCATCACACGGGTCACGTCTCGGGGTTATACCTTCGGAACCAACGTTTCGGGGCGGTTCGAGATCGTAGAGGAAGAAGGCGTTCACGTGTCCGAAGAGGAAGAAGCCGTTCCGTAGAGGGAAGTAGTTGTTCCGTAGAGGTACACGTGTAGTCGTTCACATCCCGTTCGGAGAGGTACTTGCGGTCTCGGCGACGGTAGGGGTACACGCGACGGTAGTTGTTCACGTTCGAAGATGTACTCGTCATCGTAGCCGTTCGGTCGTCGTGGTACTTGGTCGTGGTACTTGTCGAAACCCGCATCGGATGTAGTCGTTCCCGTGCGTCAAGGTACTTGTCACGTCGTGGAACTTGCGTTTCTCCTTGTAGTCGTACACGGTTCTTGCGTAGAGGTACTTGTCTCGGCGATGAACTTGACAAAAACTCTGCTGGACCAAAACAAAACACGAAGCCGACGAAGAAGCACAACAGCAGCAGTCGGTCTTGGCGCTCGCGAGCAGCAGCAGGACGAAGTGGAGGCAGGGCCTCGTCGCGGTGGAGCTGCTCGGCAGGCAGAAGAAGTGCCTCGGCGGCGCTGGAAACGAGACAGGCGGCAGGCTGCTGCCTCGGCCGAAGGAGGACGGGGCGCGCTTGCGGGGCTTCGGGGCTCTGGTTCCTGGCCAGCCAGAGGAAGGCCACGGCGGGCGTCTGGCGATGCGGGCGGCTCGAGGAGTCTCGACGAGGGGCGCGTCGAAGGGAGGCCGCAGGAGGGAAGATGGGGCGCGGACCCTGGCCGAGGCGCTCGGGCGCACAGGGCGGCGGCCTGCGAGCTGGAGGGCGCGTCGGTTCGGCCTTGGGGCGCGCTGGCGCGGAGGGGCGAGGGAGGATGCAGCGGCGCGCGCGGCCTGCAGTGGCCCGTGGAGGCGAGGAGGAAGGCGCTCGGGCGGAGGAGGAGAACGGAGGCGGAGCGAGGCAGGGAGGCGACTTCCTGGCGGGCGCGCACGAGATGGCGCGGCCATGGCGACGGGAGGCGCGGGATCCAGCGGGGAAGGAGGACGGGCTCCTGGTCGACCGGGCCAGAGGCGAGGTGATGGCGACGAGAAACGCTGAGCGCTCGAGGGAGAGGCAGAGGGGCGATCGGGGCACGAGGGGTTCGATGCGGGAGGTGAGTGCGGCGGCGTGCGGGAGAGAGGGAGAAGCGAGCGAGGGAGAGGAAATCGGGGATCGGTCCGGCTAGGGTTCGAGACGAACTGGGCCGTGGGCCGGCTGAGGAATTGGCAGGCTAGGTAGAAGGGGGAGTTCGGGCCTAGAGGGAGAGATGGGCCAGGAGGCTGAGGAGAAGAGCAGGTGCGGCTGGCCCTGCAGCCTAGCTCTTTCTCTAATTCTTTAGCAGAAAATAAAAGAGAAGAAAGAATGCGGAGGGGGTTAGGGCAAAAGTTAGCACATGGGAGCATTTTTCTCGGGCATCATAAAAAGAGCACGGTCCGAGAAAAATAGAAAATGCGTGATTGGAAAAATAATTCAAACATATTTGAATTTAATTCAAATAGTTTTGAACTAAGACTTGATTATTGAAGTGTCCAAAAATGTTCGAATTTTCGGAGGAACCTCGAAACAACGGAAAAGAAATATTGGCAAGGTTTTGAAGGAGAAACTCGAAGTGAAATAGACATGGGGAAAATATGCAAGTGTGTTGGGTTAATTCCAACGAATGGAATATTTAATATAGCTCCCTAAATATTGAGAGACTTTTATATGTTTTAAAGAGAAGACATTCTTCCCTCGATTTAAATGGGCCGAAGGCCCACACAATTTATTTGGTTGAGATGCAAAATAAAATATGACACGATGGCATGATGACATGATGCAATGCAAAAATAAATAACACAAGCTCAAAAGAAACACACGGGCAACCCGGAACATCTGGAATCTTCTGGAATCTTCTGGGATCTTCTGGGACGTCGGTCTTCGGGCGTCACAATATGCTTATGCATTAAAGAGGAGTCCATCATCTATTTTCTATGTTGTCCCGGTATGGATGTCCTCAAGTTGAGATCTATCAAAAACGAGAAATCAAATGCGATTTATCTCCTTGGACCTTTGTACAGGTGGCATAGAGGTACCCCTTTGTGACACTTGGTTGAAACATATGTAATGCAATGATAACCCATGGAAATCCGAGCTAATTAGGACAAGGTGCGAGCACTATTGGCATTCGATGCATGAGGCTTGCAACTTATAGGATGTCTTATGCATGACACATATGAAGTACTACTACCGTTGACAAAATTGCTTCCATGTTTTCAAAATAAAAAGCTCTAGCACATAACCATTCTTTTACTTTTATGTTGAGTCTCCACCTTCTTTTAAAAGCACCAACTACTGAGAGCATGATTGTCATTCTGAGTGTAATGTGCATTGTCCCAAAGTAGCATTGTCTTTTGCATGATTGTGATATCGTTTATTTTGAAATCATTGTATCTAGTCATCACTTAAACCTTGAAGATGCCCCTACATTTATGTTGTGCTTCACTAAAGGGGGCAAGCTAGATATCACTTTATCATATTTGCACATCATGTTCATTGCAAATCTTTTTGATGCTTCAATGTCATGTTGTAAAACTTTCAGTCATTTGTGATTTTCTCATGAGGCAACTTAATTACTATAGAATCATTGTCTCAGTAAGCTTTTGTCATATGACTATAAAAAGTCCTATATGGTTAATAGCATGTCACCACAGAAATCATTCTTGTTATCATTTACCTACTCGAGGACGAGCAGGAATTAAGCTTGGGGATGTTGATACGTCCAAAACGTATCTATAATTTTTGCTTGCTCCATGCCACTTTTGGGTGATATTGCTATGATATTCATACACTTCCATACACTTTTGATCATATTTGGACTAACCTACTAATCTAGTGCACCCCGGTGCCAGTTTCTGTTTTCGGCTGTTTTTGTATTTCAGGTTTTCACGTTACGAGAACTGTCAGGAAAAATCCGGAAAAATCATATAAAAATCAGCGTTCCTGTAGGATCGAAAGTATGTCTAGAGGGGGGGGGGGGTGATTAGACTACTTGTAAATATAAAAATTCTGCCTTTTGATCAAGAACAATTTTTGGCAGATTCACAATTATGATCAAGTCAAGTATCACCCTACACATGCAATTCTAGAGTATAAGCAGCGGAAAGTAAATTGCACATGTAGTAAAGAGAGGTGGAGAAGATCAAACGCAATTTGGAGACGCAATGATTTTTCCCGTGGTTCCGATAGGTGGTGCTATCGTACATCCACGTTGATGGAGACTTCAACCCACGGAGGGTAACGGCTGCGCGAGTCCACGGAGGGCTCCACCCACGAAGGGTCCACGAAGAAGCAACCTTGTCTATTCCATCATGGCCTACGCCCACGGAGGGCTAGTCTTACTCGGGGTAGATCTTCACGAAGTAGGCGATCTCCTTGCCCTTACAAACTTCTTGGTTCAACTCCACATCTCGATGACGGAGGCTCCCAAGCGACACCTAACCAATCTAGGAGGCACCACCCTCCAAAAGGTAATAGATCTTGTAGATGATGATGAACTCCTTGCTCTTGTGCTTCAAATGATAATCTCCCCAACACTCAACTCTCCTCACTGATTTGGCTTTGGTGGAAGAAAGGATTGAGTGGAAAGCAACTTGGGAAGGTTAGAAATCAAGTTTCATATGGTAGGAATGGAGCAACTTGATCTCAACACAAGGGTAGGTGGTTCTCTACTCAGAAAGTGTAAGGTAGGAGTGGTAGTTCTTTCTAATGGCTCTCTCCACGAATGAAGAGGGGGTGGAGGGGTATATATAGCCTCCACACAAAATCCAACCGTTACACACATAATTGAGCAATCTCGGTGAGACCGAAGTGGACAACTCGGTCTGACCGAAAGTTCAAATATAGTGAACGTTGGGGTTTTCGGTGGGACCGAAAATACCATCTCGGTTTGTCCGATTTGAGCAAAGACAGGAACTTGCCAGTTTCGGTGTGACCGAAATCATCAACTCGGTTATTCCGAAATGATGACAAACGGTTACAGAAGCTTGGCAGCCCATATTTCGGTGAGACCGAACTCAAACTCGGATTGACCGATTTTTCTAGGGTTTGGCTTATGGCTGAGGTGGTTCATCTCGGTGGGACTGAGTTTGGAAAATCGGTTGGTCCGAGATTACTTATGAGTGTGTATTGTAGTGAAAGTTGCTGATAGTTGAAGGAGATATATCACTAAGCACTTGAGCAACCAGATCATCAACACAACCTCATCCCCTTTTAATAGTATTGGCTTTTCCTATGGACTCAATGTGATCTTGGATCACTAAACCAAAAATGGAGTCTTGAGCTTTTGCCAATGCTTGCCTTAGCATTTTGAGGGGTCCACTTCTTCAGTCATTGTCATACCCATATCACTGAACTTCTCTGAAATGATTCTCAAGTAACTATTAGTTCAATGATATATATGTTGTTATTAATTGCCAAAACCACCCGAGGATTAGTTGCACTTTCAATCTCCCCCTTTTTGGTAATTGATGACAACATATAGATCAAAGCTTCGACAAAGGATATAATCAATGAATAATATCGTCGCTTTGAGAAGTATGTGATAAGCAAGAGCTCCCCCTAAATTTGTGCATTATTTAAAATTTGCGTTTGAATGCAAATGCACAATTGATTAGGATCATGGGTTACTCTTCCATGTCACATACCTCTTGGTGGAGCGCACAAAATGATAATAATGAAAAACATGCACCCAATCACCAAGACATGAGTAAATAGCCATACAAGATAGGAATAGCATATGATAAGCATTAAGCACACATTAAAGCATAGTATGACCAAGCACTCATTAAGGTAGCATCAAACGTAGTATCAAGCACGCTGAAAGTTTCAAGAACCAAAAGAACCAAAAGAAACCGGCAAAAGAACGAAAGAGCACTCTCTCTCTCGAAGCCCTATGATCTATACAATTTCTCCCCCTTTGGCAACAAGTTACCAAAAAGTTTGAAAAATCATAGAGCTAAACGTCACTGTGGGCTCTGCTGGCGGCTCCTGTCTGGGTAGATGTCGGAGTAGATATGACGGCATCGGCGAAGACTTCAGCTGATGTCTGCGCTGGAGGAGTGGATACTGGAGCTGTGGCTGGAGTGACTGCTGGAGCTGTAGGAGGTGCTGAAGTGGTAGTCCTGGAGTCAGTCACTGGGATAGCAGCTGATCGGGATCCTCTGGGAACCGGAGCAGTCTGGCGATGAGAGTCCTGGACTAGGTCATCCTGCATGAGCTCTGCCCTGTCCTGCCTTGCTTCCTCCATGTCTGCCTCAAGCTTGTTGACGGTCACCTGAAGTTCAGTCAGCTTCACGTCCAGAGCGTGGACCTTCTCGCCAACAATCCTCTCTAGGCTCTCCTGAGATTGTTCAATGCTGGCCAGGCATTGTTCAATCCTCTGGGTAGCTTCAAGAATCTGCTCTCCGAAGCTCTTTGGTTTAGCTGCTGCTGCTGCTGCCTCTTTATCAGGTTTGGCTTTCTTAGCAGCTTCAATCTTGGCTTGACCTTCAACCGAAGTTGGATCCTCTTCATCCATCACAAGAACATTATCTTCATGCTCTGGCTGCAGTGGTAAGTGCTTCCTATCCAACATGAATTTGCCCGTGCCAAACTTGGCATTGATAAGCATCTGAATCTGCGGGGCAAATCCACATGACCTCTTCTGGTCAGCTGCAGTCCTCTTAATGGTCTCTACCATTAAGTCCATCACCTTGAAAGGTGCCTTCTAATCAAGTATGTGCAGCATTTGATAGAATAGCCTCTAATCATGCGATGGTCTCCAGACTTGGGCATCAAGGTATGCCTCAGAATAGTGTTAGTGGTAGGCAGACCTGCCTGGAGATAGTACACTGAGCCAAGCTTCCAACCTTCTAAATCTGCTGCGGGGATCTCCTTGTACATGTTCTTCATGGAATCATGGTTCTTCTTAGGAATCCCATAGACATCAATGTCGTCCTCTCTTTGCACTGGAGCATTCAGAAGTTCTGCCCATTCTTCAACAGAAGAAGAAAACCTTTGACCTTCAGTCATCCAGGTGATCTTCCCATCAGGATAGAAGTGGGCTGTGGCATAGAACTGCATAATCATCTCATCGTTCCAATCTGTCAGTTTCTGACCCACAAACTCATCAACTCCACATGCAGTGAAGCTTTCATGCACATGGGGAAAGAAGTCTCGGTGCTCTTCACTGTCAATGTACTTCCAGTCAACGTATCTGGTATTGCAACTATAGGCTTCTTGTCCATCAGCATAGTCTCATAGAAGTCCTGCTGCTCTCTGGTGTGGAATCTGGGGTCCACAGCAGTCCTTCTCCTCACGGCATATGGATCAGACTGTCTCCATAGCCTGAGACCTCTATCTTTCCTTGCCTTCATATCCTCGGCTTGAGGATGAGCATCATTGTGGAGTGGCAGTTTTGGACGGAGTTTCAGCAACACATGTTCTTCTTCATCAGACTCAGACGGTGGCACATCACCCTTGTTCTTCTCAGAGGCTGGAATGTTCCTGGTGGTCCTCTTGGGCTTGGCAGAAGGCTTTGCTGGAGCTGCCTTAGCTTGAGCAGGCTTCTTGGGCTTAGAAGTGGCTCCAGCCCTAATAGCATCACCCATGAGCTTAGCCTTCTGAGGAGGAGGCTGGGGTGCATCTTCTTCTTCTTCAACTGCTGCATCTGCATGAGGTTCAGCATACACGACTCTCTTCCTCTTGGAAGTTTTCTTCACTTTGCTTGGGGCTGGCTCTCCCAAGTTTAGCTTCTTGGCAACAGCTGATTCCTTGACCTTGCTGGTGCCCTTCTTTGACTGATGCCCTTGGTGCTCTTTGGCAACAACTTTTCTCTTAGGCTTGGAGGACACTTCTTCCTCAGCTACAAAATCAGAATCCTCATCATCTGAGTTCCTCTCCTTTCTGGCTCTGGTGGCTGCAGGAGGCAAGCCACTAGGTGTACTCCTCTCACCATCATCAACTGGACTACTAGCCTCAGGACTAGTATCTGCCTCAGGAATCTCTGCAAAAGGTGACTCAGACCTGTTCTGGCTGTCACTGGCATCTGACATAGCTGACAACCTGTGAATAGATAAGGTATAGGCAGAGTAGAAGAGTTATCACAAACTGCAGAAGTTTTTGCAAACAAAATGAGTTCAAATCTTAGTTTTAAGTTTTCACAGAATGCATTTAGGTCAGACCGATTTTCAGTTTCGGTGAATCCGAAGTGTATAACAGAAACTTACACACCACTTTCGGTTGGACCGAAATGGGTTTCGGTCCTGCCGATAAACTAGGGTTTCACTAAAACTGTACTTCGGTCACACCGATTTGCACAACTCGGTTGGACCGAAAGTGCAGTGCAATGGCCAGAGGCCGAATCGGTCACACCGAAAATTTAAAACCGGTTTCACCGAGATGTGTTCCGTGGAAACCTAACCCTAAGAATTTTACTCGAAACTAGAACCGATCTGGTGGAAAAGAAGTTTTCAATCGTGGCCAGATGTAGGGCAAACCAAACGTGCAATGAATCAGATGGGAGCACGAGAGGGATCGAGACTCACCCTAACTTGGTGGAGTCCCTCTACGGCGGCAACGGCGCGGAGGAGAAAACCGTTGACGGCGGCGGAGACCTGCGGCGAGGGCGCACAGGTGACGACGGCGACGATCCGGAGATCAGGGCGACGGCAGCAGGGGACGTGGGAGCGAAAACGTTTGAAGGAATAATCAACGCGCGCTGCCCTCGGTATTTATATCCCCTTGCTGTCGGTGGGACCGAGTTGAAAAACTCGGTGACACCGAGATGGATAACTGCTATGCAGTTACGCATATCGGTCACGCCGAGATTTAGAACTCGGTTTCACCGAGATGAAACCTAGATCAGTCTAAGTGATTTCGGTTTGACCGAGTGGGAGAAGTTGGTCTGTCCGAAATTTACTTAGAAGGTTTTGGAAGTCAGCCTTAGACGGATCGGTGGCTCCGAGTGCTCCTCACTCGGAGGGTCCGAAAATGACTTGTTCAAAGTTTGTGATATAAGCATGAATAGAATTTGAGACAAGAAAGCATAGATAGCTAGGGGAGGTACTTAGGCATTCTTGTCCATCCATTTGGCCAGAAAAATCAAAACAACCAAAACAACAAATGGATGTCCTCGAATGGATAAAATCATGCATTCAACATGCTCACACAATAAGATAGCAAATGAAATATGTGTCAAACATGCACAACCAAAACTCTAGCTACTAGCACACAATTTGTCGATGACTAGGTCATCTTTATATGAGTATATTGACTTAGGAGCCAAATGAGAACATTTGATCATAGGTCATACTCATCGTTTAAGCACAAGTGGGGTTACCACTTTTACATAAAGCATTGATGTGTTCACATCATTTGGAGATGCTTTAGCTCAATTTTTAGAGCAAAGCTCCCCCTAGATGTGAGAACCCCTTTTAAAGGGTCAAACTAACCTTGGGTTGTCGTAGAAGACTTCATGTAGATGTTGAAGATGTGGATGCTCAATGTTGATGTAGATCATCAAGAGTTGGGAGCTATCCTTTTGGATTAGGGCACTTTCAATACCTACATGGGTTAGTCCCACAAGGAACAAACAAGGATATCCATGGGCATAGATTGAAGTTCACAATAGATGATGTCCATGAAAGCAATGATTACCTTGTCCCTTGACTTACCAACAAGAGGGTTTGTGACTCCATGAACTAGTGCATAATGTGGAAGTTGATTGCACAAGTTGCCAAAATGAATATGAGTGAAGTATGTTGGCGGAGTCACCCTCAAGAACTTTCTAGTTCTTCTTCTTCGGGATCCACATCATCTTGATGGGAATCCTTGGGATTGTAGTTGAGCTTGACGAAGTAGAACTTGATGTGTCCTTGGGAACCCACTTGACCATGGCTTGAGGTGCTTCAATGAATGCATCAATCTCCTCTTGAAGCTTGTCCTTGGCCTTTAGCTTGTGGTCTTGTGGTGGAAGGTCATCTTGAGCTTGTTCCACATTGGAAGAAGTAGGATCATACTTCTCCTTTTGAGAAACAAACTGTGGAGTAGGGTATTGACCTTCTTCCCACTCAACACCTTCGGCGTTGAACTTTCGCTCAAAACCAATTCCTTGATTCTTCCGGTGCCTTCCTTGTTTGCGCACAATTTCCTCAAAGTTCTTGCTTCCGGCAAGACTCTTGTAGACACCTTTCTCTATGATTTCCTTCAATAGGCTATTCTCTTGCTCAAGTGTAACTTGGCTTGAAACATTGTTAGTGGAATCAAGAGAACTACTAGAAGTAACAACATTAGATTTAACATGGTTATTGTTACTACTAGAGGAAGAATTTTTCTTATGCTTGTCATGCTTAGTCTTAATAGGTGGCAAGAAATTAGACAAGAGAAGTCGTTTGGCAAGATATGAAGAACTCTTCTTTCGAAGATCGTCATTGATCGCTTTTAGAAACTCATGTTCTTGCTCTAGAGTGAGCTTCTCGAAGCGTAGCTTCTCATGAGATCTTAGAAGCTCTCTATGATCTTCTTGAGTTGTTTCATGAGCTAACTTAAGAGTGTTTAGTTCTTTAGTTAGACGCTCAATCTCCTTCATAGCATTGTCATTCGACTCTTCTCGACTATAGAGACTACTAGCATTTTCATCGTTACTAAGCTCACTAGATTTATCATGCAAGAGCTCATCTTCACCAAGCAAGTCATCCTCATCACTATTGAAGTCAATGAATTCAGGGTGTGATACCTTGGGGCCTTTAGCCATGAAGCATCTTCCAATTCCCTCATTTGGTGAATCAAATAAGTCGTAGGAGTTGGAGTTGGAGGATACGAGAGCAAGACCGGCAACACCTTCATCTTGACTGTAGTCGGAGTCGGAGTGATAGCTTCCATCGGATTGATTGCCGGAGTCGGAGCCGGAGACCCATTCACCTACATGAGCTTGATGTCTTCTTCTTGTGTAGCTCCTTGATGACTTGTCTTTCCTCTCCGAATCCTTGCTTCTCCGAGAGGGTCTTCGTTCATAACGATCATCTCTACTCCTTCTCTCTTTCCGAGGTGACACATCTCTTGATCTTCTTCTTGGAGATTCTTCTCTTCTCTTGTGGGGAGCCGTACACTCATTTGAGAAGTGTCCGGGTCTTCCACAATTGTAGCAGTTTCGATCAAGACTAGAAGATCTCTTTTCATCATATGATCTAGACTTTGAGCTTCTCTCTTTGCCTCTATTCTTGTAGAATTTGTTGAAGTTCTTAACCATTAGGCTTATCTCTTCATTGGAAATTAACTTGTCACTTGAGGTTGTGGGAGCATCACTTGTAGCTTTGTAAGCACCACTTGACTTGTTGTGAAGCTCTTCCTTATCCTTAAGTGTCATCTCATGAGCAACAATTCTTCCAATGACTTCAGTTGGCTTGAGAGTCTTGTAGTTTGGCATCATTTGGATCAAAGTGCACACGGTGTCATACTTTCCATCCAAAGCTCTGAGAATCTTCTTAATGATGAATCGGTCGGTCATTTCTTCGCTTCCTAAGCCGGCAATCTCATTTGTGATGAGAGCAAGCCTAGAGTACATTTCATCGACTCCTTCACCATCCTTCATCTTGAAATTGTCAAGTTGACCTTGAAGAATATCTAGCTTTGATTCCTTCACAGACTCGGTACCTTCGTGCATTTCAACCAAAGTATCCCAAATCTCTTTAGCATTCTCAAGACGGCTGATTTTGTTGAACTCCTCGGGACACAAGGCATTGAAGAGAATGTCACAAGCTTGAGCATTGTTTTGCAACATCCGCAACTCTTCCGGTGTAGCTTCGCGATCTGGAACTTTTCCTTCCTCGAAGAATTCACCTTGCATACCAACACAAATAATGCCCCATGCGGCTGGGTTATGACCAAGAATATGCATTTTCTTTTTATGCTTCCAACTAGCAAAATTTGTACCATCAAAGTAAGGACCTCTACGATAATTACCCTCACTAGACGCCATACTCTCCTAGGTTGTGAAACCAAGCTTATGGAGTCCAATGCAATGGAAACCAAAACAGTGGAGACCAAAGCTCTGATACCACTTGTAGGATCGAAAGTATGTCTAGAGGGGGGGGGTGATTAGACTACTTGTAAATATAAAAATTCTGCCTTTTGATCAAGAACAGTTTTTGGCAGATTCACAATTATGATCAAGTCAAGTATCACCCCACACATGCAATTCTAGAGTATAAGCAGCGGAAAGTAAATTGCACATGTAGTAAAGAGAGGTGGAGAAGATCAAACGCAATTTGGAGACACAATGATTTTTCCCGTGGTTCCGATAGGTGGTGCTATCGTACATCCACGTTGATGGAGACTTCAACCCACGAAGGGTAACGGCTGCGCGAGTCCACGGAGGGCTCCACCCACGAAGGGTCCACGAAGAAGCAACCTTGTCTATTCGATCATGGCCTACGCCCACGGAGGGCTAGCCTTACTCGGGGTAGATCTTCACGAAGTAGGCGATCTCCTTGCCCTTACAAACTTCTTGGTTCAACTCCACATCTCGATGACGGAGGCTCCCAAGCGACACCTAACCAATCTAGGAGGCACCACCCTCCAAAAGGTAATAGATGTTGTAGATGATGATGAACTCATTGCTCTTGTGCTTCAAATGATAATCTCCCCAACACTCAACTCTCCTCACTGATTTGGCTTTGGTGGAAGAAAGGATTGAGTGGAAAGCAACTTGGGAAGGTTAGAAATCAAGTTTCATATGGTAGGAATGGAGCAACTTGATCTCAACACAAGGGTAGGTGGTTCTCTACTCAGAAAGTGTAAGGTAGGAGTGGTAGTTCTTTCTGATGGCTCTCTCCACGAATGAAGAGGGGGTGGAGGGGTATATATAGCCTCCACACAAAATCCAACCGTTACACACATAATTGAGCAATCTCGGTGAGACCGAAGTGGACAACTCGGTCTGACCGACAGTTCAAATATAGTGAACGTTGGGGTTTTTGGTGGGACCGAAAATACCATCTCGGTTTGTCCAATTTGAGCAAAGACAGGAACTTGCCAGTTTCGGTGTGACCGAAATCATCAACTCGGTTATTCCGAAATGATGACAAACGGTTACAGAAGCTTGGCAGCCCATATTTCGGTGAGACCGAACTCAAACTCGGATTGACCGATTTTTCTAGGGTTTGGCTTATGGCTGAGGTGGTTCATCTCGGTGGGACTGAGTTTGGAAAATCGGTTGGTCCGAGATTACTTATGAGTGTGTATTGTAGTGAAAGTTGCTGATAGTTGAAGGAGATATATCACTAAGCACTTGAGCAACCAGATCATCAACACAACCTCATCCCCTTTTAATAGTATTGGCTTTTCCTATGGACTCAATGTGATCTTGGATCACTAAACCAAAAATGGAGTCTTGAGCTTTTGCCAATGCTTGCCTTAGCATTTTGAGGGGTCCACTTCTTCAGTCATTGCCATACCCATATCACTGAACTTCTCTGAAATGATTCTCAAGTAACTATTAGTTCAATGATATATATGTTGTTATTAATTGCCAAAACCACCCGGGATTAGTTGCACTTTCAGTTCCGAACCCTACCTTGCGCCCGAAGG
>LR738715.1:195243542-195307927 GCA_902687465.1 Secale cereale | reverse complement strand
TCATGCACATCTCATCCACATTGAGACTTGGTGGAGTTTCCCTATATATTGGGTCAAAGAAAGAAAGCATGCCAAAGGAAATACATGAAGTAAATATGCATGTTGAAGACTTTCAAGAAACTATACCAAATGAAAAATAAATACCAAATGAAAATAGGATACCAAATGGATAAATCGTCACTTGGAAGATATCATTAAAGGATACATCAAGGAATGAGATATCCATTAACACACTCAAAAAGAAAGATATTGAACTCCCAAAAGAGAGGATGGTTCAAAACAAACCAAGATCTCTAAAAAGTTTCATGATGGCACAAAGTACCAAAAAGAAACGACTTGACATTCACCAACACACACTTGAAATGGATCACAAGATGAGTGTTTCATAGAAAATAGGATAGCTCCCCCAAGAGTTGTGCATCATAGAGAATTTGCATTTTAATACAAAATGCACAAGATGGGATCACCACTTTCACTATATCTCGAAAACACTAGACCCGATCAAGAAAACAACAATGTCCACAAGTGGCACGGAAGGCAATGGGTGTTGACACAATCTTGACAAGAAATAAGACAAATGAAAGCAAAAACCAAGATAAAGATCATCAATAACTTCTACCACATAAATGATCACCCATTGTCAAGAGACAAGAAGTATTTGGGAATAATTCCCGATGGTAGATTGCAAAGATATCCAACATCATCTTCACACCAAACACACAAACAAATTTGCAACTTGTAGAGCTAACATGTCACCTAGGAACAACATAATTTATAATATAAACACTAGGTGCCAATATCTCAAATTTACACATTTTCTAGGCTTGTAATATACACATAGCATATTACTCCCCCATAATGTGATACCAATGAAAAACTTAACAAGATGCAAAAGAGAACCAACAAGAGATAATTAATGGAACATTTAGAATTTGAATTTCTCATGAGAAGGCATACCACATAGAGACTAGATAATCTCGTAATATCAAAAGTAGATGATATTCCTCATGTACACACATTTATAGGATTGTGAGGTGCACAAAACACATCACTCCCCCAAAATGGGATGTTCCATTAATCTCTCACAAGAGCCAACTAAGATACAAACAAGATACACAAAGGCTCAAAGCACTACACACATGTACATGATGTGCAAACCAACATACACATACTTGATTTCTCAAGATAAGCAAATTGGGAGCACAACATATAGACGCACATGCAAGGTACAAAACCATAACATGCTAAGGAGCAAGTAACTTTCAATGTAAACAATTTAAGCACGAGTTACCGCAAGGAGGAACATTGGATATAATATAGAAACTTGATCATCCGAATGACTTGACTTGAGACAATATGAATGATGAAGACCCCTTAATTCTTCATAATGTAGCCAAGTCTCCAATGCCCTCCATCAACGCCTATTGATCAAGTTTTAGCTTGTTGGTCCCCAACCAAGTTGGGTCCTAAGAGGTTAGTCACAATAGGCTTGGCTACCCAAATGGTTCTTTTCTTGACACCACTTTGAGTTCCAAGAAACTTGGCAAACACATTGCCAACCTTATCCTTCCCAAGAGAATAGGCATCATCAATAATAATTGGGTCTAATAAGTTACCACTAGTGCATGAAGAAGCAAGGTGACCCTTCTCACGGCATAAGTAGCAACATCTACTCTTCACTTTCTTCTCATTTGATTTCTCAAAATGAGAAGCATTACCATGAGTCTTCTTGGGAAGCGGCCTTTCTCCAACTTGCGGTTGAGCACGAGATTGAACTTGTGGCCTCTTCCCTTGTTGCTTGTCACTAATGTCCTTCTTCTTCAATGGGCAAGATCTAACATGATGCCCTTCAATTTTGCACTTGAAGCAAATAATCTTGGCCGAATTCTTGAGTTGTTCTTGGCCCTTCTTCTTGTTGCTCTTGGACTTCTTCTTCTTATTGGAGTTGAATCCAAGTCCACCTTTGTCATTGGGAGATTTTTGCACACTCAAGATATTGTTGAGTGTGGACTTCCCTTCATGACACTTTTCCAAGTCTTTCTTCAAGGAAGAGACTTGGGCCTTGAGCTCTTTGATTTCCTATACATGGTTAGTATCAACACAAGTACTAGAGGAAGTATAGGCTTCTTTGTTAGAGCAACAAGGCAAGGAAAGCAATTCATCACAAGATGTATCAATGTTATGCATAGATGAATTACGAGGACTAGCACATGGCAAAATAGCATTTTGACTAGAAGTAGTGCTATCGACGACATGAGAATCACTAGATGTTACCTTGATAATCATAACCTCATGAGCTATCTTTAGCAAATTATGGGATACTAGAAGATCATCATGAGAGCTTGTGAGCTTTACATGACTTTCTTCCAATTTCCCATAATTTCTAGATAGCAACTCAAGTTGAGCCCTTAGCTCAACATTCTCCTTCAAAATGGATGCTTCACTAGAAATAGAGTTAGTAGCACAAGCATCATCAATAATAGCAAGAGGAGAAGGCAACTTGGCAAGCTCTTTAGAATAAGCAGCTTTAAGTTGAGCATGAGACTCGGTGAGTTTGATGAGCTCACTCTTAATGACCCTTGAGCCATTTTCGAGGTGCTCAAAATCCTCAAGGGGTTTAGCATGTGCAACTTCAAGCTTCTCATTTTTAGTTTCAAAATCATTAGCCACCCCGAGAGCTCTATCACGGGATTCCTTTATTCTAGATAGTTCTAGAGCAAAAGTCTCCTCAAGAGATTCCTTGGTGGTTTGTTCAAGTTCAAGAGCTTGCGAGAGGTCGCCGATCTCATTAGCGTAATCACGCTCATGACCTTCCATTTTTCTCAATGGTGACCTCATGCTCCTCTAGATGAGATTGCAACTCCTCTATATATTTCTTGCCCTCAATGGCAATAGACATGATTTCCATGAAGTTGGAACGAGCAATTTTATTCTTATGAAGAGCTTCAAAAATCATTTCCCCCTTAATTTTTAAGGAGGCAACATTATCATTCTCTTCATCATCATCATCATCATCATCATTGTCATCATCATTGTCATCACAAGATATATTGGGATTAAAAGTGGGAGATACCTTTGAAGCCTTAGCCATAAGGCAAAACGCAATAGATGATGATGTAGGATCCCTTGAAGCACCATTCAAGACTACATCTTGTTCCATAGGGTGTTGGGTTTCCTCTACATTGTTAGCACAACAATTCGAGGAAATAGATGCATTTTTATCATGGCAACAAGATATAGCAAGCATATCATCATGAGTTTTAGTCAAGCAATTTCTACATGATATGTAAGGACTATCAACACAAGCATGTGAAACATGTAGGGTGCTCGAAAAAGTCCAAAGAAGATGCATTGCAATAAGATAGTGATGAAGGATCATCCACAATAAGCATACTATCATCATTGCAATGACCAACACTACTCACCATACCATTACCTTGTGGCAAACCACATGTAGGTGAAGTAGAAGAAGTTGAGAAGACAACACAGCCGGAGGTGGAGGGAGAACAATCATTCCCACAATTCTTCGACACACCATATTTATCTTGAAGCTTTGTCCACATCTCATGAGCATCCCGAAACGACATTAGTTGAAATATAACTACATTGCTCAAAGCATCGAAAAGCACATTAGAAGCTTGAGCATTGAGATACGAGTTTTTCTCATCCTCTAAAGACAATCTTTGGGGATCCTTTGGAGGAGAAAAACCCATATCTACAATTCTCTCTAAATTTGGAACCATGATCCTAAAGAGATTAAGCATGCGAATTACCCAATCATCAAAATTTGTGCCATCGAAACTAAGAGTGTCAGAGAATCCTAAACCCCTAGTTCACATCCTTACTCTCTAGTCAGTTAAGCCCAATAAAGAGAGACGAGGCTCTGATACCAATTGAAAGATCGTGGATGTCGCCTAGAGGGGGGGGTGAATAGGCGCTTTAAAATAATTACGGTTTAGGCTCGAACAAATGCGGAATAAACCTAGCGGTTAATTTGTCAAGAACAAAACCTACAACAACTAGGCTCACCTATGTGCACCAACAACTTATGCTAAGCAAGATAAACAACTAGGTGATAGCAAGATATATGACAAGAAACAATATGGCTATCACAAAGTATAGTGCCTAAGTAAAGGGCTCGGGTAAGAGATAACTGAGGCACGCGAAGACGACGATGTATCCCGAAGTTCACACCCTTGCGGATGCTAATCTCCGTTTGGAGCGGTGTGGAGGCACAATGCTCCCCAAGAAGCCACTAGGGCCACCGTAATCTCCTCACGCCCTCGCACAATGCAAGATGCCGTGATTCCACTAAGGGACCCTTGAGGGCGGTCACCGAACTCGTACAAATGGCAACCCTTGGGGGCGGTCACCGAACCCGTACACTTTGGCAACCCTTGGGGGCGGTCACCGAAACCCGTCAAATTGCTCGGGGCGATCCCCACAACCTAATTGGAGACCCCAACGCTTGCCCGGAGCTTTACACCACAATGATTGAGCTCCGAACACCACAAAGGTTGGGGCTATCTCCCCAACGACACCACGAAGCTTCACCACAATGGAATATGGCTCCGAGGTGACCACACCCGTCTAGGGCGCCCAAGCACCCAAGAGGAACAAGCTCAAGAGTACCAAGCACCCAAGAGTAATAAGCTTCTCAACTAGTTACTTCCACGTATCACCGTGGAGAACTCAAACCGATGCACCAAATGCAATGGCAAGGGCACACGAAGTGCCCAAGTCCTTCTCTCTCAAATCCCACCAAAGCAACTAATGCTAGGGAGGAAATGAGAGGAAGAACAAGAAGGATAATACCAAGAACTCCAAGATCTAGATCCAAGGGGTTCCCCTCACCTAGAGGAGAAAGTGATTGGTGGAAATGTGGATCTAGATCTCCTCTCTCTTTTACCCCAAAAACTAGCAAGAATCCATGGAGGGATTGAGAGATGGCAAGCTCAAAGAAGGTCAACAATGGGGGAAGAACACGAGCTCAAAGGATGTGTTTCATTGGGGAAGAAGACGCCCTTTTATAGGTGGGGAAAAATCCAACCGTTGTGCTCACAGCACGCACTGAGCGGTACTACCGCTAGGGCGGTAGTAGCCCTTTGAAACACAACAACGAGGAGGCAAAAAGGCCAGAAGAACCGTCGGAGCGGCAGTAACGCTTGACCTCACGGTACTACCGCTAGGGGTATCGGTACTACTGCTTGAGAGCAGTACTAAAAAATTACATCCATGCCTACCACCGCTGGACTTGTAACGAGTTTTTGGTCCGGAGCGGAAGTAAACCACGGAAGTAAAAAATTACATCCGCTCCAAGCAGTAGTACCGCTGCAGCCCTTTCGGAGACACCAAAACTGACATAACTTTTGCGAACGAACTCCGAATTCAACGAAACCAAGTTTGTTGGAAAGCTAACAACATGGCCTAACACAATCTTGATAGAAATAACAATAAGAAGCAAATTAGAAAAGGCCCAAGAGAAAATGGAGAGAACCCTTCCTCGAAAGAGACCGGCAAAACCTCCAACACCGAAAACGCAATAGAAGAAGCATGTGAACTCCGTTTTTGATGAACTCAAGCTTGTCATGAAAATGACCATCAGCTCCAAATCTCACAAGGAGAAGAACCAAACAAGAACCAATAAAGATGATGCAAGTATGCAATGGTTTGAGCTCTCTACAAACGATACGATCAAGCTACTCATTGAGAGCCCCCCTTGATAGTACTCCAATCGATCCTATAACCTGGTCTCCCAACTACCACCATGAGACCGGTAAAATAGAAAACCTATCAAGGACAAAACTTTGCCTTGCACAAAGTCCACTTGAGCTAGATGTAGACGATCTTGACTTCCTCAAGTTGGACCACCTTTCTTGATTGCGTTGGCTCGGTGAAGACTAGTAGATTGCTCCCCCATACTCCACTATGGGTGAGCCACTCTTCGGCATATCTTCACAAGTCAATTGTCACCACAATGGACGGCAAGCTTCAAGCACTTGATCTCCTCATGATGCATCACTTGAACTTGCACATCGCAACCTAACCCCACAAAGAACTCTCACGAAGACCATGGGTTAGTACACAAAGCGTAATTGATAATGCTTACCATACCATGGGATCACTTGATCCCTCTCGGTACATCTTCTACGCTTTGTGTGTTGATCAACTTGATTCACTCCTTCACTTAGTCTTGATCAACCTTGAATCTTTCCAACTCTGTTCATTTGGATGATGTCTTGAAGGTAAACATGAATGATAACACACTCTTCTTATTCAAGACATGCTTGCAATAAGCTCAACACTCACAAGACCAATCTTTGGATAATTCCTTAATAGCACCTTGGTCATCACAAACTCTCCTTGAAACCAACACATGGACTCCAAGAGAAGCCTATGGACAAACCCTTCAAATATAACTCAAGGAAACCATTAGTCCATAGAGACTGTCATCAGTTACCAAAACCAAACATGGGGGCACCGCATGTTCTTTCGCCGATGGCTAAAGAACCACTCAAAATCTACAACACTCCTGAAGCTTTTTAGTTGGATCATCTTAGATCCATTTGTGCTCGTGCTGAAAACCCAACTTGCTTAGTTGAGGGAAAATCATTAGATGAACATGCTCATTTTGTGCGACACTGCTTGTCTCAAAAAGGGAAACTTTTACTGGATCAAATTCATCGTTTGCAGTGCTATGCTTGGAATTTTTGTGAAATTTATGATTTTACTTGTTTTGAAGACCCTAAGAAACACCTTCCATACCAATGTGAGTTTGGTGATAATGGAATCTTATCTTCATATGTCAAAGATGATTATAATTGCTTTGATATTTGACAAATTGAAGAATTTGTTGCTTTTAAAGGTGGTTATGAATTTGCTTCTTTGATTGAAAAGTATGATACTACTCTTTGCGAATTTGAAAATTTTGCCATATTTAAATATTGCCATGATAACTATGCTTATAATGTTTATGTTAAATCATACATTGAGCACTTCTCTACTGTCCAAGAAGAGACTAATATTTTGAAGGAATCTATGGAAGAAAAAATTGATGACACTGTGAGATCATTAGATGAAAAGGATGAGGAGGTGAGTGAAGAACAAAAGGAGGAAGAGCGGATTGATCACCCGTGCCCACCTTCTAATGAGAGTAACTTTTTATCCCATACATTGTTTAATTTCCCTTCGTGCTTACCGAAGGATGAATGCTATGATCCCTGGGTTCATTTGAAATATCCCTTTTTTATGAACTTGATGCTCGCTATGCTTGTGGCCATGATGCCAATATGAATTATGCTTATGCAGATGAATTTGCTATAGTTCCTTATGTTAAACATGAAATTGTTGCTATTGCACCCACGCATGATAGTCCTATTGTCTTTTTGAATTCTCCCAACTACACTATATAGGAGAAGTTTGCGCTTATTAAGGATTATATTGATGGGGTGCGTTCTACTATTGCACATGATGATTTTGATAAATATAATATGCATGTGCTTGCTGCTCTTACTTGCAATTATTATGAGAGAGGAACTACATCTCCGCCTCTCTATGTTTCCAATAGGATAACATTGCAAGAAACTGTTTATGCTATGTATCGGCCTTTACTATGTGTGCATGAATTGTTCTCTTATGACATGTCGATGCATAGGAAGAGAGTTAGACTTCGTTGTTGCATGATATATGTTACTTTGTGCTCACTACTAAATCACGAATCATTGTTAATTAAAATTGGCTTTGATATACCTTGGATCCGGGTGGATCCATTACTTGAGCACTATATGTCGAGCTTAATGGCTTTAAAGAAAGCGCTGCTAGGGAGACAACCCAAAAGTTTTAGAGAGTCATTTATTTTTGTTGTGTGCTTTTGAAAAGTTTAAAAAATAAAGAGGGGAACCTAAAAACTTTTTCAAAAAGAGAAGTGATTGGAAGGTTATGCATTGAAGAAGTGAGGGTTGACCTTGAACACTTGTGTTCATGATCATGGAAACAATGTAGAATTTTCATGGAAGTTTCTCACCAAAAAAATTATCCTCTTGTACAAATCGATTGTATTATAAAAATAATATGCCAAGATTTACCTTTAGGATTTTTAGATTGCTTGTTTGGTGTGTGCAGTGAAAAAACAGAAACTTTGGCTGTAGTGCATGAATTTACATTTTTACTGGAATGTACTAAATTTCTGAATTTTTTACATAGTACTGCTATGCAAAAAAATTATTACGTCCTAATTGTTTTGATTTTTTAGAGGTACAGAAGTATGACAGTAATTCGAGTCTTTACATACTGTCATGTTTTCACAGATTGCTATTATATCTTCATTATTTGCTTATGTTTGAAATCTTGTTGAGCCTCCTTTGACTTGGGCCATAGAATTGTGATAACATATAGTGGGTAATGTTTGATTATAATAATGCAATAATGTTAAAGCAGTACATGATGGGATTTGATGTTATATGTACTAACCCCTCTAATAAAAAGTTTGGTTAAGTTTTGTGTGGATGAAGTGTTCGAAGATCGAGGAGGTATTGATATGAGAAGAATAAGGAGAGACAAGAGCTCAAGCATGGGGATGCCCGAGGCACCCCAAGTAAATATTTAAAGAGACTCAAGTGTCTAAGCTTGGGGATGCCCCGGAAGGCATCTCATCTTTATTCGACAATTATCGGCATGTTTCGGTTTTTGTTTTGTTCAGATGATATGCGTAAATTCTTGGAGCGTCGTGTGCCTTTTATTTTTATTTTTATAATGCACCATGCTGGTATGATATAGTCCTTGGTGGATTTATGGAATGCTCTTTGCACTTCACTTATATCTTTTAAGTATGGCTTTATAGAATGCTTTGTGTGCTTCACTTATATCATTTGAAGTTTGGATGCCTGTTTCTTTGCATATGATAACCGTTATTTGTAGAATGCTCCTTTACTTCACTTATATTTGTTAGAGTTTGGGCAAGTATTTTGTAGAAAAAATTAAACTCTCTTGCTTCACTTACATCTATTTGGAGAGTTAACAGGAATTTGTCATTCACATGGTTAGTCATAAAATCCTACATAAAACTTGTAGATCACTGAATATGATAGGTTTGATTCCTTGCAATAGTTTTGCGATATAGAGATGCTAATATGTGTGAGGTACTAGTGAATGATTGTGGTTTAGTAAGATTATTGGTGTTAAGGTTTGTGATTCCCGGAGCATGCACATATGGTCTCTTGTTATGCTAAGAAGTTGGAGCATAATTTATCCTTGATTGTCTATCTTTGTGTGAAGGTTACTTGCGCGTGATGGTTAACTCCTACCAACCTCCCCCCTAGGAGCATGCGTAGTAGTACTTTGCTTCGAGGGCTAATAAACTTTTGCAATAAGTATGTCAGTTCTTTATGACTAATGTGAGTCCATGGATTCTACGCACTCCCACCCTTCCGCCATTGCTAGCCTCTCTAGCACCGCCCAACTTTTGCCAGTGCATCAAACCCACCTTATACCCTTCCTTAAAACAGCCAACATACCTACCTATTATGGTATTTCCATTGCCATTCCGAGATATATTGCCATGCAACTTCCATCATCATCATATACATGACTTGAGCGTTCATTGTCATATTGCTTTGCATGATCGTAAGATAGCTAGAACGATATTTTCATGGCTTGTCCGTTTTTTATATCTTGGCTATGCTAGATCATTGCACATCCTGGTACACTGCCAGAGGCATTCATATAGTCATCATGTATTAGTTTTATCGAGTTGTAAGTAAATAAAAGTGTGATGATCATCATTATTAGAACATTGTCCCATGTGAGGTTATAAAAGAAATAGGCCAATTGAGTCTCCAAAAAAAGAGAAATAGTCTCCCCCAAAAAAGAGGGGAGTCTATAAAAAAGAGGAAAATAAAAAAAATAAAAAATATAAGAGAAAAAGAGAGAAGGGACAATGTTACTATCCTTTTACACACTTGTGCTTCAGAGTAGCACCATGTTCTTCATATGGAGAGTCTCCTATATTGTCACTTTCATATATTTGTGGGATTTTTTCATTATAGAACTTGGCTTGTATATTCCGACAATGGGCTTCCTCAAATTGCCCTAGGTCTTCATGAGGAAGCAAGTTGGATGCACCCACATAGTTTTCTTTTGAGCTTTCATACACTTATAGCTCTTAGTGCATCCGTTGCATGGCAATCCCTACTCCTCACATTGATATCGATTGATGAGCATCTCCATAGCCCGTTGATCTGCCTAGTTGATGTGAGACTTTCTCATTTTTATCTTCTCCATATAAACCTCTACCACCGCATTCTATTCCACCCATAGTGCTATATCCATGGCTCGCACTCATATATTGCGTGAGAGTTGAAAAGGCCGAAGCGCATTGAAAAATATGAACCAATTACTTGGCTGACACCGGGGTAGTGCATGATTTATATTTTGTGTTAAGAAGATGGAGCATGACAAGTCTATATGATTTTGTAGGGATATCGTTCTTTAGCATTGGTATTTTGAAAAACATAATTGTTTGTTGGGATGCGTGAGTATTAATTTCTTTTATGTCAAATGATAGACTATAACTTTGAATCACTCATATCTTAATATTCATGCCATGACTAGATTACATGATCAAGATTATGCTAGGTAGCATTCCACATCGTAAATTGTCTTTTTTATCATTTACCTACTCGAGGACGAGCATAAATTAAGCTTGGGGATGCTGATACGTCTCCGTCGTCTCTATAAATTTTTATTGTTCCATGCCAATATTCTACAACTTGTACATACTTTGGCAACAATTTATATGATTTTGTTTGACTAACATATTGATCCAGTGCCCAGGGCTAGTTCCTGTTTGTTGCATGTTTTTTGTTTCGCAGAAAATCCATATCAAATGGAGTCCAAACGCAATAAAATTTACAGATTTTTTTGGAATATATGTGTTTTTTTGGAAGTGGAATCAACGCAAGGCGGTGCCTGAGGGGCCCACAAGCCCTAGGGGCGCGTCCCCCTACCTAGGGCGCGCCTAGGGGGCTTATGGCCACCCAGAAGTTCGGTTGGAGGTGTCCTTCGGATGCAAGGAAGCTAATATCTGGGTAAAAATCGTGTTAAAATTTCAGCCCAATCAGAGTTACGGATCTCCGAGAATTTAAGAAACGGTGAAACGCTAGAAATAGGGACCGCGAAACAGAAAAGAAACAGAGAGATAGATCCAATCTCGGAGGGGCTCCCGACCCTCCGCCGCCATGGAGGCCTTGGACCAGAGGGAAAACCCTTCTCCCATATAGGGGGAAGGTCAAGGAAGAAGAAGAAGGAGGGGGGATCTCTCCCCCTCTCTCCCGGTGGCACCGGAACACCGTCGGGGCCATCATCGTGACGACAATCTACACCAACCACCTTGCCGCCGTCATCACCAGCTATCCCCCGCTCTATGCCGCAGTGTAACACCTCTTCTACCCGTTGTAATATCTACTTAAACATGGTGCTCAACGCTATACATTATTTCGCAATGATGTATGGCTACCCTATGATGTTTGAGTAGATCTATTTTGTCCTATGGATTAATTGATGATTGTGATTGGTTTGAGTTGTATGTTTTATTATTGGTGCTGTCCTATGGTACTCTCCGTGTCGCACAAGAGTGTGGGATCCCCGCTGTACGGTTTGTAATATGTTTATGATTTGCTTATGGTGGGTGGCGTGAGTGACAGAAGCACATACCCGAGTAAGTAGGTTGTTTGCGTATGGGAATAAATAGGACGTGTACATGTGATAACGTGCTGGGCGCCAAGCTTGCGGCATGCAGGGAGCGGCTAGAGCTAGCCCTCTACCGGACAAAGCTGACAATTTCGGTAGAACTAGATAGTGCTGAGGTAGTGTCACTGATCACAACAAATTTCGATGATAGAATAGTTCATCGCTTTATGATCCAGGAGATTAAGAGCTTGGCCTCAACTGTGGATAGGGGGATTTCCTTTACTCTTTCTCGTCGTTCACAGAATAAGATTAGCCATGTACTTGTCGCTTACGGCCGTAGTACCCCCCGAACCGCAGTGTGGCTGTACTCGGGGTTAGATTTCATTGTAAACTTGGCTTTGGCTAAGAGGCCCCCATGAGTAATGAAAAACTCCTTTACCCCCGCAAAAAGAGGACTTGATACCTTATAATGCTATATGGTTGGGTTTTACCTTAATGATCTTTAGTAGTTGTGGATGCTTGCTAGAGTTCCAATCATAAGTCCATATGATCCAAGTAGAGAAAGTATGCTAGCTTATGCCTCTCCTTCACATAAAATTGCAATAATGATTACCGGTCTAGTTATCGATTTCCTAGAGACAAATAACTTTCTTGTGACAAAAATCTCTCTACTAAAACTAACATAGTTGTTTCTTTATCTAAACAGCCCCTAGTTTTTTTTGTGTGCTCTTTATTATCTTGCAAACCTATCCACAACACCTACAAAGTACTTCTAGTTTCATACTTGTTCTACATAAAGCGAACATTAAGCATGCGTAGAGTTGTATCGGTGGTCGATAGCACTTGAGATAATATTTGTTCGACCTTTAGCTCCTCGTTGGGTTCGACACTCTTACTTATCGAAAGAGGCTACAACCGATCCCCTACACCTGTGGGTTATCACATCACAAGGTAGAGAGGGAATAACACCATAAGATCCAACTATAATAACTAAGCTCATGGTACATCAAGATCGTACCAAATTAAGAACACGGGAGAGAGATAGAGAGATAAAACACATAGCTATTGGTACAAACCCTCAGCCCCGAGGGTGGAATACTCCTTCCTCATCATGGTGGCCGCCGGGATGATGAAGATGGCCTCCAGTGATGATTTCCCCCTCCGGCAGGGTGCCGGAACAGGGCCTCGATTGGCTTTTCGTGGCTATAGAGGCTTGCGGCGGCGGAATTTCCGATCTTGGGTTCTTTCTGGGGTTTTTAGTATTTATAGGAATTTTTGGCATCAGTCTCACATCAAGGGGATGCTAGAGGGGCCCACAAGCCGTAGGGGCGCGCCCTGGGGGTAGGGCGCACCCCTGGCATATGGCCTCCTCGTCCACTTCCTGGCCTAGGTCGAATGCTTCGGGGGTCTCTTTTGGTCCATAAAAAATCACCTTAAATTTTCAGCCCATCCCGAGAACTTTTATTTTTGCACAAAAAAACGACACCATGGTAGTTCTGCTGAAAACAACGTCAGTCCAGCTTAGTTCTAATCAAATCATACCAAAACCTTATAAAATTGTTGTAAACATCCAATGAATACTTCATAAATTATAGACACATTGGAGACGTATCAGCATCCCCAAGCTTAATTCATGCTCGTCCTCGAGTAGGTAAATGATAAAAGAAATAATTTATGAAGTGTGAATTCTAGCATAGTGTATAAGTTTGATTAATGATAATTCCAAACACTTTTTTTAGCATCAATATATTGTTGGGGAATGTAGTATTTCAAAAAAATTACGTACGGTCACGCAAGATCTATCTAGGAGAAGCATAGCAGCGAGCGGGGAGAGTGTGTCCACGTACCCTCGTAGACCAAAAGCGGAAGCGTTTAGTAACGCGGTTGATGTAGTCGAATGTCCTCGCGATCCAACCGATCCAAGTACCGAACGTACGACACCTCCGCGTTCAGCACAAGTTCAGCTCGATGACGGCCCTCAAGCTCTTGATCCAGTTGAGGCCGAGGGAGAGATTCATCAGCATGATGGCATGGTGATGGTGATGATGAAGTTACCGGCGTAGGGCTTCGCCTAAGCACTACGACGATATGACCGAGGTGTGTAACTGTGGAGGGGGGCACCGCACACGGCTAGGAACAATTGATGTGTGTTCTAGGGGTGCCATCCCCACGTATATAAAGGAGGGAGAGGGAGGAGGCAACCGGCCTAGGGGAGGAGGCGCGCCAAGGGGGGAGTCCTACTCCCACTAGGAGTAGGACTCCCCTTTCCTAGTAGGAGTAGGAGAAGAGGGAAGAGAACAAAGGAAGGGGCGCCACCCCTCCCCCCTAGCCCAATTCAGACTAGGCTTGGGGGGGCGCGCGGCCTGCCCTAGGCAGCCCCTCTCTCTCTTCCCTAAAGCCCAATAAGGCCCATTTACTCCCCGGGGGTTCCGATAACCTCCCGGTACTCTGGTATTTATCCAGTGACCCCCGGAACCCTTCCGGTGTCTGAATATAACCTTCCAATATATCAATATTTATGTCTCGGCCATTTCGAGACTCCTCGTCATGTCCGTGATCACATCCGGGATTCCGAACCACCTCCAGTACATCAAAACACATAAACTCATAATATCGATCGTCATCGAACGTTAAGCGTGTGGACCCTACGGGTTCGAGAACTATGTAGACATGACCGAGACTCATCTCCGGTCAATAACCAATAGCGGAACCTGGATGATCATATTGGTTCCTACATATTCTACAAAGATCTTTATCGGTCAAACCGCATAACAACATACGTTGTTCCCTTTGTCATCGGTATGTTACTTGCCCGAGATTCGATCGTCGGTATCATCATACCTAGTTCAATCTCTTCACCGACAAGTCTCTTTACTCATTCCATAATACATCATCTCGTGACTAACTCATTAGTCGTTTGCTTGCAAAGCTTATTATGATGTGTATTACCGAGAGGGCCCAGAGATACCTCTCTGACACTCGGAGTGACAAATCCTATTCTCGATCTATGCTAACAGCACAAACACCTTCGGGGACACCTGTAGAGCTTCTTTATAATCACCCAATTACTTGTGACGTTTGATAGCACACAAGGTGTTCCTCCGGTATTCGAGAGTTGCATAATCTCATAGTCATAGGAACATGTATAAGTCATGAAGAAAGCAATAGCAGTAAAACTAAACGATCATAGTGCTAAGCTAACAGATGGGTCTTGTCCATCACATCATTCTCCCAATGATGTGATCCCGTTGATCAAATGACAACTCGTGTCTATAGTTAGGAAACATAACCATCTTTGAATAACGAGCTAGTCTAGTAGAGGCATACTAGGGACACTCTATTTTGTCTATGTATTCACACATGTATCAAGTTTCCGGTTAATACAATTCTAGCATGAATAAAAGACATTTATATGATATATAAGGAAATATAAATAAAAACTTTATTATTGCCTCTAGGGCATATTTCCTTCGGTCTCCCACTTGCACTAGAGTCAACAATCTAGATTACATAGTAATGATTCTAACACCCATGGAGTTTTGGTATTGATCATGTTTTGCTCATGGAAGAGGCTTAGTCAACGGGTCTACAACATTCTGATCCGTATGTATCTTGCAAATTTCTATGTCTCCCTCCTTGACTTGATCGCGGATGGAATTGAAGCATCTCTTGAAGTGCTTATTTCGTTTGTGAAACCTGGATTCCTTCGCCAATGCTATTGCTCCAGTGTTGTCACAAAAGATTTTCATTGGACCTGATGCACTAGGTATTACACCTAGATCGGATATGAACTCCTTCATCCAGACTCCTTCATTTGCTGCTTCCAAAGCAGCTATGTACTCCGCTTCACACGTAGATCCCGCCATGACGCTCTGCTTGGAACTGCACCAACTGACAGCTCCATCGTTCAACCAAAAAAACATATCCGGTTTGTGACTTTGAGTCATCCAGATCAGTGTCAAAACTTGAATCGACGTAACCATTTATGACGAGCTCTTTGTCAAATCCATAAACGAGAAACATATCCTTTGTCATTTTCAGGTACTTCAAGATGTTCTTGACCGTTGTCCTGTGATCCACTCCTGGATTACTTTGGTACCTCCCTGCTAAACTTATAGCAAGGCACACGTCAGGTCTGGTACACAACATTGCATACATGATAGATCCTATGGCTGAGGCATAGGGAATGACTTTCATTTTCTCTCTATCTTCTGCAGTGGTCGGGCATTGAGTCTTACTCAACTTCACACCTTGTAACACATGCAAGAACCCTTTCTTTGACTGATCCATTTTGAACTTCTTCAAAACTTTATCATGATATGTGCTTTGTGAAAGTCCTATTAAGTGTCTTAATCTATCTCTATAGATCTTGATGCCCAATATATAAGCAGCTTCACCGAGGTCTTTCATTGAAAAATTCTTATTCAAGTATCCTTTTATGCCATCTAGAAATTCAATATCATTTCCAATCAATAATATGTCATCTACATATAATATCAGAAATGCTATAGAGCTCCCACTCACTTTCTTGTAAATACAGGCTTCTCCAAAAGTCTGTATAAAACCATATGCTTTGATCACCTCATCAAAGCGTATATTCCAACTCCGAGATGCTTGCACCAGTCCATAGATGAATCGCTGGAGCTTGCACACTTTGTTAGCACCTTTAGGATCGACAAAACCTCCTGGTTGCATCATATACAACTCCTCTTTGAGGTATCCATTAAGGAATGTTGTTTTGACATCCATTTGCCAGATTTCATAATCATAAAATGTGGCAAGTGCTAACATGATTCGGACAGACTTAAGCATCATGACGGGTGAGAAAGTCTCATCGTAGTCTACTCCTTGAACTTGTCGAAAACCTTTCGCAACAAGTCGAGCTTTGTAGACAGTAAAATTACCATCAGCGTCAGTCTTCCTCTTAAAGATCCATTTATTTTCAATGGCTTGCCAATCGACATGCAAGTCAACCAAAGTCCACACTTTGTTCTCATACATGGATCCCATCTCATATTTCATGCCCTCAAGCCATTTTGCGGAATCTGGGCTCATCATCGCTTCCTCATAGTTTGTAGGTTCATCATGGTCTAGTGACATGACTTCCAGAACCAAGTTACCATACCACTCTCGTGCGGAACGCACTCTGGTTGACCTACGAGGTTCAGAAGTAACTTGATCTGAAGTTTCATGATCACCATCATTAGCTTCCTCACTGATCGGTGTAGGAATCATTGGAACTAGTTTCTGTGATGTACTACTTTCCAATTCTGGAGAAGGTACAATTACCTCATCAAGTTCTACTTTCCTCCCACTCAGTTCTTTCGAGAGAAACTCCTTCTCTAGAAAGGATCCATTCTTAGCAACGAATATCTTGCCTTCGGATCTGTGATAGAAGGTGCACCCAATAGTTTCCTTTGGGTATCCTATGAAGACACATTTCTCTGACTTGGGTTCGAGCTTATCAGGTTGAAGCTTTTTCACATAAGCATCGCAGCCCCAAATCTAAGAAACGACAACTTGGATTTCTTGCCAAACCACAGTTCATAAGGTGTCGTCTCAATGGATTAAGATGGTGCCCTATTTAACGTGAATGCAGCTTTCTATAATGCATAACCCCAAAACAATAGTGGTAAATCGGTAAGAGACATCATAGATCGCACCATATCTAATAAAGTACGGTTACGACGTTCAGACACACCATTACACAATGGTGTTCTAGGTGGCGTGAGTTGTGAAACTATTCCACATTGTTTCATATGAAGACCAAACTCATAACTCAAATATTCGCCTCCGTGATCAGATTGTAGAAACTTTATTTTCTTGTTACGATGATTCTCTACTTCACTCTGAAATTCTTTGAACTTTTCAAATGTTTCAGACTTGTGCTTCATCAAGTAGATATACCCATATCTGCTCAAATCATCAGTGAAGGTGAGAAAATAATGATACCCTCCGCGAGTATCAATACTCATTGGTCTGCATACATCAGTATGCATTATTTCCAATAAGTCACTTGCTCGCTCCATTGTTCCGGAGAACGGAGTTTTAGTCATCTTGCACATGAGGCATGGTTCGCAAGCATCAAATGATTCATAATCAAGTAATTCCAAAATTCCATCAGCATGGAGTTTCTTCATGCGCTTTACACCAATATAACCTAAACGGCAGTGCCACAGGTATGTTGCACTATCATTATCAACTCTGCATCTTTTGGCCTCAATATTATGAATACGTGTATTTACTACGATTGAGATTAAATAAACCATTCACCTTGGGTGTATGACCATACAAGGTTTTATTCATGTAAACAGAATAACAATTATTCTCTCACTTAAATGAATAACCGTATTGCAATAAACACGATACAATCTTGTTCATGCTCAACGCAAACACCAAATAACATTTATTTAGGTTTAAACTAATCCCGAAAGTACAGGGAGTGTGCAATGATGATCATATCAATATTGGAACTACTTCCAACACACATCGTCACCTCACCCTCAACTAGTCTTCGTTTATTTTGCAACTCCTGTTTCGAGTTACTAATCTTAGCAACCGAACAAGTATCAAATACCCACTAGCTACTATGAACACTAGTGAGGTACCCATTAGCAATATGTATATCATGTATACCTTTGTTAACTTCGCCATCCTTCTTATCCGCCAAATATTCGGGGAACTTCCGCTTCTAGTGACCATTTCCTTTGTAGTTAGAAGCACTCATTTTCAGGCTTAGGTCCAGCTTTGGGCTTCTTCACGGGAGTGACAACTTGCTTGCCATTATTCTTCAAGTTCCCTTTCTTCCCTTTGCCCTTTTCTTGAAACTAGTGGTCTTGTTAACTATCAACAATTTATGCTCTTTCTTGATTTCTACCTTCGTTGATTTCAGCATCACGAAGAGCTCGGGAACCGTTTTCGTCATCCCTTGCATATTATAGTTCATCACGAAGTTCTTGTAACTTGGTGATAGTGACTAGAGAACTCTGTCAATCACTATCTTATCTGGAAGATTAACTCCCACTTGATTCAAGTGATTGTAGTACTCAGACATTCTGAGCATATACTCATTGGTTGAGCTATTCTCCTCCATCTTGTAGGCAAAGTACTTGTCAGAGGTCTCATACATCTCGACACAGGCATGAGTCTGAAATACTATTTTCAACTCTTGGAACATCTCATATGCTCCGTGGCATTCATAATGTTTTTGAAGTCTCGGTTATAAGCCGTAAAGCATGGCGCACTAAACTATCAAGTAGTCATCATACCAAGCTTGTCAAACGTTCATAACGTCTGCATGTGCTCCTGCAATAGGTCCGTCACCTAGCGGTGCATCAAGGACATAATACCTCTGTGCAGCTATGAGGATAATCCTCAGATCTTGGTGTAACGCTTCGATAATTAGGCTACAGTAAAACTTTGCTAATGACGTCACGTCATCCCGTTTACTGTTGATATTCACGTGTTAGTTCAAAACACTCTGAATTCAAATTTGAATTAGTGACAAACACCCAAAGTTTTCAAACGTTAAAAACAAAATGTTCGGAGTGTGACAAATATTGCATTGGTAATTATGAAGGAGAAAACACATTTTTAGCAAATGTCTAAATACTCTAAAGCAAATAAAACAGAAAAAGAAAAATAAGTAAAAGGAAAGGAAAATACCAAACAGAAAAGACAAGGAAAAGGAAAAGCCCCCCCCCCCACTGGGCCAAACATGGCCGAGTTGGCCAACCGGGCCTAACCGGCCCACCCCACTCCCTTAACCCTGGGGTGCCGAAACCCTAGCTACACCGACAACCCACTCCCCCCACGTCTCTCTCTCTCTCCTCGTCCCCGATCCAGATTGGGATCAGGGGAACGAACTGCTCGACCGACGCCGCCCGACGCCGCCTACCGGACCCCGCCGTCGCTGGAGCAACACCGCCACCACCCGGACCTCCTCGCCGGACTGCTCGCCAGGTCTTCCCCTCTCCGTCATTGCCTCGTCCCCGTCCTCCTCCCCGCCGTCCTCCACCAAACCTCGCCGCCCTTGTCTCTGCAACGCCAGTGAGGCCAATGGCCTCGGCCTCCTCTCCTTCCTCCCCTGTCCTCGTGCGCACGCTCATGCACGCGTCGACCGTCGCTGGCCACCGCATCCTGCACGCCCGCCCGGCTCCCCTCTGCCTGCACCTGAGCCGCTCGTCGTGCTACCTGCCGCGCCCGGGACCCACGATCTCGCCGTGCTCCTTGCCGTGCTGCTTCTTCTCCGTCGTCTGCTCCGCCCCACTGCCGTCGCAGCCGCGCCTTGCCCGTGTCCCCGCGCTCGCCCCCGCGCATAGCCGCACGCCTGCGGCCACGCCCCCTGCTGTGCTGCTGTGGCTCTGCTGCTGCCGCTGCTCCTCCCGTCGTCGGCGCACCTCGCCAACGACCCCCGCCTCCGCACACTGGCGAGAGCCCTTGGCCTCTGCCTGCAGCCCTCCTCCTGCCGCGCTCACCTCGCCACCGCTCGCTCCCATCGTGACTCATCGCTGTCGGTGTCAAAGCAGGCAGATCTCGGGTAGGGGGTCCCGAACTATGTGTCTGAGGATCGATGGTAATAGGAGACTGGGGACACGATGTTTGCCCAGGTTCAGGCCCTCTCGATCAAGGTAATACCCTACTTCCTGCTATATTAGTATGGATGAATATGAATACAAGAGTTGATCTACCTCGAGATCGTAGTGGCTAAACCCTAAGTCTAGCTAATGAGGATATTGTGTTTTTGTTCTAGCCTCTACAGACTAAACCCTCCGGTTTATATACACACCGGAGAGGCCTAGGGTTTGTACATGTCATCTTGCAGAGGAAGGAAAATCTACACCCGAACCTAAAACTTGCCATTACATGAATACATGAGTCCTATCTGGATACGAGAGATGATCTTCTATTGTAATCTTCATGGCCCACCAGTCCGGCCCACCACGAGCTTGTTCGGCCACATGTGGACCCCCCGATCCAGGATTCCCTCAGTAGCCCCTGAACCTGTCTTCGATGATGATGAGTTCGGCTTCCGTATTGTCTTCGGCATTGCAAGGCGGGTTCCTTCTTCCGAATAGATCTTCTGCAATAAGTGTATTGTGTTCGGCTCCGCAAGGTTAGTACAACCCTTAGCCTCGAAGGCAAGGCTTTTAAAGGAAAATTAATAGTGTGTCTCTACTGACAACTTTTGGGTGAAGCGTCGCGTACAACCCACTAACATATCGAACCGTTTTATTCGGCCCTGGTTTCGTGTTTCGAGGTAAATCCTCATTGACACGTCCCACCAGAATAGAGTTTGTGCCCGCTTTTAGGGGGGGTCCTTATCAATAGGACATGAGCACCCACGCCGCGCATTACACACAACCGCTTTGGGAACAGGCGAGGTTTATGGCTAAAGTGGGGGGACGCTCTGTATTCACAGTGTTATAAAAGGACACCAATCCCTTTCATCAGCCCCACGCCTTCCTCAAGCTCGAGCTCTCCAATCTCCCTAGCCCCAGCATTCTCATCTCCTGCGCATACTGCTCCTCGTTTCTCAACCACTACTCCCCTTCCCAGCAATGGCTGGATCCGGTGCCAGGGGCAAGTGGGAAGCTTCCACGGTCACAGAAAAGACCGTGGCGGATCTTACGAGCGCGGGCTATCTCGCCGCTGATATCGCACACCGAGTCCCTGCCAAGGGTCAGGTAATTCCCGTCCCTGAGGCGGGTGAGAGGGTGGTTTTTACCTCTCACATTGTTAGGGGGCTAGGGTTTCCACTCCACCCGTTTGTTCGGGGTCTTTTGTTCTTCTACAGGCTAGATTACCATGATCTAGCCCCGAACTCAATCCTTCACATATCCGCTTTTATAGTGCTGTGTGAAGCTTTCCTCCGCATCCCTCCACACTTCGGCCTATGGCTCAAAACCTTCAACGTGAAGCCGAAGGTGGTGGATGAACAGCACGCGGAGTGCGGGGGCGCCATGATTAGCAAGCTCCCGAATGCAACTTGGCCCAAGGGCTCATTCATGGAGATGAATAAGGTCTGGCAGCAGGAGTGGTTCTACATCACCGAACCCCGCGACGCCAAGTGGGCGGCGGAGCCTACTTTCATATTCGGACCCCCAGAGAGGCTGCCCTCTTGGACCAAAAAGGTTCTAGACTGGGGGTCTACAACTGAAGTGATGACTCTGGTGAGCCGTGTGCCCGGCTTGATCTCCAAGGGATGCCTGCTCTCCTCCGTGGTCCAGGTGATGCTGACCCGGCTTGTTCTCCTTTGCCAAAGCCGGGACTCCTCCCTATGGGAGCTCGATCCGGCAGGAGACAAGCCGCTGAAGCATCTCTTCGGCTTTACGCACAAGAAGATCAGGAAGCATCTCTTCAAGAGCCAGAAGGAGTGGCCGGCGTAAACCGAAGACAGGGCTTTAGCACCGCGCTCTTCGCCCTGGAGGTAATAGATAACTTTGCCGAACATATATTCATTCCCTTATTTAATGATAATAGAAATTGGAGTTTTTGCGTGATATACAGGGCTGGACGAAGAAGGCGACCCGGATTAAAAGTCCGGCGCCTCTGCCCGAAGATCCAGAATTGCCTATACTAATGGCAATGCTAGTCCCGATGCCGTACAAGGCGCCGACCAAGAAGCTCAAGAAGACGAAGGGGAAGGGGACCGGAGACAGCCCCCGTCCCGCGGACAAGAAGTCCGCGAAAATCAACATCCTCTTCTCCGACGATGTGGAGGAAGATGACGAAGAGGAAGAGGAAGAAGAAGAAGAAGAAGAGCCCCCTGCGCAAGGCACGCGGAAGAAGAGGGGGGCCGTCACTGACGCGGGTACGGCCGCGCCCCGGAGGAAACTGAACCTCGGAGCTAGTTCGGATTCGTCCGAACATAGCATTGTGGTGAAGCCCAGGGTGAAACCCCTGCCCGAATCGTAAGTCTGTCTGGATTGGCTACTGCACCTTTGCTTTGTTTCAGCATTTACTTAGTATTTCTTCCCTGCTGACCTACAGCCCTCCCGGTGGACACCCTGATGCTATCTCATCGGAGGGGAACTCTCTTGCGCCTAGAGAGACTGAGAGTGACCCGCCGGTCCGAGCTCCATCGCCCATGATCGGCGGGGACACCGAAGTGTCCTCCCAGCGCGTGCCCTCCGCCCAAGGAGACGAGGGCGGGCAGGTGATAAGGCGGACGGGAATAATACCCTGACGGTTGCCGACCATGGGGAGACCGTCCCTATGGAGACCGAAGATGTGGGGCCCAAATAGTCTGGGGCCCCACCGAACACTATCCCGGAGCCTAGCGTGGCTCCGGGGTCCGAAGACCAGACTCCCCAAGCGGGGGAGGATACAGCGGCGCTCGGAGTTAATCCGGAGGGCGGCAGAGTCTATGGAGGGGGCACCACAAAGTGCTTCCATCATGGAGGAGCACCGCACCGTGATGGGTGCGGTGATGAAGAAGATTCAGTCCGTCAAGGGCGGACTGAATGAAGCCTTCAACAGCCTATTAACAGGCTTTGAGGTAAGCAATGTAATGCTTTTTATAGAACTTATTATTTTAATGCACATATATATCCAGTAGCCCCTGATGCTTTGTGTGATTCTGAAAAGAATCGGACGAAGTATCCATAGCGTAGCATATTTACACAGCTGAACTATTTGTGCAGGCTTCATTAGTTTCGGCCACTGCGCGAGACGCAAAAGTTGCCGAACTAAACCGGAAGCTCGAGGTGGCGAATGCGGACCTCGACCGCATCAATCAGCATTTGGATGAAACGCAAGGTATGCGGATTTTTGAAATGTCAATAAGACTTAATTGATTGAGTATGTTTATAAACTCTAATATTGTATTATGTATTACACAGTTGGCGCCACTGAGCTCGAGGCCCTCAAGGGCGAGGTTGCCAAGGCCAAGAAGGAGGCTGAGGCGAACAAGGTGGCCGCTGACAAAGCGGCTGCCGACTTAGAGGCCGAAAAGACTGAGTGCGAAAAGCACCAGGCTCGGGTGTCCGAAGTCGAGGTCGATCTCAACAATGCCATTCTCAAATGTGAGACATTGGCGAAGAAGACTTCGGAGCAAGCAACCGAGTTGTCTGTGGCAGTGAAGACCGCCCAGGATGCACGAAGCGAGTCTCGCAGCGTTCGTCAGGAAATCGAGCAGGCACGACAGATAGCATCTGGTAAGACATTTCTCTTACAGAGCATCTTTGGAGGGGAAAAGTACATTGGGCTGACACGATTATGGAGTTCTCTAGGCGTGTTTGCTAATCTTCCGAGGAGCAGCGCAGATGCCGCCCAATATTTCCGAGCCCTGGAGGGGAACAACACAGAGAAGCTATTCTGGTCGCATTTCTATGCGCCAAAACATCCGGTACCCCTCCACGACCAGATGAAGCAGCTGGTCGAGTTGCACAACATGGCGGGTTCGGCCATGAAGGACTTAATAGTCCGGCTATGGCCCGCTGAGCCAATCCCAAGTAGCTACTTCGAATTGGTGACGCGGATCGTCGAGGCGAGTCCGCGGGGCGACGCACTAAGGCATTCGGCGTGGATAGAAGGTGCTCGGATGGCCTTCGCACATGTCAAAGTGCACTGGGCAAAGATGAACCCAGTGCATATAGCTACTGCTGGCCCGCCCGCGAACAAGGAGCACCGCAAGCCGGAGAAGTACTTCGAGAACGTCATCGAGGGCGCCTACCTTGTAGAAGGCCAGTGTTCGAAGGATGTTGTCTTCGAGTGATTGTATCCGGATGTAAAGACTATGCTTATGAATCCAGTGTATATTACTTTTGCGCTATTATAATATCAGTGTCTTTTACCTCCTTTGTGACCCGGAGTTGTATTCCGACCTCATGACAACTAGAACCGTATACTTGATAAAACACACCCAGATGAGTTCGGATACAACTCGGTGATTGCTCTCTCACAGGGTGATGTGGAGAGGATCACCGGGTAGGATATTGCTATATGATGTTACTTGGTGAACTTACCTTCTACTCTCTTCTACTTCTGCAAGATGGAGGCTGCTAGAAGTGTAGTCTTCGATAAGATTAGCTATCCCCCTCTTATTCTCGCTTTCTGCAGTTCAGTCCACAGATACTACCCATATCATTGTTACCATTGCATATGTAGTATAGATCCTTGCTTGCGAGTACTTTGGATGAGTACTCACAGTTGCTTTGCTCCCCCTTTTCCCCCTTCTATTCTTTCTTCTCGGATGATGCAACCGGATGGCGGATCCCAAAAGCCAGACGCCACCTACGACGACTCCTACTACACCGCTGGTGCCTACTACTACGTGCAGTCTACCGACGATGACCAGGAGTAGTTTAGGAGGATCCCGGGCAGGAGGCATGCTCCTCTTTCGATCTGTATCCCAGTTTGTGCTAGCCATCTTATGGCAACTTCTTTAACTTTATGTCTGTACTCAAATATTGTTGCTTCCACCGACTCGTCTATGATCGAGCACTTGTATTTGAGCTCTCGAGGCCCCTGGCTTGTAATATGAAGCTTGTATGACTTATTTTACTTTTAGAGTTCTGTTGTGATATCTTCCAGTGAGTCCCTGATCTTGGTAGTACACATTTGCGTGCATGATTAGTGTACGGTCAAATCAGGGGCGTCACACATGGACCTAGTCTGCATCATTGCCTAACATCTTCCAACTTAGTTTTCTCTAGGAACATATTAAAATTCAAGGGAACGATAGCACGGGCCATTGATCTACAACAACATAGATATGCAAAAACTATCAGGAGTAAGTTCATGATAAATTAAAGTTCAATTAATCATATTACTAAAGAACTCCCACTTAGATAGATATCCCTCTAGTCATCTAAATGATCACGTGATCCAAATATGTGACATGATATGGCCATCATCATCTTGTGCTTTTGATCTCCATCTCCAAAGTATCGTCATGATCTCCATCGTCACCGGCTAGACACCATGATCTTCATCGTAGCGTCGTGGTCGTCTTGCCAACTATTGCTACTACTACTATCGCTAACTCATAGTGATAAAGTAAAGCAATTACATGGCCTTCGTAATTCATACAATAAAGAGACAACCATAAGGCTCCTACCGGTTGCCGATAACTTTACAAAACATGATCATCTCATACATTAACGTATAACTCATCACGTCTTGACCATATCACATCACAACATGCCCTGCAAAAACAAGTTAGACGTCCTCTACTTTGTTGTTGCAATTTTTACATGGCTGCTACGGGCTTAGCAAGAACCGTTCTTACCTACGCATCAAAACCACAACGATTTTTCGTCAAGTGTGTTGTTTTAACCTTCAACAAGGACCGGGCGTAGTCACAGTCGATTCAACTAAAGTGAGAGAGACAGACACCCATCGGTCACCTTTAAGCAACGAGTGCTCATAACGGTGAAACCAGTCTCGCGTAAGCGTATGCGTAATGTCGGTCCGGGCCGCTTCATCTCACAATACCGCCAATCAAAATATGACATGCTAGTAAGCAGTATGACTATTATCGCCCACACCTCATTTTGTTCTACTCGTGCATATCATCTATGCATAGACCTGGCTCATGATACCACTGTTGGGGAATGTGGTATTTCAAAAAATTACCTACGATCACGCAAGATCTATCTAGGAGAAGCATAGCAACGAGCGGGGAGAGTGTGTCCACGTACCCTCATAGACCAAAAGCGGAAGCGTTTAGTAACACGGTTGATGTAGTCGGACGTCTTCGCAATCCAACCGATCCAAGTACCGAACGTACGACACCTTTGTGTTCAGCACACATTCAGCTCGATGATGTCCCTCGAGTTCTTGCTCCAGTTGAGGCCGAGGGAGATATTCGTCAGCACGACGACATGCTGACGGTGATGATGAAGTTACCGACGCAGGGCTTCGCCTAAGCACTAGGACGATAAGACCGATGTGTGTAACTATGGAGGGGGCACCGCACATGGCTAGGAACAATTGATGTGTGTTCTAGGGGTGCATGAGGGAGTCCTGGATTAGGGGGTCCTCATGTGGTCGGACAAACTCCTGGTGGGCCGGACTGGTGGGTCATGAAGATTATTATAGAAGATCATCTCTCATATCCGGATAGGACTCCTGGATTCTTGTAATGGCAAGTTTAGGCTCGGGTGTAGATGTTCCTTCCGCTGCAAGATGATTTGTACAAACCCTAGGCCCCTCCGGTGTGTATTTAAACCGGAGGGTTTAGTCCGTAGCGGCTAATAAAAAAATCATTCAATCCTCATAGGCTGAAACTTAGGGTTTTAGCCTTTACGATCTCGAGGTAGATCAACTCTTGTACACATATTCATCCATATTAATATAGCAGGAAGTAGGGTTTTACCTCGATCGAGAGGGCCTGAACCTGGGTAAACATTGTGTCCCCTGCCTCATGTTAACATCAATCCTCACACGCATAGTTCGGGACCCCCTACCCAAGATCCGCCGGTTTTGACACCGACATTGGTGCTTTCATTGAGAGTTCCACTATGTTGTCGACGGAAGGTTTTGATGGACCACGTCGTCAATTGCAACGTCGACGTCGAGGGGATTTTCCCTCCCGGCCAACTCTTCATGTTCGACGGCTTCGCGCTTCGGGCCAACACTGAAGGCCACCTTGAGCAGATCGAGAGCTACGCCCTGGCCATCACGCTAGATTCGGTAGCCTGAACTACGTTGCCGACGTCCGTGGAGACTTGATCTTCACCGGATTCGAGCCAGCGGCAACCCCTATCCGCCACCACGATGATCATGACTTAGCTTTGTCATCAGATCAAGAAATAGCACCTGCAACAGTTATGGCCCTAGATCCAGAATGCATCGTGCCACCTGAAGATGGGAAGCTCAACCCCACCATGGGAGCCGTAGACTGTACGGCGATGGAGCCGCACATGGACGCAACTCATGGGGTCTGTGTTTTTAGAACCTTGGACTTAGCTCCGGTATCTGATTCCGAACTACGCGTTACTGCGCCCCTCAAATCTAATAAGGCGCCTATCACCGAATTCTGTGTTGCGGATATTTTCCAGCACTCACCACTTGGCGACATGTCGAGGTCATCGAGATCACTCTCTTTGGACGAGAATACATAGTCGCACTATATCCGGTTCGAACTGGAGGCTGATGAACAGCCGCGCTATACCCAATGGGACGAAGAATTTCGTTCCCCACCCACCACCCACTTGGTAGTCACGGTTGAAGATCTAACCGATCTACTCGACTATGCTTCAAAAGACTTCGATGGGATGGACCTCGAAGCTGAAGCAGATACAGATCAAAGCAGGCCCATAACAGGGCGGTGGAAAGCTACATCTTCATATGACGTGTATATGGTGGACACACCCAAAGAGGCAGAAGGCAACGGTGAAAACAATCCGGTAGGGGATAAACCTGCCGAAGAACCTCCCAAGCGTTGGCGTCCAAAACGCCGGGCAAAATCCCGTAAAGGAAAGGACAGGAACACCGCAACTAATGACAGTGATATTCCGGAACAAGCCGAAGACCCCGCAGACCCGACGTTGGAGCAGGAGGAGCGAGAGGATGGCGAACACAGTCCGAAGCCGCAGTCCATTGACAGCGATGCCGAAGACGGTGACTATGAACCGATCCCCGAAGAAGAGGTTAGCCTGCATGACGACGAATATACCGTCCCAGAAGAACCCTCCGAACAAAAACGCTTCCATCGGTGGCTTATAGCCACCACATGGAGCTTAAAAAAGCAGCAGAGACAGCTTCGAGCTGCACAAGACATGCTCAATGATAGATGGAATGAGGTGCTAGACGCCGAACAGAGACATGGCTTTAATGGCCAAACCAATGGCTATCCCAAGCGCAAGCTGCTGCCCGAATTCGACGACGAGGCTATTGCGCCCGTCCCACCGAAATACAACACAGCCGACAAGCCGGACCGACCACCTCGCGGACGGGACAGAGTCACTAGCACTAGTGTAAACAAGCCCCCACTCCATAAAGGAAAGGAGGATGCAGCCCAAGTTCGAAAGCATGATCTGCATGAGGACCTAAACAAAAAGCTAGCTAGACCAGGTCTATATTCGGACCCAGAGATCGAGCCCCCGCACGGGATGGCGGCTATCAAGCCAATCACGCTGGTGATATACCAGTTTGGGGTCAATACCGAACACCACAACCATCGGATATACGCCATGATATAGCAAGATACAGAGGGGCTTCACACCCTCTATGCTTTACCGATGAGGTATTGGGTCATGATTTCCCAGAAGGGTTTGAACCCGTGAACATCGAAGCGTACGATGGAACGACGGATCCTGCCGTTTCGATAGAAGATTTTATTCTTCACATTCACATGGCTCGTGGAGATGATCTCCACGCCATCAAATATTTACCCCTCAAGCTGAAAGGACCAGCTCGACACTAGCTAAACAGTCTTTGTGAAAACTCCATTGGGAGTTGGGAAGAACTTGAGGACGCTTTTCGGGCCAATTTTCAAGGGACTTTTGTCAGGGCCCTAGACGCTCACGATTTAAGTCACACCATACAATAACCCAGGGAGTCAGCTCGCAAGCTTTGGAACTGGTTTCTCACTAAGAAGAACCAGATCGTCGACTATCTGGACACCGAAGCCTTAGCGGCATTCAAGCATAGTATCCGGGACGAGTGGCTAGTCAGACACCTTGGACATGAAAAGCCTAGGACAATGGCAGCCCTAACTACACTCATGACTCGCTTTTGCACGGGTGAGGATAGCTGGTTAGCTCGTAGCAGCACCAGCGACCCTGGAACATCTGAAGTTAGGGACGGCAATGGAAAGCCACGGAGCAATAAAAACAAGCGTCGAAACAATCCTGGAAGCCGAGATGACACAGCGGTAAACACCGGATTCAGCGGCTCCAGACCCGGTCAATGGAAGAAGCCATGTAAAGGCAACAAAGACGGTCCATCGATTTTGGACAGAATATTAGACAGGCCCGGCCAAATCCATGGCACCCCAGAAAAACATGCCAATCACACCAACCGTAACTGTTGGGTTTTCAAGCAGGCCAGCAAGTTAAACGCCGAACACAAGGGGAAGGAGCCTCAGAGCGAAGACGAGGATGAACCTCGCCAGCCGAATATAGGGGGACAGAAGATATTTCCACCGGAGGTCAAAACAGTGAACATGATATATGCCACTCATATCCCAAAAAGGGAGCGCAAACGCGCACTCCGCGACGTCTATGCCGTTGAGCCTGTCACCCCAAAATTCAACCCATGGTCAGCCTGTCCGATCACTTTCGATCGCAGGGATCATCCGACTAGTATTCGGCACGGGGGTTCGGCTGCCTTAGTGCTCGACCCAATAATAGATGGATACCATCTAACCCGAGTCCTTATGGACGATGGTAGCAGTCTTAATATGATATATAAGGACACTGTCCACAAGGTGGGGTCGACCCATCAAGAATCAAGCCAAGCAGCACGACCTTTAAAGGAGTGATACCGGGCGTTGAAGCTCGCTGCACAGGCTCCTTAACATTGAAGGTTGTATTCGGTTCTCCCAACAACTTTCAAAGCGAAGAACTGATCTTCGACATAGCTCCATTCCGAAGTGGCTATCATGCCCTACTCGGAAGAACGACCTTTGCCCGTTTTACTGCAGTCCTGCATTATGCCTATTTAAAGCTCAAGATGCCTGGACCACGCGGCGTTATCACGGTCAACGAAAATATGGAGTGCTCTCTTCGTACGGAGGAAGATATTGCGGCCTTAGCAGCCGAAGTACAATGCGACCTATTCAAGCCGGAAATGTAGCAATAGCGGACATAGCTAAACGTGTCCAGCACACGCCTCAGTGCGGCAGCTCAGATGAACCTCAACAAGATTGACGGATATGCCCCCATCGATCGCCCCACAAGGTGATAGCATATGTGCCTCGAGTACATAATTATGCCCTAAAAATTCCTTGGCGGCCACAAGGGGCACCCGCATACAGTCCGTAGTTTGGCTAGACCCTATTCAGACCTTAAACTTATCTTCTCTCGGTTCATTAAAACGAACCAGACTTACTTTGGGCACACTGTATTGACTTCTTCGTTTCCAGGTTTTATTTCTTTTTTCTACAGATGGCCATCATACTCATACCTTCAAGGACACATTACAGAGGAGAAAACGGCGCAGATGTGCAGCAGGGACCCGCAATAAGGTTTCTTTTTAGATTAAGACCCTGTGTAAACCTTTTCTCTCTTGTTATATACGTTTTTGGCATGTAAAATGTCCAAAAAAGGTCGTCGGCATTATCTGTAAAGTTTGCGGCTTGTCGTGCTATAGAGGGATATTAATAGACCAATTTTACTCATATCATATCCAGAGTTTTATTCACTCACCATGGAATGTTCTCTTCTCGCATCAGATTGCCATATGTGCCTTGTCAATAAAGGGTCATTACCAGGGGCTATCTTCAGCCCTGGTATATGTTAAAAAGACCGAACACCTATAGGGAGTGTTCGGCATCCTGGATGTTTGCATTATATGCATCAGTTCTGAATCATGTCTTCGGTCAATAGTTGGGTTGCCCGGCTCATATGCTTACCCCTACGTTCCCGATTGTTTGGATAGGGTGTAAAGGGAGAACTACTGCGATAGTACTTCTGGCTAGTCCGGTCAATTACCTAAGTAGAGAAAGCCAAAAACTGACTGTCATGATAAGCGAGAATCTGGTCTGCAATCCGGTGACTTAGTGTTATACTACAATCGATAGGGATCTACCCCGTGTTATACGAAGGGTTGGTTTTTTCGCCCAACCAAGTGCAACTGGATACTTCATCCGCACTAGGGGCTAGTACCTAGCCCCACTTGTCAAAATCCTAAGACTAAGTGAAAAAAATAACGCAGCATAGTCGGATTGCCTGGTTCGCTCCGCATACACCTCTTATGCAGACCAAGACGCTGGATAAAGTGTGTATTTGCATATGACCGAACACCCCAGTACTATGTACCTAGGGGCTGAAGCCGACGACTGGAAACTGTCAGATTTAAGATAAATAGTCACACAGGAGGAAAAAGGATGGTAATATGATAAATAGTGCAAAAGTTACATACATTGGATTCATAAGCATAGTCTTTACATCCGGATACAATTAATCGAAAACAACATCTTTCGAACACTGGCCTTCTACAAGGCGGGCGCCCTTGATGATGTCCTCGAAGTACTTCTCCAGCTTCCGATGCTCGTTGCCTGTGGGCGGGCCAGCAAGGGCTATATGCACTGCGTTACTCTTCGCCCAGTGCACTTTGACACGAGCGAAGGCCATCCGAGCACCTTCTATGCAAGCCGACCGCGTTAATGCGTCGACTCGCGAACTCGCCTTAACGAGCCGCTTAACCAATCCGAAGTAACTACTTGGGATTGGCTCAGCGGGCCATAGCCAGACTATTAAGTCCTTCATGGCTGAACCCGCCATGTTGTGCAGCTCGACCAACTGCTTCATCTGGTCGTTGAGGGGAACTAGATGTTGTGGCGCATAGAACTGCGACCAGGACAATTTCTCTGTGTCATTCCCCTCCTGGGCTCGGAAGTATTGAGAGGCATCTGCGCTCCTCCTCGGAAGATCAGCAAACATGCCTGGAGAACTCCACAATCATGTCAGCCCAATATACTTCCGCCCGCCGAAGATGCTCTGTAAGAGAAATATCTTACCAGATGCTATCTGTCGCGCTTGTTTGATTTCCTCACAGGCGCTGCGCGCCTTGCCTCGCGTGTCCTGGGCAGACTTCACTGCCGTAGACAGCTTGGTTGCTTGCTCTGAAGCCTTCTTCTCCGATGCCTCACATTTAAGGATGTCATCTTGGAGCTCGACTTCGACATCGGACACCCGAGACTTGTGCTTCTCGCACACCGCCTTTTCGGCCTCTAAATCAGCAGCAGCTTTATCAGCGGCCGCCTTGTTCGCCTTGGCCTCCTCCTTGGCCTTGGCAACCTCGCCCTTGAGGGCCTCAAGCTCAGCGGCGCTAACTGTGTAATACAGAATACAATATTATAGTTTTTGTACTCATACTCAATTAAATAAGTCTTATTGACATTTAAATAAAAAGTCGCATACCTTGCGTTTCATCAAAACGCCGGTTGATGTGGTCAAGGTCCGCATTGGCCACCTCGAGCTTTCGATTTAGTTCGGTGATCTCTGTGTCTCGCGCAGTCGCCGTAACTAAAGAAGCCTGCATGACAGTTCAGCTATGTAAATATGCTATTCTATGGATACTTCGTCCAATTCTTTTCAGAATCACACAAAGCATCAGGGTCTACTGGTTATATATGTGCACTTAAAACAAATAAAATTTCTTAAAAGCATTATATTGCTTACCTCAAAGTCTGTTAAAAGGCTATTGAAGGCTTCATTCAGTCCACCCTTGACGGACTGAATCTTCTTCATCACCGCACCCATCATGGTGCGGTGTTCTTCAATGATGAGAGCACTTTGCAGTGCTCCCTCCATAGAATACGGTGCCTACGGATTAACTCCAGGCGCCGTCGTATCCTCCTCCGCTTGAGGAGCCAGGTCTTCGGTTCCTAGAGCCGCGCTAGGCTCCAGGATAGTATTCGGCAGGGCCCCGGATTGTTTGGACCCCACGTGTTCGGTCTCCATGGGAGTCGTTTCCCCATGGTCAGCGGCCGCCAAGGCATTACCCTCGGCCGCCCTGTCTCCTGCCTGCCCTCATCTCCTTGGGAGGAGAGAACCCGCTGGGACGACACTTCAGTATCCCCGCTGATTACGGGCGATGGAGTCCGGTCTGGTGGGTCACTCTCCATCTCCCCGGGAGCCAGAGAGTTCCCCTCCGATGATGTAACATCGATGTTTACACCGGGAGGGCTGTAGGTTAGCAGGAGAAAAACATTAAGTAAAAACTAAGTAAACAAAGATGCAACACTTGAGTCCGGACTGACTTACGTCATGGACAGGGGGTTTTCCCTGGGCTGCATCACATAGCTATGTTCAGATGAACTCGAACTAGCTCCGAGCTTCAGCTTCCTCCGAGGCGCAGCCGTGCCCGCGTCAGCGACGGCCCCCCTCTTCCTCCCCCTGCCTTGCATAGGAGGCATTTCTTCTGCCTCCTCTTCCTCCTCATCATCTTCCTCCGTCTCGTTGGAGGAGAGAATATGGAGGTCCTCAGGCTTCTGGCCCGCAGGACGGGGGTTCTCTCTGGCCCCCTTTCCCTTCATCTTCTTGGGCTTCTTGGTCGTCGCCTTGTATGGCGCTGGAACCAGCATTGCCGTCAATAGAGGTAATGTTGGGTCTTCGGGCAGAGGTGCCGGACACTTGATCCGGGTTGCCTTCTTCGTCCAAGCCTGTATATCACATAAAAGTTCCAACTCCTATTATCATTAAGTAATAGGAAAGGACGAGTGTTTGGCAGAGATCATTATTACCTCAGTGGCGGAAACTTCAGTACTGAAGCCCGTATCCTCGTTCTCTTCGGGCCATTCCTCCTGGCTCTTGAAGAGGTGTTACCAGATCTCTTTGTGCGTGGAGCCGAAGAGATGCGTTAGCGGCTTGTCTCCTGCTGGATTGAACTCCCATAGGGAGGAATCCCGTCTTTGGCAAGGGAGAACAAGCCGGGTCGGCATCACCTGGACCACAGAGGAGAGCAGGTGCCCCTTGGAGATCACGCCGGACACACGGCCCACAAGAGTCGTCACCTCAGTGCGCGACCCCCAGTTCAGACGCTTTTTGGTCCAAGAGGTTAGCCTCTCTGGGGGTCCGGATCTGAAAGCAGGCTCCGCCACCTAGTTGGTGTCGTGGGGCCCAGTAATATAGAACCACTCCTGCTGTCAGACTTTGTTCGTCTCCACGAACGAGCCTTTGGGCCAAGTTGCATTTGGGAGCTTACTAATCATAGCGCCCCCGCAATCTGCGTGTTCCCCGTTCACCACCTTCGGCTTCATGTTGAAGGTCTTAAGCCACAGGCCAAAGTGTGGGGGATGCAGAGAAAAGCTTCACACATCACTATGGATGCAGATATGTGAAGGATTGAGTTCGGAGCTAGATCGTGGAAATCTAGCCCGTAGAAAAACAAAAGACCCCGAACGAATGGGTGGAGTGGAAACCCTAGCCCCCTAACAAAATGATAGGTGAATACTACCCTCTCGCCCGCATTTGGGACGAGAGTCACCTGGCCCTTAGGGGGGACTCGGTGTGCGATGTCGTCGGCGAGATACCCCGCACTCCGTAGATCCTTCATGGTCTTTTTGGTGACCGTAGAAGCCTCCCACTTGCCTCTGGCACCGGATCCAGCCATTGCTGGGAAGGGGAGTAGTGGTTGAGGAACGAGGAGTTGTGGGCGTAGGAGATGAGAGTACGGGGGCAAGGGAGATTGGAGAGCTCGAGCTTGAGGAAGGCGGGGGTTTGGTGAAAGGGATTGGTGTCCTTTTATAACGCCGCGAATACATAGCGTCCCCCACCTTAGCCATAAAATTCGCCGGTTCCCAAAGTAGTCGTGCGTAATGCGCGGCGTGGGTGCTCACGTCAGATAATGAGAATCCCACAATAAGCGGGCACGATCTCTATTCTAATGGGACGTGTCAATGAGGATATGCCTCAAAATGCGAAACTAGGACCAAATAATGTGTCTTCACCCAAAAAGTTGTCAGTAAAGACACATTATTCATTTTCTCTAAAAGCCTTGCCTTCGAGGCTAAGGGTTGTACTAATCTTGCAGAGCTGAACACAACCCATCTATTTGCAGAAGATATATTCGGGAGGAGGAACCCACCTTGCAATGCCGAAGACAATATGGAAGCCGAACTCATCGTCATCGAAGACAGCTTCAGGGGCAACCGAGGGAGCCCTGGATCGGGGGGTCCTCATGTGGCCGGACAAACTCCTGGTGGGCCGGACTGGTGGGCCATGAGGATTATCATAGAAGACCATCTCTCGTATCCGGATAGGACTCCTAGATTCTTGTAGTGGCAAGTTTAGGTTCGGGTGTAGATTTTCCTTCCTCTGCAAGATGATATGAACAAACCCTAGGCCCCTCCGGTGTGTATATAAACCGGAGGGTTTAGTACGTAGCGGCTAATAGAAAATCATTCAATCCTCATAGGCTGAAACTTAGGATTTTAGCCTTTACGATCTCGAGGTAGATCAACTCTTGTACACATATTCATCCATATTAATATAGCATGAAGTAGGGTTTTACCTCGATCTAGAGGGCCTGGACCTGGGTAAACATCGTGTCCCCTGCCTCCTGTTAACATCAATCCTCAGACGCATAGTTTGGGACCCCCTACCCGAGATCCGCCGGTTTTAACACCGACAGTGCCCTCCCCACGTATATAAAGGAGGGAGAGGGAGGAGGCGGCTGGCCTAGGGGAGGAGGCGCGCCAAGGGGGGAGCCCTACTCCCACTAGGAGTAGGACTCCCCTTTCCTAGTAGGAGTAGGAGAAGAGGGAAGGGAGAGGGAGAAGAGAAGGAAGGAGGGGGCACCGCCCCTACCCCCTAGTCAAATTCGGACTAGGCTTGGGGTGCGTGCGGCCTGCCCTAGGCAGCCCCTCTCTCTCTCTCCCCCTAAAGCCCAACAAGGTCCATTTACTCCCCGGGGGGTTCCGGTAACCTCCCGGTACTCCGGTATTTGTCCGGTGACCCCCGAAACCCTTCCGGTGTCCGAATATAACCTTACAATATATCAATCTTTATGTCTCGACCATTTTGAGACTCCTTGTCATGTTCGTGATCACATTCGGGACTCTGAACTACCTTTGGTACAACAAAACAAATAAACTCATAATACCGATCGCCATCGAACATTAAGTGTGCGGACCCTACGGGTTCGAGAACTATGTAGACATGACCGAGACTCATCTTCGGTCAATAAACAATAGCGGAACCTGGAAGCTCATATTGGTTCCTACATATTCTACGAAGATCTTTATCGGTTAAACCGCATAACAAAATACTTTGTTCCCTTTGTCATCGATATGTTACTTGCCCGAGAATCGATCATCGGTATCATCATACCTAGTTCAATCTCGTCACCGGCAAGTCTCTTTACTCGTTCTGTAATACATCATCTTGTGACTAACTCATTAGTTGTTTGCTTGCAAGGCTTATTACGATGTGTATTACCGAGAGGGGCCAAAGATACCTCTCTGACACTCGGAGTGACAAATCCTATTCGCGATCTATGCCAACACCAAAAATACCTTCGGAGACACATGTAGAGCATCTTTATAATCACCCAGTAACGTTGTGATGTTTGATAGCACACAAGGTGTTCCTCCGGTATTCGAGAGTTGCATAATCTCATAGTCATAGGAACATGTATAAGTCATGAAGAAAGCAATAGTAGTAAAACTAAATGATCATAGTGCTAAGCTAACAGATGGGTCTTGTCCATCACATCATTCTCCTAATGATGTGATCCCGTTGATCAAATGACAACTCATGTCTATAGTTAGGAAACATAACCATCTTTGATTAACGAGCTAGTGTAGTAGAGGCATACTAGGGACACTCTGTTTTGTCTATGTATTCACACATGTATCAAGTTTCCGGTTAATACAATTCTAGCATGAATAAAATACATTTATCATGATATATATGGAAATATAAATAACAACTTTATTATTGCCTCTAGGGCATATTTCCTTCATATATATCATAAGCAGTAGCTCATCTCATAAAACTTCCGACGATCAAGTAGAAAGCTATTCACATGTAAAAGTATAGACCATAAACTTTCTTGAAAACTTACAAACTACGTTCTCAGTTATCAAAAAATAGTAATTCATATTATTTCAGGAAGGGTCTATGTAAGAGCTTTTATTTAGCAAATTTGACATACTCAACTATCATATAGTCTTCCATGATTGCTACCACTCAAAGCATGATTTTAGAATAAATAGGATCCATCGAACACAGAGAAAGATGGGGGCTTGATGTTTCGCCTCCCAGCTCATTTATTATATAGATAATGGTCAATAATAATAATTCATGATCAAATATATTTGAATGGCCATATGTGCTTAGATCTTTCCCCACCACATGATGCTTGCCAACTAAAGAGTAATTGAGGTTGGAATGAGAAAGCAAACTATTGACTCTTGCATAAAATTAAATTCATAAAGTAAAATATAGGCCCTTCGCAGAGGGAAGCAGAGGTTGTCATGCGCTTTTTTTGGATGTGCAAACTCTTAATGCAAAGGAACATCACTTTATATTGCCCCTTGTGACAGCAACCTTTATTATGCAATCCGTCGCTTTTATTTCTTCACCATCACAAGTTCATACAAAGCTTATTTTCCCTTACAATAAAAGATCATACATATTTAAGAGCAATTTTTATTGCTTTCGCACCGATGACAACTTACTTGAAGGATCTTATTCAATTAATAGGTAGTTATAGTGGACTCTCATGGCAAGAAACTGGGTTTAAGGGTTTTTGGATGCACAAGTAGTATCTCTACTTAGTACGAATTTTTGGCTAGCAAAAGATCCTAAGCAAGCACCACATGTTGGAGGATTCATAACAATATAACTTCTATACAAATATACCCAAACATAACTCATTATGTTGTCTTCCTTATCCAACTTCAACTAATTTGCTCAAGTTTGAAAATAATTAATGGGGCTCACAATCATAGAAGATGTCCAAGATAGTATATTCATATGTAAAATCTCTCTTCCTTCAATATTCTTTCATGAATTGTTCAAGTGACCAATGATGTGTTTGCTAACTTTCAATAAATTTACCACATATACTTCTTATATGTGAATTCATTACTCCCCATAGGATAATCATATGAAACATATATTATTTTAGTTTTATATGCGATTCATCCAACCATTTACTCATAGAATATAAGTGAAGCACGAGATTAAATGACAAACTACTCCAAAGAGATAAAAGTGAAGATCAATGAGTAGTTGAATAATTATGTAGCTATGCGAAGACTATCTCTCATTTAATTGTTTTAGATCTTGGGATATTTGTTAAAACAGAAAGCAAAAGAAAATAAAAATGACATTTCAAGGATAGCACACATCATGTGAAGAAACATAAACTTAGGCTCAACCGATACTAACCGATAATTGTTGATGAATAAAGGTGGGACGCCAACCTGGGTATCCCCAAGCTTAGATGCTTGAGACTTCTTTAAATATTATGTAGGGATGCCTTGTGAATCCCCAAGCTTGATCTCGTGTGTCCTTAATTCCTCTTATGTCACGGTTTCCCTAAATCTCAAAAAACTTCATCCACACAAAACTCAACAAGAACTCGTGGGATAAGTTAGTATAAATCCATGCAAAACCTTATCATTCTCTACTGTAGAAAATCACTAAGATTACAATTTGACATTGCACACTAAATTTATCTACATATTTAATACTCCTATCCTCAAATAGAATCATTAAACACGCAAACGTATGCAAACAATGCAAACATAACAACAATCTATCTAAATAGGATAGTCCGTAAAATGTGCAATTTTACTCATACTTCCCTAGCTCAAACAATTCTGAAATATTACCACGTCACAAAGAACTTATTCATTCTCACTGTGTAAATATTTCAAGATTTTATCATGTTTTGACTATCCAGAAGAATTCATACAATGGTAGAAAACTTTTTGTATTCGAACAGCAACATATAGACTTGCAAAATAGACACGGTAAAGGCTATACTTGTCTTTTTATTGAAATAAAAGATGCAAAACAGTATTATAAATAAAATAAAGAAAATAAAAACAAATAAAATGATGCTCCAAGCAAAGCTCATATCATGTGACAAATAAAAATATAGCTCCAAAGGATAATGATAATGTTGAAGACGAAAGAGGGGATGCCTTCCGGGGCATCCCCAAGCTTAGTTGATTGGATCTTCCTTGAATATTACCTTGGGGCACCTTGGGCATCCCCAAGGTTAGGGTCTAGGCACTCCTTATTCTCCTCATATCGATATCTCATCCAAAACTTGAAAACTTCAATCACACAAAACTTAACGGAACTTCGTGAGATGTGTTAGTATAATAAAGCAAATTATTCACTTGGGTAATGTCAAAGACAAGATTAATAATTGCTTACACACAATGCCTATTGTACTCTACAATTTCCACAATTTATATTAAGCAATATAATCCATAGAAACCATAAAAGAAGCAAACTATCTATTGCAAACATAATCTGTCAAAAACAGAACAATCTGTAAGGATCTGCATTGTGCTCCCAGTTTTGCACCTCTCAAAATTCTAAAAAACTAGGACCACGTAGGCAATTTGTATATCAATCATATGTAAAAAATTCAGAATTTTATCACGTTCCAGTGAATCACAGAAATTCCAGCACTGTACGCAACCGTTTCTGTTTTTGCACAGAATCAAGTCAACTATCATCCACACTATCCCAAAGGCTTTACTTGGCACTTTATTGAAACAAAAGCTATAAAACATGATTAATACAGTAGCTTAATCATGTTAACACACAAAAAAATAGGTATAAATATTGGTTTGTCTCCCAACTAGCACTTTTCCTTAATGCCTTTTTAGCTAGGCATGATGATTTCAATGCTGCTCACATAGAAGTACAGAATTGAAACACAAATAGAGCATCAAGAATTACATGTCAAGCACATTTAAGTCTAACCCACTTACTTTGCATAGGGATTTTGTGAGAAGACAATTGATGGGAACAAGAATCAACTAGCATAGGAAGGCAAAACAAGCATGACTTCAAAACTTTCAACACATAGATAGGAAACTTTATATTCTTGCAATACCTACAAGCATATGTTCTTATCTCATTATAATTTTCATTTGCATCATGAATGAATTCAAAAATATAACTATCAGATAAAGCATTCTTTTCATGATTCATAAGCATAGAAATTTTGCCACTCTCCACATAAGCAAATTTATTCTCATTCATAATAATAGGAGGAGCAAATTCAAAAAATAACTACCATGTGATACTTGATTAAAATCACGATGACAAGTTTCATGGTTATCAGTATTCTTTATAACATATGTGTCATCACAATAATCATCATAAATAGGAGGCATACTTTCATCATAACAAATTTCCATATCAAAACTTGGGGGACTAAAAATATCATCTTCATCAAACATAGCATCCCCAAGCATATGTCTTTGCATATCATTAGAATCATGGATATTCAAAGAATTCATACTAACAACATTGCAATCATGCTCATCATTCAAATAATTAGTGCAAAAAAATTTATTGACCTCTTCTTCTAACAACTGAGGTCAATTTTCTTTCCATCATTTTCACAAAAAAATATTATAAAGATGAATAATATGAGGCAATCTTAATTTCACTTTTTGTAGTTTTATTTTATGAACCAAACTAGTGATAAAACAAGAAACTAAAAGATTCAATTGCAAGATCTAAAGATGTACCTTCAAGCACTCACCTCCTCGGCAACGGCGCGAGAAAAGAGCTTGATGTCTACTATGCAACCTTCTTCTTGTAGACTCGTGTTGGGCCTCCAAGCGCAGAGTTTTGTAGAACAGTAGCAATTTTCCCTCAAGTGGATGACCTAAGGTTTATCAATCCGTGGGAGGCGTAGGATGAAGATGGTCTCCCTCAGACAACCCTGCAACAAATAACAAAGAGTCTCTTGTGTCCACAACACACCCAATACAATGGTAAATTGTATAGGTGCACTAGTTCAACGAAGAAATGGTAATACAAGTGTAATATGGATAGTAGGTATAGGTTTCTGTAATCTGAAAATATAAAAATAGCAATGTAGCAAGTAGTAAAAGTGAGCAAAAATGGTATTGCAAACCTTGAAGATAAGGTGAAAGATCATGGATGTCGCCGAGAGGGGGGGTGAATAGGCACTTTAAAATAATTACGGTTTAGTATTGAACAAATGCTAAATAAACCTAGCGGTTAATTTGTCAAGCACAAAATCTACAACAACTAGGCTAACCTATGTGCACCAACAACTTATGCTAAGCAAGATAAACTACTACGTGATAGTAAGATATATAACATGAAACACTATGGCAATCGCAAAGTAAAGTGCATAAGTAAAGGGCTCGGGTAAGAGATAACCGAGGCACGCGGACATGATGATGTATCCCGAAGTTCACACCCTTGCGGATGCTAATCTTTGTTTGGAGCGGTGTGGAGGCACAATGCTCCCCAAGAAGCCACCGGGGCTCCTCACGCCCTCGCACAATGCAAGATGTTGTGATTCCACTAAGGGACCCTTGAGGGCGGTCACCAAACCTGTACAAATGGCAACCCTTGAGGGCGGTCACCGAACCCGTACACTTTGGCAACCCTTGGGGCATCACCGAAACCCGTCAAATTGCTCGGGGCGATCTTCACAACCTAATTTGAGACCCCGGAGCTTTACACCACAATGATTGAGCTCCGAACACCACCAATCGTCTAGGTCACCAAGGCACCCAAGAGGAACAAGCTCAAGGGCACCAAGCACCCAAGAGTAATAAGCTTCTCAACTTCACTTCCACATATCATCGTGGAGAACTCAAACCGGTGCACTAAATGCAATGGCAAGGGCACACGGAGTGCCCAAGTCCTTCTCTCCCAAATCCCACCAAAGCAACTAATGCTAGGGAGGAAAATGAGAGGAAGAATGAAGAAGAGAACACGAAGAACTCCAAGATCTAGATCCAAGGGTTACCATCACGTAGGGAAGAAAGTGATTGGTGGAAATGTGGATCTAGATCTCCTCTCTCTTTTTCCCCAAAACTAGCAGAATCCATGCTGGGATTGAGAGATAACAAGCTCGAAGAAGGTCAACAATGGGGGAAGAACACGAGCTAGAAGGACTAGGTTCAATGGGGAAGAAGACCCCCTTTTATAGGTGGGAAAAATCCAACCGTTATGCTCACCGCGCACACGAGCGGTACTACCATGGACTGTAGCGGGCGGTATTGCCGCTCAAGCGAGCAGTACTACCGTTGGCTGCAGCGGCACTGTCGCTTGACCCAGCGGTACTACCGCTGGGGTCAGAGCAGACGGGGGAGAGATGGAGAGAAGTGTTGGGGAACGTAGTAATAATTCAAAAATTTCCTACATGTCACCAAGATCTATCTAGGAGATGCTAGCAATGATAGAGAGGGAGTGCATCTTCATACCCTTGAAGATCGCTAAGTGGAAGCGTTACAAGAACGCGGTTGACGAAGTCATACTCACGGCGATTCAAATCGTGAAAGATCCGATCCAAGCACCGAATGGACGGCGCCTCCATGTTGAACACACATACAACCTGGGGACGTCTCCTCCTTCTTGATCCAGCAAGGGGGAAGGAGAAGTTGAGGGAGAGCTCCGCCAGCACGACGACGTGGTGGTGGAGCTTGCGGTTCTCCGGCAGGGCTTCACTAAGCACTACGGAGAAGGATGAGGAGTTGGAGGGAGGAGGGTTGCGCCAGGGGAAGGGTGCGGCTGCCCTCCCACCCCTCACTATATATAGGGGGAAGGGGAGAGGGGGCCGGCCCCTCTAGATGGATCTAGAGTGGGGCGGCGGCCACGAGGGGGGACTTGCCCCCCAAGCAGGTGGGAGGCGCCCCCACCCCATAGGGTTTCCAACCCTAGGCGCCTTGGGCCCTTGGGGGGCACCAACCCACTAAGGGGCTGGTCCCCACCCATATTCAGCCCACTAAGCCCTCCGGGGCAGGTGGCCCCACCCGCTGGACCCCGGAACCCTTTTGGTGGTCCCCGTATAATACTAATGACCCCGAAACTCTTCGGGTGAGTGAAACTGGACTTCCCATATATAAATCTTTACCCCCGGACCATTTCGGAACTCCTCGTGATGTCCAGGATCTCATCCGAGACTCCGAACAATCTTCGGTAAGCACATACAATTTCCCATTACAACTCTAGCGTCACCAAACCTTAAGTGTGTAGACCCTACGGGTTCGGGAACCATGCAGACATGGCCGAGACACCTCTCCGGCAAAAAACCAATAGCGGGATCTGGATACCCATATTGGCTCCCACATGTTCCATGATGATCTCATCGGATGAACCACAATGTCGGGGATTCAATCAATCCCGTATACAATTCCCTTCGTCCATCGGTATGTTACTTTCCCGAGATTCGATCGTCAGTATCCCTATACCTTGTTCAATCTCGTTACCAGTAAGTCTCTTTACTCGTTTCGTAAAACATGATCCCGTGACAACCTCCTTAGTCACATTGAGCTCATTATGATGATGCATTACCGAGTGGGCCTAGAGATAGCTCTCCATAATACGGAGTGACAAATCCCAGTCTCGATTCGTGCCAACCTAACAGACACTTTCGGAGATACCTGTAGTGCGCCTTTATAGTCAACCAGTTACGTTGTGATGTTTGATACACCCAAACCATTCCTACGGTATCCGGGAGTTGCACAATCTCATGGTGTAAGGAAATGATACTTGACATTAGAAAAGCTCTAGCAAATGAACTACTCGATCTTGTGATGTGCTTAGGATTGGGTCTTGTCCATCACATCATTCTCCTAATGATGTGATCCCGTTATCAACAACATCCAATGTCCATGGTCAGGAAACCATAACCATCTATTGATCAACGAGCTAGTCAACTAGAGGCTCACTAGGGACATGTTGTGCTCTATGTATTCACACATGTATTACGGTTTTCGGATAATACAATTATAGCATGAAAAATAGACAATTATCTAGAACAAGGAAATATAATAATAACCGTTTTATTATTGCCTCTAGTGCATATTTCCAACAGTCTCCCACTTGCACTAGAGTCAATAATCTAGTTACATTGTGATGAGTAGAACACCCACAGAGTTCTGGTGTCGATCATGTTTCGCTCGTGGAAGAGGTTTAGTCAACGGATGTGTGACATTCAGATCCGTATGTACTTTACAAATATCTATGTCTCCATCTTGAATATAACCATGAATGGAGTTGAAACGACGCTTGATGTGCTTGGTCTTCTTCTGAAACCTGGGCTCCTTGGCAAAGGAAATAGCTGTAGTGTTGTCACAGAAGAGAGTCATCGAGCTCGACGCATTGGGAATTACTCCTAGGTTGGTGATGAACTCCTTCATCCAGCTTCACATGTAGATGCTGCCACGACGATTTGCTTGCAACTGCACCAGCTGACTGCCCCACCATTTAAAATATACACGTATCTGGTTTGTGACTTGGAGTCATCCGGATCAGTGTCGAAGCTAGCATCGACGTAACCCTTTACGACGAGCTCTTCGTCACCTCCAAAAATGAGAAACCTATCCTTAGTCCTTTTCAGGTACTTGCGGATATTCTTAACCACTGTCCGGTGTTCCATTCCGGGATCACTTTGGCACCTCTCTCCAAACTTATGGCAAGGTTCACATCAGGTCTGGTACACAGCATGGCATACATAATAGAGCCTATGGCTGCAGCATAGGGGATGACACTCATCTTTTCTCTATCTTCTTCCGAGGTCGGGCATTGAGCTGCGCTCAATCTCACACCTTACAATACAGGAAAGAACCCCTTCTTGGACTGATCCATATTGAACTTCTTCAATATCTTGTCAAGGTATGTGCTTTGCGAAAGACCAATGAGGTGACTCGATCTATCTCTATAGATCTTGATGCCTAATATGTAAGCAGGTTCTCCAAGGTCCTTCATTGAAAAACACTTATTCAAGTAGGCCTTTATGCTCTCCAAAAGTTCTATATCATTTCCCATCAACAATATGTCATCCACATATTATATGAGAAATACCATAGAGCTCCACTCACTTTCTTGTAAATACAGGCTTCTCCATATGTCTGTATAAACCCAAATGCTTTGATCATTTCATCAAAGCGAACGTTCCAATTCCGAGATGCTTGCACCAGCCCATAGATGGAGCGCTAGAGCTTGCATACCTTGTCAACACTCTTAGGATCGACAAAACCTTCCGGGTGCATCATATACAATTCTTCCTTAAGGAAACCATTAAGGAATGTCATTTTGGCGTCCATTTGCCAGATTTCATTATCATAAAATGCGGCAATTGCTAACATGATTCGGACGGACTTCGGCATCGCTACGGGTGAGAAAGTCTCATCGTATTCAACTCCTTGAACTTGTTGATAACCCTTAGCAATAAGCCGAGCCTTATAGATGGTAACATTACCATTTGCGTTAGACTTCTTCTTAAAAATCCACTTATTCTCTATGGCTTGCCGATCATCGGGCAAGTCCATCAAAGTCCATACGTTGTTCTCATACATGGATCCTATCTCGGATTTCATGGCTTCAAGCCATTTGTTGGAATCTGGGCCCGCTATTGCTTCTTCATAGTTTGAAGGTTCACCGTTGTTTAACAACATGATTTCCAGGACAGGGTTGCCATACCACTCTCGTGCGGAACATGTCCTCGTGGACCTACAAAGTTTAGTAGCAACTTGATCCAAAGTTTCATGATCATCATCATTAACTTCCTCTCTAGTCGGTGTAGGCACCACAGAAACATCTTCTTGCGCTGCGCTTCTCTCCGATTCAAGAGGGGGTGCAATTTCCTCATCAAGTTCTATATTCCTCCCACTTACTTCTTTCGAGAGAAACTCTTTCTCCAGAAAGGATCCATTCTTGGCAACAAAGATCTTGCCTTCGGATCTGAGGTAGAAGGTATACCCAATAGTTTCCTTAGGGTATCCTATGAAGACGCACTTTTCATATTTGGGTTCGGGCTTTTCAGGTTGAAGTTTCTTGACATAAGCATCGCATCCCCAAACTTTCAGAAACAAGAGCTTAGGTTTCTTACCAAACCATAATTCATACGGTGTCGTCTCAACGGATTTAGACAGTGCTCTATTTAAATTGAATGCGGCAGTCTCTAAAGCATAACCCCAAAATGATAGCGGTAGATCGGTAAGAGACATCATAGATCGCACCATATCCAATAAAGTGCGATTGCTACGTTCGGACACACCATTTCACTGAGGTGTTCCAGGCGGCGTGAGTTGTGAAACAATTCCACATTTCCTTAAGTGCGTTCCAAACTCGTGACTCAAATATTCTCCTCCAAGATCAGATCGTAAGAACTTTATTTTCCTGTCACGTTGATTTTCTACCTCGCTCTGAAATTCCTTGAACTTTTCAAATGTCTCAGACTTGTATTTCATTAAGTAGACACACCCATATATACTTAAGTCATCAGTGAGGATGAGAACATAACGATAGCCACCGCGAGCCTCAACGCTCATTGGACCGCATACAATAGTATGTATTATTTCCAACAAGTTGGTTGCTTGCTCAATTGTTCCAGAGAAAGGAGTCTTGGTCATTTTGCCGAGGAGGCATGGTTCGCATGTGTCAAATGATTCATAATCAAGAGACTCCAAAAGTCCATCTGCATGGAGTTTCTTCATGCGTTTGACACCGATATGACCAAGGCGGCAGTGCCACGAGTATGTGGGACCATCATTATCAACCTTACATCTTTTGGCACTCAAACTATGAATATGTGGAACATCACGTTCGAGATTAAATAAAAATAAACCATTAACCAGCGGGGCATGACCATAAAACATATCTCTCGTATAAATAGAACAACCATTATTCTCAGATTTAAATGAGTGGCCATCTCGCATCAAACGAGATCCAGATACAATGTTCATGTTCAAAGCTGGTACTAAACAACCATTATTCTCGGAATCAATCACGCATGGGCTCTACATCAACCTTGTTGCCCTTTCGATGATGTGTGAGCAGTTTACCACAAACCGGCGGGTCCATAGTTAGTAGCTAGATTGCTTTCTCTCTCTCTCTCTCTCTCTCTCTCTCTCTGTCTCTCTCTCTCTCTCTCTCTCTCTCTCTCTCTCTCTTTGATCTTCAATACAATATTCACCATGATGTTCTTAGAGTTATATGCATGTAATCACTTTTTGCATCTTCAATACACTGTTCTCCTTGATGTTCTTAGAGTTCTATTCATGTAATCATTTTTTGTGGTGTGTTTGTTGGGATCCAATGAATTGTGAGTTTATGATCAGATTATCCATGAATATTATTTTAGTCTTTTCTAAACTCTTTTATGCATGATTTTTATAGCATTTTAACCAACGTGCCGACCCAAACGGACGTGCATATGCTTTTTTCCACCCGTCGACCCATTCCCGGCCCAAATTTGGGCCTCATATGCGGGGGCGCGGACATGAAACGGACGCCCGCCTACTCCTCCCCCCGGCCCGCCAGTTGGCGGAACAACCACCACCATCTCTCCCTTTTCCAAAAAAAGTCTGTTCTCTCGCACTCCCAGCCGCTCGGCATGGATGACGTGCCGATCCTCGACGACTCCGCCGGCCTCACCTCTGTCACCTCCGCCAAAGGAAACCCTCGTGCCGCCCACAAGATGGCGACGCCGCACAAGAAGAAGCCGTTGACACCCGAGCAGCGGGCAATGCAATCAGCCAAGGTGAAGGACCAAAGGCACGCGCAGGACCGTGCTACTTGTGAACCGCGTCAGTAAATTCCTCGAATAGGAGGGGCTGATACAGCACAACGACGACAAGTATTTCCCTCAGTTATGAAACCAAGGTATCAATCCACTAGGAGAACCAAGCAAATTATGTAAGTGGAACCTTGATAACCCACAAGTGTAGGGGATCAGTTGTAGCCTCTTTCGATAAGTAAGAGTGTCGAACCCAACGAGGAGCTACAGGTATAACAAATATTCCCTCAAGTTATATCGACCACCGATACAACTCTATGCACGCTTGACGTTTACTTTACCTAGAACAAGTATGAAACTAGAAATATTTCATGGTTTTTGTGGGATAGGTTTGCAAGAATAATAAAGAATGCGTAAATAAAAAGTAGGGGTTGTTTAGATAAAGACACAACTAAATTAGTTTTAGTAGAAAGCTTTTTGTCACGAGAAAGTTATTTGTCCCTAGGCAATCGATAACTAAACCGGTAATCACTATTGCAATCTTATTTGAGGGAGAGGCATAAGATAACATGCTTTCTCCTCTTGGATCATATGAACTTATGATTGGAACTCTAACAAGCATCCGCAACTACTAAAGATCATTAAGGTAAAAACCAACCATAGCATTAAAGTATCAAGTCCTCTTTATTCCCATACACAAATAACCTAGTTACTCGGGTCTGTGCTTCTGTCACTCACGCCACCCACCATAAGAAAATCATGAACATATTGCAAACCCTACAGCGAGGATCCCTCACGCTTGCGCGACACGGAGAGCACCATAGGACAGCACCAATAATGAAACATGCAACTCAAACCAATCACGATCATCAATTAACCCATAGGACAAAACGGATCTACTCAAACATCATAGGATAGCCATACATCATTGGGAAATAATATATAGCGCTGAGCACCATGTTTAAGTAGAGATTACAGCGGGTAGAAGAGAGGTTACACAGCTGCATAGAGGGGGGAAGAGTTGGTGATGACGACAGTGAAGTTGTTGGTGTAGATTGCGATGACGATGGTGGCCCCGGCGGCACTCCGGTGCCACCGGAAGCGAGGGGGAGAGAGCCCCCCTCCTTCTTCTTCTTCCTTGACCTTCTCCCTAGATGGGAGAAGGGTTTCCCCTCTGGTCCATGGTCTCCATGGCGTGGGAGGGGCGAGAGCCCCTCCGAGATTGGATCTGTCTATCTGTCTCTCTCTGTTTCTGGGTTCCCTGATTCTAGCCTTCCACCGTTTCTTAAATTCCTGGAGATCCGTAACTCTGATTGGGCTGATTTTTGGACACGATTATATCCGGATATTAGCTTTCTTGCGGCTAAAGAAGGGCATCAACCACCTTACAGAGAGGCCACGAGGGCCCAGGGCGTGCCTGCCCCCCTGGGCACGCCCCTCACCCTCGTGGGCCACTCGGGCATCGTCTCACGTTGGTTCCGCTTCCCAAAATTCACATATATTCCAAAAAAAATCTCCGTCCGTTTTTATCCCGTTTGGACTCCGTTTGATATGGATATTCTGCGAAACAAAAACATGCAAATAACAGGAACTCGCACTGCGCACTGGATCAATATGTTACTCCCAAAAATAGTATAAAAAGTTGCCAAAAGTATATGAAAGTTGTAGAATATTGGCATGGAACAATAAAAAATTATAGATACGACGGAGACGTATCAGCATCCCCAAGCTTAATTCCTACTCGTCCTCGAGTAGGTAGATGATAAAAGAGATAAATTTTGATGTGGAATGCTACCTAGCATAATCTTGATCATGTAATCTAATCATGGCATGAATAATAAGACACGAGTGATTCAAAGCAATAGTCTATCATTTGACATTAATCCAATAATACTTCAAGCATACTAATAAAGCAATCATGTCTTTTCAAAATAACATGGCCAAAGAAAGTTATCCCTACAAAATCATATGGTCTGGCTATGCTCCATCTTCACCACACAAAGTATTTAAATCATGCACAACCCCGATTTTAGCCAAGCAATTGTTTCATACTTTAGTATTCTCAAACCTTTTCAACTTTCACACAATACATGAGCGTGAGCCATGGACATAGCACTATGGGTGGAATAGAAGGTGGTGATAGACAAAAGAAGGGAGAAAGTCTCACATCAACTAGGCAAATCAATGGACTGTGGAGATGTCCATCATTCGATATCAATGTGAGTGGGTAGGGATTGCCATGTAACGGATGCACTAGAGCTATAAGTGTATGAAAGCTCAAAAGAAAAACTAGTGGGTGTGCATCAACTTGCTTGCTCATGAAGACCTAGGGCATTTGAGGAAGCCCATCGTTGGAATATACAAGCCAAGTTCTATAATGAAAATTCCCACTAGTATATGAAAGTGACAAAACAAGAGACTCTCTATCATGAAGATCATGGTGCTACTTTGAAGCACAAGTGTGGAAAAGGATAGTAACATTGTCCCTTCTCTCTTTTCTCTCATTTTTTGGGGGGGGGGGGGCTTTTTTTATTAGCCCCCCTATCTTTTTTTGGGCCATCCTTTTTTTATCTGGCCTTTCCTTTTTTTCCTCACACGGGACAATGCTCTAATAATGAAGATCATCACTCTTTTATTTACTTACAACTCAAAGATTACAACTCGAAGCTAGAACAAAATATGACTCTATGTGAATGCCTCCGACGGTGTACCGGGATGTGCAATGATCTAGCGTAGCAATGACATTAAAAAACGGACAAGCCATGGAAACATTATGCTAGCTATCTTACGATCATGCAAGGTAATAGGAAAATGATGGTGCGTGTCATAATAAACGGATCGGTGGAGTTACATGGCAATATATCTCGGAATGGCTATGGAAATGCCATGATAGGTAGGTATGGTGGCTGTTTTGAGGAAAGTATATGGTGGGTGTATGGTACAGACAAAAGTTGCGCGGTACAAGAGAGGCTAGCAAGGTGGAAGGGTGAGAGTGCGTATAATCCATGGACTCAACATTAGTCATAAAGAACTCACATACTTATTGCCAAAATTTGTTAGCCATCGAAGCAAAGTACTACACGCATGCTCCTAGGGGAAGGGTTGGTAGGATTTAACCATCGTGCGATCCCGACCTCCACACAAAGGATGACAATCAAGAAATAAATCATGCTCCGACTTCGTCACATAACGGTTCACCATACGTGCATGCTACGGGAATCACAAGCTTTAACACAAGTATTTCTACAATCCAAAACTACCCACTAGCATGACTCTAATATCACCATCTTTATATCGCAAAACTATTGCAAGGAATCAAACATATCATATTCAGCGACCTACAAGTTTATGTAGGATTTTATGACTAACCATGTGAATGACCAATTCCCGTCAACTCTCTAAATAGATATAAGTGAAGCAAGAGAGTTTAAATTCTTTCTACAAAAGATATGCCCACGCTCTAACAAATATAAGTGAAGCAAAAGATCATTCTACAAATGGCGGTTTTCTATGTGAAGAGAAACATGCAATCCAAACTTCAAAAGATATAAGTGAAGCACATGAAGCATTCTATAAAGCCGTACTCAAAAGATATAAGTGAAGTGCAAAGAGCATTTGTGGGGACCCCGACTCAAGAGTCGAGATCACCGAATGCACGTGTACAGTGATCCCAGATATCAATTCTCACTGAACACACAGAAGCTGAATAACAAGAGTCTTACATCCATACATACTGTCTTACACAATTTATGACCATTATGGCCAAGTCTTACACAGATAAAGCCTCAAGGGCTGAATAGCAAATAAACTCGAATAGCGGAAGTCTTCGTAGATGAGTAGAACCCATGCCATCTGCCTTAACCCTACATGCATTCTGACTAGGAAAGCGTCCTAGTTCGCATGTTTGTCTCCATAGAATTCTTCTTCATATTCCTGCTCTTCCATGCGTGGCCAATTAAATAACCGGTGGTAAGCCAATGAGTACTTTGAATGTACTCGCAAGCAACCCATGTTTTTGGAACAAGTATGACAAGATATGAAATAGCACTAGATAGGATATGTTTGCAGAAAGCAGAAATTTGAGAGTGCAATGACATGAGCTATCTGAGGCATGCATCATAAAAATTATAGGTTACAGATATCAACATAGCCAAGCTATGACCTCTTCATCTTGTCAAGTCCTTCTGTCTTAAACCAAACGGAGCTTCCACACACACACACAGGGTTTCGCAAACATTGGACATAGCCCAAGAGCGGTTACCCAACTGTCCTTGACCGTGGACACGGCTATTCGAATAGTTTTACACTCTGCAGAGGTTGCACACTTTACCCACTAGATCCGGGGAACTTTCCGTGTCATCCACGACCCGCGGTACCTCAAGTACCCGGGGTAAGCACCCGATCACTATCTTTCCCTAGGCGACACTAATATGGAGTCCACTCGATTGGTAGTAACCCCCGTGCCCCACATTCACATCTTAAGATTTTTGGAGCCTTGCTCCCATTTCACATACCACGGGCACGGGGTACCAATGGTGTGTTCGGTGCCCTGTGAAAACAGTCATGGCCGCCTACTCAAGCATGACCCCGTCCCGAGAGTGACCTCATGTCACCCCCGTCACTAGTAATGCGGGCACCATGCTAGTATCGACCTAGGTAATCAATAATGCCCTTTCGCATATAAGGGTAGAGTGGTTGCGCATGTAAAGTTGGAATAACGGTCGCAACTTAAACCAATCCATTTGAAAAACATCACACACACTTGTCTTGGTACACCACTTCGTCATCAAGTGGTTACCCATCTCATTATCTCCCTCGGGCATAAGTGACACCCGATGGGGTCTTTTGAAAGAGTTCCTCAAATGAACTATGCTTTCATTATCATGCATATCCCGTTCTACTACCATAGCCACTACTATAGCAACCTATCTACTCCCACCGGCATAACCCTCATAAGAAGGTAGGGTCATGCACACATGCAAGTATCAACGAGGAAGTGTAGTGGCAAACCAACAAGAGGTTTCCACCTCTTCATGATTCCGATGCAACAACAATATGGTGCTATATGAAATGCATAAAAAGGGGTTCCATAGTCATGGTCAAAGGGCTGCTTGCCTGGATTGGCTTGGTCTTCAAGGTCTTCAAATCCTTCCCCTCATTCTTCTTCAGCAACCTCGTCAAATACGGTATCTAATCGTCGCAATAAACAACGGGAAAATAAGACCATAATAAAAACAGAAAAATCAAATTGCTCAGAAAAATTTCAACTTATTTTTATCAAATACTAGAGGGAAATCTAAGATGGCAAAAATTCTTAGTTTGAGATTTGGAGTGACAGAATGGGTACATGAATTTTTGAACAGAGGATTTAGTGTTCAAATATAGATTTAAATTTGAACAGAACAGAAAAGGTCCAAGGATATGGCTGAAAGTGACATCATTAAATAGGTTGGATTTTTATAAGTTTTTAGGAACTGGAATTAATTCATTTGGATAAATATTTAATCCTGTGGAATTATTTGAAAATCCCACAGAAAAGAAAAAGAAAAAAGGTTCATGTGCAACTGGGCCAGAACGGCCACAGTGCAGCAGGCCCAGGGGGGATCAGCCCACCGCACGGGCGCCAGCGCGCGCGCTAGGTTTCAAACCTGACGGGCGGGGCCCGGCGTCAGTGAGAGGAGAGAGAGGCGAGGGCGAGGGGAGGCTGACATGCGGGGCCCGCCTGTCATCCCTAACCCTTCTGTAGAGGGCCGGCGAGCTCACCGGCGATGATTCGGGGCACGGCAGGGCGAGCTAAGGGCAGGGACGTAATCAGCGAGGTGTCGCCGATCTGGTGGAGGGGAAGTTGGTCGCCGGAGTGGCCTGGTTCCCCGGCGGCGAGGTCACGCGATGGAGGGGCGTCGGGTGAAGGTTGCCCAGGTCGTTTCCGGCAGCTGCACAGAGGGAAAAGAGGGGGAAAAGGATCAGTGGGGCGTCGTGGTGCTAGATCGAGCGAGAGGAGCGGCGGGGAGGGCCTGTACCGAGCGGACAACGGCGAGCCGCCGCGGCGGAGCTCGAGCTCGATCTCGAGCTCGGGCCTGTCTGGAGTGGAGTGAGGGGCGTAGGGGGGAGATTAGGTGGGTGAGAGAGCAGTTGGTGAGGAGAGGAGGAGCGTGGGGGGTCCATTTATAGGCGAACGGCAAGGTGCCGTGGACCTGTGCGCCGGCGAGCTTCTGCCCGTTGCCACAGGGCTCGGGAGGAGCTGGGGTGGTGTCTGCGGAGTTGCTGGATGCGGTCCAGTGACGGGGAGAGGAAGAGAGAGAGCGGGGGAAGCATCCAGAGCAGCGTGCGCGCAGGGCCGAAGATTGGAGCTTGTGGGCGGCCGACGCGCGTGCGAGGGCAGCCACAGGAGGGAGAAGGAGGAGGGGGACAGTGCCGGGGCGCGTTGCGGACGTCGAGGCGCATCGAGTGGCGTGAGGGGGAGGCTCGAGGTGGTTGGGGGCTGCTGATTGGAGGAGGCTACAGTGCGAGCGTGCACTGTAGCGCGCTCTGGAGCACGCCTATTGCATTCTAGGGCATTGCTTTGGCTTGCTGGACGCGGCCACCTTGTCTGGGGGGTCAGGTGAGGAGTAAACAAGTGTGCTGTGGTCTTGGATGCCCTGGTTACCCAATGGAAGAGGAGAGAGGTTGAGGGAGAGTGAAAACTGGGCTGTCCAGCAGAGTAAAATGGAGTTTTCACCCCCTCAATTATTGAGCTCTGGCCATGGGGAAGTTACTGGGGGCGCAAGGGATCCTGGGGAAGCTGTGGTAGAAAGTTGGGCTCAAGAAGAACAAGGGAAGAGGTAAAAATGGTAACTTTAGAAAATCACCAGAAGGTGTTTGATGTGGTTTTGAGCCATCAAATGATCTCCACTAGCCATGACACTTAACAAGTTTAAATGTCATATGGAAATAGGGTGTTTCACCAAGTTTGTGCTTATTTGAAGAAACTTGCCAATGTAACTTTGGTGAACCCTAGAAATCAACAGAAATGGTTTCACCATGTTTGAGTCAAGCTAATCATCACTCCTTGATGCACCACTTGGTGCAGTGTCATCATTTGGGGTTGTGATCATGCCCACAAAGTTTGAAGCCCCAAGTAAAAAGTTGGTAATGTAAAGTTGTTCAAATTTGAATTTGAACAGAAATGGTTTTGGGGTACTCTGATCAAGTTACCCTTCTACAAAGCTTGTGCCATTTGGTCTAGGTGCCTTATTAGACCATTCTAGCATGTGTACCAAGTTTGAGAGCATTTGGACAAGTTTGGCAATGTAAAGCTGCTCAAACTTCAAATATGGACAGAATGGTTTTGAGGGGTTTTGATGATGTTTTCTTGCTTTCCAAGGCATGGGGCTTGGCAAGATCATCAAATATGTCATATATGACATGACAGAATTTCCCTGGAATTTTTAGACAATATTTCCTTTGTAAATATTTCAAAAGCTTGAAATACCTAGAAAGGGTTTCTGAGGGATTTGTCCAATATTTTGAACATGACCAAGTGTTTAAACTCTTATATATGGACAATATATGTCCTATGAGTCTCCCTGAATTTTGGCAAATATTTTTGAAATAGTTAAATAATTTTTCCCTATTAAAGACCATTTCTGGCCTTAAGAAAAAGCCTTTAAATAAAATAGGAAAATAACTTTTAAAATTGTACTTTTGTGGTTTATGGGAGTCCTATATCTACTAGGTTTGAAATACACTCTTTGAAATATTTTTCTCATCCTAAATCAAGCACTTGCAGTGCAAACCTCAATTCAGGGGTTTTTTGGAAAACTAGTTTTTGAAAATACTTTTTGGCCAAATTAATTTTATAAGAAAATACTATACTGCTATAAACACTTGGTATGATCATTGGGCAGAAGTTTTGGGTAAGGAGATGAAATCTACAAGAGGGAGTAGTTGACTTTAAAGAGCACTTGAAAAACACAGAGAGAAAAACTTAATTCCAAATAAAAGCCAAATTATGCCAAAAAATTTGCTGGTCCAAATTTTTATGCTTTACTGATGCAATTGACATGTTACAAAATGCAGGGTGTGACAGACCTACTCCCCTTACAAGAATCTCGTCCCCGAGATTCTTAAACTAGGTCTTAAAAGAGATCGGGATACTCGGATTTAAGATAGTCTTCACGTTCCCAGGTTGCTTCTGCTTCCGTGTGGTTGCTCCACTAGACCTTGAAGTACTTGATGGTGCGGCTTCGTGTCCGTCGTTCTGCTTCATCCAGAATGCGAATGGGCTTCTCGCGGTAGGTCAAATCAGGCTGAAGATCAATGGCTTGGTGATCAACATCCTTGTAGAGATCAGGCTTGTTCGGAACTTGGAGACACTTCCGGAGTTGTGGCACGTGGAATACGTTGTGCACATCGGATAGCTCAGGTGGTAGTTCCAACTGGTAAGCCACTTCTCCTCGTCGGTCGGTGATCTTGAAGGGGCCAATAAATCTTGGTGCAAGTTTCCCCTTAACGTGGAAACGCTTGGTTCCCTTCAGAGGAGTTACTCGCAGGTACACATGGTCTCCAACACGGAAAATCATGTCTCGGTGATGAGTGTCAGCATCGCTCTTCTGCCTTGATTTGGCGGCCTTCAAACGTTCTCTGACTAGTTGGACTTTCTCTTCTGCTTCGCGGAGTATATCTGGTCCAAAGACTAGCCCTTCTCCAGTCTCTGACTAGTTGAGGGGTGTGCGACACTTGCGTCCGTACAACACCTCAAATGGTGCCATCTGAAGGCTCGACTGATAACTGTTGTTATAGGAGAACTCGGCAAAAGGGAGGCAATCTTCCCACTTGGCTCCATATGCCAAGACACAGGATCGGAGCATGTCTTCGAGAATTTGATTTACTCGCTCTGTCTGACCTCCGGTCTGCGGGTGAAAAGCCGTGCTGAAAGACAACTTGGTTCCCAAGGCTTCTTGGAATCTTTTCCAGGACCTTGAAGTAAACTGGGTGCCTCGATCTGACACAATTTCTTTTGGAACACCGTGGAGGCTCACGATTTGGTCGATATAGAGAGTTGCCAACTGGTTGCCATTATAGGTAGTCTTGACAGGAATGAAATGGGCTACCTTGGTCAAATGGTCGACTATGACCCAGATGGAGTTATGTCCTTTATTCGACCTTGGTAATCCAGTGATGAAATCCATTCCGACTTTATCCCACTTCCACTCAGGAACCTTGAGTGGTTGGAGCAATCCAGCGGGTCGCTGATATTCAGCCTTGACCCTTTGGCACACACCACACTTTGCAACATAGGTTGCGATCTCTCTTTTCATCCCGTGCCACCAGAATCTTTTCTTCAAGTCCTGATACATCTTGGTTCCTCCAGGGTGGATGGAATATGGAGTGTCGTGGGCTTCTTGCAGGATCAGGTTCTTCAGCTCCATCTTGTTTGGTATGCAGATGCGGCCTTTGTACCAAACAATCCCGTGCTCATCCTCGGAGAATCCTGGGGCCTTGCCTAGCTTCATCTTCTTCTTGATGCCTTCAATGCTTGCGTGCCCACCTTGTGCCTTCTTGACTTCGTCCATCAGGGTTGGTTTGACTTCCAGATGGTCTAGGAATCCAGGGGTGACCAATTCCAAACTGAATTGTTCCAGCTCTTCAAACAGGGCTGGCTGCCTTTTTTGAATTATGGCATTCAGGGAGCAAGCCTTTCTGCTTAAGGCATCGGCTACCACGTTAGCCTTCCCGGGGTGATATTGAACGCTGAGGTCATAATCTTTGATTAGTTCCAACCATCTTCGTTGCCTCATGTTCAATTCCTTCTGGGTGGAAATGTACTTCAGACTTTTGTGGTGTGTGTATATCTCACACCGTTTCCCTAGGAGGTAATGTCGCCAAGGTATGAACCACTACTGCTAACTCAAGATCGTGAGTAGCGTAGTTCTCTTCATGAGGTTGTAGCTGCCTTGAGAGGTAAGCTATGACTCGGCATTCTTGCATCAGAACGCTTCCCAACCCGGTTCGAGAGGCATCACAGTATATCACGAACTCCTTGTGAATATCAGGTGTTGCCAGAACTGGGGCGGTGGTCAATCTCTTCTTGAGCTCTTGGAAGCTTTCTTCGCATTTAGGCGTCCATTCGAACTTCTTCTCCTTCTTCAGGAGCTGAGTCATTGGCCGGGCAATGCTAGAGAATCCTTCCACGAATTTGCGGTAATAGCCCGCAAGTCCAAGGAAGCTTCTGACTTCCTTGACGGTCGTTGGAGATTGCCATTGGGTCACAACTTCGATATTTGCGGGATCAACTGACAATCCTTCTTCGGTCAAGACATGACCTAAGAATCCAACTTTATGCAGCCAAAACTCACACTTGCTAAATTTGGCGTATAGTTGGTGCTCTCGAAGCTTGTCTAGGACCATCCTCAAATGTTACTCGTGCTCTTCCTCCGTCTTCGAGAAGACAAGAATGTCATCGATGAAGACAACAACAAACTTGTCCAAATATTCCATGAAGACTTTATTCATGAGATACATGAAGTAGGCTGGGGCATTGGTTAACCCAAAGGACATGACCGTGCACTCGTACAGGCCATATCTGGTTACAAATGTCGTCTTCGGAATATCTTGGGGTCTGATCTTCAGCTGGTAGTACCCAAATCTGAGGTCGATCTTGGAGAACACCTTGGCTCCGCTGAGTTGATCAAACAGATCTTCAATCTTGGGAAGTGGATACTTGTCCTTGATTGTAACCTCATTGAGGGAACGGTAGTCAATGCATAAGCGGATGGTACCGTCCCTTTTTGCCACAAACAGAACAGGCGATCCCCAAGGGGAGGCACTTGGGCGGATAAATCCCTTCCTCAGCTACTCTCCAGTTGCTTCTTCAACTCGGCTAATTTTTCCGTTCCCATTCTATAAGGCTTCTTATAGATGGGTCCTGCCCCGGGCATGAGCTCGACGATGAACTCAATGTCGCAGTCAGGGGGCATTCCCGGTAGCTCATCCGGAAAGACATCAGGATACTCGCAGACTACCGATACTTGCTCCAGTCCAACTTCAGACAGACAGTTGACTTGAGCGGTTTGAGCAGAAGAGGAGTTGGAAGCAAACTTAACTTCGACTCCTTGGTCATTGGTCACAGTGACAGTCCGATTGGCACAGTCTAATAAGCCTTGGTGCTTGCTGAGCCAATCCATCCCTAAGATCACATCCAAGCCTTGCGATCTTAAGATGATAAGGTCTGCTAGGAAGTCTACACCGTTAATGACAATACCGACTCCTTTACAACCTATCTTGGCTCTCATCTCTACTCCGGGGGTTTGTACCACCATGGGGTTATTCAGGGGTGTAGGGGTCATGCCACTTTTTAATGCAAATATTTGAGTGAAAAATGAATGCGTGGCTCCAGAATCAAACAAGACAGTTGCAGGTGCTGAGTTGACAAGGAACGTACCCAGCACGACGTCCGGGTCTTCCTGAGCTTCTTCAGCAGTGACGTGATTCACACGCCCCTTCCCATGGTTAGGCGGGTTGTGAGGAGCTTGGTTCCTTGGTGGCATCCCGCGGCCTTGTCCTGGGTTCTGCACATTGGGGCGCGGGGCATCGAGCTTCTTGTTGGGGCACACCTTAGAAATATGCCCTGACTGGCCACATCCAAAGCAAGTGACTTGGTTTGGATTATTGATCTTGTTGCCACCACTGTTATTCGGGTTGAATGCTGGCCTTGGGTTGGCATACTGCTGAGGCTGATAGTTAGTGCGAGGTGCAGGAGCTCTTGGTTGCTGGTAGGTTGGCTTGACCGGGGCTGGCTGCCATGGGCGTGGCTTCTGGTTGCTGGAACTTCCCTTGCTGACCATCTTGCGCTTGCGAGTGTCTTCCAGAGCACGTCGCTTGTCTTCAAGCATGAGTTCTTTGTTCACAAGGTCGGGGAAGGTTGGGCAATCGCACACGACAAGCGAGTACTGCAGAGTCTGATTGAGGCCTTCCATGAGGCGCTCCCTTTTTGCAGCATCAGTGCTGACATCTTCAGGAGCATACCTTGACAGAACACTGAACTTCTGCATGTACTCCTTGACAGTGCCATTTCCTTGCTTCAAGGCTCGAAACTCATGCTTTTTGATAGCCATGATTTCGGAAGGAATATGGGCCTTGCGGAATTCTGCCTTGAAGTTGTCCCAAGTGATGTCTTGCCCAACATGCATGACCTTGAATCCATCCCACCAAGCTTTAGCAGTCCCCTGAGGCAGTGGGCAGCATAAGCCACCTTCTCGCGGTCCTCGGTGCATCCGACTAGTTCCAGCAAGTCCTCAATGGTGCGGACCCAGTCGTCTGCATCCAGGGGTTCAACAGTCTCGATGAAAGTTGGCGGTGCATGCTTCTTGAACTCTGCCAACGTGGAACGTCCATTGCCATTCCCCGCCGGCTGGCGGTTGTTGGTGACAGCTTGAGCAATCATCTGAAGGGCTGCGGTGTTGGCTTGGCGTTCCTCTCGGAAAGCTTGGAGAAGCTGAGCCATGGCCATGTTCGGAGGAGGTGGTGGTGGTCGAGCTTGGTCGTGGGTTTGGTCTTGGCCGGCCTCTGATTGGGCGGATGCTCCGGCTTCAGGCTGCTGGGTAGAGGTACCAGTACGAGTTACAACAGGCATCCTGTTCGGTAAAAGGTCTCATGATTTGGAAGAGGGAAAGCAATAAAGATGGGTGCCTAGTAAGGGGGTGGGTGTGACACTAATCAATTCATGCAAGGGACGAAAGGGCCAAACACATTCATTAAAATCCAAATGGGTGATGCAGTCGTTTACATATTCCCAAAGGGAGAATACGACGTACATTCAAACATAACAAAAGCAAATACTATATGGCTTCATATGAACCATACAAGGACTCGACTTCGCATAGGGGTTACACGACCTATCCTACCGTAGAGGTCACTAACTGGCATATCCGAGTTGCGAATAATGCCTAAGCGGCGTAATGCCCGGTCCCGTATTCTGGCTCTTCTGGGTCTTCCTCCTTGTCTTCATCTGTCTGGGCCCCCTTATCACTTGAGGGTGTGGGGAAGTGGAGGAGTTGGATACGGCGGTGTTTTGTCAGTGGTGCAGGGAAAAGCTTGTGATATTCCCTTGCCATCATACGGCGTCGCCGGGGTGGTTCTTCATCCTTGGGAGATACATCTCCTAAGGGCCTTCCACCTCGATTTGCGATAGCGGACTGTCCGGGAGGCGCACCTTCCTTCTTGATCCTATCCGTCTTCTCTTGTGCTCGATGAAGAAGTGCCTTGGTCTTGTGAAGTTCTTCTCGGAGCTTCATCGATTCCGAGGCCAAATCTTGTGCCAAGCTGTCTGCACATAGGCTGAAGTAGGTCTGGAATCAAACTGGAAGTCCTTCCTTCAATGGAGGGGCTTGCGCGCTGCTTTCATCTTCACCTTCCTTCCGGTAAGGCAAGAAGCGGGTTGTCATCTTGGCTGCCATCTCCGGAAGAAGCTCGCGGAGACGGGTTAGTGCCATGAGTGCAGCAGCCTCGACAGCGAGGGGTAGTATTGCCATCTGGGGTGCCTCGAAGAACCAACTTGTGGGAGGATCGTTTGCCTTCACGATCACTTCCACATGGTACTCCACCTCAGTGTCATTAACCCAATGCTCATGGTAGGTGAGGATGGGCGCTCGGTGGAACTGGCACTCCTAGAGGCTATCCTCGAGAAGCAAGGGGAACCCAGTGGTCAGGTGCTCTTCAGGTACAGCGGCCATCTAGAAAGGTTGAATAGGAGAGGTTAATAAGTTGATGATATCTCAGGTTCGGTAAGGTTTAGAAAAGAAGAGAGGTTCAGAAGGTTTTTGAAAAGGGTCTCATCTAACTAACACCCATGCTAACTAAGGCTTCCTACAGTCAGGATGGCTCTGATACCAGCTCTGTGGGGACCCCGACTCAAGAGTCGAGATCACCGAATGCACATGTACAGTGATCCCAGAGATCAATGCTCACTGAACACACAGAAGCTAAATAACAAGAGTCTTACATCCATACATACCGTCTTACACAAATTATGACCATTATGGCCAAGTCTTACATAGATAAAGCCTCAAGGGCTGAATAGCAAATAAACTCGAATAGCGGAAGTCTTCGTAGATAAGTAGAACCCATGCCATCTGCCTTAACCCTACATGCATTCTGACTGGGAAAGCGTCCTAGTTCGCATGTTCGTCTCCATAGAATTCTTCTTCATATTCCTGCTCTTCCATGCCTGGCCAATTCAATAACCAGTGGCAAGCCAATGAGTACTCTGAATGTACTCGCAAGCAGCCCATGTTTTTGGAACAAGTATGACAAGATATGAAATAGCACTAGATAGGATATGTTTGCAGAAAGCAAAAATTTGAGAGTGCAATGACATGAGCTATCTGAGGCATGCATCATAAAAATTATAGGTTACAGATATCAACATAGCCAAGCTATGACCTCTTCATCTTGTCAAGTCCTTCTGTCTTAAACCAAACGGAGCTTCCACACACACACACAGGGTTTCGCAAACATTGGACGTAGCCCAAGAGCGGTTACCCAACTGTCCTTGACCGTGGACACGGCTATTCGAATAGTTTTACACTCTACAATGGTTGCACACTTTACCCACTAGATCCGGGGAACTTTCCGTGTCATCCACGACCCGCGGTACCTCAAGTACCCGGGGTAAGCACCCGATCACTATCTTTCCCTAGGCGACACTAATATGGAGTCCACTCGATTGGTAGTAACCCCCGTGCCCCACATTCACATCTTAAGATTTTTGGAGCCTTGCTCCCATTTCACATACCACGGGCACGGGGTACCAACGGTGTGTTCGGTGCCCTGTGAAAACAGTCATAGCCGCCTAGTCAAGCACGACCCCGTCCCGAGAGTGACCTCATGTCACCCCCGTCACTAGTAATGCGGGCACCATGCTAGTATCGACCTAGGTAATCAATAATGCCCTTTCCCATATAAGGGTAGAGTGGTTGCGCATGTAAAGTTGGAATAACGGTCGCAACTTAAACCAATCCATTTGAAAAACATCACACACACTTGTCTTGGTACACCACTTCGTCATCAAGTGGTTACCCATCTCATCATCTCCCTCGGGCATAAGTGACACCCGATGGGGTCTTTTGAAAGAGTTCCTCAAATGAACTATGCTTTCATTATCATGCATATCCCGTTCTACTACCATAGCCACTACTATAGCAACCTATCTACTCCCACCGGCATAACCCTCATAAGAAGGTAGGGTCATGCACAAATGCAAGTATCAACGAGGAAGTGTAGTGGCAAACCAACAAGAGGTTTCCACCTCTTCATGATTCCGATGCAACAACAATATGGTGCTATATGACATGCATAAAAAGGGGTTCCATAGTCATGGTCAAAGGGCTGCTTGCCTGGATTGGCTTGGTCTTCAAGGTCTTCAAATCCTTCCCCTCCTTCTTCTTCAGCAACCTCGTCAAATACGGTATCTAATCGTCGCAATAAACAACGGGAAAATAAGACCATAATAAAAACAGAAAAACCAAAGTGCTCAGAAAAATGTCAACTTATTTTTATCAAATACTAGAGGGAAAACTAAGATGGCAAAAATTCTTAGTTTGAGATTTGGAGTGACAGAATAGGGTACATGAATTTTTGAACAGAGGTTTTAGTGTTCAAATATAGATTTAAATTTGAACAGAACAGAAAAGGTCCATGGATATGGGTGAAAGTGACATCATTAAATAGGTTGGATTTTTATAAGTTTTTAGGAACTGGAATTAATTCATTTGGATAAATATTTAATCCTATGCAATTATTTGAAAATCCCACAGAAAAGAAAAAGAAAAAAGGTTCCTGTGCAACTGGGCCAGAACGGCCACAGTGCAGCAGGCCCAGGGGGAATCAGCCCACCGCACGGGCGCTAGCGCGCGCGCCAGGTTTCAAACCTGACGGGCGGGGCCCGACGTTAGTGAGAGGAGAGAGAGGCGGGGGCGGGGAGAGGCTGACAGGCAGGGACCGCCTGTCATCCCTAACCCTCCGGCAGAGGGCCGACGAGCTCACCGGCGACGATTCGGGGCACTGCAGGGCGAGCTATGGGCAGGGACGGAATCAGCGAGGTGTCGCCGATCTGGTGGAGGGGAAGTTGGTCGCCGGAGTGGCCTGGTTCACCGATGGCAAGGTCACGCGGCGGAGGGGCGTCGGGTGAAGGTTACTCCGGTCGTTTCCGGCAGCAGCAGAGAGGGAAAAGAGGGGAAAAGGATCAGTGGGGCGTCGTGGTGCTAGATCGAGCGAGAGGAGCGGCGGGGAGGGCCTGTATCGAGCAGACGACGGCGAGCCGCCGCGGCGGAGCTCGAGCTCGATCTCGAGCTCGGGCCTGTCTGGAGTGGAGTGAGGGGCGTAGGGGGAAGATTAGG
>LR738715.1:195150159-195243143 GCA_902687465.1 Secale cereale | reverse complement strand
GGGCGGCCGGCGCGCGTGTGAGGGCAGCCATAGTAGGGAGAAGGAGGAAGGGGGCAGCGCCAGGGCGCGTTGCGGATGTCGAGGCGCATCGAGTGGCGCGAGGGGGAGGCTCGAGGTGGTCGGGGGCTGCTGATTGGAGGAGGCTACAGTGCGGGCGTGCACTGTAGCGTGCTCTGGAGCACGCCTATTGCATGCCAGGGCATGGCTTTGGCTTGCTGGACGCGGCCACCTTGTTTGGGGGGTCAGGTGAGGAGTAAACAAGTGTGTTGTGGTCTTGGATGCCCTAGTTACCCAATGGAAGAGGAGGGAGGTTGAGGGAGAGTGAAAACTGGGGTGCCCAGCAGAGTAAAATGGAGTTTTCACCCCTCAATTATTGAGCTCTGGCCATGGGGAAGTTACTGGAGGCGCAAGGGATCCTGGGAAGCTGTGGTAGAAAGTTGGGCTCAAGGAGAACAAGGGAAGATGTAAAAATGGTAACTTTAGAAAATCACCAGAAGGTGTTTGATGTGGTTTTGAGCCATCAAATGATCTCCACTAGCCATGACACTTAACAGGATTAAATGTCATATGGAAATAGGGTGTTTCACCAAGTTTGGGCTTATTTGAAGAAACTTGCCGATGTAACTTTGGTGAACCCTAGAAATCAACAGAAATGGTTTCACCATGTTTGAGTCAAGCTAATCATCACTCCTTGATGCACCACTTGGTGTAGTGTCATCATTTGGGGTTGTGATCATGCCCACAAAGTTTGAAGCCCCAAGTAAAAAGTTGGTAATGTAAAGTTGTTCAAATTTGAATTTTAACAGAAATGGTTTTGGGGTACTCTGATCCAGTTACCCTTCTACAAAGCTTGTGCCATTTGGTCTAGGTGCCTTATTAGACCATTCTAGCATGTGTACCAAGTTTGAGAGCATTTGGACAAGTTTGGCAATGTAAATTTGCTCAAACTTCAAATATGGACATAATGGTTTTGAGGGGTTTTGATGATGTTTTCTTGCTCCCCAAGGTATGGGGCTTGGCTAGATCATCAAATATGTCATATATGACATGATAGAATTTCCCTGGAATTTTTAGAGAATATTTCCTTTGTAAATATTTCAAAAGCTTGAAATATCCCGAAAGGGTTTTTGAGGGATTTGTCCAATATTTTGAACATGACCAAGTGTTGAAACTCTTATATATGGACAATATATGTCCTATGAGTCTCCCTGAATTTTGGCAAATATTTTTGAAATAGTTAAATATTTTTCCCTATTAAAGACCATTTCTGGCCTTAAGAAAAAGCCTTTAAATAAAATAGGAAAATAACTTTTAAAATTATACTTTTGTGGTTTATGGGAGTCCTATATCTACTAGGTTTCAAATACACTCTTTGAAATATTTTTCTCACACTAAATCAAGCACTTGCAGTGCAAACCTCAATTCAGGGGGTTTTTGGAATACTATTTTTTGAAAATATTTTTTGGCCAAATTAATTTCATAAGAAAATACTATACTGCTATAAACACTTGGTATGATCATTGGGCAGAAGTTTTGGGTAAGGAGATGAAATCTACAAGAGGGAGTAGTTGACTTTAAAGAGCACTTGAAAAACACAGAGAGAAAAACTTAATTCCAAATAAAAGCCAAATGATGCCAAAAAAATTGCTGGTCCAAATTTTTATGCTTTACTGATGCAATTGACATGTTACAAAATGCAGGGTGTGACAGTATTCTATAAATCAACCAAGGATTATCTCATACCAGCATGGTGCATTTATTAAAAGAAAAAGAAAAGGCACACGATGCTCCAAGAGTTTACGCATGTCATGTGAACGAAACGAATCCGAAAACATACCGATACTTGTTGAAGAAAGATGGGATGCCTTCCAGGACATCCCCGAGCTTAGATGATTGAGTCTACTTGAATATTTACTTGGGTGCCTCGGGCATCCCCAAGATTGAGCTCTTGCCTCTCCTCCTTCTCCTCATATCGAGACCTCCTCGATCTTCGAGCACTTCATTCACACAAAACTTAACCGAACTTTTAGTGGCGGGGTTAGTCAATATGATCAAATAAATCCCATCATGTACTGCTCTAACATTATTGTATAGTTATGAACAAACATTACCCACAGTATGCTATCACAATTCTATGGCCCCAAGTCAAGGAGGCTTCAACAAGAATTCAAACATATGCATATAATGAAGCTATAACAGCAATCTGTGAAAACAGGACAGTCTGTAGTAATCTGAACATTAACCATACTTTTGTAACTCTAAAAATTCTGGAAAATTTAGGAAAAATCAGGAATTTGTATGGAAAGACTTTGCAAAAAGTTTCAGATCCTTTCGACGTTCCAGTAAAAACTGTAAAATCGTGCACTACAGCCAAAGTTTCTGTTTTCGCACCGCACAAACCAACAAGCAGTTTAATCATCCTAAAGGAAACTCTTGGCACATTATTTTTATAATACAATGGAATTGTACAAGGGGATAATTATTTTTATTGAAAAGTTTCTGTAATCAAGGTTCACAAAGTTTCCATGGGCATGAACAAAGTTCAAGGCTAGCTCCCACTTTAACAATGCTCGTCTTTCTCACTTTCACTTTTCTTTTTGAAAAAGTTTTAGGTTCCCCTCTTTATTTTTTTGTTTTTAAACTTTATAAAAGCACACAACAGAAATAAATGGCTCTCTAAAACTCCCGGGTTGTCTTCCTGGCAGCGCTTTCTTTAAAGCCATTAAGCTAGGCATATGGTGCTCATGTAATGGATCCACCCGAATCCCAAGGTATATCAAAGCCAATTTTAATTAGCAATGATTTGGCATTTAGTAGTGAACACAAAGTGATATGTGTCATGCAACAACGAAGTCTAAATCTCTTCCTATGCATAGGCATGTCATACAAGAACAATTCATGCACATCAAGTAAAGGCCAATGCATAGTATAAGCAGTTTCTTGCAATTTTATCGTGTTGGAAACATAGAGAGGCGGAGATGTATTCCTCTCTCATAATAATTGCAAGTAGGAGCAGAAAGCACATGCATATTATATCTATCAAAAACATCATGTGCAACGGAAAAAGGCAACCCATCAATATAATCCTTAATAAGTGCAAACTTCTCCGATGTAGTGTAGTTTGGAGAATTCAAAAAGATAATAGGACTATCATGTGTGGGTGCAATAGCAACTATCTCATGTTTAACATAAGGAACTATAGCAAGTTCATCTCCATAAGCATAATTCATATTGGCATCTTGGCCACAAGCATAGCAAGCATCAATTTTATCGAAAAGGGATATTTCAAACGAATCCAAGGGATCATAGCAATCATCATAGCATTCATGCTTCGGTAAGCACGAAGGGAAATTAAACAATGTATGAGATAAAGGGTTACTCTCATTAGAAGGTGGGCATGGGTGATCAATCCGCTCTTCCTCCTTTTGTTCTTCGCTCTCCTCCTCATCTTGTTCATCCAATGAGCTCACAATGTCATTAGTTTCTTCTTCCATAGACTCCTGCAAAATATTAGTCTCTTCTTGGACAACTGAGGAGTCCTCAATATATGGTTTAACATAAGCATTAGAAGCATAATTATCATAACAATATTAAAATATGGCAAATGTTTCATATTTGTAAAGAATAGCATTATACTTTTCAATTAAAGAAGCAATTTCATAAGCACCCTTAAAAGCAACAAATTCTTCAATTTGTTGAACATCATAGTAACTATAAACACCCTTAGCATACGAAGATACGATTCCATTATCACTAAACTCACATTGGTAGGGAAGGTGTTTCTTAGGGTCTTCAGAACAACAAGTAAAATCATATATTTCACATAAATTCCAAGCATAGCATTGCAAACGATGAATTTGATCCAGTAAAAGTTTCCCTTCTTGAGATAAGCAGTGTCGCACATAACAAGCATGCTCATCTAAAGATTTGCCCTCAACTAAGCTAGTTGGGGTTTCAGCACGAGCACATAGGGATCGAAGATGATCCAAGTAAAAAGCTTCAGGAGTGTGATAGATTTTGAATGGTTCTTCAACCACTGGTTCAGTAGGTACCACTATTTTTTTTGGTATTTTGCATTTCCTACCCATAACTAAAGATAGAAACAAATTAGAACAGCAAATAAAATCTACTTAGTGATAAAGCAAACAAGCACACACGAGAATATTCACCCCACGCTATTGCTCCCCGGCAACGGTGCTAGAAAAAGGTCTTGATAACCCACAAGTGTAGGGGATTAGTTGTAGCCTCTTTAGATAAGTAAGAGTGTCGAACCCAACGAGGAGCTAAAGGTAGAACAAATATTCCCTTAAGTTATATCGACCACCGATACAACTCTACGCATGCTTGACGTTTACTTTACCTAGAACAAGTATGAAACAAGAAATATTTTGTGGTTTTTGTGGGATAGGTTTGCAAGAATAATAAAGAATGCGTAAATAAAAAGTAGGGGCTGTTTCGATAAAGACACAACTAAATTAGTTTTAGTAGAAAGCTTTTTGTCACGAGAAAGTTATTTGTCCCTAGGCAATCGATAACTAGACCGGTAATCACAATTGCAATCTTATTTGAGGGAGAGGCATAAGCTAACATACTTTCTCTTCTTGGATCATATGCATTTATGATTGGAACTCTAGCAAGCATCCGCAACTACTGAAGATCATTAAGGTAAAACCCAACCATAGCATTAAAGTATCAAGTCCTCTTTATTCCCATACGCAAACAACCTACTTACTCGGGTCTGTGCTTCTGTCACTCACGCCACCCACCATAAGAAAATCATGAACGTATTGCAAACCCTACAGTGGGGATCCATCACGCTTGCGCGACACGGAGAGCACCATAGGACAGCACCAATAATAAAACATGCAACTCAAACCAATCACGATCATCAATTAACCAATAGGACAAAACGGATCTACTCAAACATCATAGGATAGCCATACATAATTGGGAAATAATATATAGCGTTGAGCACCACGTTTAAGTAGAGATTACAGCGGGTAGAAGAGAGGTTACACCGCTGCATAGAAGGGGGAAGAGTTGGTGATGACGGCGGTGAAGTTGTTGGTGTAGATTGGGATGACAATGATGGCCCCGGCGGCACTCAGGTGCCACCGGAAGGGAGGGGGAGAGTTCCCCCCTCCTCCTTCTTCTTCCTTGACCTTCTCCCTAGATGGGAGAAGGATTTTCCCTCTGGTCCATGGTCTCCATGGCGTGGGAGGGGCGAGAGCCCCTCCGAGATTGGATCTGTCTCTCTGTCTCTCTCTGTTTCTGGGTTTCTAGATTCTGGCCTTCCACCATTTCTTAAATTCCCGGAGATCCGTAACTCCGATTGAGCTGATTTTTGCACACAAATTTAACCTAGATATTAGCTTTCTTGCGGCGAAAGAAGGGCATCAACTGCCTTACGGGGTGGCCACGAGGGCCCAGGGCACTCGTGCCCCCCCTGGGCGCGCCCCTCACCCTCGTGGGCCACTCGGGCATCGTCTCACGTTGGTTCCACTTCCCAAAATTCACATATATTCCAAAAATAATCTCTGTCCGTTTTTATCTCGTTTGGACTCTGTTTGATATGGATATTCAGCGAAACAAAAAACATGCAACAAACAGGAACTGACACTGGGCACTGGATCAATATGTTAGTACCAAAAATAGTATAAAAATTGCCAAAAATATATGAAAGTTGTAGAATATTGGCTTGGAACAATAAAAAATTATAGATACGACGGAAACGTATCAAACCAGCACACAAACAACAAATGCTCGCAACCCGACGCATAGAGGGGTTATCAATCCCTATTTGGGTAAAGTGTGTGATAAAAGATAGATTGATACATACAAATAAGATAAAAGCAAATAAAAAGCAGTAAGGTATTTTTTGGGTTTTTGATAGTATAGATCTGAAAATAAAATAGGCAAATAGTGGAAAACATGAATAGCAATATAGATCTGCAAGTATATGATGAGAAATAGACCCGGGGGCCGTAGGTTTCACTAGTGGCTTGAAGGAAATATGCCCTAGAGGCAATAATAAAGTTGTTATTAATATTTCCTTATATATCATGATAAATGACTTTTATTCATGCTAGAATTGTATTAACCGGAAACTTGATACATGTGAGAATACATAGACAAAACAAAGTGTCCCTAGTATGCCTCTACTATACTAGCTCGTTAATCAAATATGGTTATGTTTCCTAACCATAGACATGAGTTGTCATTTGATCAATGAGATCACATCATTAGGAGAATGATGTGATAGACAAGACCCATCCATTAGCTTAGCACTATGATCGTTTAGTTTTTCTGATATTGCTTTCTTCATGACTAATATATGTTCCTATGCCTATGGGATTATGCAACTCCCGAATACCAGAGGAACACCTTGTGTGCTATCAAATGTCACAACGTAACTGGGTGATTATAAATATGCTCTACAGGTGTCTCCGAAGGTGTTTGTGGTGTTAGCATAGAGCAAGAATATGATTTGTCACTCCGTGTGTCGGACAGGTATCTCTGGGCCCTCTCGGTAATACACATCGTAATAAGCCTTGCAAGCAAACGACTAATGAGTTAGTCACGAGAAGATGTATTATGGAACGAGTAAAGAGACTTGCCGGTGATGAGAATGAACTAGGTATAATGATACCAACGATTGAATCTCGGGCAGGTAACATGCTGATGACAAAGGGAACAACGTATGTTGTTATGCGGTTTGACCGATAAAGATCTTCGTAGAATATGTAGGAACCAATATGAGCATCCAGGTTCCGCTATTGGTTATTGAGCGGAGATGAGTCTCAGTAATGTCTACATAGTTCTCGAACTCGTAGGGTCCGCCCGCTTAACGTTCGATGACGATCGGTATTATGAGTTTATGTGTTTTGATCTACCGAAGGTAGTTTAGAGTCCCGGATGTGATCACGGACATGACGAGGAGTCTCGGAATGGTCGAGACATAAAGATTGATATATTGGAAGGTTATATTCAGACACCAAAAGGGTTCCGGGGATCACCGGATAAATACCGGAGTACCGGGAGGTTACCGGAACCCCCGGGTTGTAAATGGACCTTATTGGGCTTTAGGGGAGAGAGAGAGGGGTTGCCTAGGGCAGGCCGCGCCCCCCAAGCCTAGTCCGAATTGGACTAGGGGGAGGGGTGGCGCCCCCTCCTTCCTTCTCTTCTCTCCCTCCCTTCCCTCTTATCCTACTCCTACTAGGAAAGGGGAGTCCTACTCCTAGTGGGAGTAGGAATCCCCCCTTGGCACGCCTCCTCCCTAGGCCGCCGCCTCCTCCCTCTCCCTCCTTTATATACGTGGGGAGGGCACCCCAAGAACACACATCAATTGTTCCTAGCCTTGTGCGGTGCCCCCCTCCACAGTTACACACCTTGATCATATCGTCGTAGTGCTTAGGCGAAGCCCTGCACTGGTAATTTCATCATCACCGTCACCACGCCGTCGTGCTGACAAAACTATCCCTCGGCCTCAACTGGATATATAGCTCGAGGGACGTCATTGAGCTAAACGTGTGCTGAACGCGAAGGTGTCGTACGTTCGGTACTTGGATCGGTTGGATCGCGAGGACGTTCGACTACATCAATCGCGTTACTAAACGCTTTCGCTTTCGGTCTATGAGGGTACGTGGACACACTCTCCCCGCTCGTTGCTATGCTTCTCCTAGATAGATCTTGCGTGATCGTAGGAATTTTTTTGAAATACTACGTTCCCCAACAGTGGCATCATGAGCCAGGTCTATGCGTAGATGATATGCATGAGTAGAACACAATGAGATGTGGGCGATAATAGTCATACTGGTTACCAACATGCCATACTTTGATTCGGCGGTATTGTGAGATGAAGCGGCCCGGACCGACATTACGCGTACGCTTACGCGAGACTGGTTTCACAGTTATGAGCACTCGTTGCTTAAAGGTGACCAGCGGGTGTCTGTCTCTCTCACTTTAGTTGAATCGAGTGTGACTACGCCCGGTCCTTGTGAAGGTTAAAACAACACACTTGATGAAAAATCGTTGTGGTTTTGATGCGTAGGTAAGAACGGTTCTTGCTAAGCCCGTAGCAGCCACGTAAAACTTGCAATAACAAAGTAGAGGATGTCTAACTTGTTTTTGCAGGGCATGTTGTGATGTGATATAGTCAAGACGTGATGAGTTATACGTTATTGTATGAGATGATCATGTTTTGTAAATTATCGGCAACCGGCATGAGCCTTATGGTTGTCTCTTTATTGTATGAATTACGAAAGCCATGTAATTGCTTTACTTTATCACTATGAGTTAGCGATAGTAGTAGCAATAGTTGGCGAGACGACCATGATGCTACGATGAAGATCATGGTGTCAAGCCGGTGACGATGGAGATCATGACGATGCTTTGGAGATGGACATAACAAAGGACAAGATGATGATGGGCATATCATGTCACATATTTTGATTGCATGTGATGTTTATCTTATTTTGCTTAGTACGGCGGTAGCATTATAAGATGATCCCTTACAAAATTTCAAGGTACAAGTGTTCTCCCTGAGTATGCACCGTTGCGAAAGTTCTCGTGCCGAGACACCATGTGATGATCGGGTGTGATAAGCTCTACGTTCAAATACAATGGGTGTAAGACAGTTTTGTACATGCAGAATACTCGGGTTAGACTTGACGAGCCTAGCATGTACAAACATGGCCTCGAAACACTGGAGACCAAAAGGTCGAGCGTGAATCATATAGTAGATATGATCAACATAAGATGTTCACCATTGAAAACTATTCCATCTCACGTGATGATCGGACATGGTTTAGTTGATTTGGATAACGTGATCATTTAGATGACTAGAGGGATGTCTATCTAAGTGGGAGTTCTTTAGTAATATGATTAATTGAACTTTAATTTACCATGAACTTAGTCCTGATAGTTTTTGCATATCTATGTTGTTGTAGATCAATTGCCCGTTCTACCGTTCCCTTGAATTTTAATGCATTCCTAGAGAAAGCTAAGTTGAAAGACGATGGTAGCAACTACACGGACTGGGTCCGTAACTTGAGGATTATCCTCATTGATGCACAGAAGAATTATGTCCTTGAAGCGAAGCTAGGTGACAGACCTGCTGCAGGAGCAACTCCGGACGTTATGAACGCCTGGCAAGCTCGTTCTGCTGACTACTCGATAGTTCAGTGTGCCATGCTTTACAGCTTAGAATCGGGACTTCAAAGACGTTTTGAACGTCATGGAGCATATGAGATGTTCCAAGAGTTGAAGTTAATATTTCAAGCAAATGCCCGAATTGAGAGATATGAAGTCTCCAATAAGTTCTATAGCTGCAAGATGGAGGAGAACAGTTCTATCAGTGAACACTTACTCAGAATGTCTGGGTACTACAATCACATGACTCAACTTGGATGAAAAGCTAATGAAGATAGTGTTATTGATAGAGTTCTTCAATCACTGCCACCAAGCTATAAGGGCTTCGTGATGAACTATAATATGCAAGTGATGCAGAAGACAATTCCCGAGCTCTTCGCTATGCTTAAGCTGCGGAGGTAGAAATAAAAAAGGAGCATCAAGTGTTGATGGTTAACAAGACCACTAGTTTCAAGAAAAAGGGTAAGGGAAAGAAGGGGTACTTCAAGAAGAATAGCAAGACAGTTGCTACTCCCGCGAAGAAACCCAAGTCTAGAGCCAAGCCTGAAACGAGTGCTTCTACTACAAAGGGACTGGTCACTAGAAGCGGAACTGCCCCAAGTATTTGGCGGATAAGAAGGATGGAAAAGTGAACAAAGGTATATTTGATATACATGTTATTGATGTGTACCTTACTAATGCTCGTAGTAGCACTTGGGTATTTGATAGTGGTTTGGTTGCTAATATTTGTAACTCGAATCAGGGGCTATGGATTAAACGAAGATTAGCTAAGGACGAGGTGACGATGCGCGTGAGTAATGGTTCCAAAGTTGATGTGATCCCCATCGGCACGCTACCTCTACATCTACCTTCGGGATTAGGTTTAGACCTAAATAATTGATATTTGGTGCCAGCATTCAGCATGAACATTATGTCTGGATCTTGTTTGTTGCAAGACGGTTATTCACTAAAATTAGAGAATAATGGTTGTTCTATTTATATGAGTCATATCTTTTAGGGTCATGCACCCTTGAAGAGTGGTCTATTCTTGTTGGATCTCGATCGTAGTGATACACATATTCATAAGATTGAAGACAAAAGATGCAAAGTTGATAATGATAGTGCAACTTATTTGTGGCACTATCGTCTAGGTCATATTAGTGTAAAGCGCATGAAGAAACTCCATGCCGATGGACTTTTGGAATCACTTGATTATGAATCACTTGGTGCTTGCGAACCATGCCTCATGGGCAAGATGACTAAAACTCCGTTCTCCGGAACAATGGAGCGAGCAACCGACTTGTTGGAAATCATACATACTGATGTATGCGAACCGATGAGTGTTGAGGCTCGCGGCGGGTATCATTATTTTCTAACCTTCACTGATGACTTGAGCAGATATTGGTATATCTACTTGATAAAGCACAAGTCTGAAATATTTGAAAAGTTCAAAGAATTTCAGAGTGAAGTAGAGAATCATCATAACAAGAAAATAAAGTTTCTACAATCTAATCACGGAGGCGAATATTTGAGTTACGAGTTTGGTCTTCAGTTGAAACAATGTGGAATAGTTTCACAACTCATGCCACCTGGAACACCACAGCGTAATGGTGTGTCCGAACATCATAACCGTACTTTATTAGATATGGTGTGATCTATGATGTCTCTTACCGATTTACCACTATCGTTTTGGAGTTGTGCTTTAGAGACAGTTGCATTCATGTTAAATAGGGCACCATCTAAATCCATTGAGACAACACCTTATGAACTGTGGTTTGGCAACAAACCCAAGTTGTCGTTTCTTAAAGTTTGGGGCTGCGATGCTTATGTGAAAAAGCTTCAACGTGATAAGCATGAACCCAAGTCGGAGAAATGTGTCTTCATAGGATACCCTAAGGAAACTGTTGGGTACACCTTCTACCATAGATCCGAAGGCAAGATATTCGTTGCTAAGAATGGATCCTTTCTAGAGAAGGAGGTTCTCTTGAAAGAAGTGAGTGGGAGGAAAGTGGAACTTGATGAGGTAATTGTACCTTCTCCCGAATTGGAAAGTAGTACATCATAGAAACTAGTTCCAGTGATTCCTACACCGATTAGTGAGGAAGCTAATGATGATGATCATGGAACTTCAGATCAAGTTACTACTGAACCTCGTAGATCAACCAGAGTATGTTTCGCGCCAGAGTGGTACGGTAACCTGGTTCTGGAAGTCATGTTGCTAGACCGTGATGAACCTACGAACTATGAGGAAGCGATGATGAGACCAGATTCCGCAAAATGGCTTAAAGCCGTGAAACCTAAGATGGGATCCATGTATGAGAACAAAGTGTGGACTTTGGTTGACTTGCCCAATGATCGGCAAGCCATCGAAAATAAATGAATTTTTAAGAGGAAGACTGACGCCGATGGTAAGGTTACTGTCTACAAAGCTCGACTTGTTGCGAAAGGTTTTCAACAAGTTCAAGGAGTTGACTACTGATACGTCTCAAACGTATCTACTTTTCCAAACACTTTGATATTGTTTTGACCTCATTCTTGCATGATTTGGACTAAACTAACCCGGACTGACGCTGTTTTCAGCAGAGCTGCCTGTATGGTTTATTTGTGTGCAGGAAAACGGATTTTTAAGCATCTCAGAAAAATCCACGAAAAATCACGAAAAATCCACGCACCCGAGGAAACCAAATGCCAGAAGTGGGGCCAGAGGGGGCCAGGGGGTGCCCAGGCGCCCTGTGGGCGCGCCCCCCCTGGGCCGCGCCGGGGGGGCGCCTGGGTGGGTCCCACACCCCCTGGTGCCCTACTTTAGCCCGTATTTTTCCTCCCGACGCAAAAACCCCAGATCGGAAGTTCTTTTGCTGTTTTTCGTCACGGAGCCGCCGCCACCCTCTGTTCTTCTTCGGGAGGGCTAATCTGGAGGCTGATTTGGCCTCTGGAGAGGGGAGATCGTCGCCATCGTCATCATCATCACCACTCCATCATCCCTCCATGACTTCCCCCTTCATGTGTGAGTAATTCCCCTGCTGTAGGCGAAGGGGATGGTAGGGATTGGATGAGTTAGATCATGTAATAGTTCGTCAGATTGTTGGGGGCATGTTGCCTATCATCTAGTATGGTGTTTATCATCTTTGCTACAACTTGTTATTCTTAATGCTTGACACTTAGGGCCCGAGTGCCATGATTTCAGATCTGAACCATATGTGTTTGCATGAATATATTTGTGTTCTTGATCCTATCTATGAGTTGTATGTACCTGTTACGGTTCGGAGCCGGCGATCCCAAAAGTGACAGCTTGGGACACCAAAGGGGATGGTCCGTAGTTTGAGGATTACATGTATCCATTGGGTTCATTGCTTTGTTCCGGTGCTCTTTGACAGGAGCACCTTAATATCCATTAGTTCCTTTTGGCCCCGTTCGTAGCGGGATGGTAGGACAAAAGATGTTGTGCAAGTTCTTATTGCAAGCACGTACAACTACATACGGGATACATGCCTAATGTTTGATATTTGCCTAGATGATCATTACTTTTCCGTGTGTCGTGCCCCAAGTTAGAATCTATCTCATCCATGCAGCGCCCAACCATCCATCTCCCTAGCCTACAGTATTTTAAACCTTGCTTGTCACTAGTTACTACTTTTGCCATTTACTACTGCTATTTACTTTTGCTGTTTACTTTTACTATTACTATCATCACTATCATATCACTGTTACCACTTATCTTTTGTTGCAAGTTAGTATATTTCAGGTGCGATTGAATTGACAACTCAATTGTTAAAGCTTATAAATACTCTTTGGCTCCCCGTGTGTCGAATCAATAAATTGGGTTATTCTTACCCGCGAAGACTATCTCGATCCCTTACGGTTGAGGGTTATCAACTACGATGAGACTTTCTCACCTGTAGCGATGCTTAAGTCTGTCCGAATCATGTTAGCAATTGCCGCATTTTATGATTATGAAATCTGGCAAATGGATGTCAAAACTGCATTCCTTAATGGATACCTCAAAGAGGAGTTGTATATGATGCAACCAGAAGGTTTTGTCGATCCTAAAGGTGCTAACAAAGTGTAAAAGCTCCAGTGATCCATCTATGGACTGGTGCAAGCATCTCGGAGTTGGAATATACACTTTGATGAGGTGATCAAAGCATATGGTTTTATACAGACTTTTGGATAAGCCTGTATTTACAAGAAAGTGAGTGGGATTGCTACTTCTCCAGCTTGTGTTGTATTCCCTCGAAGAGGAAAGGGTGATGCATCACAGTAGCGTAAGTATTTCCCTCAGTTTTTGAGAACCAAGGTATCAATCCAGTAGGAGACCACGCGCGAGTCCCTCGCACCTGCACAAACAAATAAGAACTTCGCAGCCAACGCGATAAGGGGTTGTCAATCCCTTTACGGTCACTTACCAAAGTGAGATCTGATAGAGATAATTGTTTGATATTTTTGGTATTTTTGGATATAAGAACAGAAAGTAAAAGCGGAAAAGTAAAGTAGAATGTAGATTGATATGTTGAGAATAGACCCGGGGGCCATAGTGTTCTCTAGTGGCTTCTCTCATGATAGCGATATTCTACGGCGGGTAACAAATTACTGTCGAGCAATTTGTAGAAAAGCGAATAATTATGAGACTATCTAGGCATGATCATTATATATAGGCATCACGTTGAGAGAAGTAGGCCGAAACAATTCTCCATCTACTACTTTTACTCCACACATCGACTGATATCCAGCATGCATCTAGAGTATTAAGTTCATAAGAACAGAGTAACGCCTTAAGCAAGATGACATGATGTAGAGGGATAAACTCAAACATAGTGATATAAACCCCATCTTTTTATCCTCGATGGCAACAATACAATACGTGCCTTGCTGCCCCTACTGTCATTGGGAAAGGACATCGTAAGATTGAACCCAAAGCCAAGCACTTCTCCCATTGCAAGAACTATAGATCTAGTAGGCCAAACCAAACCAATAATTCGAAGATACTTGCAAGGATATTATAATCACACATAAAGAGTTCAGAAAAGAACCAAATATTTCTCATAGATAATCTTGATCACGGATACGTCTCCAACGTATCTATAATTTTTTATTGTTCCATGCTATTATTTATGATGTTTTGGATGTTTAATGGGCTTTGTTATACACTTTTATATTATTTTTGGGAGTAACCTATTAACCCAAAGGCCCAGTCCAGATTGTTGTTTTTTGCCTGTTTTAGGGTTTTACAGAAAAGGAATATCAAACGGAGTCCAAACGGAATGAAACCTTCAGGAGAGATATTTTTGGAGCAAAATACGCACGGGAGACTTGAGAACCACGGAGTAGGGTTGATGTGGCGTCCATGAGGGTGGGGGCGCGCCCCCTGCCTCGTGGGCACCCCGTCTGCCCCCCAGTGCCATCCTTCCTCCTATATATACCTACGTACCCCGAAACTATCAGAACAACAGAGAAAACCCTAGTTCCACCGCCGCAACCTTCTGTTCCCGTGAGATCCCATCTTGGGGCCTGTTCCGAAGCTCCGCCGGAGGGGGGATCTACCACGGAGTGCTTCTACATCATCATCATCGCCTCACCATGAGTTGTGAGTTGTTTACCACAGACCTTCGGGTCCATACCTAGTATCTAGATGGCTTCTTCTCTCTCTTTGCATCTCAATACCAAGTTCTCCTCGGTCTTTGAGGAGGTTTCATTCCATTTGGACTCCATTTGGACTCCGTTTGATATTCCTTTTCTATAAAACCCTAAAACAGGCAAAAAACAGCAATCTGGACTGGGCCTTTGGGTTAGTAGGTTAGTCCCAAAAATAATATAAAAGTGTATAACAAAGCCCATTAAACATCCAAAACATCACAAATAATAGCATGGAACAATAAAAAATTAAAGATACGTTGGAGACGTATCAGGGCTCTCTGTAGCATTTCTAATATTATATGTGGATGACATATTGTTGATTGGAAATGATATAGAATTTATGAATGGCATAAAAGGATACTTAAATAAAAAAATTCAATGAAAGACCTCGGTGAAGCTTCTTATATATTGGGCATCAAGATCTATAGAGATAGATCAAGACGCTTAATTGGACTTTCACAAAGCACATACCTTGATAAAGTTTTGAAGAATTTCAAAATGGATCAGTCAAAGAAAGGATTGTTGCCTGTGTTACAAGGTGTGAAGTTGAGTAAGACTCAATGCCCGACCATTGCAGAAGATATAGAGAAAATGAAAGTCATTCCCTATGCCTCGGCCATAGGATCTATCATGTATGCAATGCTGTGTACTAGACCTGATGTGTGCCTTGCTATAAGTTTAGGAGGGAGGTACCAAAGTAATCCAGGAGTGGATCACTGGACAGCGGTCAAGAACATCCTCAAGTACCTGAAAAGGACAAAGGATATGTTTCTCATTTATGGAGGTGACAAAGAGCTCGTCGTAAACGGTTACATCGATTCAAACTTTGACACTGATCCAGATGACTCCAAGTCACAAACCGGATATGTATTTTTGTTGAACAGTGGAGCTGTCAGTTGGTGCAGTTCCAAACAGAGCATCGTGGCGGGATCTACGTGTGAAGTGGAGTACATGGCTGCTTCAGAAGCAGCAAATGAAGGATTCTAGATGAAGGAGTTCATATCCGATCTAGGTGTAATACCTAGTGTATCGGGTCCAATGAAAATCTTTTGTGACAACACTCGAGCAATAGCCTTGGCAAAGGAATCCAGGTTTCACCAGAGAACAAAGCACATCAAGAGACGATTCAATTCCATCCGCGATAAAGTCAAGGAGGGAGACATAGAAATTTGCAAGATACATATGGATCTGAATGTTGCAGACCCGTTGACTAATCCTCTTCCACGAGCAAAACATGATCAGCACCAAAACTCCATGGGTGTTAGAATCATTACTATGTAATCTAGATTATTAACTCTAGTGCGAGTGGGAGACTGAAGGAAATATGCCCTAGAGGCAATAATAAAGTTTTTATTTATATTTCCTTATATATCATGATACATGTCTTTTATTCATGCTAGAATTGTATTAACCGGAAACTTGATACATGTGTGAATACATAGACAAAACAGAGTGTCCCTAGTATGCCTCTACTAGACTAGCTCGTTAATCAAAGATGGTTATGTTTCCTAAGCATAGACATGAGTTGTCATTTGATCAACGAGATCACATCATTAGGAGAATGATGTGATGGACAAGACCCATCCGTTAGCTTAGCACTATGATCGTGCAGTTTTTCTGCTATTGCTTTCTTCATGACTTATACATGTTCCTATGACTATGAGATTATGCAACTCCCAAATACCGGAGGAACACCTTGTGTGCTATCAAACATCACAACGTAACTATGTGATTATAAAGATGCTCTACACGTGTCTCCGAAGGTGTTTCTGGTGTTGGCACAGATCAAGAATAGGATTTGTCACTCTGAGTGTCGGAGAGGTATCTCTGGGCCCTCTCGGTAATACACATCGTAATAAGCCTTGCAAGCAAACGACTAAAGAGTTATTCACGAGATGATGTATTATGGAATGAGTAAAGAGACTTGCCGGTGATGAGATTGAACTAGGTATAAGGATACCGACGATCGAATCTCGGGCAAGTAACATGCCGATGACAAAGGGAACAACGTATGTTGTTGTGCGGTTTGACCAATAAAGATCTTCGTAGAATATGTAGGAACCAATATGAGCATCTAGGTTCCGCTATTGGTTATTGACAGGAGAAGAGTCTCGGTCATGTCTACATATTTCTCGAACCCGTAGGGTCCGCACGCTTAACGTTTGATGACGATCGGTATGATGAGTTTATGTGTTTTGATGTACCGAAGGTAGTTTGGAGTCCTGGATGTGATCACAGACATGACGAGGAGTCTCAGAATGGTCGATACATAAAGACTGATATATTGGAAGGTTATATGCGGACACCGGAAGGGCTCCGGGGATCACTAGATAAATACCGGAGTACCGGGAGGTTACCGGATCCCCTCGGTGAGTAAATGGGTCTTATTGGGCTTTAGGGGAGAGAGTTTGAAGGAAATATGCCCTAGAGGCAATAATAAAGTTATTATTTATTTCCTTCTATCATGATAAATGTTTGTTATTCATGCTAGAATTGTATTAACTGGAAACTTAGTACATGTGTGAATACATAGACAAAACAGAGTGTCCCTAGTATGCCTCTACTAGACTAGCTCATTGATCAAAGATGGTTATGTTTCCTAGCCATAGACATGGGTTGTCATTTATTCAACGAGATCACATCATTAGGAGAATGATGTGATGGACAAGACCCATCCGTTAGCTTAGCACTATGATCGTTTAGCTTTACTGCTATTGCTTTCTTCATGACTTATACATGTACCTATGACTATGAGATTATGCAACTCCCGAATACCGGAGGAACATCTTGTGTGCTATCGAACGTCACAACATAACTGGGTGATTATAAAGATGCTCTACAGGTGTCTCCGAAGGTATTCGTGGTGTTGGCATAGATCAAGAATATGATTTGTCACTCCGAGTGTCGGAGAGGTATCTCTAGGCCCTCTCGGTAATGCACATCATAATAAGCCTTGCAAGCAAATGAATAATGAGTTAATCACGAAATGATGTATTATGGAACGAGTAAAGAGACTTGCCGGTAACGAGATTGAACTAGGTATTGAGATACCGACGATCGAATCTTGGGCAAGTAACATACCGATGACATACCGTTAGCTTAGCATAATGATCGTTTAGTTTTATTGCTATTGCTTTGTTCATGACTTATACATGTTCCTCGGACTATGAGATTATGCAACTCCCGAATACCGGAGGAACACCTTGTGTGCTATCAAAAGTCACAACATAACTGGGTGATTATAAAGATGCTCTTGGGTGTCTCCGGAGGTGTTTGTTGAGTTGGCATAGATAGAGAATAGGATTTGTCACTCCGAGTGTCGGAAAGGTATCTCTGGGCCCTCTCGGTAATACACATCATAATAAGCCTTGCAAGCAAATGACTAATGAGTTAGTCACGAGATGATGTATTACAGAACGAGTAACGAGACTTGCCAGTAACGAGATTGAACTCGGTATGAAGATACCGACGATCGAATCTCGGCCAAGTAACATACCGATGACAAAGGGAACAACGTATGTTGTTATGCAGTTCGACCAATAAAGATCTTCGTAGAATATGTAGGAGCCAATATCGGCATCCAGGTTCTGCTATTGGTTATTGACCGGAGAGATGTCTCGGTCATGTCTACATAGTTCTCGAACCCGTAGGGTCCGCAAGCTTAAACGTTCTTGACGATATAGTATTTAATGAGTTATGTATGTTGGTGACCGAATGTTATTCGGAGTCCCGGATGCGATCACGGACATGACAAGGAACTCCGGAATGGTCTGCAGATAAAGATTAATATATGGGATAATAGTATTTGACCTCCGGAAGGGTTCCGGAATTCATCGGAAGGGGTTCCGGATGTTTCCCGAATTGTTTGGGTACGAGAACACTTTATTTGGGCCAAAAGGGAAAGCACAAAAGGAATTTTTGCGGAGTCTAGGGGCCAGACGTCAGGGTCCCTGGCGTCTGGGTCCAGACGCTGGGAACCCTGGCGTTTGGCCCTGGAGTCTGAGAAGGACTCTTGCCTTTCGGGTGAAATCGACTTTGTGAAGGCTTTTACTCCTAGTTTCGACCCCAAGGCTCAACATATAAATAGAGGGGTAGGGCTAGCACCCAAGACACATCAAGATACACGAAGCCGTGTGCCAGCAACCCCGACCCTCTAGTTTATCCCCCGTCAAGTTTTCTGTAGTGCTTGGCGAAGCCCTGCAGAGATTGTTCTTCATCAACAACAGTCACCACGCCGTCGTGCTGCCAGAACTCATCTACTACTCCGCCCTTCTTGCTGGATCAAGAAGGCGAGGACGTCATCTAGCTGAACATGTGCTTAACGCTGAGGTGCCGTACGTTCGGTACTAGATCGGGACGGATCGTGAAGGTGTACGACTACATCAACCGCGTTGATAAACGCTTCCGCTTTCGGTCTACGAGGGTACGTAGACACACTCTCCCCTCTCGTTGCTATGCATCTAGTAGATAGATCTTGCGTTATCGTAGGAATTTTTTTGAAATACTACGTTCCCCAACAGTGGCATCATGAGCCAGGTCTATGCGTAGATGATATGCACAAGTAGAACACAAGTGAGTTTTGGATGATACTAGTCATACTGCTTACCAGCATGTCATACTTTGATTCGGCGGTATTGTTGGATGAAGCAGCCCGGACCGACATTACGTGTACGCTTACGCGAGACTGGTTCTACCGACGTGCTTCGCACATAGGTGGCTGGCGGGTGTCAGTTTCTCCAACTTTAGTTGAATCGAGTGTGGCTACGCCCGGTCCTTGTGAAGGTTAAAACAACACATACTTGACGAAAAATCGTTGTGGTTTTTGTATGCGTAGGTAAGAACGATTCTTGCTAAGCCCGTAGCAGCCACGTAAAACTTGCAACAACAAAGTAGAGGACGTCTAACTTGTTTTTGCAGGGCATGTTGTGATGTGATATGGTCTAGACATGATGAGTTATACGTTATTGTATGATTATGTTTTGTAAAGTTATCGGCAACTGGCAGGAGCCATATGGTTGTCGCTTTATTGTATGAAATACAATCGCCATGTAATTGCTTTACTTTATCACTAAGCGGTAGCGATAGTCATAGAAGCAATAGTTGGCGAGACGACAACGATGCTACGATGAAGATCAAGGTGTCGCGCCGGTGACGATGGTGATCATGACAGTGCCTTGGAGATGAAGATCAAAAGCACAAGATGATGATGGCCATATCATGTCACATATTTTGATTGCATGTGATGTTTATCTTATTATGCTTCTTATTTTGCTTAGTACGGCGGTAGCATTATAAGATGATCCCTTACAAAATTTCAAGGTACAAGTGTTCTCCCTGAGTATGCACCGTTGCGAAAGTTCGTCGTGCCGAGACACCACGTGATTATTGCGTGTGATAAGCTCTATGTTCAAATACAACGGGTGTAAGACAGTTTTGCACATGCAGAATTCTCGGGTTAAACTTGACGAGCCTAGCATGTACAGACATGGCCTTGGAACACTGGAGACCGAAAGGTCGAGCGTGAATCATATAGTAGATATGATCAACACAAGATGTTCACCATTGAAAACTACTCCATCTCACGTGATGATCGGACATGGTTTAGTTGATTTGGATCACGTGATCATTTAGATGATTAGAGGGATGTCTATCTAAGTGGGAGTTCTTTTGTAATATGATTAATTGAACTTTAATTTATCATGAACTTAGTCCTGATAGTATTTGCAAATTATGTTGTAGATCAATAGCTTGCGTTTTAGCTCCCCTATGTTTTTTGATATGTTCCTAGAGAAAACTAAGTTGAAAGATGTTAGTAGCGATGATGCAGACTTGTTCCATGATCTGAGATTTTTCCTCATTGTTGCACAGAAGTATTATGTCCTTGATGCACCGCTAGGTGACATATCTATTGCAGGAGCAGATGTAGACGTTATGAACGTTTGACAAGCTCGGTATGATGACTACTTGATATTTTAGTGCGCCATGCTTTACGGCTTATAACCGGGACTTCAAAAACGTTTTGAACGCCACAGAGCATATGAGCTGTTCCAAGAGTTGAAATTAGTATTTCACACTCATGCCCGTGTCGAGAGGTATAAGACCTCTGATAGTACTTGGCCTACAAGATGGAGGAGAATAGGTCAACTAGTGAGCATGTGCTCAGATTGTCTGGGTACTACAATTACTTGAATCAAGTGGGAGTTAATCTTCCAGATAAGATAGTAATTAACAAAGTTCTCTAGTCACTATCACCAAGTTAGTAGAACTTCGTGATGAACTATAATATGCAAGGGATGACGAAAGTAATTCCCGAGCTCTTCGCGATGCTGAAATCGGCGAAGGTAGAAATCAAGAAAGAGCATCAAGTGTTGATGGTTAACAAGACCACTTGTTTCAAGTAAAGAGCAAAGGGATAGAAGAGGAACTTCAAGAAGAATGACAAGCAAGTTGTAACTCACGTCCAGAAACCCAAAGCTAAACTCAAGCTTGAAACTAAGTGCTTCTACTGCAAAGGAAATGGTCACTGGAAGTGGAACTTCCCTAGATACCTGGCGGATTAGAAGGATGGCAAAGTGAACAAAGGTATATTTGATATACAGATTATTGATGTGTATTTTACTAGTGTTCATAGCAACCCCTGGGTATTTGAAACCAGTTCAGTTGCTAAAATTAGTAACTCGAAACGAGAGTTCCAGAATGAACAGAGACTAGTTAAAGGTGAAGTGACGATGTGTGTTGGAAGTGGTTCCAAGATTGATATGATCATCATCGCACACTCCCTATACTTTCAGGATTAGTGTGGAACCTAAATAAATGTTATTTGGCATTTGCGTTGAGCATGAATATGATTTGATCATGTTTGTTGCAATACGGTTATTCATTTAAAGCCATGAATAATTGTTATTCTGTTTACATGAATAAAGCCTTCGATGGTCATACACCCAATGAAAATATTTTGTTGGATCTCGATCGTAGTGATACACATATTCATAATATTGAATCCAAAAGATGCAAGGTTAATAATGATAGTGCAACTTATTTGTGGCACTGCCGTTTAGGACATATTGGTGTAAAGCTCATGAAGAAACTCCATAGTGATGGAATTTTGGAATCACTTGATTATGAATCACTTGGTGCTTGCGAACCATGCCTCATGGGAAAGATTACTAAAACTCCGTTCTCCGGAACAATGGAGCGAGCAACAAATTTGTTAGAAATCATACATACTGATGTATGTGGACCGATGAGTGTTGAAGCTCGCGGCGGGTATCGTTATTTTCTAACCTTCGCTGATGATTTGAGCAGATATGGGTATATCTACTTGATGAAGTACAAGTCTGAAACATTTGAGAAGTTCAAAGAATTTCAGAGTGAAGTAGAGAATCATCGTAACAAGAAAATAAAGTTTCTACGATCTGATCGTGGAGGTGAATATTTGAGTTACGAGTTTGGTCTTCATTTGAACAATGTGGAATAGTTTCACAACTCACGCCACCCGGAACACCACAGTGTAATGGTGTGTCTGAACGTCGTAATCGTACTCTATTAGATATGGTGCGGTCTATGATGACTCTTACCGATTTACAACTATCGTTTTGGGTTATGCATCAGAGACAACTGCATTCACATTAAATAGGGCAACATCTAAATCCGTTGAGACGACGCCTTATGAACTGTGGTTTGGCAAGAAACTAAAGTTGTCGTTTCTTAAAGTTTGGGGCTGCGATGCTTTTGTGAAAAAACTTCAACCTGATAAGCTCAAACCCAAGTCGGAGATATGTGTCTTCATAGGATACCCAAAGGAGACTGTTGGGTACACCTTCTATCACATATCCAAAGGCAAGATATTCGTTGCTTAGAATGGATCCTTTCTAGAGAAGGAGTTTCTCTCGAAAGAAGTGAGTGGGAGGAAAGTGGAACTTGATGAGGTAATTGTACCTTCTCCTGAATTGGATAGTAGTACATCACAGAAACTAGTTCCAGTGATACTTACACCAATTAGTGAGGAAGCTCATGATGATGATCATGAAACTTTGGATGAAGTTACTGCTGAACTTCGTAGATCAACCAGAGTACGTTCCGCGCCAGAGTGGTACGGCAACCCAGTTCAGGAAGTCATGTTACTAGAGCATGATGAACCTACTAACTATGAGGAAGCGATGATGAGCTCAGATTCCACAAAATGGCTTGAGGCCATAAAATCTGAGATGGGATCCATGTATGAGAACAAAGTGTGGACTTTGGTTGACTTGCCCGATGATCGGCAAGCCATTGAAAATAAATGGATCTTCAAGAGGAAGACCGATGCCGACGGTAATGTTACTGTCTACAAAGCTCGACTTGTTGCGAAAGGTTTTCGACAAGTTCAAGGAGTTGACTACGATGAGACTTTCTCACCCGTAGCGTTGCTTAAGTATGTCCGAATCATGTTAGCAATTGTCGTATTTTATGATTATGAAATCTGGCAAATGGATGTCAAAATTGCATTCCTGAATGGATATATCAAAGAAGAGTTGTATATGATGCAACTAGAAGGTTTTGTCAATCCTAAAGGTGCTAACAAAGTGTGCAAGCTCCAGCGATCCATCTATGGACTGGTGCAAGCATCTCAGAGTTGGAATGTACGCTTTGATGAGGTGATCAAAGCATATAGTTTTATACAGACTTGTGGTGAAGCCTGTATTTACAAGAAAGTGAGTGGGAGCACTACAGCCTTTCTGATAAGTATATGTGAATGACATATTGTCGATCAGAAATGATGTAGAATTTTCTGGAAAGCATAAAGGAGTGTTTGAAATGAGTTTTTTCAAAGAAAAACCTCGGTAAAGCTGCTTACATATTGAGCATCAAGATCTATAGAGATAGATCAAGACACTTGATAAGTTTTTTCAATGAGTACATTCCTTGACAAGATTTTGAATTAGTTCAAAATGGAACAGTCAAAGAAAGAGTTCTTGCTTGTGTTGCAAGGTGTGAAGTTGAGTAAGACTCAATGCCCGACCACTGCAGAAGATAGAATGAAAGTCATTCCCTATGCCTCGGCCATAGGTTCTATAAAGTATGCCATGCTGTATACCAGACCTATTGTATGCCCTGCCCTGAGTTTGGCAAGGGAGTACAATTTTGATCTAGGAGTAGATCACTGGACAGCAGTCAAGATTGTCCTTAGTTACTGGATGACTAAGGAAATGTTTCTCGATTATGGAGGTGATAAAGAGTTAGTCGTAAAGAGTTACGCCGATGCAAGCTTTGACACTAATCCAAATGACTCTAAGTATCAATCTGGATGCGTATTAAAAGTGGGAGCAATTAGCTAGAGTAGGTCCATGCAGAGCATTGTAGACATAGAAATTTGCAAAATACATACGGATCTGAATGTAACAGACCCACTGACTAAACTTCTCTCACGAAGAAAAACATGATCACACCTCAATACTCTTTGGGTGCTAATCACATGGCGATGTGAACTAGATTGTTGACTCTAGTAAACCCTTTGGGTATTGGTCGCATGGCGATGAGAACTATGGGTGTTAGTCACATGGTGATGTGAACTATTGGTGTTAATGACATGGTGATGTGATCTAGATTATTGACTCTAGTGCAAGTGGGAGACTGAAGGAAATATGCCCTAGAGGCAATAATAATGTTTTTATTTATTTCCTTATATCATGATAAATGTTTATTATTCATGCTAGAATTGTATTTACTGGAAACTTAGTACATGTGTGAATACATAGACAAAACAGAGTGTCCCTAGTATGCCTCTACTAGACTAGCTCATTGATAAAAGATGGTTATGTTTCCTAGCCATAGACATGAGTTGTCATTTAATCAATGAGATCACATCATTAGGAGAATGATGTGATGGACAAAACCCATCTGTTAGCTTAGCATTATGATCGTTTAGTTTTACAGCTATTGCTTTCTTCATGACTTATACATGTTCCTATGACTATGACATTATGCAACTCCCGAATACCGGAGGAACATCTTCTGTGCTATCAAACTTCACAACGTAACTGGGTGATTATAAAGATGCTCTACATGTGTCTCTTAATGTATTCGTGGGGTTGGCACAGATCAAGAATATGATTTGTCACTCCGAGTGTCGGAGAGGTATCTCTGGGCCCTCTCGGTAATGCACATCATAATAAGCCTTGCAAGCAAATGACTAATGAGTTAGTCACGAGATGATGTATTACAGAACAAATAAAGAGACTTGCCGGTAACGAGATTGAACTAGGTATTGAGATACCGACGATCGAATCTCAGGCAAGTAACATACCGATGACAAAGGGAACAACGTATGTTGTTATGCGGTTCGACCGATAAAGATCTTCGTAGAATATGTAGGAGACAATATGGGCATCCAGGTTCCTCTATTGGTTATTGATCGGAGAGATGTCTCAGTCATGTCTACATAGTTCTCAAACCCGTAGGGTCCGCTTGCTTAAACGTTCATTGGCGGTATAGTATTTAATGAGTTATGTATGTTGGTGATCGAATGTTATTCGGAGTCCCGGATGTGATCACGGACATGATGAGGAACTCCGGAATCGTCTGGAGATAAAGATTAATATATGGGATAATAGTGTTTGACCTCCGGAAGGGTTTCGGAATTCATCGGAAGGGGTTCCGGATGTTTCCCGAAATGTTTGGGTACGAGAACACTTTATTTGGGACAAAAGGGAAAGCATAAAAGGTTTTTGGAAAGCGCAAAAGGAAGTTTTGCGGAGTCCAGGGGCCAGATGCCAGGGTCCCTGGCGTCTGGGTCCAGACGCCGGGAACCCTGGCGTCTGGCCCTGGAGTCCGAGAAGGACTCTTGCCTTTCGGGTGAAACCGACTTTGTGAAGGCTTTTACTCCAAGTTTCGACCCCAAGGCTCAACATATAAATAGAGGGGTAGGGCTAGCACCCAAGTCACATCGAGATACACCAAGCTGAAAGGATCGATATGGTTGACTAGAGGGGGGGTGAATAGGCAACTAACAATTTTAGCTTTTCTTAACCACTTTAAATTAAGCGTCAAAGTAAGTTGTCTAGATAAGTTACTAAGATGACAACTAGATGAAAGTAGAGGACACAACTTCACAAGCAAGCTATATAAGATAAACAAGTAAAGCTTGCACAAGTAAAGGATAGAAATAACCACAAGTGAAGACGGTGAAGACGAGGATGTGTTATCGAAGTTCCTTCCCTTTGAGGGGAAGTACGTCTCCGTTGGAGCGGTGTGGAGGCACAATGCTCCCCAAGAATCCACTAGGGCCACCGTATTCTCCTCACGCCCTCACACAATGCAAGGTGTTGTGAATCCACTAGTGGTGCCCTTGAAGGCGGCAACCGAACCTTTACAAACAAGGTTGGGGCTCTCTCCACAACTTAATTGGAGGCTCCCAACGAAACCCCGGAGCTTCACCACAATGGAATGTGGCTCCGAAGTGATCTCTTCCGTCTAGGGTGCTTAAGCACCCAAGAGTAACAAAATCCACACAAGAAAGTATGGGGGAATCAAGTTTCCTTTGGTGGAAGTGTAGATCTAGGTCTCCTCCTTCAATCCCTAGCAAATCAACAAGTTTGGTTGGCTAGGGAGAGAGATCGGGCAAGAAAGCTTCAATGGCATTAATGGTGGAGAGAGAGAGGCAAGATATAAGATGGAGGTGGGAGAAGGGCCTCCTTAAATAGGGTCACCAACAATCCAACCGTTATGTGCAGAATTGCATAGGACCGGTACTTCCGCTCACCCAACCGGTAGTACTGGTGAGTGAAGGAACCTGCGCCCATGGCACCAAGGCGGTACTTCCGGTGACGCACCCGGTAGTACCGGTCTTCCGGAGAAAACCGGAACTACCGCCCCACCACCGGTCAACTACCGCTTTGAGACCAGAAGGTTTCAAGCAGGGGCGGTAGTTGGGACGGTGGTTGGGCCGGAACTACCGCCAGGCAGGTAGTTTCTGTGTGATGGCAGTCAGAGTGGTACTACCGCCCTGAGCACCGGTAGTACCGGTTTCATTAAGAGAACACCGGTACTTTCGGGCCACCACCGGTCTACCACCGCACACAGTACATAAGGTATCACCCCTGAGCGGTACTTGCGGCGGTGGTTCGACCGGAACTACCGGCCACCGGTACAACCGCCTACAACGGCGGTACTACCGCTATAGGGGAAACTACACATAAGGAAGAATCAAAGGGGACCTCTCTCTCCACAAACGGAGGCAATATCGTGGGTGCAAAGTATCTGTGTATGTGACTTGATTCACCCATTACCTTCCGATGTGGGTTCCCTCTTAATAGTACGGATTTCCTATGACCAAAAGAAACAAAAAGGCATCGGAACATCCGTCTTTGATCTTTTCCTTAAAGAGGGAAGGCCTAACCGTCTTGTGCCACATGCTATAAACCTGAGTAATATTGACGCATGATTAGTCCACACATGGATTGTCATCATCACCAAAACCTTAGGCAAGAGATGCCCTTACAATCTCCCCCTTTTTGGTGAATGATGACAACCACATGACAATCACATGGGTCTATAGGATGTAGGCAGAGCTCCCCCAGAGTGTGAGCACTTATTTAGAGTTTGCTTTTGGAATGCAAAAAGTGCTCAAACTAGGATATATGCTCCCCCTAGGTTTTATAGACCTACCAACGACCACAATCAAAACAAATAGTCAACAGAGCATATGATTGCAGAGAGCTAAAAACATAAGTGCATAGATAACTTAGATAAGGGCACATGTCTTACACCATGCTACTGAAGTTCACAGGAATGAGAAAAACACCAAGAAACACCCATGCAACTCCCGTGACCTAGCAATTCTCAACTCTCTCCCCCTTTGGCATCAAGCACCAAAAAGGAAAAGAGCGAGACTAACGCCCCAGGGCTCAGTAAAGCTCCTCGCCTGTCGCTAGGGAGTCATCCGAGTCATCATCGTCAGAGTCCTCCGTGTCCTCAACGTCCTCAGCAGCCTCAGCCTCAGTCTCCATAGCATCCACAGTCGCTCGAGCAGAGGATGACGGAGGCTCGTCATCAGACCACTGGCAGTTGGCCAAACATCACTTGTCCTCAGGAGTGATGCTTTTCTCAGAGCCACTCTTCACATCAGGCACATTGATATGCTTCATCATCTGAATCGGCCGGTGGCGCGCCATCTTCTCAGACACATGAGCCTTGTAGAGCTTCTTCTGGATGTGGGCCTGCAGGCAGAAGGTCTTCTTGACCTTGGCAGTAAGCTTCTCCACCCAAGAAGGCTTAGCCCCAGCCTCTAACTCAAAGTCATCATCATCCGAGGTAGCAAAGAAATCCTCCTCATTTTCCACGGCGAATCGAGGAGCTTTATGTTTCTTCTGTCTCAGCACCTTGACCTCATGCTCCGTGAGCCTATCCGGAGTAGAAAGAGGCTCTCCAGGCCTCCGAACTTCCCAAACCGAGTACAGGAAGCGCATCACAAAGGGGGCGTATATCGATACCTTGCGGTACCAGACACAATTGTACATCTCCTCCCACATCCACTTGGACACATTAAAAGTGATGCCCTTGCCTCGCTTGGTCTTCATGGCCACAGGCAAATCCACCAGATAACCATAAATGTCATCCTGGTTCCCAACTTTGGGCAGCAACACACACCGGAACACACGGTGTAGAATGTCATAGACTGGCAGAAGATCATTGGATTTACCTACAATGCCATGGCCAGGGATATACAGAGGGGCTAGCTTCACCTTATCCATGGGGTTGGCTCGGTCGTGAGGACGGAGACCACCTTGACCTTCCAAGCCAGTGTCATCATAGCCCAGTGCATTGCAGAAGGCACTCCAGGGAACACGGAAGAACTCGTCCCGGCACATAAAGGAAAGGTGACGCTGATCGTCACTGCCGAAGTGGACAGTAGCATAGAACTGATGAATGAGTTCCACATCAAAATCACATCGCAGCTCCATGAGCTTGACCAAATCAAACTCCTCACAGATCTCCAGAGCCTCTCCAAAGTAATCGTGGCTGCTTCTCCACTTTGCAAGGTCAATGGACCACATCCGGGTGAACTTGTTCTTGTGGTGCTCGAAGATTTCAGACACAATCCTCAATTTCATTTCATTGCGGAACTGAGGATTACTCCAGCGTGGAGGAGGTGGTGCGGTGTATGGGTCCTGAAAGAGAAACTTCTCCCAGTCCGGAAGCTTCCACTTGTACATAGGGAGCGCTGCACGCTGCTTGGCAGCAACTGACTTTTCCCGGCGAGTTGTTTTGGAGGGGACCACAACCTCGGGAACATCATCATCATCTGTCGGCCTCTTGCCCCTACGGGCCTTTCTTTTGGCGAACTGACCAGTACGAGAGCTAGAGCCACCTGCAAACGCACACAGAGAACACATAGCAACCCAGAAAAGATGAGAGGAATGTACACAAGATCAGAAGAATAATTCACAAGTACGTAAGGAGAATAGAGACAATGCATATAAATTCAGAGCAACCGGTAGTTCCGGACCGGCGGTAGTACCGGTCGTGTGACCGGTAGTACCGCTGAGAACGGATCTGCCAAGTAGAGGAGGGGAACTACCCGATCTCAAAACTACATGCACGATGTCTATTATTAACTACGCACAAGTGAATAGGAATCTATACGAATCTCTCCCTCAAAACATTTAGCCAAAAATGAGGGAATACACGCATTGCACTAGAAGAAGGATTCAAGATAAGAACCCTAACAAAAGGAGAAGTAGGGCAATACCGGTATCCATGGGAGGAGATCGAAGAGGAGGCGGCCTCCACGGAGCAGATCCGGTGAAGGACCGACGGATCCGAAGTGCCGGAGGGCGCTTCGGGGCAGTGAGTGGAGCACCCGGCGGCTAGGGCAAAAGAATGGACGAGTGAAGGGGAAAACCTCTTCAGCCCGGGCCTTTTATACCCGCCCTGTTCAGCCACCGGTAGTACCGGTCCGGGGACCGGTAGTACCGCTCCGGATGCTACCAGGTGGTAGGAGTGGTACTTCCGCACCAGGCGGTAGTTCCGCGAACCAACACCGGTAGTACCGGCCAGGGGCACAGGTCAGAGTACCAGCGGTAGAACTGCTGGCTCTTGACCGGTACAACCGCTGGGCTGTAACCTGGTGGTCAAGCGGTAGAACCGCTTGTACCACCGGTTGTACCGCCAGGGAGCATCAACTCACTCCATGATAACAAGCTTGTGTACATTTGGAGTAGATGGCTTGGATGAGAAGGCTTAGGATGGAGCTAGTAAGTGTAGTATGAGGAAGAAAAACACGAAAGCCAGAAACCAAACAAGCCTGAGGGCGGTGGCCGGAGCCACCTATGTTAGAGTCAATTGGCATGGCACCGCGAAGAATTATCCTTGGGCCCATAACCAAAACTCGTCTTTGAAACACAAGTGTCATCAAAAATGACGAATGTGGAAAGATGATCAATTTATGCATAATGGGGGGAGGGAGAGTTCATTGAGAGAACACCACTCCCCCTATTTCCATGCCTACACCTAGACTAGACAATATGAAGAGTATGGTGGGGTGTGCACGTGCTCAAGCCACATTGCTCAAATCAATGATATTTAGCTCATGCCTTAACTCGCGAAATCTTGCTTCATCCAACGGCTTCGTGAAGATATCTGCAAGGTTATCATGAGTGTTGACATAGTGAAGCTCGATCTCTCCTTGCCTTTTGTGATCCCGGATGAAGTGATACCGAATCTCTATATGCTTCGTCTTGAAGTGTTGCACCGGGTTGAGAGAAATCTTGATGGCACTTTCATTGTCACACCAAAGAGGCACTTTGTCACAAGTGACACCGTAATCCTTTAAATTTTGCCTCATCCATAAGAGTTGAGCACAACAACTGCCAGCAGCCACATACTCTGCTTCGGTGGACGAGAGAGACACACAACTTTGCTTTTTGGAAGACCAACTAACAAGAGAGCAACCAAGAAATTGGCACCCTCCAGAAGTGGACTTCCTATCCACTTTGTCTCCCGCCCAGTCAGAATCAGAGAAACCTACAAGGTTGAAGTTTTCTCCTCTTGGGTACCATAAGCCAAAGTTTGGGGTATGAGCCAAATATCGAAAGATTCGCTTGACAGCCACAAAGTGACTTTCCTTAGGTGAGGCTTGAAACCGTGCACAAATTCCCACACTCAACATAATATCCGGTCTAGATGCACAAAGGTAAAGCAAGGAACCGATCATAGAGTAATATACCTTTTGATCCACCGCTTTACCATTGGGATCAATGTCAAGTTGGCACTTGGTTGGCATAGGAGTAGTAGCCGGCTTGACATCACTTAGATTGAACCTCTTGAGCATGTCTTGAGTATACTTGGATTGTTCGATGAAGATCCCTTCTCTTCTTTGCTTGATCTCAAACCCAAGGAAGTACTTCAACTCTCCCTTCATGGACATCTCAAAATGTGTGGTCATGAGTGCGGTGAACTCATCATTGAAAGCTTTGTTAGGAGAACCAAAGATAATATCATCAACATATAGTTGGCATACAAACAACTCCCCTTTGACCTTCTTAGTAAAAAGAGTGGGGTCGATTTTCCCAATTTCAAACCCACGATCTTGTAACAACTCGGTAAGATGCTCATACCACGCACGTGGGGCTTGTTTAAGGCCATAGAGTGCCTTATCGAGTTGGTACACGTGATTGGGGAGTTTAGGATCCTCAAACCTCGGGGGTTGTTTAACATACACCAACTCATTAATAGGACCATTAATAAATGCACTTTTCACATCCATTTGTTGCAATTTAAAGTTATGATGGGAAGTATAGGCAAGCAACAAACGAATGGATTCAAGACGAGCAACGGGGGCAAAGGTTTCATCGTAGTTGATACCCTCGACTTGGGAGTAGCCTTGAGCCACCAGACGCGCCTTGTTGCGGATGACAATGCCATGAGCATCTTGCTTGTTCTTAAAGATCCACTTGGTTCCAATGACATTATGGTTCTCCTTTGGCCTTGGCACCAGACGCCACACCTTGTTGCACTCAAAGTTATGGAGTTCTTCATGCATGGCATTGAGCCAATCAGGATCTTCGAGCGCCTCATACACCTTCTGAGGTTCAACACAGGAGACAAAAGCTTGATGAGCACAATAGTTTGCTAATTGTCTACGAGTGCTTACCCCCCTTTTGATGCTTCCTAGAATGTTCTCCATGTGATGTTCTCTGGAAGCAAGCCTGGAGGCAACTTTTGCAGCACGACGCTCCAATTGCTCTTCAAGTGATAACTGAGGAGCATTGAGTTGATCATCTTGAGCGACGTTAGGAGCTAGATCTTGATCTTGAGCTTCCTCTTGACCTTGATCTTGCTTGGAGGACAGAACTTGGCCTTGTGCATCATTTGGTGGCTCTCCACCATCTCGTGATTGATCTTTCACTTGGCCTTGTTCGTCCGGTTGAGGGCCTTCACTTTGTTCTTCGGAAGCGTGTGGGTCTTGGGTTGGTGATGGTTCCACTTGAGTGGAACATTGTCCTTCTCCTTCGGCCACAAGGGGTTCCTTAATGGGTAGGATATATCCAACACCCATTCTTCTTATGGCTTGAGGAGGAATTTCATCACCTACATCACAAGTACCACTTTGCTCCACTTGGGAGCCGTTATTTTCATCAAACTCTACGTTACTCGTCTCCTCAATGAGTCCATTGGACTTGTTGAGGACACGGTAAGCATGAGAGTTTGTAGTATAACCAACAAATATGCCCTCGTGAGCTCTAGATTCAAATTTAGACAAATGAACACCTTTCTTGATAATGAAACACTTACACCCGAATACCCGGAAGTACTTGAGATTGGGCTTGTTACCGGTAAGTATCTCATATGGAGTTTTGTTCAAGCCTTTGCGGAGATAGAGCCGGTTTGATGCATGGCAAGCGGTGTTGATGGCTTCGGCCCAAAAGTTGTATGGAGATTTGAATTCAGCCATCATGGTTCTTGCCGCATCCATCAGAGTTCGGTTCTTTCTCTCCGCTACACCGTTTTGTTGAGGGGTATAGGGAGCTGCATATTGATGTTTGATCCCCTCATCACTGAGAAACTCATCCAAGGTGTAGTTCTTGAACTCGGTGCCATTGTCACTTCTGATCATCAAAATCTTTGCTTCATGTTGTCGTTGAGCATCATTTGCAAAGTTGATGACGGTTTGTTGGGTCTCACTCTTCTTCTTGAAGAAGTATACCCAAGTGTATCTTGAGTAATCATCCACAATCACCAAGCAGTACTTTCTACCCCCAAGACTATCAAAAGATGGAGGCCCAAAGAGGTCCATGTGAAGGAGCTCTAGGGGTCTCTTTGAATAGATGATAGTCGTGGGAGGGTGAGCCGTCTCATGTAACTTTCCTTCAATGCAAGCCCTGCAAGCACGATCTTTGGCAAAGCTAACATTTGTTAGTCCACGCACATGGTCCCCCTTGAGAAGACTTTGCAAAGATCTCATATTGACATGGGCCAAACGGCGATGCCAAAGCCATCCCACATCAACTTTAGCCATTAAGCATGTCGCGACCTTCGTGGGTTGCTTTGAAAAGTTAACCAAATAAAGACCGTTCTCGACATGCCCAACATAGGCTACTTTAAGAGTCTTGCTCCACAAGAGGGCCACGGTATCAATATCAAAGAATGTAGCAAAGCCCATGAGTGCAAGTTGGCGAACAGAAAGTAAATTGTATGCAAGGGACTCAACAAGCATGACTCTCTCGATCGTGAGATCATGAGAGACAACAACCTTGCCGAGCCCCAATACCTTAGAAGATGAAGCATCACCCCATTCGACGTTGGTGGCCATAGATGAACCTAGATGCACGTCTACCACCAAGTCTTTGCTTCCGGTCATATGATTTGTGGCTCCACTATCGAGCAACCATGATCCCCCACCGGAAGCAAACTCCTACAAGAGATCAATGCTTGGATTTAGGTACCCATTTGGTAATGGGTCCTTTTAGGTTAGTAACAAGGGTCTTAGGAACCCAAATGGACCATTCAATGTACTCATAAGAAGAACCAACAAATTTAGCAAACACATGACCATCACTAGCACGACATAAAACATATGAAGGATTAAAGTCGCCGGCCATGTTTGATGGTATGGTGGAGTTTTTCTTGACACCACCACCTTTCACTGTTTTCTTCTTCTTTGATGCGCCCTCTCCTTCTTTCACAAAAGTTTGTCGGAGAGGGGGCGGTTGCTTGGTCTTGTCATTCTTCTTCTTCTTGGGCTTAGGAACAAACCCAATTCCTTCTTTTGCCACAACCTCCTTTTGATTGCTCAAAAGGTTGTTGAGGTTCTTCTCACCTTGTATACATGTCACAAGGCCTTTCTCAAGTTGCTTCTTCAACTCGGCATTTTCTTCAACAAGATGCACATGCTCGCAACATGGGTTAGTAGCATTTGCATTATCAATTAATACCATGCGAGGAAAGATAGCCTTTTCCTTGGTTAGCGAAACTTGGAGTTGATCATGAGACTCCTTGAGAGTAGCATGCATACCTTTCAAGGCCTTGTGAGCCTTGTCGAGTATGACAAACTCTTTTTTGAGTTTAGCATGGTCAACCTCAAGTTTTGCCTTCTCGGAATTAAGCACACGAGAGACAACTAAAGCATGATCAAGATCTTTCTTTAATTTAGCATGATCATCGTTGTGTGACTCCTCAAGAGCCAAATGAAGACCACGCTCTTCCTCTAGGGCGTTAGAGAGATCCGATATCTCATCGGCATAGTCTCGACTATGTCCTTCCATTTTAGTAATGGTTTCCTCGTGAGCCTCGATCATGTCATTGGCCTCACCGAGTTGTTCCAAGAGAGCAACAAAATGCTTCTTGGGTTTGCCCTTGAGATTTTTCATGAACAACTCAAATTCATTCTCTCCCTCCTTAGTTCCCTCACTCTCATCAATACAATCCGTCAATGAAGGATTAGAATTGATAGTAGTATTGATGTTTGGGGTTACCTTGTTGGTGGCCTTGGCCATGAGACACTTGGCGGTGATGTTCTCATTTGGTGAGTCGAAGAGAGATGAGTGCAAAGTAGTAGCAATAGCAATTGTGGCCATGGTGACCATCTCATCATCTTCATCATTATCATCATCCTCAACATATTCTTCTTGGGCCACCAACCCTTTAGGAGGAGTCTTCTTGTTGAAGTTGTTCTTGTTGGGATAGGACTTTGACTTGTCCTTCCGGATAAGCTTGCCTCCAAAGTCTTCTCTTTTCTCATATGGGCAATCCGCAACGAAGTGGCTTACATTTCCACAGTAGAAGCATGTCCTCACTCGTTGCTTGCCCTTATTCCCACTTGAGTTGTTCCTGTTGAAGTTGGGTCGTGTGTTCTTCTTGTTGCCCCAGAATTGCCTTGAAGCAAGAGCCATGTGCTCATGATAGGCATATTTGGTGTCCTCGGGGCTACACTCATCATCATCCTCCACCTCCTCTTCTTCCACAAAAACCTTGGCCTTCAGGGCAAGATTAGGCTTCTTTGATCGTTGAGCTCTTAAGACCGCATTGTCGGCGGTCATATCCAAGACCCTCATGGCAACGAACTCATCCAACACTTCATTTGAGGATAAGTGGTGGAAGTCCGGTCTTTGACGAATGACAGAGGACATGGCCTTATGATAGGGCATCATGGCCTTGAGGAACTTGCGCTTGATCCAATTGTCATCCGTGTCCTTACTGCCATGATCTTGAAAAGAGAATGCAAGGGTAGTTAATCTCCGATAAAGTTCACGAGGATCTTCTTCTTCGATCATAGCAAACTCACCGGCTTCATCTTGCACAACTTCATAGTTAGAGCGTTGAATGCTAGTACTTCCCTTGTACATAGTGCCATCATGCTCCCAAGCTTCCTTGGCCACAGTGAAGGGTCGAAGATGTGCAATGTCTTCTGGAGGAATAGCATCTTGAAGAATGCAAAGAGCGGACTCGTTGAATTGATGATCCGCAGTTTCTCTTAGAGTCATGTTGTCGGGATCACGCGGATAAAAACCTTGCTCAATGATTCTCCAAAGATTAGTAGAACAATGATTTATATGACGTTTGAAACGAAACACCCAAGTAGCAAAATCAGAATTTTTTATAAACTTGGGAGGAGGCCCAACGGAATTTAAATGCGGTGTAGGAACGGGTCCTCCATAGTGCGTAGGAGGAGCGGAGTGGGCAAAGATCCCACTCCCATTCTTAGTAACAGGGGCTTGTTCACTACTAGCTTCTCCCTTGTCGGGATTAGCCTCCGACACGTTGGTAGCGGGACGAACCACTTCCAACGGTGCGGTGGATAATTAAGCCCCTCAAGCAAATCTTTAAACATGCCTTTGACCTCGGTCGCTAGTGACTCTTTCAATATGGTCAAGGCCACATTGAACTCCTCACGAGAGACCGAGGCTCCCCCATCGGACGTAGGCAAGGATGGAGTTCCACCGGAATGATCCTCCATCTCGACTACGTTGTCACCCATACTCTTTGGACGGTAAAGTCCTTAAAAAGATATGAGGCTCTGATACCAATTGAAAGGATCGATATGGTTGACTAGAGGGGGGTGAATAGGCAACTAACAATTTTAGCTTTTCTTAACCACTTTAAATTAAGCGTCAAAGTAAGTTGTCTAGATAAGTTACTAAGATGACAACTAGATGAAAGTAAAGGACACAACTTCACAAGCAAGCTATATAAGATAAACAAGTAAAGCTTGCACAAGTAAAGGATAGAAATAACCACAAGTGGAGACGGTGAAGACGAGGATGTGTTATCGAAGTTCCTTCCCTTTGAGGGGAAGTACGTCTCCGTTGGAGCGGTGTGGAGGCACAATGCTCCCCAAGAAGCCACTAGAGCCACCGTATTCTCCTCACGCCCTCACACAATGCAAGATGCCGTGAATCCACTAGTGGTGCCCTTGAAGGCGACAATCGAACCTTTACAAACAAGGTTGGGGCTCTCTCCACAACTTAATTGGAGGCTCCCAACGAAACACCGGAGCTTCACCACAATGGATTGTGGCTCCGAAGTGACCTCTTCCGTCTAGGGTGCTCAAACACCCAAGAGTAACAAAATCCACACAAGAAAGTATGGGGGAATCAAGTTTCCCTTGGTGGAAGTGTAGATCTAGGTCTCCTCCTTCAATCCCTAGCAAATCAACAAGTTTGGTTGGCTAGGGAGAGAGATCGGGCAAGAAAGCTTCAATGGCATTAATGGGGGAGAGAGAGAGGCAAGAGATAAGTGGAGGTGGGAGAAGGGCCTCCTTAAATAGGGTCACCAACAATCCAACCGTTATGTGCAGAATTGCATAGGACCGGTACTTCCGGTCACCCAACCGGTAGTACCGGTGAGTGAAGGAACCTGTGCCCATGGCACCAAGGCGGTACTTCCAGTGACGCACCCGGTAGTACCGGCCTTCCGGAGAAAACCGGAACTACCGCCCCACCATCGGTCAACTACCGCTTTGAGACCAGAAGGTTTCAAGCAGGGGCGGTAGTTGGGACGGTGGTTGGGCCGGAACTACCGCCAGGCAGGTAGTTTCTGTGTGATGGCAGTCAGAGTGGTACTACCACCCTGAGCACCGGTAGTACCAGTTTCATTAAGAGAACACCGGTACTTTCGGGCCACCACCGGTCTACCACCGAACACAGTACAGAAGGTATCACCCCTGAGCGGTACTTGAGGCGGTGGTTCGACCGGAACTACCGGCCACCGGTACAACCGCCTACAACGGCGGTACTACCGTTGTAGGGGAAACTACACATAAGGAAGAATCAAAGGGGACCTCTCTCTCCACAAACGGAGGCAATATCGTGGGTGCAAAGTATCTGTGTACGTGACTTGATTCACCCATTACCTTCTGATGTGGGTTCCCTCTTAATAGTACGGATTTCCTATGACCAAGAGAAACAAAAAGGCATCGGAACATCCGTCTTCGATCTTTTCCTTAAAGAGGGAAGGCCTAACGGTCTTGTCCACATGCTATAAACCTGAGTAATATTGACGCACGATTAGTCCACACATGGATTGTCATCATCACCAAAACCTTAGGCAAGAGATGCGCTTACACAAGCCGTGTGCCGGCAACCCCGACCCTCTAGTTTATCCTCCGTCTAGTTTTCTGTAGTGATTGACGAAGCCCTACAGAGATTGTTCTTCATCAACAACCGTCACCACACCGTCGTGCTGCCGGAACTCATCTACTACTTCGCCCGTCTTGCTGGATCAAGAAGGCGAGGACGTCATCGAGCTGAACGTGTGCTGAACGCGGAGGTGCCGTACGTTCAGTACTAGATCCGGACGGATCGTGAAGGTGTACGACTACATCAACCGCGTTGATAAACGCTTCCGCTTTTGGTCTACGAGGGTACGTAGACACACTCTCCCCTCTCGTTGCTATGCATCTTGTAGATAGATCTTGCGTGATCATAGGATTTTTTTTGAAATAATGCATTCCCCCTAGAACACACATCAATTGTTCCTAGCTGTGTGCGGTGCCCCCCTCCACAGTTACACACCTCGGTCATATCGTCGTAGTGCTTAGACGAAGCCCTACGCCGGTAACTTCATCATCACCGTCACCACACTGTCGTGCTGACGAAACTCTCCCTCGGCCTCAACTGGATCAAGAGCTCGAGGGACGTCATCGAGCTGAACGTCTGCTGAACGCGAAGGTGCCGTACATTCGGTACTTAGATCGGTTGAATCGCGAAAACGTTCGACTACATCAACCGTGTTACTAAACGCTTCCGCTTTCGGTCTACGAGGGTACGTGGACACACTCTCCCCGCTCATTGATACGCTTCTCCTGGATAGATCTTGCGTGATCGTAGGTAAAATTTTGAAATACTACGTTCCCCAACATGGCTTCTCTCGAGAAAATAGCACACGGTGGGTGAACAAATTATTGTCGGGCAATTGATAGAAAAGCGAATAGTTATGACGATATCCAAGACAATGATCATGTATATAGGCATCACGTACAGGATTAGTAGACCGACTCCTGCCTTCATCTACTACTATTACTCCACACAGCGACCGCTATCCAGCATGCATCTAGTGTATTAAGTTCTAAAAAGAAATGGAGTAATGCCTTAAGAATGTTGACATGATGTAGACAAGATCTATTCGTGTAGGAATAGACCGCATTGTTTTATCCTTAATGGCAATGATACATGTGTGTCATGTCTCCTTCTGTCACTGAGATTGAGCACCGCAAGATCGAACCCATCACAAAGCACATCTTCCAATTGCAAGATAAATCAATCAAGTTGGCCAAACAAAACCAAAATATTGAAGAAGAAATATGAGGCTATAATAATCATATATGGATATGATTGCAAATAGATCTGATCATAAACTCACAATTCATCGGATCCTAACAAGAGTGACATCAAATAGATCTCCGAAGAGAACATTGTATTGAAGATCAAAACAAGAGAAGAAGTCATCTAGCTACCGCCTACGGGCCCGTAGGTATGTGGTAAACTATTCATGCATAATTGGAGAGGCGCCAATGGAGATGATAAACCTCTCTGTGATCGTGTTCCTCTCCGGCGGAGTGCCGGAAAAGGGCTCTAAATTGGATCTCGTGGTTCTGGAACTTGCGGCGGCTGAAACAATTTTTCTCCAACTCCTCTAGGATTTCTATCTGAGGATTTATAGAGCTGAGAGGCGGTGGAATGGACACCCGTGGGCCCCACGGTCCGCACTTGGGCATTCTAGCGTGCCAGGTGGGCCATGGGGCCCACGAGCCACCCCTTGTGCGCTTCTTTTGCCCTCTGGTCCTAAAAAATCTCCAAAAAAATCATTGCATTTGGACTCCATTTGATATTGCTATTCTCCGAAATAAAAAATAGGCAGAAAACAACAACTGGCACTGGGTACTATGTCAATAGGTTAGTCCCAAAAAATGATAGAAAAGTGCTAGAAAATGACTGTAAAACATTCAAGAATGATAATATAACAACATGGAACGGTCAAAATTTATAGATACGTTGGAGACGTATCAGACCCCAAGTTGAAAGCCGTGTCGGGCGCCGCCACATAGCAAGAGGAAACCAATGCCCTAGTCACCGCGGCAACGAGGGAGGTCCTGCTCTACCTAGGGTTAAACCCAGTCCATCACAGGCTCGTCAGCGCCGTCGTGGCTGCGGCCAACATTGGATAGTCAGCATTTCCTCGCATGGCCCTGCCAGAGTCGCCGCACGCGTCTGGCGCGCAGCCGATTCCCGTCTTCCATCCCTATCCGCAAGCATCCCATTTCTCCGGGGAATGCTCGTAAGAGGTGAGCGTGGTGGAGCCTTCCATGCCCGCGCCCGTGCCCATGGCCATCGACCTCAACGACGCACCAGTGGCTGGTGGATCATCCTCCGGGGGACGAGGAAATACCCATGGGGGATGCCAGTCAACATGCATGTCGACGCCCACAACCTGTTCGACAGAACGCCGGCCACCAGTGACGACGAGACGGTCAACCGTTTCATCATCGAGAATATCATCTTCGAAGGCGGTGTAGGTGCAGCTACCTTTAATCCCGACGAGACCCAAAGTAAGGACGACCAAGCCCCCTTCATGCCATACACCTTTGATCTATGCAATGGTAGCATGGCCGCCTTCATGCAAGACCAAGTCGGTATGAGCAACACCTTCCCGCTCGACCACGAATTCCTGGAGGACTACGACCTTGAGGAAGAAGATGAAGTGGACATTGACGGGGAGCCTTTGTTCGAAGAAGAGCTCTCCACCCAAGTCGGCGTGAACAAGAAGCAAAATAGCAAGCGGGCGAAGGCATACACGGAGCCGGAGGAGAAGCTCCTTTGTGAATGTTGGAGAGACATTGGACAAGACCCCAAGGTCGGCGCCGAGCAAAAGGCATAAACCTTTTGGCTACGGGTTCATCATGAATATCATGAACGCAAGAAGTTCGCGCCGTACCAAATGTAGAGCAAGCACAGGTGGGTGTCCCTCTCAAAGCGTTGGAGCGTGATACAACATGAGTGCAACAAGTTTTGTGCCACCCTTGAGAGCATCGAGGGACGTCCTGTGAGCCCATCTTCGCTTCTATTGTGTTTGCATGTCCATTTGCCCATATGCTTGCATGCTATTCATTTGTAGGCATTCCAAGCTTTGGAGGCATGCCCAACATGACAGCAAGTCCTTCAACCTCACCGATTGTTGGATGGTCATCAACGGAGACGAGAAGTTCAAGGCGCAATGTGTTGTTCTCCCGCCGCGTGAAGGGAACAAAGCCGTCGAGGACGACAAGAGAAGCCGTGGACAAAGGGGAAGACCAAGTCCAAGAAAGAGGACAAACGCGATGCGACGTCGATTGCCTTGCATGCCACTTTGGAATGCATGATGACCAAGAAGGACACAAGTGATGAGAAGCGTCGACAAGACAAGGAAGAGCAAATGATGCCTTCATGGAGATCCAAAGGATGAGGCTTTAACTCGATGCGGCAAAGCAAGCAAAGAAGTTCAAGATGGAGGCGGAGAAGCAAAGGAAGATGCTCGAGATCAAGGCCACCAATGCCAAAGCGAAGGCAAAAGAAGTGGCGCTCGCTTGGATACTGGGTGGAGATTATGAAGGTGGACTTGAGCAAGGTGTCTCGAGGAAGAGGTCTTGGTTCGAGAAGATGCATGCCGACATGCTCAAGTTCGATGACGAGTGATCTATGATGGAGAGCGCCATCCTTTTTTTTGTATGCCGTCAAGTGTAATAGCATGTTCACTGCCGAGATGGCGTGGTTGAACTCCCGCCCCTTTTTGGTGTGTTGGCATGTGTGTCGGTTACTGTCAAGTGCGCCAATATGAAATGTGTGATGGTTTTTTTAGGCTGGCATGAATGCTAGCCGCTGACATGGCGCCGGTATGAACTTTGGGCGATGGCATGGCCGCTGGCATGATCTATGGCCATATGCCTTTTAAAAAATTTGTGCGAACATAAAATAGATTTACGCGTTGGGCGCACGGCTGATCGAAACGTAAAAAAGGACGGACGACGAGCGGGCCGATCGACGCAAACGGACAAAAAACTGACATAGCACGCGTGATCCGCACTTGCTCTTATTATTTTGCCAGCAATGTCACATCTAATTAAGTGACTAGCGCTACTTGGAAAAAGGTGTCCAGCTAACCTTTTGTTCTGTGCTACTCCCTCTGTAAACAAATATAAGAGCGTTTAGATCACTATTTTAATGATCTAAACGCTCTTACATTTCTTTACGGAGGAAGTACTTCTGTATGCCATAGTGCCATACTGACTCTTTAAGCGGAGGCATGCCTCTGGCTTGCCTATTCGACCGACTATTTATACCTCTCACTCCTTTTGTGTCACGCACGCACGCCCTCGTGACCGCACCTGCACCTGCATGGTCATGCAATCCCTTTCGTCGAGATCACGCTCATGGTAGGTACGTAGCTTGCGTCCATTGAAGATCGATCGATGTGAACGAACTTATTAGGTCTGAAAAAAGGATCGCAAGGTCCTGCCCGGGGGAGGCACGCACCGGTGCACCACCGCACCAGACCGAACGCAGAAGAAAAATGTTCTGCCCCGCTCTGTTCTGGCGTCTGCAATTGACTATCGCGAGTACTACGATGTGCCCCCTGCAGCAGAAGTCGAGCCAACACGCACACGCAGCGAAATGTGCTCCGTCCTCGCTCGTTAAGTCTGGTTCATTTGTTCGCAAAGATTCACAGCTTACGTTTTCCTTTTAACAAAGGTGCAGAATCAACCTGCGGGCTCGGGTGGGTGGGAGCAGCAGTTCCACGGAAGGTCGGAAATAGTTGGGTGCTCCGCTCGCGCTCAAACAGCAACAGTCTGGTGCTCGCAAGCCACAGAACCGGCCGTGCCAGCGCAGCACCGCACTATAGGTGGCACGACGCGGAAAATCTGAGGAAAACGGGCTCTTTTTCTTTTGCAGAAAATGTGAAGAAAGCGAGCCCGTCTTGTGGAGGAAAACGGGAAAGACTGACAAGACTGCGCGTAGTGCCTGCAGCATTTCCTTTCCGTTTTGGCAAGATCGCCCGTGTGTGGGCATGAGGCGACGTCTGCGGCGAGCCGCACGGACGCAACCTCTGCATGGCCGGCGAGGCGTGCATCCAAAGGGATCGATATCAGGCAACGCCGGCACGTACGCACCCAATCCGAATCCAATGTCGCTGTGTTCGAATCACACAAGCCGCGGCACCGGAAGAGCCCGCCCCGGATGCCGCCTCTTAAGCCTCGAGTCGAGACAAGAAGAGGAGCGCGTGGCGACGCGACGCGACGCTTGCTCGACTCCAGTCCACAGCACACGACCCTTGGCACTCGGAGGCATTTGCAGTGCACGCACGGAGCGCGTTTGCTCTGAACCCGGGTCGAGAAAGAGCGGAACAACGTGACCACGACAGGCCTGGCCTATCCCGATGTACCGGTTGGTTGGTTATACGTAAGTGACGTCCAGCACAAGGCCCCTACCGGTGGAGACTGTTTTTTTCTTTCTTCGAAACGGTTTTTCGAAACGGACCGGTGGAGACTGTTACGGCGGCCATGATGAGCTGATGATCCCAACCGCTCGCGGTGGCCTTGTGACTTCTGAGAGGGCGTGCGGCGCGGCCAGGCAAGCTAGGTCATTTCTAACCTATCCTTTTATATTCTAATGAAAAAACAATCCCTTATAAAATAGAGGAGTATCCGGCCTAGTAAATCTTACTGAAGTATTTTTTTTGGTTCATTAAGTTTTAATATGTTCTAGCCGATCCTTTAAATTTAGCGGCGTAAAACATAAATTTGCATAAATTCAATCTAGTTTCAATCGTGCCTAAATTTAAACATAAATTCAACATATTTTTGACAACCGAACATTAAACATAAATCCAAACTTATCGCTAAAGTTAAACTACACTAGACTACTCGTCGGCCATAGTGGAGGTCGAGCCAATCCTTCCTCGACAGGCCATCGCCGGTGAGACAGGGGTCCAGGTCGGTGCCGTCGTTGTCGCAGTCGAAAAAGATGCTCCTCAACGTCGAACTCCTCCTCCTTGCCATCCTCTCGCCGCCTTGCCCCTCGTCGCTGGAAATGACGATAACCTCCCCACCATTGTCGGCGAATATCGTCCGCTCCGCCTCCACAAGCTCGAGGTGCTGGCGGCGGAGGTCCTCCATGTATGCCTCGTCAACGGCCTCCACCCCGAGGATCGGCTAGGTGCCGGTTAGAGGAGTAAAACTGGAATTTTACTTCTCTAACCGGTTATTGGGGATGAGTAAGAAATGCCCTTAGAACATCTCTAGCAGACACCGTAAAAATTCAACCATTAAAACTGTTGGGGATCGGTGTAGAAAAACAAAAAAAATCCTACGTATCACCAAGATCTATCTATGGAGTCTACTAGCAACGAGAGGGGAGTGCATCTTCTGTAATGCCCAGGATGGGACTAAATCTCCTACGTGTCGAGGCACGACTTAGAGACTTAACCCCATGCTGGAATGATCGCAAGTCTGGTATCTTTGCGCAACTCATGTAAAAGATGGGGATGGAAAACATAAAATAGTTGGCTTACACTCGCCACGTCACACAAATACAATACATGTCTCAAGCATCATACAATAAAACATCACAGCCCTCTAAGGGTAAAATCCAAAGGACAAGATACCAAACATAATTTAAATCCACAGGTTGGATCGAATCCTAGTAGAAGTCTCCACTACTGATCATCAGGATAACGGACATAGTATCGACTACGCTCCTCGTCGTACTCCCAGTCAAGCTCGGTGCCATCATCTGGATAGCTCACAACTAGACCTGCATCTGGTGTGGTGAAGTAACTGTGAGCCACAGAGGACTCAGCAATCCCGTTCCCGGGTAACAAGACTATTTATGCCTTGGGAGAGGATAAGGCTGATGAAAAGAATAAGTGTCTGCAGCAGCAACTGGCACTAGCTTACGTGAGAGAGTGCGAGAAGAGAAGTGCCTCGGTCGAGAGGTGATCACGAACTGATCCTAGCTAAAGCTCAACAAACATAACCCCACCGTGTTCAACTCCCGAATCCCTATTCGGAAATTGACAGTCACGGTACACACGCTGGTAGTGTATTAGAACAATGTGTCAAGTTATCTACAACCGGATATTAACAAGCTCCCATCTGCCACATAACCGCGGGCACGGCTTTCGAAAGTTCATAACCCTGCAGGGGCGTTCCAACTTGACCCATTACAAGCCCACGATCCGCGGAGTCGCAACTCCAAAGTGGGAAGACCCGAGTATTCTCGGAATCCCGTGCTCAAGATACTCCGAACAAAGGTAAGGCTAATCCAGCAAATCCTCCCGGCGTGCCGACACCCTGATAGTAGCCGCGCGTATCTCGTCTCAGGCCACGACCAAATGGGCGATTCTACAGGTGTATGCCAGATACCTCGGGTTGCCCCAAGGCGGCCCCGCAGAACCCCCGTTTCGGACCAACACTCATGTGGAGCACTGGCCCGGGGTTGTTGATTAAGAAAGAGGGTTAATTACTCCATATGCAAGTTATTTAGTTATTAGGCAAATAGTACCAAAGTTGGGACTTGCTGGAAAAGACTTAGCACTTAGCGGTTTATCGAGGGGGTCCCATACACCCCAACCGTGTTAGGAACGCATAATCAAGGAACATAACACCGGTTGAAACGGTTCCTAACGGCATGAGTGGAACAAATCACCAAGCAAAAGGCTTAACCTTCCACCCTTGCCAATATATAGATGATTTCATTTTTAAGCATTTATATAGTGTGATATAACCCAACAAAACTTCAACATGAAGCAAGCATCTTCGACTTCACCTGCAACTAGCAATGCTATAAGAGGGCTGAGCGAAGCGTACTTAGCCATTCAACGGTTTGCATAGGTAGGGTGGTTAAACATGGTAATGGTTACAAGTAGGAGGCTGACATGAAAAACATGGGCATCGAGGCAAAACTATAGATCGAGACTCTAAAAAGAGGCATAGATAGTAATGTTATCGGGGTTCGGTCATCTTGCCTGAAGTGTAGTCGTTCGGATCGTAAGAAGGGTCCTCGTGCTCAACCTCGTTGGTAACCTCGTGCTCGTACTCGTACTCGGTCTCAGCTTCCGGCTCTAAACAATACAATCACACAAGGCACGAATCAACAAGATGCAATGCGCACACCAAAATGAGGGATGCATGATGGATGCACTATGAGAGCACACGGAGCACGGAAAATAGCACTCAAGCAAAACACCTCAAAACATGATAACAATAGGAGATTATGAATCTACACGGAAAAGCAATCAAGTTTCATATAAGACTCGCTGAAATCGGAGCTACGGGCTAAAAGTTATGCCCGAAACAAGAAATAGGCGAAAGCTGAAAATTACAGCAACATAGCAACTTCGGAGCACTAGAACAATAAGCTACATCACTCAAACACCATGGCAAAGAGCATGACCAAAAACTAGACATATCCTACAACAAATAAGTCCAAAGATGCACCCCCAAAGGAGCCACGGATCAATAGCAATAAGCTTGGACATATTGAACTTGACAATAAAATTCTGACAGCAGAATTTTATTGGAACTTTGGAGCAAAAGTTAAACATGCTACAGCCACTTAAATAAGCATGTGAGAACATGAATGGCAATCTAACAATATATACTACAAGGAACCATCAAGATCCACTCCAAAACTATCATGGTTTGTCCTAGAGCAGCAAGCAAACATGGCATCGGAACGTTACAGATTTCAGACTTAGTGAAAAACCACTAAGTGTTAAAACAGCAGTTTCATCATGGCATCTAAAAGAGCAAGTTTAAGTCACCTCGAAACTAAACATGGCAAGTGGTAAGCACCACATCAAAGTACACATGATGGTGATACCGAAACATACAAGTATGCATCATGGAGATAAACACAACGATAGCAATGAGCTCAACAAGATGGCATTTCATAACAAGTCTAACAACATCACAGCCACATGGCACTTTGCAACGGAGCTAAACATGGCAAGAATAAATCTATCATGCAACCTAACACAAGCAACATGTAGAGCATGGCAAGACGAACACGTGGACATGTAACTTGCATCATTCGGATAAAAGAGCTAAAAGATATCACTATGCAAAGATGGCATAAAAACAACACATAGCAGCAGTTTATATCGGGATGCACTCTTGCAACAGGAAAATAAGCATCTAGATGATCTCTAACATGCATGGCACAATGGAATGAATCGTAGTGCTAGTCACCACGAACGTCTGGACACCTCATTCACTCAAATCGGAGCTATGCACAAAAAGATATCAACATGTGAATATTGCATCAGACACAACAATTCTGGGACTTAGAGGAATTGAAATAACCTAGATCTGAAGAATGGGCTCGGGGAGCTGGATCTGGCCCGGGAACGAAGACGGGCCGGCGGCTGGCTGAAGGCGGCCCGGCTGGAGAGGGAGCGGCCCGCGGATAGGCTGAGGACCCGGGCCACTGGGATGCGGCGGCCCACGCGGCGGACGAGGCGGCCGGCTCCGGCTCGGGCGGCTGCGGCCCGAAGGAGGGGAGGCGGCCTCGCGAGGAGAACTGGCCAGATCGGGAAATTTAGGCGAGGAGGAGCTAGAGGTAGGTGGAGGGGTGTAGGCTGCCAAAATTGGTATGGGGATGTTTATATAAATGGTAGGAGCTAGGGTTTGAGGGATTTGGGGTGTTTGGAGCCCTCCGATCGCGATCCGACGGATCCGATCGCGAGGGGAGTTAGGATGGGCCAAGAGGAGGGAAGTGGGCTGTTGGAGGGGTGCCTTGGGCCTCAAAGTGGAGGCACTTTGAGCCCCCACACGAATAACTGTTGGTGTAGCAAACGGACTCGAAACGCGACGAGATTTGACAGGCGGGTTACACACATCAAAACAACAGCACACGACAAGTCTCGCGCCAAACCGGTAATGTTACACGGCCAAACACCAAAGTAGGCCTACGGGACGCCACGGACACGTGAGGGAGCTCCGGAACGCGAAACGGACAACGGGAAGGAACGCGTGGAACCGGATGCAACCGACAACACAAATGCAAAGCGATGCATATGACTATATGATATGAATGAATGCCACACACTCACACAACAAAACGACGAAAACCCGAAAGACAAAGAACCCGGAATGGAATAGATGAAGCCGGAGATATATTATATGCCCAAAAGGGAAAGTATTACATCCGGGGCATTACAAACTCTCCTCTACTACAAAAAGATCTCGTCCCGAGATCTAGGACTGGAAAAAGGAAGGGTACTCGGAACGAAGATGATCTTCTCGTTCCCACGTAGCTTCTCGGTCGGTGTGATGTGAACACTTGACTTTCAAGAATTTGATGGACTTGTTGCGGGTCTTGCGTTCGGTTTCTTCGAGAATAGCAACTGGATGTTCTCGGTAAGACAGGTCTTGTTGAAGATCAATCTCTTCAAACGGAATCATGCGTTCAGGTGCCTTGAAGCATTTGCGGAGTTGAGACACATGGAACACATCATGAACATTGGCGAAGTTGGAAGGGAGCTGAAGTTGATAGGCTAGATCGCCTCATTTGCCAAGAATCTTGAAAGGCCCGACGTATCTAGGAGCAAGTTTTCCTTTGATACCGAATCTTTGGGTGCCTTTCATCGGAGAAACACGGAGATAGACATGATCACCAATGTTGAAAGTCAAATCACGATGCTTGCCGTCATAGTAGCTCTTCTGGCGCGACTGAGCGGCCTTGAGATTCTCACGTATGACTTTGCACATCTGTTCAGCTTCTGAGATCAAGTCATTGCCAAGAAGTTGACGTTCGCCTGTTTCAGACCAGTTGAGAGGGGTACGACACTTTCTGCCATAGAGGATTTCAAACGGAGCTTTGCCGGCACTTGCTTGAAAGCTGTTGTTGTAAGAGAACTCGGCAAATGGAAGGCAATCTTCCCATTTCATGCCAAAGGATATGACACAGGCTCTGAGCATGTCTTCTAGAATCTGATTCACTCGCTCGACTTGACCACTAGTCTGAGGGTGAAAAGCAGTGCTGAACCTGATCTTAGTGCCCATGGCGGACTGAAAGGAGTCCCAGAACTTTGAAGTGAACAAACTTCCACGGTCTGAGGATATAACTTGAGGAATGCCATGTAAGGACACAATTCTGGAAGTGTACAGCTCCGCCAATTGAGCTGCATTGATTGATTCTTTGACTGGAAGGAAGTGAGCGACTTTGGTAAGCTTGTCAATCACCACGAAGATAGAATCATTTCCTCGCTTGGACTTAGGAAAACCAGTGACGAAATCCATTTCAATGTGGTCGAATTTCCACTCGGGAATAGGAAGAGGTTGGAGAAGACCGGCTGGACGTTGATGTTCTGCTTTCACTCTTCTGCAGACATCACATTCATTCACGAATTGGGCAATTTCCCTTTTCATGCATGTCCACCAGTAAGATTGCTTGAGGTCTTGGTACATCTTGGAACTTCCAGGATGAATGGAAAGGAGAGAATCATGTGCTTCTTCCATTATGAGCTTCATGAGATCACCTTTGGGAACAACGAGTCTGTCCTCGAAGAACAAGGTATCTCTCTCATCAACATGAAAGCACTTGTATTTTGGAGTGCCCTTTGCAATACCATGTTTCACCTTCTGCACCATGGCATCACTGAGTTGGGCCTCACGGACCTGATCTTCCAAGGTAGGAGCAACTTGAAGATTTGCAAGAAATCCCTGCGGAACAACTTGAAGGTTGAGCTTCCTGAAGGCTTCACAAAGCTCAGGCTGGAACGGCTTGATAAGAAGGCTGTTGCAATATGCCTTTCTGCTCAAAGCATCTGCAATCACATTCGCCTTGCCAGGAGTGTATTCGATGCTGGGATCATACTCTTGGATCATTTCAACCCAACGAGTCTGGCGGAGGTTCAGATGCGGCTGTGTGAAGATGTACTTCAAGCTCTTGTGATCAGTGAAGATGTCGACCTTTCTACCCAACAACAGATGTCTCCACGTAATCAAAGCATGTACCACAGCTGCTAGCTCGAGATCATGTGTGGGATAGTTCTTCCCACTTGGCTTGAGTTGACGAGAAGTATATGCCACAATTCTCTTATCTTGCATAAGCACACCACCAAGTCCTTGAAGAGAAGCATCACAGAATACTTCATAGGGCTTGGATTCATCTGGAGGAGTAAGAACTGGAGTAGAGACGAGCTTTTCTTTGAGAGTTTTGAATGCCACTTCACACTCTGGAGACCAAAAGTATTTGACATTCTTCTGAAGCAAGTTGGAAAGAGGCTTGGCAATCTTGGAGAAGTTCTCAACGAATCTTCTGCAATAGCTGGCAAGACCCAGAAAACTGCGGAGTTGCTTGACGTTCTGAGGAGCTTCCCAGTTGACAATTGCTTCAACTTTCTCGGGATTAACCGCAATACCGTCAGCTGAGATGATATGGCCCAGGTACAAAACCTTATCTAGCCAAAACTCGCACTTGGAGAACTTGGCATAGAACTTATGCTCACGGAGTCGATCAAGAACCAGACGTAAGTGCTTTTCGTGATCTTCTTCATTCTTGGAAAACACCAGAATATCGTCCAGATACACAAGCACAAACTCGCCAGTATAGGGGTTGAAGATGTAGTGCATCATCCTCGAAAAGGTAGGAGGAGCATTGGTGTAATGCCCCGGATGTAATACTTTCCCTTTTGGGTATATAATAAATCTCCGGCTTCATCTATTTCCTTTTCGGGTTCTTTGTCTTTCGGGCTTTCGTTGTTTTGTTGTGTGAGTGTGTGGCATTCATTCATATCATGTAGACATGTGCATTGCATTGCTTTTGTGTTGTGGGTTGCATCCGGTTCCGTGCGTTTCTTCCCGTTGTCCGTTTCGCGTTCCGGAGCTCCCTCACGTGTCCGTGACGTCCCGTAGGCCTACTTTGTTGTTCGGGCGTTTTTCGTATCCGGTGTGCAGCGAGGTTGTGTTGTGTGTTGTTGTTTTGTTGTGTGCAACCCGCCTCTCAAATCTCGTCTCGTTTGGACTCCGTTGACTTTTCCCTCCGTTGTTCGTGTGGGCCCGAAGTGCCTTCACTTCGTGTCCCGGAAATACCCCTACTGCTTTCTTTTATCTCCGTCTAGGCCTTTTTATTCTATCCCCGCGATCGGATCCGTCGGATCGCGATCGGAGGGCTCCTAGCGCCCCTAAAACTCTCCCTAACCCTAAAATTCTGCTACATATAGACCCCCCTAGTCTATTTTGGGCATCCCTATCCCCTTCTTCTTCCTCCTCTTGATCCCCTTCCTTTTTTTTTCTTTCTCTTCCCAGATCCCCAAAAATCCTCCCGCAGATCCAGCCAGCTCCGCCGCTAGGCTCGCAGGAGCCGAATCAGTTCGCCCCGATCAAGGCGCTCCCTCCGAGCGGCGCAGTCAACGCCTACGCCGACCTCCCTTGCGCCTCTCCAGGCTACCGGTCTCCCCGATCGGGCCAGATCGGGACCACTTCGTCGCCCGCAACGCGCCAGGCCAGGAGCCGCGACCATCGCCCCGGCCCGTACACCCGTCGCCTAGGCCGGCCTGGTCCCCACATCGACAGCGCCTCCTCCATCCCCGCGAGCGCCTCCGCCTGGGCTCGGCCCGTACGCCCTCGACCCGAGCCAGGCCTCGTCGCCTCCTCCCCTCGCCGCCGCTCCAGATCCGGCCGGCCCGGTACTGTTCATCCGGATCTAGATCTGGATCCAGAGGTTGACCTAATTCCTTCTAAGTCCCTGTTTTTTCCTGATCTGAGATGCTAACTTTGACCTGCTGTAACTTTGTGCCTGTTGCTCCGTTTTGCGCGTGTAGCATGTCCAGATGTTCGTGGAGATGTCCTCTACGTTTTACCTGTTGTTGTCTTGCATATTAGAGGTCGTCTAGACACTTGTTTTGCTGTTGCAAGAGTGCATCATGATATAAACTGCTGTTATGTGTTATTTTCATGCCACCTTTGACTTGTGATAACTTTTAGCTCGTTTGTCCAAACAATGCAAATGACATGTCCACGTGTTCGTCTCGCCACGAACTACGTGTTGTGTGAGATAGGTTGCATGGTAGATTTATTATTGCCTTGTTATCTTCATTGCAAAGTGCCATGTTCATATGTTGTGTTTTTACTTGTTATGAAATGCCATCTTGTTGAGCTCGTTGTAATCGTTGTGTTCACCTCTATGATGCATGCTTGTGTGTTTCGGGATCACCTTCATATGTATTTTGATGAGGTGCTTACCCTTTGCCATGTTTAGTTTCGAGGTGACTTAAACATGCTCTTTTGTGTGCTATGATGATGTTGCTGTTTTAGGACTTAGTGATTTTTCACTAAGTCTGAAATCTGTAACGTTCCGATGCCATGTTCGTGTGATGTTCTAGGAAAATGCATGATAGTTTTGGAGTGGATTTTGATTGTTCCTTGTAGTATATATTGTTGTCTTTCCATTCATGTCCTCACATGTCCATTTGAGTGGCTGTAGCATGTTTATCTTTTGCTCTAAAGTTTCAATAAAATTCTGCTGCCAGAATTTTATTGCAAAGTTCAATATGTCCAAGATCATTGCTATTGATCCGTGACTCCGTTGGGGGTGCACTTTGGACCTAGTTGCTGTACTATATATCTAGTTTGTGTTCAAGTCCTTTGCCATGCTTTTTGGGTGCTGTAGCTTAATTATTTTGAGCTCCCAAGTTGCTATGTTGCTGTAATTTTCAGTTTTCGCTCAAATCTTGTTTCGGGCATAACTTTTAGCCCGTAACTCCGATTTCAGCGAATCTTATATCAAACTTGGGTGATTTTCTGTGTAGATTAATAATATCAGCTTGTTATCTTGTTTTGAGGTGTTTTGCTTGAGTGATGTTTTACGTGCTCCATGTGCATCCCTAGTGCATCCATCATGCATTCATGTTTTTCGAGTGCGCATTGCATCGTGTTGATTGGTGCTTGGTGTGTTTGTCTTGTTTAGAGCCGGAAGCTGAGACCGGGTTCGAAGTTGAGCACGAGGTTTCCAACGAGGTTGAGCACGAGGACCCTTCTTACGATCCGAACGAATTCTCTTCAGGCAAGATGACCGAACCCCGATAACATTACTATCTTTGTCTATTGCTAGTAGTCTCGATCTATAGTTTTGCCTCGATGCCCATGTTCTTCTTGTCAGCCTCCTACTTGTAACCAATTGCCATGTTTAACCACCCTACCTATGCAAACCGTTGCTTGGCTAAGTACGCTTCGCTCAGCCCTTCTTATAGCGTTGCTAGTTGCAGGTGAAGTGAAGATGCTTGCTTCATGTTGAAGTTTGGTTGGGTTATATCACTCTATATAAATGCTTTAATTGAAATCATCTATATATTGGCAAGGGTGGAAGGCTAAGCCTTTTGCTTGGTGATTTGTTCCACTCATGCCGTTAGGATCTGTATAAGCCGGTATTATGTTCCTTGATTATGCGTTCCTAACACGGTTGGGGTGTATAGGACCCCCTCGATAAACCGCTAAGTGCTAAGTCTTTTCCAGCAAATCCCAACATTGGTACTATTTGCCTAATAACAAACTAAACATGCATAGGGAGTAATTAACCCTCTTTCTTAATCAACAACCCCGGGCCAGTGCTCCACATGAGTGTTGGTCCGAAACGAGCAGACTGCGGGGCCACCTCAAGGAAACTCGAGGTTTGGTAAAAACCTGTAGGATGACTCATCCGGTCGTGTCCTGAGACCTAGATACGCGCGGCTACGATCAGGGTGTCGACACGCCGGGAGGATTTGCTGGATTAGCCTTACCTTAGCTCGGTATATCTTGAGCACGGGATTCCGAGGATACTCGGGTCTTCCCACTTTGGAGTTGCGACTCCGCGGATCGTGGGCTTGTAATGGGTCAAGTTGGAACACCCCTGCAGGGTTTGAACTTTCGAAAGCCGTGCCCGCGGTTATGTGGCAGATGGGAGCTTGTTAATTCCGGTTGTAGATAACTTGACACATTGATGCTAATACACTACCAGCGTGTGTTCCGTGACTGTCAATTTCCGAATAGGGATTCGGGAGTTGAACACGGAGGGGTTATGTTTGTGAGCTTGTAGCTAGGATCACTTCGTGATCACTTCTCGCCGATGCCTTCTCTTCTCGCTCTCACTTGCGTAAGCTAGATGCTAGTTGCTGCTGCAGACTTGTTCTTTCTTCAGCCTTTCCCTCGCCTAAAGGCTTAAATAGTGTTGTTACCCGGGAACGGGATTGCTGAGTCCTCTGTGGCTCACAGTTACTTCACACACCAGATGCAGGTCCAGCTGTGAGCTATCCAGGTGATGGCACCGAGCTGGATTGGGAGTACGACGAGGAGCGTAGTCGGTACTATGTGCGGTACCCGGACGATCAGTAGTGGAGTCTCTTACTAGGATTCGATCCGCCTGTGGTTGTTTTATCTGAGTTTGGTACTTTGACATTTGGCTTTTGCCCTTAGAGGGTTGTAGTGATCTTAATGTATGATGTTTGAGACTTGTACTGTAATTCTGTGACGTGGCGATTGTAAGCCAACTATTTTCAGTTTACTATCCCCTCTTTTACATGAGTTGTGCAAAGATTACCAAACTTGAGATCATTCTAGGATGGACTTATGCCTTTAAGTCGTGCCTCGACACGTAGGAGGTATAACTCCATCCTGGGCATTACAAGTTGGTATCAGAGCCTTCTCCGACCTAGGAGCCCCCACTGTTTGATCGAACCGTTGACGGTTGAGTCTAGGCACACACTGAAAAACTTTTTGAGTCATATATTATATCGGAGAGTAGGATTTCTTTGCTTCTCATCCCCTTTCTCTCTGGTGAGGACTCCTGACGTCTACTCTTGTCTCTCCTATCTTCAAAATTTGCACAAATTTTTTTTTAGGAATCCCGCGAGTATTCTGGGATTGTTTCGATGTTCTTGTGACAAGGATATTGTTCCCGATGCCTCCTGTTACCGAGGAGTTGAGCTTCGGGGTATCATTGTAACAAGCTTATCGCGACAGTACTAAATACTTAAGACGGCCGACATCGAAAATCTCCCCTATACGGCCAGTGGCAAGATAACCCCGACATCACCCAGTACTGGGGAGGTAGTTCGGGAGTATTGCCATAGCTTGTTATAGTGGATGCTTTTCGAAGGTCCGAGGTACACAGTTTCCGAGAAAGACTGGTTATGTGTTGAAGGATGGATACACCTGGATGTAGGTTAGAGTTGATTGCGCGGTGCTTCCCGTGTATCCCCAACACCTGATTGCATAACTGGAATCTTTCGAAAAACTATAGGTGGGTTTTATCCAGTAGATCGTAGGCATTCTTCCAACGAATGCAGGTTAGTGAGTTCGGGGTTCGACATTGAGTGAAGAGGTTATATGACCGATGTTACTATCATGAGTTGCATCTTAAAGGGTCCTTGGCTATGCTGATCCGGGGATTGCAAAACCTTTTCGTAACGCGTTCATATGCTTTCAGCACAAAGATGTTAGAACGAAACTCCTCTCTTGTGTTTGTTCCTTTCCGTACCTTGTTGTTTTATTATTTTATCCTTTTGATCCCTATGTGGCTTCTCGTGAAGACTGATGTTATCAATTAACTGAGAAATTCATTCGTTCCTCTTGTTCGGATGTTTTCATTCGTTCTTATTGTTCGAATGATTATTGTGAAGACTTGTTGCAATTCATTCCATTGATTCAGCTTATTCCTTTTGTCAATCAATTGCTGATTCGTGGTCATCTCTTACAGGATGGCTCCGAAAAGGGTTCCGAATGCCAACCCAGAGGGTGAAGAGGTTCCAGAGCGTCCTCCTTCCCCTCCTCCTCCGCCTGAGGCTTGGAGAGCAATTATGCAGACTACTGCTCAGAACACTCAGTTGATGATGCAGATGATGCAGCAAATGCAAGCTATGCAAGCTAATCAAGCTAATCAGGGTGTTCCAATGAACCAAGGCAACTTCTTCCAGCAGCACCATGCTACCCTCAACCAGTTCTTGGCCAACAATCCTAAAGCTTTCAGTTACTGTGTCGACCCTCTTGATGCTGACGATTGGCTAACCGATATCAAGAAGCATTTTGAGTGCAGTAACGTGAAAGAAGATGACTATGTGAAGTTTGCAGCCTTCCAACTGAAAGATCAAGCAGCTGATTGGTGGCAGCAGTACAAAGACTCAAGGCCGGGTCAAGTGATCTCTTGGGAGAATTTCTGCAAGGATTTCCGCTCGCATCACATTCCTACAAGTGTTATCGAGGGTATGCGTGAGCAATTCCGCAACCTCAAGCAGGGCTCCATGACAGTCTATCAGTATAATGTCAAGTTCCAAAACCTCGCTCGCTATGCAAAGCAAGACATTCCTGATGCAAAGAGTAAAATCTATCAGTTCCGTGGAGGTCTCAAAGATGAACTGCAGCTTGCTCTCACTTTGTTCGAGCCAGACGAATTCGATAAGTTCTATAACATGGCTTTGAAACAAGAAGCAGCTCAGCTTAAGATGGAGGCTTCTAAGAAGAGAATTCGAGATGCTGTTCACTCTACCTCATCGTCTCAGTTGGCTGCGAAACAACAGAAATTCTGGCTTCCTCCTCCTCCAATGATTCGAGCTCCTTACAACAACTTCAACAACTCCAACAACAAGAACTCTAGTGGTCGTGGTTTCTCCCACCCACCCAACCCGAGCAACCAGTCGAAGAAGCAGTTTCAGTCTCAAGGCTCTAAGTCCAGTGGCTCTCAGTTCCGTCCTCTCTTAGAAGTGACTTGCAACAAATGCACTCAGAAAGGTCACTATGCCAACAGATGTCCGAATCCGAAGCGTCTTCCTCCTCCACCACCTGTGAGTTCAGCGATTGTCAGGCATGATCCAAAGGCAGCAAGGGTTAATCTGATGAATGCAGCACAAGCGGAGGCTTCTTCTGATGTCATTCTGGGTAACCTTCCAGTAAACTCTTTTCCAGCTAAAGTGTTATTTGATTCGGGTGCTTCATGCTCTTTCATGTCTCAACCATTTGCATCCAAGCATAATATTGAAATCCAAAGTCTGCCTCAGAGGTTGCAAGTAATTTCTCCGGGCAAGTGCATGTCTTCCAACATATTTGCTCCGGATGTTTCCATTCGCATGGGTGATTATCGTTTTCTGGCTAAACCGGTGATTCTTGGTCATTCTGATATCGACCTCATTCTCGGAATGGATTGGCTTTCTCAGCATGATGCTCACATTGATTGTGCTCAAAAGGAAGTCAAGTTGACTCATTCTGATGAAGATGTGATTATCTTCGCCTCCAGGGATAATACTATTCGGCTTTTCTCTCTTAATGATAAGGGTGAAATTAATGCCATAGAGCAAATTCCAGTGGTGAATGAATATCAAGACGTCTTTCCAGAAGATCTTCCAGGCATGCCTCCACACCGTCAGGTGGAGTTTGTCATTGAACTCGAGCCGGGCACCGAACCTGCTTGCCGGCGTCCATACAAGCTCTCTCCGGATGAATTGAAGGAATTGAAGAAGCAGCTTGATAAGCAGGAGAGTATGGGTCTCATCAGACCGAGTACATCTCCGTGGGGCTGTGGTGTCTTATTTGTCAAGAAGAAAGATGGCACGGAGCGTCTCTGTGTTGACTACCGGCCACTGAACAAGAAGACGATTAAGAACAAGTATCCGCTCCCCAACATCAACGAACTCTTTGAGCAGCTCAAAGGAGCTAAAGTATTCTCTAAGCTTGACCTCCGAATGGGCTACCATCAAATTCGCATTCGCGAGGAAGACATTCCCAAGACGGCCTTCTGAACGAGCTACGGTTCATATGAGTATACCGTCATGTCCTTTGGTCTCGCCAATGCTCCTCCTACCTTTTCAAGGATGATGCATTACATCTTCAACCCCTATACTGGCGAGTTTGTGCTCGTGTATCTGGATGATATTCTGGTGTTTTCCAAGAATGAAGAAGATCACGAAAAGCACTTGCGTCTGGTTCTTGATCGACTCCGAGAGCATAAATTCTATGCCAAGTTCTCAAAGTGCGAGTTTTGGCTCGATAAGGTTTTGTACCTGGGACACATTATCTCAGCTGACGGTATTGCGGTTAATCCCGAGAAAGTTGAAGCAATTGTCAACTGGGAAGCTCCTCAGAACGTCAAGCAGCTCCGCAGTTTTCTGGGTCTTGCCAGCTATTGCAGAAGGTTTGTGGAGAACTTCTCCAAGATTGCCAAGCCTCTTTCCAACCTGCTTCAGAAGAATGTCAAATACTTTTGGTCTCCCGAGTGTGAAGTGGCATTCAAAACCCTCAAAGAGAAGCTTGTCTCTGCTCCAGTTCTGACTCCTCCGGATGAAACCAAGCCCTATGAAGTGTTCTGTGATGCTTCTCTTCAAGGTCTTGGTGGTGTGCTTATGCAAGATAAGAAAATTGTGGCATATACTTCTCGGCAGCTCAAGCCCAGTGAGAAGAACTATCCCACACACGATCTCGAGCTAGCAGCTGTGGTACATGCTCTGATTACGTGGAGACATCTGTTGTTGGGCAGAAAGGTCGACATCTTCACTGATCACAAGAGTTTGAAGTACATCTTCACACAGCCGCATCTGAACCTCCGCCAGACTCGTTGGGTCGAGATGATCCAAGAGTACAACCCCAGCATTGAGTACACTCCAGGCAAGGCGAATGTGATTGCAGATGCTTTGAGCAGAAAGGCATATTGCAACAGCCTTCTTATCAAGCCATACCAGCCTGAGCTTTGTGAAGCTTTCAGGAAGCTCAACCTTCAGGTTGTTCCGCAGGGTTTTCTTGCAAATCTCCAAATTGCTCCTACCTTGGAAGATCAAGTCCGTGAGGCCCAGCTCAGTGATACCATGGTGAAGAAGGTGAAACATGGGATTGCAAAGGGCACTCCAAAATATAAGTGCTTCTGTGTTGATGAGAGAGATACCTTGTTCTTCGAGGACAGACTCGTTGTTCCCAAAGGTGATCTCAGGAAGCTCATAATGGAAGAAGCTCATGACTCTCTCCTTTCCATTCATCCTGGCAGTTCCAAGATGTATCAAGACCTCAAGCAATCTTACTGGTGGACACGCATGAAAAGGGAAATTGCCCAATTCGTGAATGAATGTGATGTATGCAGAAGAGTGAAAGCAGAACATCAACGTCCAGCCGGTCTTCTCCAACCTCTTCCTATTCCTGAGTGGAAGTTCGACCACATTGAAATGGACTTCGTCACTGGCTTTCCTAAATCCAAGCGAGACAATGATGCTATCTTTGTGGTGATTGACAAGCTTACCAAAGTGGCTCACTTTCTTCCAGTCAAAGAATCAATCAATGCAGCTCAACTTGCAGAGCTGTACACTTCCAGAATTGTGTCCCTACATGGCATTCCTCAAGTGATATCCTCAGACCGTGGCAGCTTGTTCACATCAAGATTCTGGGACTCCTTTCAGTCCGCCATGGGCACGAAGATCAGGTTCAGCACTGCCTTTCACCCTCAGACTAGTGGTCAAGTCGAGCGTGTGAATCAGATCCTAGAAGATATGCTCACAGCCTGTGTCATCTCCTTCGGCATGAAATGGGAAGACTGCCTTCCATTTGCCGAGTTCTCTTACAACAACAGCTTTCAAGCAAGTGCAGGCAAAGCACCGTTTGAAATTCTCTATGGCAGAAAGTGCCGTACCCCTCTCAACTGGTCTGAAACAGGCGAACGCCAACTTCTTGGCAATGATTTGATCTCAGAAGCCGAAGAAATGTGCAAAGTCATACGTGAGAATCTCAAGGCCGCTCAGTCGCGTCAGAAGAGCTACTATGACGGAAAGCATCGTGATTTGGTTTTCGACATCGGTGATCATGTCTATCTCCGAGTTTCTCCGATGAAAGGAACCCAAAGATTCGGTATCAAAGGAAAGCTTGCTCCTAGATACGTCGGGCCTTTCAAGATTCTTGGCAAAAGAGGCGATCTAGCCTATCAGCGCGAGCTCCCTTCCAACTTTGCAAATGTTCATGATGTCTTCCATGTGTCTCAGCTTCGCAAATGCTTCAAGGCACCTGAGCGCATGATTCCGTTTGAGGAGATTGATCTTCAACAAGACCTTTCCTACCGAGAGCATCCAGTTGCAATTCTCGAAGAAACCGAACGCAAGACTCGCAACAAGTCCATCAAGTTTCTGAAAGTCAAGTGGTCACATCACACAGACCGAGAAGCTACCTGGGAACGAGAAGATCATCTTCGTTCCAAGTACCCTTCCTTTTTCCAGTCCTAGATCTCGGGACGAGATCTTTTTGTAGTAGAGGAGAGTTTGTAATGCCCCGGATGTAATACTTTCCCTTTTGGGTATATAATAAATCTCCGGCTTCATCTATTTCCTTTTCGGGTTCTTTGTCTTTCGGGCTTTCGTCGTTTTGTTGTGTGAGTGTGTGGCATTCATTCATATCATGTAGACATGTGCATTGCATTGCTTTTGTGTTGTGGGTTGCATCCGGTTCCGTGCGTTTCTTCCCGTTGTCCGTTTCGCGTTCCGGAGCTCCCTCACGTGTCCGTGACGTCCCGTAGGCCTACTTTGTTGTTCGGGCGTTTTTCGTTACCGGTGTGCAGCGAGGTTGTGTTGTGTGTTGTTGTTTTGTTGTGTGCAACCCGCCTCTCAAATCTCGTCTCGTTTGGACTCCGTTGACTTTTCCCTCCGTTGTTCGTGTGGGCCCGAAGTGCCTTCACTTCGTGTCCCGGAAATACCCCTACTGCTTTCTTTTATCTCCGTCTAGGCCTTTTTATTCTATCCCCGCGATCGGATCCGTCGGATCGCGATCGGAGGGCTCCTAGCGCCCCTAAAACTCTCCCTAACCCTAAAATTCTGCTACATATAGACCCCCCCTAGTCTATTTTGGGCATCCCTATCCCCTTCTTCTTCCTCCTCTTGATCCCCTTCCTTTTTTTTTCTTTCTCTTCCCAGATCCCCAAAAATCCTCCCGCAGATCCAGCCAGCTCCGCCGCTAGGCTCGCAGGAGCCGAATCAGTTCGCCCCGATCGAGGCGCTCCCTCCGAGCGGCGCAGTCAACGCCTACGCCGACCTCCCTTGCGCCTCTCCAGGCTACCGGTCGCCCCGATCGGGCCAGATCGGGACCACTTCGTCGCCCGCAACGCGCCAGGCCAGGAGCCGCGACCATCGCCCCGGCCCGTACACCCGTCGCCTGGGCCGGCCTGGTCCCCACATCGACAGCGCCTCCTCCATCCCCGCGAGCGCCTTCGCCTGGGCTCGGCCCGTACGCCCTCGACCCGAGCCAGGCCTCGTCGCCTCCTCCCCTCGCCGAGCGGGCCAGGCATCTGGCCCAAGTCGCCGCTTCCCCGCCGCACCGCCCGAGCGGGCCTCCTCCGTCAGCCGCGCCGCTCCACCGAGCCGCACCGGGCCTCCGCCAGGCGCCTGGGCCGCGCCAGCCAGCCGCGCGCTCGCCAGGCCGCGCGCCGCCGGCCCACCGCCCCTTCGCCAGATCCGCTGCCCAGCGGGCCGAGCCGCCGCTCCAGATCCGGCCGGCCCGGTACTGTTCATCCGGATCTAGATCTGGATCCAGAGGTTGACCTAATTCCTTCTAAGTCCCTGTTTTTTCCTGATCTGAGATGCTAACTTTGACCTGCTGTAACTTTGTGCCTGTTGCTCCGTTTTGCGCGTGTAGCATGTCCAGATGTTCGTGGAGATGTCCTCTACGTTTTACCTGTTGTTGTCTTGCATATTAGAGGTCGTCTAGACACTTGTTTTGCTGTTGCAAGAGTGCATCATGATATAAACTGCTGTTATGTGTTATTTTCATGCCACCTTTGACTTGTGATAACTTTTAGCTCGTTTGTCCAAACAATGCAAATGACATGTCCACGTGTTCGTCTCGCCACGAACTACGTGTTGTGTGAGATAGGTTGCATGGTAGATTTATTATTGCCTTGTTATCTTCATTGCAAAGTGCCATGTTCATATGTTGTGTTTTTACTTGTTATGAAATGCCATCTTGTTGAGCTCGTTGTAATCGTTGTGTTCACCTCTATGATGCATGCTTGTGTGTTTCGGGATCACCTTCATATGTATTTTGATGAGGTGCTTACCCTTTGCCATGTTTAGTTTCGAGGTGACTTAAACATGCTCTTTTGTGTGCTATGATGATGTTGCTGTTTTAGGACTTAGTGATTTTTCACTAAGTCTGAAATCTGTAACGTTCCGATGCCATGTTCGTGTGATGTTCTAGGAAAATGCATGATAGTTTTGGAGTGGATTTTGATTGTTCCTTGTAGTATATATTGTTGTCTTTCCATTCATGTCCTCACATGTCCATTTGAGTGGCTGTAGCATGTTTATCTTTTGCTCTAAAGTTTCAATAAAATTCTGCTGCCAGAATTTTATTGCAAAGTTCAATATGTCCAAGATCATTGCTATTGATCCGTGACTCCGTTGGGGGTGCACTTTGGACCTAGTTGCTGTACTATATATCTAGTTTGTGTTCAAGTCCTTTTCCATGCTTTTTGGGTGCTGTAGCTTAATTATTTTGAGCTCCCAAGTTGCTATGTTGCTGTAATTTTCAGTTTTCGCTCAAATCTTGTTTCGGGCATAACTTTTAGCCCGTAACTCCGATTTCAGCGAATCTTATATCAAACTTGGGTGATTTTCTGTGTAGATTAATAATATCAGCTTGTTATCTTGTTTTGAGGTGTTTTGCTTGAGTGATGTTTTACGTGCTCCATGTGCATCCCTAGTGCATCCATCATGCATTCATGTTTTTCGAGTGCGCATTGCATCGTGTTGATTGGTGCTTGGTGTGTTTGTCTTGTTTAGAGCCGAAAGCTGAGACCGGGTTCGAAGTTGAGCACGAGGTTTCCAACGAGGTTGAGCACGAGGACCCTTCTTACGATCCGAACGAATTCTCTTCAGGCAAGATGACCGAACCCCGATAATATTACTATCTTTGTCTATTGCTAGTAGTCTCGATCTATAGTTTTGCCTTGATGCCCATGTTCTTCTTGTCAGCCTCCTACTTGTAACCAATTGCCATGTTTAACCACCCTACCTATGCAAACCGTTGCTTGGCTAAGTACGCTTCGCTCAGCCCTTCTTATAGCGTTGCTAGTTGCAGGTGAAGTGAAGATGCTTGCTTCATGTTGAAGTTTGGTTGGGTTATATCACTCTATATAAATGCTTTAATTGAAATCATCTATATATTGGCAAGGGTGGAAGGCTAAGCCTTTTGCTTGGTGATTTGTTCCACTCATGCCGTTAGGATCCGTATAAGCCGGTATTATGTTCCTTGATTATGCGTTCCTAACACGGTTGGGGTGTATGGGACCCCCTCGATAAACCGCTAAGTGCTAAGTCTTTTCCAGCAAATCCCAACATTGGTACTATTTGCCTAATAACAAACTAAACATGCATAGGGAGTAATTAACCCTCTTTCTTAATCAACAACCCCGGGCCAGTGCTCCACATGAGTGTTGGTCCGAAACGAGCAGACTGCGGGGCCACCTCAAGGAAACTCGAGGTTTGGTAAAAACCTGTAGGATGACTCATCCGGTCGTGTCCTGAGACCTAGATACGCGCGGCTACGATCAGGGTGTCGACACGCCGGAAGGATTTGCTGGATTAGCCTTACCTTAGCTCGGTATATCTTGAGCACGGGATTCCGAGGATACTCGGGTCTTCCCACTTTGGAGTTGCGACTCCGCGGATCGTGGGCTTGTAATGGGTCAAGTTGGAACACCCCTGCAGGGTTTGAACTTTCGAAAGCCGTGCCCGCGGTTATGTGGCAGATGGGAGCTTGTTAATTCCGGTTGTAGATAACTTGACACATGGATGCTAATACACTACCAGCGTGTGTTCCGTGACTGTCAATTTCCGAATAGGGATTCGGGAGTTGAACACGGAGGGGTTATGTTTGTGAGCTTGTAGCTAGGATCACTTCGTGATCACTTCTCGCCGATGCCTTCTCTTCTCGCTCTCACTTGCGTAAGCTAGATGCTAGTTGCTGCTGCAGACTTGTTCTTTCTTCAGCCTTTCCCTCACCTAAAGGCTTAAATAGTGCTGTTACCCGGGAACGGGATTGCTGAGTCCTCTGTGGCTCACAGTTACTTCACACACCAGATGCAGGTCCAGCTGTGAGCTATCCAGGTGATGGCACCGAGCTGGATTGAGAGTACGACGAGGAGCGTAGTCGGTACTATGTGCGGTACCCGGACGATCAGTAGTGGAGTCTCTTACTAGGATTCGATCCGCCTGTGGTTGTTTTATCTGAGTTTGGTACTTTGACATTTGGCTTTTGCCCTTAGAGGGTTGTAGTGATCTTAATGTATGATGTTTGAGACTTGTACTGTAATTCTGTGACGTGGTGATTGTAAGCCAACTATTTTCAGTTTACTATCCCCTCTTTTACATGAGTTGTGCAAAGATTACCAAACTTGAGATCATTCTAGGATGGACTTAAGCCTTTAAGTCGTGCCTCGACACGTAGGAGGTATAACTCCATCCTGGGCATTACAATTGGCGAGACCAAAAGACATGACGGTATACTCGTATGAACCGTAGCTTGTTCTGAAGGCCGTCTTGGGGATGTCTTCCTCGCGAATGCGAATTTGATGATAGCCCATTCGGAGGTCGAGCTTAGAGAACACTTTAGCTCCGTTGAGCTGCTCGAAGAGTTCGTTGATGTTGGGGAGCGGATACTTGTTCTTTATTGTCTTCTTGTTCAATGGCCGGTAATCAACACAGAGGCGCTCCGTGCCATCTTTCTTCTTGACAAATAAGACACCACAGCCCCAAGGAGACGTACTAGGCCTGATGAGACCCATACTCTCCTGTTTATCAAGCTGCTTCTTCAATTCCTTCAATTCATCGGGAGAGAGCTTATACGGACGCCGACATGCTGGCTCAGTACCCGGCTCGAGTTCAATGACAAACTCCACCTGACGGTGTGGAGGCATGCCTGGAAGTTCTTCAGGAAAGACGTCTTGGTATTCGTTCACCACCGGAATTTGAGATATGGCATTAATTTCGCCCTTATCATTCAGAGAGAAAAGCCTGATAGTGTTATCCCTGGAGGCAAAGATAATCACATCTTCATCAGGATGAGTCATCTTGACTTCCTTCTGAGCACAATCAATGTGAGCATCATGCTGAGAAAGCCAATCCATTCCGAGGATGAGGTCGATGTCGGAATTACCAAGAACCACCGGAGAAGCCAAAAATCGATAATCACCCATGCGAATAGAAACATTCGGAGCATATATACTGGAATGCATTCGTCTCCCCGGAGAAACAACTGATAACTCCCTTGGCAAACTTTTGATGTCAACATTATACTTGGATGCAAATGGTTGAGACATGAAAGAGCATGAAGCACCCGAATCAAACAAAACTTTAGCAGGGATGGAGTTAACTGGAAGGTTACCCAAAATGACATCAGAAGAATTCTCCGCTTGTGCTGCACTCATCAGATTGACCCTTGCTGCCTTTGGATCATGCTTGACCATAGCGGTACCAACAGGTGGAGGAGGCGGAAGGCACCTTGGGTTGTTGCACTTGTTGGAATAATGACCCTTCTGACCACACTTGTAGCAAGTAACCTCAGAAAGCGGATGGGCAGGAGGAACACTCGGTCTTGGAGCTTGGAACTGTTGCTTGGACTACTTGTTGGAGTTGGGTGGGTGGGAGAAACCACGTCCACCGGAGTTCTTGTTGCTGTTGGAGTTGTTGGAGTTGTTGTAAGGAGCTCGAATCACTTGAGGAGGAGGAAGCAAAAATTTATGTTGCTTCGAGACCATCTGAGACGATGAGGAAGAGTGAACGGCATCTCGAATTCTCTTTTTAGAAGCCTCCATCTTGAGCTGAGCTGCCTCTTGTTTCAAAGCCATGTTATAGAATTTGTCGAACTCATCGGGCTCGAACAAGGTGAGAGCAAGTTGAAGTTCATCTTTCAGACCTCCACGGAACTGGTAGATTTTGCTCTTGGCATCAGGAATGTCTTGCTTAGCATAGCGGGCGAGGTTTTGGAACATGACATTATACTGGTAGACTGTCATAGAGCCCTGCTTCAGGTTGCGGAATTGCTCACGCATACCCTCGATGACACTTGTAGGAATATGGTGAGAGCGAAAGTCCTTGCAGAAATCCTCCCAAGAGATCACACGACCTGGCCTGGAGTCTTTGTACTGCTGCCACCAGTCAGCTGCTTGGTCTTTGAGTTGGAAGGCTGCAAACTTCACATAATCCTCTTCCTTCACGTTACTGCACTCAAAATGCTTCTTTATGTCGGTTAACCAAACTTCAGCATCAAGAGGGTCGACACAGTAACTGAAAGCTTTTGGATTATTGGCCAAGAACTGGTTGAGAGTAGCATGGTGTTGCTGGTTGAAGAAGTTGCCTTGATTCCCTGGAACACCCTGATTATCTTGATTAGCTTGCATCTGTTGCATCATCTGCATCAACATCTGAGTGTTCTGAGCTGTAGTCTGCATAATCGCTCTCCAAGCCTCAGTCGGAGAAGGAGGGGAAGGAGGACGTTCTGGAACCTCTTCACCCTCTGGGTTAGCGTTGGGAACCCTTTTCGGAGCCATCCTGAAAGAGATGACCACGAATCAACAATTGATTGACAGAAGGTATAAGCTGAATCAATGGAATGAATTGCAACAAGTCTTCACAATAATCATTCGAACAATAGGAACGAATGAAATCATTCGAACAAGAGGAACGAATGAAATTCTCAGTTAAATGATAACATCAATCTTCACGAGAAGCCACATAGGGGACAAAAGGTAAAATAAGAAAAACAACAAGGTACAGACGGAAACAAACACAAGATAGGAGCTTCGTTCTAACATCTTTGTGCTGAAAGCATATGAACGCGTTACGAAAAGGTTTTGCAATCCCCGGATCAGCATAGCCAAGGACCCTTTAAGATGCAACTCCTGATCGGAACATCGGTCATAATACCACTTCACTCAATGTAGAACCCCGAACTCACTAACCTGCATTCGTTGGAAGAATGCCTACGATCTACTGGATAAACCCACCTATTAATTTCCGAAAGATTCCAGTTATGCAATCAGGTGTTGGGGATACACGGGAAGCACCGCGCAATCAACTCTAAACCTACATCCAGGTGTATCCATCCTTCAACACATAACCAGTCTTTCTCGGAAACTGTCTACCTCGGACCTTCGAAAAGCATCCACTATAACAAGCTATGGCAATACTCCCGAACTACCTCCCCAGTACTGGGTGATGTCGGGGTTATCTTGCCACTAACCGTATAGGAGAGATTTTCGATGTCGGCCGTCTTAAGTATTTAGTACTGCCGCGATATGCTTGTGACGACAATACCCCGAAGCTCAACTCCCCGGGACACTGCCACAACCCCTAATGTCAGGAGGCATCGAGAACAATATTCTCGTCACAAGAACATCGAAACAATCCCAGAATACTCGCGAGATTCCTAAAAAAAATTTGGTGCAATTTCGAAAGTAGAAGAGGCAAGAGTAGTCGTCAGGAGTCCTCACCAGAGAGAAAGGAGATGAGAAGCAAAGAAATCCTACTCTCCGATATAATATAGGACTCAAAATATTTTCAGTGTGTGCCTAGACTCGACCGTCAACGATTCGATCAATCAGTGGGGGCTCCTAGGTCGGAGAAGGCTCTGAATACCAACTTGTAATGCCCAGGATGGGACTAAATCTCCTACGTGTCGAGGCACGACTTAGAGACTTAACCCCATGCTGGAATGATTGCAAGTCTGGTATCTTTGCGCAACTCATGTAAAAGATGGGGATGGAAAACATAAAATAGTTGGCTTACACTCGCCACGTCACACAAATACAATACATGTCTCAAGCATCATACAATAAAACATCACAGCCCTCTAAGGGTAAAATCCAAATGACAAGATACCAAACATAATTGAAATCCACAGGTCGGATCGAATCCTAGTAGAAGTCTCCACTACTGATCATCAGGATAACGGACATAGTATCGACTACGCTCCTCGTCGTACTCCTAGTCAAGCTCGGTGCCATCACCTGGATAGCTCACAACTGGACCTGCATCTGGTGTGGTGAAGTAACTGTGATCCACAGAAGACTCAGCAATCCCGTTCCCGGGTAACAAGACTATTTAAGCCTTGGGAGAGGATAAGGCTGATGAAAAGAATAAGTGTCTGCAGCAGCAACTAGCACTAGCTTACGTGAGAGAGTGCGAGAAGAGAAGTGCCTCGGTCGAGAGGTGATCATGAAGTGATCCTAGCTAAAGCTCAACAAACATAACCCCACCGTGTTCAACTCCCGAATCCCTATTCGGAAATTGACAGTCACGGTACACACGTTGGTAGTGTATTAGAACAATGTGTCAAGTTATCTACAACCGGATATTAACAAGCTCCCATCTGCCACATAACCGCGGGCACGGCTTTCGAAAGTTCATAACCCTGCAGGGGTGTTCCAACTTGACCCATTACAAGCCCACGATCCGCGGAGTCGCAACTCCAAAGTGGGAAGACCCGAGTATTCTCGGAATCCCGTGCTCAAGATACTCCGAACTAAGGTAAGGCTAATCCAGCAAATCCTCCCGGCGTGTCGACACCCTGATAGTAGCCGCGTGTATCTCGTCTCAGGCCACGACCGGATGGGCGATTCTACAGGTGTATGCCAGATACCTCGGGTTGCCCCAAGGCGGCCCCGCAGAACCCCCGTTTCGGACCAACACTCATGTGGAGCACTGGCCCGGGGTTGTTGATTAAGAAAGAGGGTTAATTACTCCCTATGCAAGTTATTTAGTTATTAGGCAAATAGTACCAAAGTTGGGACTTGCTGGAAAAGACTTAGCACTTAGCGGTTTATCGAGTGGGTCCCATACACCCCAACCGTGTTAGGAACGCATAATCAAGGAACATAACACCGGTTTAAACGGTTCCTAACGGCATGAGTGGAACAAATCACCAAGCAAAAGGCTTAGCCTTCCACCCTTGCCAATATATAGATGATTTCATTTTTAAGCATTTATATAGTGTGATATAACCCAACAAAACTTCAACATGAAGCAAGCATCTTCGACTTCACCTGCAACTAGCAATGCTATAAGAGGGCTGAGCGAAGCGTACTTAGCCATTCAACGGTTTGCATAGGTAGGGTGGTTAAACATGGTAATGGTTACAAGTAGGAGGCTGACATGAAAAACATGGGCATCGAGGCAAAACTATAGATCGAGACTCTAGCAAGAGGCAAAGATAGTAATGTTATCGGGGTTCGGTCATCTTGCCTGAAGTGTAGTCGTTCGGATTGTAAGAAGGGTCCTCGTGCTCAACCTCGTTGGTAACCTCATGCTCGTACTCATACTCGGTCTCAGCTTCCGGCTCTAAACAATACAATCACACAAGGCACGAATCAACAAGATGCAATGCGCACACCAAAATGAGGGATGCATGATGGATGCACTATGAGAGCACACGGAGCACGGAAAATAGCACTCAAGCAAAACACCTCAAAACATGATAACAATAGGAGATTATGAATCTACACGGAAAAGCAATCAAGTTTCATATAAGACTCGCTGAAATCGGAGCTACGGGCTAAAAGTTATGCCCGAAACAAGAAATAGGCGAAAGCTGAAAATTACAGCAACATAGCAACTTCGGAGCACTAGAACAATAAGCTACAGCACTCAAACACCATGGCAAAGAGCATGACCAAAAACTAGACATATCCTACAGCAAATAAGTCCAAAGGTGCACCCCCAAAGGAGCCACGGATCAATAGCAATACGCTTGGACATATTGAACTTGACAATAAAATTCTGACAGCAGAATTTTATTGAAACTTTGGAGAAAAAGTTAAACATGATACAGCCACTTAAATAAGCATCTGAGAACATGAATGGAAAGCCAACAATATATACTACAAGGAACCATCAAGATCCACTCCAAAACTATCATGGTTTGTCCTAGAGCAGCAAGCAAACATGCCATCGGAACGTTACAGATTTCAGACTTAGTGAAAAACCACTAAGTGTTAAAACAGCAGTTTCATCATGGCATCTAAAAGAGCAAGTTTAAGTCACCTCGAAACTAAACATGGCAAGTGGTAAGCACCACATCAAAGTACACATGATGGTGATACCGAAACATACAAGTATGCATCATGGAGATAAACACAACGATAGCAATGAGCTCAACAAGATGGCATTTCATAACAAGTCTAACAACATCACAGCCACATGGCACTTTGCAACGGAGCTAAACATGGCAAGAATAAATCTATCATGCAACCTAACACAAGCAACATGTAGAGCATGGCAAGACGAACACGTGGACATGTAATTTGCATCATTCGGATAAAAGAGCTAAAAGATATCACTATGCAAAGATGGCATAAAAACAACACATAGCAGCAGTTTATATCGGGATGCACTCTTGCAACAGGAAAATAAGCATCTAGATGATCTCTAACATGCATGGCACAATGGAATGAATCGTAGTGCTAGTCACCACGAACGTCTGGACACCTCATTCACTCAAATCGGAGCTATGCACAAAAAGATATCAACATGTGAATATTGCATCAGACACAACAATTCTGGGACTTAGAGGAATTGAAATAACCTAGATCTGAAGAATGGGCTCGGGGAGCTGGATCTGGCCCGGGAACGAAGACGGGCCGGCGGCTGGCTGAACGCGGCCCGGCTGGAGAGGGAGCGGCCCGCGGATAGGCTGAGGACCCGGGCCACTGGGATGCGGCGGCCCACGCGGCGGACGAGGCGGCCGGCTCCGGCTCGGGCGGCTGCGGCCCGAAGGAGGGGAGGTGGCCTGGCGAGGAGAACTGGCCAGATCGGGAAATTTAGGGGAGGAGGAGCTAGAGGCAGGTGGAGGGGGTGTAGGCTGCCAAAATTGGTATGGGGATGTTTATATAAATGGTAGGAGCTAGGGTTTGAGGGATTTGGGGTGTTTGGAGCCCTCCGATCGCGATCCGACGGATCCGATCGCGAGGGGAGTTAGGATGGGCCAAGAGGAGGGAAGTGGGCTGTTGGAGGGGTGCCTTGGTCCTCAAAGTGGAGGCACTTTGAGCCCACACGAATAACTGTTGGTGTAGCAAACGGACTCGAAACGCGACGAGATTTGACAGGCGGGTTACAAACATCAAAACAACAGCACACGACAAGTCTCGCGCCAAACCGATAACGTTACACGGCCAAACAGCAAAGTAGGCCTACGGGACGCCATGGACACGTGAGGGAGCTCCGGAACGCGAAACGGACAACGGGAAGGAACGCGTGGAACCGGATGCAACCGACAACACAAATGCAAAGCGATGCATATGACTATATGATAAGAATGAATGCCACACACTCACACAACAAAACGACGAAAACCCGAAAGACAAAGAAACCGGAATGGAATAGATGAAGCCGGAGATATATTATATGCCCAAAAGGGAAAGTATTACATCCGGGGCATTACATCTTCATACCTTTGAAGATCGTGATGCGGAAGCGTTGCAAGAACGCGGATGAAGGAGTCGTACTCGTAGCGATTCAGATCGTGGTTGATTCCGATCTAAGCGCCGAACAACGGCGCCTCCGCGTTCAACACACGTGCAGCCCGGTGACGTCTCCCGCGCCTTGATCCAGCAAGGGGAGAGGGAGAGGTTGGGGAAGACTCCGTCCAGCAGCATCACGACGGCGTGGTGGTGGTGGAGGAGCGTGGCACTCCAGCAGGGCTTCGCCAAGCACCGCAAGAGACGAGGAGGGAGAGGGGTAGGGCTGCGCCATGAGCGAGAGGTTCTCGTCCATCTGGCAACCCCGAAACCCCACATATATATAGGGGGAGGGGAGGGGCTGCGCCCCCATCTAGGGTTCCCTCCCTAGGGGTGGCGGCAACCCCTAGATCCCATCTAGGGGGCGGCTAGGAGGGGAGAGAGAGGGGGCGCCCTAGGGTGGGCCTTAAGGCCCATCTGGACCTAGGGTTTGCCCCCTCCCTCTCTCCCTGCGCCTTGGGCCTTGGTGGGGGGGGGCGCACCAGACCACCTAGGGCTGGTCCCTTCCCACACTTGGCCCATGCAACCCTCTGGGGCTGGTGGCCCCTCCCGGTGGACCCCCGGAACCCTTCTGGTGGTCCCGGTACGTTACCGATAACGCCCGGAACATTTCCGGTGACCAAAATGGGACTTTCTATATATAAATCTTTACCTCTAGACCATTCCTGAACTCCTCGTGACGTCCGGGATCTCATACGGGACTCCGAACAACATTCAGTAATCATGTACTAAATTCCCTATAACCCCAGCGTCATCAAACCTTAAGTGTGTAGACCCTACGGGTTCGGGAACCATGCATTCATGACCGAGACATATCTCCGGCCAATAACCAACAGCGGGATCTGGATACCCATGTTGACTCCCATATGTTCCACGATGATCTCATCGGATGAACCACGATGTCAAGGATTCAATCAATCCCGTATACGATTCCCTTTGTCTATCGGTATAGTACTTGCCCGAGATTCGATCATCGATATACCGATACCTTGTTCAATCTCGTCATGGCAAGTCTCTTTACTCCTTCCGTAACACATCATCCCGTGACCAACCCCTTAGTCACATTGAGCTCATTATGATGATGTATTACCGAGTGGGCCCAGAGATACCTCTCTGTCATACGGAGTGACAAATCCCAGTCTCGGTCGTGCCAACCCAATAGATGCTTTCGGAGATACCCGTAGTGTACCTTTATAGCCACCCAGTTACGTTGTGACGTTTGGCACGCCCAAAGTATCCCTACGGTATCCGGGAGTTGCACAACCTCATGGTCTAAGGAAAGGATACTTGACATTGGAAAAGCTTTAGCATACGAACTACACGATCTTGTGTTAGGCTTAGGATTGGGTCTTGTCCATCACATCATTCTCCTAATGATGTGATCCCATTATCAATGACATCCAATGTCCATGGCCAAGAAACCGTAACCATCTATTGATCAACGAGCTAGTCAACTAGAGGCTTACTAGGGACACGTTGTGGTCTATGTATTCACACATGTATTACTGTTTCCGGATAATACAATTAAAGCATGAACAACAGACAATTATCATGAACAAGGAAATATAATAATAACCATTTTATTATTGCCTCTAGGGCATATTTCCAACAGTCTCGCACTTGCACTAGAGTCAATAATCTAGTTACATTGTGATGAATCGAACACCCATAGAGTTCTGGTGTTGATCATGTTTTGCTCGTGGAAGAGGTTTAGTATACGGATCTGCAACATTCAGATCCGTATGCACTTCACAAATATCTATGTCTCCATCTTGAATATAATTCCGGATGGAGTTGAAACGACGCTTGATGTGCTTGGTGTTCTTGTGAAACCTGGGCTCCTTGGCAATGGCAATAGCTCCAGTGTTGTCACAGAAGAGAGTCATCGGTCCCGACGCACTTGGAATAACTCCTAGGTCGGTGATAAACTCCTTCATCCAGACTCCTTCATGTGCTGCTTCGGAAGCAGCTGTGTACTCCGCTTCACATGTAGATGCCACCACGACGATATGCCTGCAACTGCACCAGCTGACTGCCCCACCATTCAAAATATACACGTATCCGGTTTGTGACTTGGAGTCATCCAGATCTGTGTCGAAGCTAGCATCGATGTAATCCTTTATGACGAGCTCTTCGTCACCTTCATAAACAAGAAACATATCCTTAGTCCTTTTCAGGTACTTCAGGATGTTTTTGACTGCTGTCCAGTGCTCCATACCGGGATCACTTTGGTACCTTCCCACCAAACTTATGGCAAGGTTTACATCAGGTCTAGTACACAGCGTGGCATACATAATAGAACCTATGGCCGAGGCATAGGGGATGACACTCATCTTTTCTCTATCTTCTGTCGAGGTCGGGCATTGAGCTATGCTCAATCTCATACCTTGCAATACAGGCAAGAACCCTTTCTTGGACTGATCCATATTGAAGTTCTTCAATATCTTGTCAAGGTATGTGCTTTGTGAAAGACCAATGAGGCGTCTTGATCTATCTCTATAGATCTTGATGCCTAATATGTAAGCAGCTTCTCCAAGGTCCTTCATTGAAAAACACTTATTCAAGTAGGCCTTTATGCTTTCCAAGAGTTCTACATCATTTCCCATTAGCAATATGTCATCCACATATAATATGAGAAATGACACAGAGCTCCCACTCACTTTCTTGTAAATACAGGCTTCTCCCCAAGTCTGTATAAATGCAAACGCTTTGATCACCTCATCAAAGCAAATGTTCCAACTCCGAGATGCTTGAACCAGCCCATAGATGGAGCGCTGGAGCTTGCATGCTTTGTTAGCACTCTTAGGATCGACAAAACCTTCCGGCTGCATCATATACAGTTCTTCCTTGAGGAAGCCATTAAGGAATGTCGTTTTGACGTCCATTTGCCATATCTCATAATCATAGAATGCGGCAATTGCTAACATGATTCCGACAGACTTCAGCATCGCTACGGGAGAGAAAGTCTCGTCGTAGTCAATTCCTTGAACGTGTCGATAACATTTAGCGGCAAGCCGAGCCTTATAGATGGTCACATTACTACATGATCTTGTGCTAGGCTTAGGATTGGGTCTTGTCCATCACATCATTCTCCTAATGATGTGATCCCATTATCAATGACATCCAATGTCCATGGTCAGGAAACCGTGACCATCTGTTAATCAACGAGCTAGTCAACTAGAGGCTTACTAGGGACACGTTGTGGTCTATGTATTCACACATGTATTACTGTTTCCGGATAATACAATTAAAGCATGAACAACAGACAATTATCATGAACAAGGAAATATAATAATAACCATTTTATTATTGCCTCTAGGACATATCTCCAACAAAAACATGTATACATGGCGCCTAAAACTGTTTTATGGGCTGAAAACGGTCAAATGGAATAGATACATTAAACTGGCCCTTAAAAGAGCATCTAACAACGAGTCCCACTTTTTCCATACTTTATTTCTTTTCTATTCTTCTTCCCGTGAGGCTCCTCATCCTCATGCACAGACTGGTCGAGGCCTGACCTGATGACGCCCACCCGCTGCCCCTCCGGCCTACCATTGCCGCCTATCCTCCGCTCCTCTGGATGCACCTCTGGCTGGCCCATCCCCCGCTGCACATCCGCTCTTCGCTACAGTCATGCGCACCGCCACCCCTGCGAGTGTTGCCCACGCATCGGCGCCACGAGTTGGTGCCTCGGGAGGAGTTCGGGGCTGCTCCCCGAGTGCGCGAGCCCGGCTCCAGGACCGCATCCGCCCGCTATGTCCGCATGCAGTCATTTTGCATCATGTTTTCCTACTGATATTTATAATGTTTTTTTATCATTATAACACTTTTGTGATGCAATTCTAATGACTTTTTCCTCTTAATTTGCAAGATTTACACCAAAAGGGAGATTGCCAGCAACTGAAATTCTAGACATGGAAAAACTACATCAGAGATACATATTCTGCACAACTCCAGATGACCTGAAATTTGACGGAGACTTCTTATGAAATTTATAAAAATACTAGAGCAAAGTATATGCATTGGGGCCACCAATTGCCCATAAGGCAACAATTGGGGATCGTTGAAGAAATTCAAAAAAATTCTATGCATCACCAAGATCAATCTATGGAGTGACTAGCAACGAGAGGGGAGTGCATCTTCATACCTTTGAAGATCGCGATGCGAAAGCGTTGCAAGAACACGGTCGGTGGAGTCGTACACGAAGCGATTCAGATCGTGGCCAAATCCGATCTAAGCACCGAACAACGGTGCCTCCGAGTTCAACACACGTGCAGCCATGTGACGTATCCCGTGCATTGATCCTGCAAGGAGAGAGGGAGAGGTTGGGGAGACTCCGTCCAGCAGCAGCACGACGACGTGGTGGTGATGGAGGAGCGTGGCACTCCGGCAGGCCTTCGCCAAGCTTCATCGGAGAAGAGGAGGAGTTTGGAGGGGGGAGGGCTGCGCCAGGCTATCGGGTGCGGCTGCCCTCCCACCCCCTCTCTTTATATAGGGGCAAGGGAGAGGGGGGCCGGCCCCCTCAGATCCAATATGAGGGGGGCGGCGGCCAAGGGGGGGACTTGCCCCCCAAGCAAGGTGGAGGCGCCCCCCACCCCCTAGGGTTACCCAACCCTAGGCGCCTTGGGCCCTTGGGGGCGCACCAGCCCACCAGGGACTGGTTCCCCCTCTTACTTAGTCCACTTGGCCCACCGGGGCAGGTGGCCTCTCCCGGTGGACCCCCGGACACCTTCCGGTGGTCTCGGTACTATACCGGTGACCCCCGAAATCACTCCGGTGACCAAAACGGGACTTCCCATATATAAATCTTTACCTCCGCACCATTCCGGAACTCCTCGTGACATCCGGGATCTCATCCGGGACTCCTAACAATAATCGGTAACCATGTACATATATTCCGTATAACCCTAGCGTCATCGAACCTTAAGTGTGTAGACCCTACGGGTTCAGGAACCATGCAGACATGACCGAGACATATCTCCGGCCAATAACCAACTGCGGGATCTGGATACCCATGTTGGCTCCCACATGTTCCACGATGATCTTATCGTATGAACCACGATGTCGGGGATTCAATCAATCCCGTATACGATTCCCTTTGTCTACCGGTATATTACTTGCCCGAGATTCGATCGTCAGTATACCGATACCTTGTTCAATCTCATTACCGGCAAGTCTCTTTACTCGTTCCGTAACACATCATCCCGTGACCAAGTCCTTAGTCACATAGAGCGCATTACGATGATGTCTTACCGAGTGGGCCCAGAGATACCTCTCCGTCATACGGAGTGACAAATCCCAGTCTCGATTCGTGCCAACCCAACATACGCTTTCTTGGATACCCGTAGTGTACCTTTATAGCCACCCAGTTACGTTGTGACGTTTGGCACACCCAAAGTATTCCTACGGCATCCGGGGGTTGCACAATCTCATGGTCTAAGGAAAGGATACTTGACATTGGAAAAGCTTAGCATACGAACTACACGATCTTGTGCTATGCTTAGGATTGGGTCTTGTCCATCACATCATTCTCCTAATGATGTGATCCCGTTATCAATGACATCCAATATCCATGGGCAGGAAACCGTAACCATCTATTGATCAACGAGCTAGTCAACTAGAGGCTCACTAGGGACATGTTGTGGTCTATGTATTCACACATGTATTACGATTTCCGGACAATACAAATATAGCATGAATACTAGAAAATTATCATGAACAAGGAAATATAATAATAACCATTTTATCATTGCCTCTAGGGCATATTTCCAACAGCAACAGGGTGCGAGCACCCTTTGGGCGCGCCCTTATGCCTTGTGGGGCCCATAGATCGCTTCCGCCCCCCATATTCTGCTATACGGAGGGTTTTGACATAGAAAAAAATCAGGAGAGGACTTTCGGGATGAAGCGCCGTCGTCTCAAGGCGGAACCTGGGTAGGAGCACTTTTTCTCTCCAGCATAGCGATTCCGTGGGGGATACTTCCCTTCGGGAGGGAGAAATCGAAGCCATCGACATCACCAATGATCCTCTCATCGTGAGAGGACCAATCTTCATCGACACCTTCACCAGCACCATCGCCTCTCAAATTCTAGTTCATATCTTGTATTCTATCTTTGTCTCAAAATTTCAGATTGATATATGTGGGTTGCTAGCTGTTTGATTACATCTCGTAGTTTATGCTACTTGGTTTATTTGGTGGAAGATTACATGTTCAGATTCTTAATGATATTTGATACCACTCTGATTTTTTACATGAATATTATTTTTGAGTAGTTACTTTTGTTGTTGAGGACATGGGAGAAGTCTTGTTATAAGTAATCATGTGAATTAGGTATTCATTCGATATTTTGATGATATGTATATTGTTGCTTCCTTTAGTGGTGTCATGTGAACGTAGACTACATGACACTTCACCATACTTGGGCCTAAAGGAAGGCATTATGAAGTAATAGGTAGATGATGGGCTGCTAGAGTGACAGAAGCTTAAACTCTAGTTTATGCATTATTCCATACGGGCTGATTTGGATCCATACGTTCCATGATATAGTTAATTTTATCTTAATTCTTCTTTCGTAGTTGTGGGTGCTTGCGAAAGGGGGGCAATCATAAGTGGGAGGCTTGTTCAAATAAGAACAACACCCAGTCACTGGTCCACCCACATATCAAATTATCAAAGTAACGACCGGGAGTCAAATAAACATGATGAAAGTAACTAGATGATAATTCTCACGTGTCCTCGAGAAGACTTTGCTTATTATAAGAGACCGTTTCGGCTTGTCCTTTTCTGTAAAAAGTATTGAGCCACCTATTGGGAAACGTAGCATGCAATTTCAAACAAAAATCCTATGCTCACGTAAGATCTATCTAGGATATGCATAGTAACGAGAGGGGGATAGTGTGTCTATGTACCCTCGTAGACCAAAAGCGGAAGCGTTTGACAACGCGGTTGATGTAGTCGAACTTCTTCTCGTTTTGACCGATCAAGCACCGAACGTATGACACCTCCGTGTTCTACACACGTTCAGCTCGATGACGTCCCTCGAACTCTTGATCCAGCAAAGCGTCGAGGAAGTAGGTGAGTTCGGTCAGCACAACGGCGCGATGATGGTGATTGAAGTGATCTGCGCAGGGCTTCGCCTAAGCACTACGAGAATATGATCGGAGGCGTAAACTGTGGAGGGGGGCATCGAACACGGCTAACAATTATTGGTGTGTGTTCTAGGTGCCCCCTCCCCACATATATATAGGTTGGAGAGGAGGAGAGGCAGCCAAGGGGGCACCCCAAGTAGGAGGAATCCTACTTGGGGTCCTCTCCAATTTGGCCAACCCCCTCTCCTATTCCTATTCGGAGTAGGAAGGGAAGAGGGGAAAGGGGGAATCCTATTCCCTTTTTTCTTTTCTCCTTCCCCTTTCCTTCTCCAATTTGGCCAGCCCATATGGGCGCACACCAGCCCCTTTGTGGCTGGTGTGTTTCCCATCTTGGCCCATAAGACCCATATCTTTTGTCGGGGCTCACCGTAACTCCTTTCTGTGACCCGATAAGTACCCGGTACCCCCCGGAACACTTTCGGTGTCCGAACCATCGTCATATATATATATATATCAATATTTACCCCTCGGCTATTTCGAAACTCCTCGTCATGTCTGTGATCTCATCCGGGACTCCGAACAACATTCGGTCACCAAATTACATAACTCGTATAATACAATATCATCATCGAACATTAAGCGTGCGGACCCTACAGGTTCGAGAACTATGTAGACATGACCGAAAATCCACTCCGGTCAATAACCGATAACGGAACCTGGATGCTCATATTGCCTCCTACATATTCTACGAAGATCTTTATCGGTCGAACCGTTATGACAACGTACTTTATTCCCTTTGTCTATCGGTATGTTACTTGCCCGAGATTCAATCGTCGGTATTCATACCTAGTTCAATCTCGTTACCTGCAAGTCTCTTTACTCATTCCATAATACATCATCCTAGTTCAATCTTCCGCCTAAGGGTTTTGGTGATGATGACAACACATGTTTGTTCTAATCGTGCGCAATAGTTTTCTCAGGTACACACTGTGGGGTGCAAGACGGTTAGGTTTTCCCTCTATGTGGAAAAGATCGAACACAGAGTTTCCGACGTTTTTTTTCCTTTGGTCGTAGGATATCCGTACTATTAATAGGGAATCCGCATCGGAAGGTATTGGGTGAATCACTTCACGTACACATTCCGTGCACCCACCATATATCCTCTGTTCGAGGAGAGAGAGGTTCCCCGTCCTCTGTTATGTCTAGTTGTGGCCATGGAGGTAGTACCGCTATCTTGGGGGGTTGTACTGCTTGCCGGTAGTTCCGGTCCTACCACCGCACCAAGCACGGGTCAAGGGTGATTTCCTTCTGTACCAGGTACGGTGGTAGACCGGTGGTGGCACGGTAGTTCCGGTTTGTCTTGACAAACCGGTACTACCGGTGCTCAGGGCGGTAGTACCGCCTCGGACCCCACCACCCAGGGACTACTGACCCAGCGGTAGTTCCGGCCCAACCTCCGCTCCAACTACTGTCCTGAGGGTTTTACCTTCTGTATATGGCCCGGTAGTTGAGCGGTGGTTGCCTGGAAGTTTTGGTTTATTCCGATAAACCGGTACTACCGGGTGCGCCACCGGAAGTACCGCCCAGGTACCCTAGCAGGGGTTCCCCGCATGCACCGGTTGTATCGGTGTCTTTTACGGAAGTACCGCTACTATGCATTTCTGCACATAACGGTTGGATCTGTGGAGGGCTATATAAGGAAGTGCTTCTCCTTCCTCCCACCTACCTCTCAACTCTCTCTCCACTATTACTGCCATTAAAGCTCTCTTGCCCGATCTCTCTCTCTAGCCACTCAAACTCGTTGATTTGCAAGGGATTGAAGGAGGAGACCTAGATCTACACTTCCACCAAAGGATATTTGATTCTCCCATACTTTCTTGTGTGGATTTTCTTACTCTTGGGTGTTTGAGCACTCTAGACGGTTGAGGTCACCTCAGAGACACATTCCATTGTGGTGAAGCTCCGTGGTTTCGTTGGGATCCTCCAATTAAGTTGTGGAGAGAGTCCCAACCTTCTTTGTAAAGGTCCAGTTGCCGCCTTCAAGGGCACCAATAGTGGAATCACAGTATCTCGCATTGTGTGAGGGCGTGAGGAGAATACGGTGGCCCTAGTGGATTCTTGAGGAGCATTGTGCGTCCACACCGCTCTAACGGAGACGTACTTCCTCTCAAAGGAAAGGAACTTTGGTAACACATCCTCGTCTTCACCGGCTCCAATTTTGGTTATCTCTCACCTTTACTTGTGCGAGCTTCATTGTGTCAGTATCTTGTGCTTGCTTGTGTGTTTATTATTGTTGCATCATATATGTTGCTCACCTAGTTGCATACCTAGACAACCTATATTGTTGCTAAGTTTAATTTGGTTAAGAAAAGCTATTAATTGTTAGTTGCCTATTCACCCCCTCTAGTCAACCATATCGATCCTTTCAATTGGTATTGCTTGGTGATTGTAGATGATTATTCAAGATACACTTGGGTATACTTCTTCAAGAGGAAGAGTGAGACCCAACAAATTGTCATCAACTTTGCAAATGAAGCTCAACGTCAAGATGATGCAAATATCTTGACGATTCGAAGTGACAACGGCACCGGGTTCAAGAATTACACCTTGGATGAGTTTCTTAGTGATGAGGGGGTCAAGCATCAATATGCCGCACCGTATACCCCTCAACAAAATGGTGTGGCGGAGAGAAAGAACCGGACTTTGATGGACACGGCAGGAACCATGATGGCGGAGTTCAAGTCTCCGTACAACTTTTGGGCCGAAGCCATCAACACCGCTTGTCATGCATCTAATCGGCTCTATTTCCGGAAAGGCCTGAACAAGACTCCATACGAGATACTTACCGGTAACAAGCCCAATCTCAAGTACTTCCGGGTGTTCGGTTGTAAGTGTTTAATACTCAAGAAAGGTGTTCGTTTGTCTAAATTTGAAGCTAGAGCTCATGAGGGCATATTTGTTGGTTATGCTACAAACTCTCATGCTTACCGTGTCCTCAACAAGTCCAATGGACTCACCGAGGAGACGTGTAACGTGGAGTTTGATGAAAATAATGGCTCCCAAGTGGAGCAAAGTGGTACTTGTGATGTAGGTGATGAAATTCCTCCTCAAGCCATAAGAAGAATGGGTATTGGACATATCCTACCCATTGAGGAACCCCTTGTGGCCGAAGGAGAAGGACAATGTTCCACTCAAGTGGAACCATCACCAACCCAAGACCCACATGCTTCCGAAGAACAAAGTGAAGGCCCTCAACCCGATGAACAAGGCCAAGTGCAAGATCAACCACAAGAGGGTGGTGATCCACCTAGTGATGCACAAGGCCAAGTTCCCTCTCCCGAGCATGTTCAAGATCAAGATCAAGCTCATGATGATTCTTAAGATGATCAACTCATAGCTCCTCAATTATCTCTTGAAGAGCAATTGGAGCGTCGTGCTGCCAAAGTTGCTTCTAGGCTCGCTTCTAGAGAGCATCTCACAGAGAATATACTTGGAAGCATCACAAAGGGGGTAAGCACTCATAGACAATTAGCAAATTATTGTGCTCATCAAGCGTTTGTCTCATGTGTTGAACCTCAAAAGGTCTATGAGGCGCTCGAAGACCCCGATTGGCTCAATGCCATGCATGAAGAACTCCATAACTTTGAGCGCAACAAGGTGTGGCGTCTGGTGCCAAGGACGAAGGAGAACCATAATGTCATTGGAACCAAGTGGATCTTTAAGAACAAGCAAGATTCTCACAGAATTGTCATCCGCTACAAGGCGCGTTTGGTGGCTCAAGGCTACTCCCAAGTCGAGGGTATCGAATACGGTGAAACCTTTGCCCGTGTTGCTCACCTTGAATCTATTCGTTTGTTGCTTGCCTATGCTTCTCATCATAACTTCAAATTGCAACAAATGGATGTGAAAAGTGCTTTCCTAAATGGTCCTATTAATGAGTTGGTGTATGTCAAACAACCCCCGGGGTTTGAGGATCCTAAATTCCCCAATCACGTGTATCAACTCGATAAGGCGCTCTATGGCCTTAAACAAGGCCCACGTGCGTGGTATGAGCATCTTACCGAGCTGTTGCAAGATCGTGGGTTTGAAATTGGGAAAATCGACCCCACTCTTTTTACTAATAAGGTCAAAGGGGAGTTGTTTGTTTGCCAACTATATGTTGATGATATTATCTTTGGTTCACCTAACAAAGCTTTCAATGATGAGTCTGCCGCACTCATGACTGCGCAATTTGAGATGTCCATGATGGGAGAGTTGAAGTTCTTCCTTGGGTTCGAGATCAAACAAAGAAGAGAAGGAATCTTCATCAAACAAGCCAAATACACTCAAGACATGCTCGATAGGTTCAATCTATGTGATGTCAAGCCGGCTACTACTCCAATACCTACTAAGTGCCAACTTGACATCGATCGCAATGGTAAAGCGGTGCATCAAAAGGTATATCATTCTATGATTGGACCCTTGCTTTACCTTTGTGCATCTAGACCGGATATCATGTTGAGTGTGGGTATGTGTGCACAGTTTCAAGCCTCACCTAAGGAGAGTCACTTTGTGGCTGTCAAGCCAATCTTTTGATATTTGTCTCATACCCCAAACTTTGGCTTATGGTACCCTAGAGGAGCAAACTTCAACCTTGTAGGTTTCTCGGATTCGGATTGGGCGGGAGACAAAGTGGATAGGAAGTCCACTTCTGGAGGGTGCCAATTCCTTGGTTGCTCTTTGGTGAGTTGGTCTTCTAAGAAGCAAAGTTGTGTGTCTCTCTCGTCCATCGAAGCGGAATATGTGGCTGTCAGTAGCTGTTGTGCACAACTTCTATGGATGAGGAAAACTTTAAAGGATTACGGTGTCACTTGTGACAAAGTTTCTCTTTGGTGCGACAATGAAAGTGCCGTCAAGATTTCTCTCAACCCAGTGCAACACTTCAAGACAAAGCATATTGAGATTCAATATCATTTTATCTAGGATCATATTCGGCGAGGAGAAATTGATCTTCATTATGTCAACACTCATGACAACCTTGCAGATATCTTCACGAAGCCTTTGGATGAAGCAAGATTTCGCGAGTTAAGGCATGAGCTAAATATCATAGATTTGAGCAATGTGTATTGAAGTTGTGCACACCTCCCATACACACCATGGTATATTGTTTAGTTGTAGGCATGGAAATAGGGGGAGTGTTGTTCTCTCAATGAACTTTCCCTCTCCCCATTATGAATAAATCGATCATATCTTTCACATTCACCATCGTTGTTGGTTTATATGTGCTTCAAAGATGAGTAGTGGTCATGGGCCCAAGGTTAAAATCTTCGTGATGCCATACCACTTCACTCAACATAGGCGGCTCCAGCCACCGCCCTTGTGCAAAGGGGCTTTTCTTTGTCTTGTGTTCTCTTTTGCCTAGCTCCCTTGGTTCTCCTAGATGGGTGAATTCTCTTAAGGCTGGTTTTTCTTGTTTGCTTCTTGCACTCTTGTAATGCCCAGTATGATATTATACCTCCTACGTGTCGAGGCACACGACTTAAAGGTATAAGCTCATACTAGAATGATCTCAAGTAAGGTATCTTTGCACGACTCATGTAAAAGAGGGATGAAATTGCAAAAGAGTAGTTGACTTACACTCGCCACGTCACACAATAAGCAATCATCATCCAAATAACACCACAGTCCGACTACGAATGAAGATCCAAATGAAAGATATCATAAATAAAGCCACAAGGTCCGATCGTCCCTAGTAGAAGCCACTACTGATCCTCTAGGTAAGACACATAGTATCGCCCACGTTCTTCGTCGAACTTCCAGTACAACTCTGTGCCATCTCCTATGTAGCTCACTATGGTACCTGCATCTGGTGTTGTGTAGAATCTGTGAGCCACGGAGGACTCAGCAATCCCGTTCCCGGGTAGCAAAACTATCTAAGCCTTGGGTGTGGAACAAGGCGGAAGAATAAGGTTGCAGCTGCACTAGCACTAGCTTACGTGTTTAGAGCGAGAAGAGAAGTGCCACGAGCGTCAAAGTGATCACGTAGTGATCCTATATAAGCACGTCAAACATAACCCCACCGTGTTCACTTCCCGAACCCCTTTCGGAAAATGACCGTCACGGTTACTCACGCTGGTAGTGTATTCTGAACATGATGTCAAGTTTTCTACAATCGGATATTAACAAATTCCCATCCGCCACATAACCGCGGGCACGGTTTTCGAAAGATCAAACCCTGCAGGGGTGTCCCAACTTAGCCCATCACAAGCTCACGATCTGCGGAGTCGCAACTCCAAGGTGGGAAGACCCGAGTATTCTCGGAATCTCATGCTCAAGATATTCCGACAAAGGTAAAACTAATCCAGCAAGACCTCCCGGTGTGCCGACACCCTGACAGTAGCCGCGCGTATCTAGTCTCAGGCCACGACCGGATGGGCGATCCTACAGGTAAAACCAATCCTCGAGTTTCCTCATGGTGGCCCCGCATAACCCCCAGTTTGGACCAACACTCAAGAGGAGCACTGGCCCGGGTTGTTGATTAAGAACTCGGGTTTGCAACGCCCTATGCAAGTTTTAGTTATTAGGCAAATGTAAAACCAATGTCGAGCCTTGGTGGAAAAGCTTTAGCGCTAAGCGGGTTATCGAGGGGGGTCCATAAACCCCAACCGTGTTAGGGACGCAAACTCAAGGAATATAACACTGGTTTATATGGTTCCTAGGGTGGCATGAGTGGAACAAAACACCAAGCAAGAGGCTTAGCCTTCCACCCATTGCCAAGTATATAGATGATTTAGTTTAACAGATTATATAGTGTGATATCCCAACAATAACTTCAACGTGAAGCAAGAATCTTCAGATCTTCTCCTGCAACTATCAATGCTATAAGAGGGGCTGAGCGAAGCTTACGTAGCCAAACAAGGTTTGCTAGGTTGGGTGGTTAGAGAGTTTCATGGCTACAATAGGAGGCTGACAAACAAACATGGGCATCGAGGCAATAAGCTAAAGAGCGAGACATCTAGCAATAGGCAAAGATAGTAATGATATCTGGGTCGGGTCATCTTGCCTGTCGAGTCGTCGATGGGATCGTAAGACGGCTCCTCGTACTCAACCTCGGTAGGACCCTCATACTCGGTCTCGGCTCCCGGCTCTACTCAACACAGGAACACAACATGGCACAATATCAAACATGGTGCAATGCACAATCAACATGATGCAAGACAAGTCTATATGATGCATTTCATGGCAAGGGATGAAGCACACAAGCACAACACAAAACAACAAGTTTAAATGAGGCCGGAATCAACATATAGCAAATCCGGTAAGTCCTCATATGCATATTCTAAAATTGGTCCAGATCTGAACAAACCTTAAGTTAAAGTTTTTAAACAGCAAGTTAATATGCACCATGATGATCTACACTAAATTCTAGTCAAGTTTCATATAAAGTTTGTTTAATTCGGAGCTACGGTCTAGAAGATATGAGCAAAACAAGACAAGCAAGGCAACGGTGCAAGATGCATCCAAACATCAAGCAAACACACTCCAAACATGTAAACAACATGATATTATGATTCTACATGCAAAACCACACAAGTTTCATATAGGGCACTCTCAAAACGCAGCAACGGTTCAACACATACACACGAAACAAGATACAATGCAAAGTTGAAGTTAACAGCCACATAGCAACTTTGGAGCAAGAGATAATTATGCTACAGCACTCAAACATGGAGACAAAGGGCATGGACATGAAGTAGACATATCCTACAGCAAACAACTCCATTGGAGCAACTCCATAGGAGGCATGGATCAATAGCAACAAGCTACACCAAATTGATCATGCTGATAAAAACCTGACAGGCATAATTTATAGCAACTTGAGAGCAAGAAATAAATAAGCTACAGCAAGCCATATGTGCAAGTGAGGGCATGGATGGATAGAGCATAACATGGACAACAAGGAATGATCATTGGCCATTCCACAACAAGCATGTATTTGAGTGGGGCATCAAGCAAACATAGCATCAGGTTAAAACAGATTCCAGACTTAGCAGTTTTTTCACCAAGTATAAAACAGTAACATTGGCATGGCATGTTTACAAGCTTGTTTAAGTCACCTCAAGGCATATCATGGAAAGTGGTTTGCGCCACAGCAAAGACCATATGATGGTGCTTCTAAAACATATTGACATGTGACATGAGGACAAACACATCAATAGCAATGAGCACTTCAAATCAGCATCTCATAACAAGTTTCAGCACTTAACAGCCACATGCACTTTTGCAACAGATATTAACATGGTAATATGACACCTAACATGAATGCTACAGCAACCATCATGTAGAGCACTTCACAATGAACATTTTGACATATCATATGCTCCATTTGGATAAACATGCCCCAAGTTATCATATCTCAAACATGGCAACAAAATAACAAGTAACAATAGTTTATAACAAGTAGCACTCTTGCAATAGCGATTAGGGCATCTAGATGAACTCAAACAAGCATGCCACAGTGGAACAAAATGAAGAGCACATCACCACGATCATTTTGATATATCACACGCCCAAAACGGATCTACGAGCACGAAGTTACAGCCATGCAAAGGAGGCAACAAAAAATAGCAGATCTGGGACTTAGTGGTTTCTATACCTCACAAAAAGTAAACCCGGGACGGGGATGTCCCGGGACGGAGAGATCCGGCGGGGGCGGGGGCGTTTGGATCGGGGCTTGGTGGATCTGATCCACCCTCGGGTGGATCCGGATCTGCCCGGGCGGCTCGCCGGAGATGGCGCCGGGGCCGCGGCTCGCCGCGGGTGGAGGAGGAGGCGGGGCCGACGGCGAGGTTGTTGCCGGCCGGCGGCGGAGGCGGTTGGCGCGGCGGCGGCGAAGCTCTGCGGAGGCGGCGGCGGAGCTCTGCGGAGGCGGCGGCGGGGCTCTACGGCGGCCGCCGGGGGCGGCGGCGGTGGCGCGCCCGGCGGCGGGGAAGACGAGCGGCAGAGGAAGCCGCGGGGCGGCTGGGCCTCGGGGCCGGCGCCGAGCCTGGCGGGCCCGCGGCGGCGCGGTGGGCAGCGGGTGGCGGAGTGCCACGTGGCGGGCTCTGGTTGGTCCGGCGCGTCCGGGCGGACTTGTCCGGCGCCGTCCGAACGTGTCCGGCGGCCGGAGGAGCTGCGGCCACGGGGAAAAAAGAAAAAAAGGAGAAGACTAGGGTTTCGCCCGAAAATGGAGGGGATGGGGCCTTTTTATAGGCATAGGGAGCTAGGAGACTCCAAATGGGGGTGCGGTTTTCGGCCACACGTTCGTGATCCGACGACCGAGATGATGGGAGGGGTTGTGCTGGGTTAGTGGGCTGCTGTGGAGGGGGTCTTGGGCCAAAAGGAAGGGGTACTTTTAGCCCACTAGGTTAACCGTTGGAGTACCAAACGAACTCCAAACGCAATGAAACTTGACAGGCAGCCTACACGTACCGAAACAACAACGCACGACAAGTCTCACCTCATTCTGAAAACGTTACACGGCCACACACGAAAGAAGGACTCGGGGGTGCCACGGGCACGTGTGTGAGTGTCGGAACCCGAAACGGACAACGGGAAGAGACGAGTGGGACCGGGTGTAAGTGACAACACGAATGCAATGCAATGCACATGACAACATGACATGGATGAAATGCACACACGCACACGACAAAACAAATAAACCCGAAATGAAAGAAGAGCCCAGAATGGAATTGATGAAGTCAAAGTTTCATATTGGCATAATTGGAAAGTGTTACATCTGGGGCATTACAACTCTTGGGAGTCATGTTCATCATATTACAGTGACCTGCCTCCATCCTAAGCCTTCCCATCCCAAGCCATCTTTTCTATTGTACACAAGTTTGATATTCTTTATGCTTGGGTTGTTGCAACCTGGTAGTACAACCGGTGGTCAGAGCGGTTCTACCGGTCTCCCACCATGTTGTGAAGTCCCAGTGGTACTTGAGGTCCTGCACGAGCGGATCTACCGCTCCTGCCTATACCGGTACCTCTGGCCGGTACTACCAGTGTTTGTAAGCGGTACTACCACTACTTCTGGAGCGGAAGTACCACTCGCAAACACCGGATAGCTACAGGACCGGTACTACCGCTCCTCGGAGTGGTACTACCGGCCGACATCTGGGGCTTTGATACGTCTCCAACGTATCTATAATTTTTGATTGTTCCATGCTATTATTTATGAAGTCTTGGATGTTTAATGGGCTTTATCATTCACTTTTATATCATTTTTGGGACTAACCTACTAACCCAAAGGCCCAGTCAAGATTGTTGTTTTTTTGCCTATTTCAGGGTTTTGCAGAAAAGGAATATCAAACGGAGTCCAAATGTTATGAAACCTTCGCGAGAGATATTTTTGGAGGAAATCACGCTCGGGAAACGTCAGGACCAAGTCAGGGGGCAGAGGGCCTGCCCTCGAGGATGGGGGGGGCGCCCCCCTGCCTCGAGGCTGGCCCACATGGCCCCCGGTGCCCTCCTTCTTCCTATATATACCTACGTACCCCAGAAACTCCATACGCAGAGAGAAAACCCTAATTCCACCGCCGTAGCTTCTGTTCCCGTGGAGATCCCATCTTGGAGCCTATTCCGGGAGGGGGATCCATCACGGAGGCCTTCATCATCATCATCATCATCATCATCGCCCTCACCATGAGTTGTGAGTAGTTTACCACAGACCTTCGGGTCCATAGCTAGTATCTAGATGGCTTCTTCTCTCTCTCTCTCTCTCGATCTCAATACAATGTTCTCCTCGGTCTTCGAGGAGATCTATTCGATGTAATCTATTTTTGCGGTGTGTTTGTCGAGATCTGATGAATTGTGAGTTTATGATCAAGGTTATCTATGAAAGATATTTGGTTCTTTTCTGAACTTTTTATGTGTGCTCATAATATCCTTGCAAGTCTCTTCGAATTATTGGTTTTGTTTGGCCTACTAGATCTATAGTTCTTGCAATGGGAGAAGTGCTTGGCTTTGGGTTCAATCTTGCGGTGTCCTTTCCCAGCGACAGTAGGGGCAGCAAGGCACGTATTGTATTGTTGCCATCGAGGATAAAAAGATGGGGTTTTCATCATATTGCTTGAGTTTATTCCTCTACATCATGTCATCTTGCTTAAGGCGTTACTCTGTTCGTATGAACTCAATACACTATATGCATGCTGGATAGCGGTCGATGTGTGGAGTAATAGTAGTAGATGCAGGCAGGAGTCGGTCTACCTGTCTCGGACGTGATGCCTATATACAATGATCATGCCTAGATAGTCTCACAATTATTCGCTTTTCTATCAGTTGCTCGACAACAATTTGTTTACCCGCCGTAGAATACCGCTATCATGAGACAAGCCACTAGAGAAAACTATGGCCCCCGGGTCTATTCTCAACATATCAATCTACATCTACTTTACTTTTACCGCTTTTATTTGCTGTTTTATTAAACTAAAAATACCAAAAATATAATTATCATCTCTATCTGATCTCACTCTCGTAAGTGACCGTAAAGGGATTGACAACCCCTTATCGCGTTGGCTGCAAAGTTCTTATTTGTTTGTGCAGGTGCGAGGGACTCGCGCGTGGTCTCCTACTGGATTGATACCTTGGTTCTCAAAAACTGAGGGAAATACTTACGCTACTGTGCTGCATCTCCCTTTCCTCTTCGAGGGAATACAATGCAAGCTCAAGAGGTAGCAAGAAGAATTTCTGGCGCCGTTGCCGGGGAGGCTTACGCAAAAGTCATATACCAAGTACCTATCACAAACCCTTATCCTTCGCATTACATTTATTTGCCTCTCGTTTTCCTCTCCCCCACTTCACCTTTGCCGTTTTATTTGCCCTTCTTCCGCCGTGTGTTTTTTGCTTGCCTCTTGTTTGCTTGTGTGTTTCTTGCTTGCTTGTCATCATGTCTAGCACACCTATCATTACCACCACTCCCGAGAGTGAGGTCCTCAACTTTAAACAAAGGGAGGGAGAAAATTTAAAAGATGCCTGGTATAGAATTTGCAATGCTCAAGATAGGTCTAATAGGAAGCTTTCCATTTCCTTGCTTCTTCGCAATTTTTATGTTGGCATAACTCCGTGGAATAGATTTATCTTAGATACCATTACCGGAGGGAATTTCCTGGGTAGCCACACCGTTGATTCTTACAAAGCTATGACTGAATTATTTGGCTCACCACCTCTTATGGTTAATGGGACCATTTTAACTTTGGAGCATGTTATGCAAAGGTTAGAAATCATTGAAAACAAAGTTGCTACGGTAGAACTGGTGGAGAACTTGGATATAAAAATTCATAATGAAATCACCCAATATGGATCCAAGGTAGGAGTTGTTCTGAAAAATCCTAAGGAAAAAGAGCCCATAGTTAAAGAAAAGCTAGATCATGATTCTACTAGAATCAATAAGCTTGAGGATGTCATCACTAATGTGGGTTCTGCTCTTTCCGCTATAGAAACTACTCCAAATACCTCCACTAAATTATCTAAGTTCATGTATGTCCCTAAAGACAAGGGTTAAACATCTAGACTTGCAGATCTCAAGTCCATAAGTATTCACCCTAATTTTCTTACTTTTGCAAGAGACCCTTTTGACACTTTAGAATTGCTTGATTTCTTGCCCAAGAGTATGATTATTCATAGGGACAAAGAAGTGCCCAAAAATCATAAGTGCTTAATCAAAGAATTGCCTTCCAAAGATGGCAATACCTAGATCTATCTTGTATCGTGCCTAGCTAGGGGCGTAAAACGATAGCGCTTGTTGGGAGGCAACCCAATTTTATGTTTTTGTTTTTGTTGATGTTAGGGAATAAATATTGCATCTAGCCTCTGATTAGATGTGTTTTCATGTTTTGTTTAGTGTTTGAGCCAAGTAGAACCTTTGGTAAGACTTGTGTGAAGTTTATATGATCTAGCTGTGAAAAACAGAATCATTAGCGCTCCCTAAAGTAGTCGTGGGATTTTACTGAAGCGTGAGTTTTAGTTGATTCTTTTTGCTGCTGATTGGTAGACAAATTGCGCAAATTTACCAATTTAGTTTGAATTTTTGGGAGTTCCATAAGTAGGCGAACCCTGCATATTACTACAGACTGTTCTGTCTTTGATAGATTCTGTTTTTCGTGTGTTGTTTGCTTATTCCGATGCATCTATGAGTAATATTGGAGGATATGAACCATAAAGAACTTGGAGTACAGTAGGTTTAAGACCAATAAAAACAAATAATGAATTCTTTGTTGTACCTTTGAGTAGTGGTTTGCTTTCTCTTACTAACGGAGCTCACGAGAAGTTTTGTCTAAGTTTTGTGTTGTGAAGTTTTCAAGTTTTGAGTATTGCTTTGATGGACTATGGAACAAGGAGTAGCAAAGGCCTAAGCTTGGGGATGCCCATGGCACCCCAAGTAAATTCAAGATAATCAAAATCCTAAGCTTGGGGATGCCCCGGGAAGGCATCCCCTCTTTCGTCTTCATCCATCGGTAACTATACTTGAAGCTATATTTTTATTCGCAACTTGTTATGTGTTTTGCTTGGAGCGTCTTGTATAATTTGAGTATTTGATTGTTAGTTTGCCACAATCATCCTTGCTGGACACACCTATTTGAGAGAGTTAAATATGGCCTAGAAATTATTAGAACACTCTATGTGCTTCACTTATATATTTTGAGTTGAATAGTTTTTGCTCTAGTGCTTCACTTATATTTTTTAGAGCATGGTGGTGGTAATATTTTGTAGAAATTGTTGAACTCTCATGCTTCACTTATATATATTTGAGAGTCTATTAAAACAGCATGGTAAAGTGGTTAGGCTAAAGAAACTAGTCTTCACATGATAAACATCCAATGTCAATGTAGTAAAAAAAATCACATCAAGTGCATTGAATAGAAAGAGATGTTGGATGCTTGATAATTGTTTTGAGACATGAGGATAGTGATATTAGAGTCATGCTAGTGGAGTTATTATGAAATTGATAAATACTTGTGTTAAGGTTAGTGATTCCCGTAGCATGCACGTATGGTGAACCGTTGTGTGACTAAATTAAAGCATGAGGTATTTGTAGAGTGTCAACCTTTGTGTGGAGGTCGGGGGCACACGATGGTTAACTCCTACCAACCTCCCCCCTAGGGGCATGCGTTGATTGCCTTGTTTTGATGACTCGTAAATTTTTGCAATAAGTATATGAGTTCTTATGACTAATGTTGAGTCCATGGATTATATGCACTCTCACCCTTCCGCCATTGCTAGCCTCTCTTGTACCGCGCAACTTTCGTCGGTGCCATAAACCCACTATATATCCTTCCTCAAAACAGCCCCCATATTGTTCCTCAAAACAGCCACCATACCTACCTATCATGGAATTTCCATAGCCATTCCGAGATATATTGACATGCAACTTTCCACTGTTCCGTTTATATGACACGCATCATATTGTCATATTGCCATGCATGATCATGTAGTTGACATCGTAGTTGTGGCAAGGCCACCATGCTTAATCTTTTCATACATGTCACTCTTGTTTGATTGCACATACCGGTACACCGCCGGAGGCATTCACATAGAGTCATACTTTGTTGTTGTAGTATCAAGTTGTAATTTCATGTTGTAATGAAAGTGTGATGATCATAATTATTAGAGCAATGTCCCATGGGAGGAAAGGCTAAATCTATAAAGCCCCTCCGCAAAAAAAA
>LR738715.1:195120483-195148565 GCA_902687465.1 Secale cereale | reverse complement strand
GATTGCACATACCGGTACACCGCCGGAGGCATTCACATAGAGTCATACTTTGTTGTTGTAGTATCAAGTTGTAATTTCATGTTGTAATGAAAGTGTGATGATCATAATTATTAGAGCAATGTCCCATGGGAGGAAAGGCTAAATCTATAAAGCCCCTCCGCAAAAAAAAAGAAAAAAAAAAGAGAAAGGCCAAAGAAAAAAATAAAGGCCCAAAAAAAAAAGAAGAAAAAGAAAGAGGGACAATTGCTACTATCTTTTGCCACACTTATGCTTCAAATTAGCACCATGATCTTCATCGTAGAGAGTCTCATGCTTAGTCACTTTCATATACTAGTGGGAATTTTTCATTATAGAACTTGGCTTGTATATTCCAACGATGGGCTTCCTCAAATGCCCTAGGTCTTCGTGAGCAAGCAAGTTGGATGCACACCCACTAGTTTCTTTTGTTGAGCTTTCATTCATATTTAGCTCTAGTGCATCCGTTGCATGGAAATCCCTACTCACTCACATTGATATCTATTGATGGGCATCTCCATAGCCCGGTGATACGCCTAGTCGATGTGAGACTATCTCCCTCTTTTTGTCTTCTCCACAACCATCTCTATTCCACCCATAGTGCTATATCCATGGCTCACGCTCATGTATTGCGTGAAAGTTGAAAGGTTTGAAAAGATAGAGCATGAAAACAAATGCTTGGCTGAAATCAGGGTTGTGCATGATATGAATATTTTGTGTGATAACAAGGGAGCATAGCCAACACTATATGATTTTGTAGGGATAACTTTCTTTAGCCATAGTATTTTGAGAAAACATGATTGCTTTGTTAGTATTGCTTGAAGTATTGTTATTTCTTATGTAAGTATAGACTTTTGTCTTGAATCTTTCAGATCTGGACATTCATGCCACAACTAAGAGAATTACATTGAAAAACTATATTGGTTAGCATTCCACGTCAAAAAAAAAATTCTTTATCATTTACCTACTCGAGGACGAGCATTAATTAAGCTTGGCGATGCTTGATACGTCTCCAACGTATCTATAATTTTTTATTGTTCCATGCTATTATTTATGAAGTCTTGGATGTTTAATGCGCTTTATCATTCACTTTTATATCATTTTTGGGTCTAACCTACTAACCAAAAGGCCCGATCCAGATTGTTGTTTTTTGCTTATTTCGGGGTTTTGCAGAAAAGGAATATCAAACGGAGTCCAAACGGAATGAAACCTTCGCGAGAGATATTTTTGGAGGAAATCACGCTCGGGAAACGTCAGGACCAAGTCAGGGGGCAGAGGGCCAACCCTCGAGGGTAGGGGCGCGCCCCCATTCCCAGGGCGCCCCCTGCCTTGAGGCTGGCCCACACGGCCTTCGGTGCCCTCCTTCTTCCTATATATACCTACGTACCCCAGAAACTCCATACGCAGAGAGAAAACCCTAATTCCACCGCCATAGCTTCGGTTCCCGTGGAGATCCCATCTTGGAGCCTGTATCGGGAGGGGGATCCATCACGGAGGCCTTCATCATCATCATCATCGCCCTCACCATGAGTTGTGAGTAGTTTACCACAGACCTTCGGGTCCATAGCTAGTATCTAGATGGCTTCTTCTCTCTCTCTGGATCTCAATACAAAGTTCTCCTCGGTCTTCGAGGAGATCTATTCGATGTAATCTCTTTTTGCGGTGTGTTTGTTGAGATCCGACGAATTGTGAGTTTATGATCAAGGTTATCTATGAAAGATATTTGGTTCTTCTCTGAACTTTTTATGTGTGCTCATAATATCCTTGCAAGTCTCTTCGAATTATTGGTTTGGTTTGGCCTACTAGATCTATAGTTCTTGCAATGGGAGAAGTGCTTGGCTTTGGGTTCAATCTTGCGGTGTCCTTTCCCAGTGACAGTAGGGGCAGCAAGGCACGTATTGTATTGTTGTCATCGAGGATAAAAAGATGGGGTTTTCATCATATTGCTTGAGTTTATCCCTCTACATCATGTCATCTTACTTAAGGCGTTACTCTGTTCGTATGAACTCAATACACTAGATGCATGCTGGCTAGCGGTCGATGTGTGGAGTAATAGTAGTAGATGCACGTAGGAGTCGGTCTACTTGTCTCGGACGTGATGCCTATATACAATGATCATGCCTAGATAGTCTCATAATTATTCGCTTTTCTATCAATTGCTCGACAGTAATTTGTTTACCCGCCGTAGAATACCGCTATCATGAGAGAAGCCACTAGAGAAAACCATGGCCACCGGGTCTATTCTCAACATATCAATCTACATCTACTTTACTTTTACCGCTTTTATTTGCTGTTTTATTAAACTAAAAATACCAACAATATAATTATCATCTCTATCAGATCTCACTCTCGTAAGTGACCGTAAAGGGATTGACAACCCCTTATCGCGTTGGCTCCAAAGTTCTTATTTATTTGTGCAGGTGTGAGGGACTCGCGCGTGGTCTCTAACTGGATTGATACCTTGGTTCTCAAAAACTGAGGGAAATACTTACGCTACTGTTCTGCATTTCCCTTTCCTCTTCGAGGGAATACAATGCAAGCTCAAGAGGTAGCAGGCTTATATAAGGGGTGCGGGCTGAAGGGGTTTTCTTTTTTCCTTCGCGCTCACCCCTTCTCTAATCCCTAGTCGTCGGTTGCTCCGTCCATTGCCCCGGAGCGCCCTCAGGCCCTCAGGACCCGTCGGCCCTTCATCGGATCCGCTCCGTTGTGGTCGCCTTCTCTTCGATCTACTCCCATGGATACCGGTAATGCCCTGCTTTCTTCTTGTTCTTAGGGTTTCTCTTGTTGAATCCCCTCCCTAGGGCATTGCTTGTACTCCCACATTTTTGGCTAAATGTTTGGTGGAGAGATCCGTATAGCCTCCTCCTATTTCTTGTGCGTAATTAGAAGTAGGAATATTGCCTCTAGGTTCGAGATAGGGCGGTTCCCGTTCTTCCACCGGCAGATCCGCTCTCAGCGGTACTACCGCTCCTTGCGAGCGGTACTACCGCTCAGGCAGTTCTACTGGTGGAACAACCGGCTTCTCTGAACCTACATGCACTATTTTTCTTCTACTCACATACATGAGATATATTCCTCTGATCTTGTGTACATTCTTCTCATCTTTTGCTGGGGTTTCTATGTGCTCTTGTGTGCGTCTGTAGGTGGCTCCAGTTCTCATGCCACTCGGAAGTCTCAGGACACCAAGAAGAGGGACCGTAGTGGCAAACGTCAGATGACAATGAGGATTCTCATGAGGTGGTGGTTCCTACCAAGGCCACTCGTCGGGAGAAGTCGGCTGCTGCCAAGCAATGTGTTGCACTGCCAATGCTCAAATGGAAGGTGCCGGACTGGCAAAGGTTTTGCTTCCAAGATCCCTACTCTGCAGCATCGAATCCACGTTGGAACAACCCTCAGCCCCGGGATGAGTTACAAGTGAAGATTGTGTCAGAAATCTTCGAGCATCACAAGAACAAGTTTACCCGGATGTGGTCAATTGACATCGATCATTGGAGGAACAACCTTGCTTACTTTGGATAAGCTCTGGAGATCTGTGACGAGTTCGATTTGATCAAGCTCATGACCTTAAATTGTGACTTTGATGTGCAGCTTGGCCATAAGTTCTATGCTCAGTCCACTTCGGCACCGATGAGGAGCGCACCCTCTCCTACATGTGTCGTGATGAGTTCTTTCATGTTCCATGGAGAGATTTCTGCAATGCTCTTGTCTATGATGATACCAGGGTGGAGGGTCAATGTGGCATCCGTCCTCACAACCGATCTCACCCCATGGACAAGGTGAAGCTTGCCCCTCTGTATATCCCTGGACATGGTATTGTGGGCAAGTCCAATGATCTTCTGCCTGTCTATGACATCTTGCATCGTGTGTTCCGTTGTGTGCTGTTTCCCAAGGTTGGGAATCAAGATGATATCTATGGATATCTGGTAGACTTGCTTGTGGCCATGAAGACCAAGAGGGGATCCGGTGCCACGTTTGATGTCTCCAAGTGGTTGTGGGAGGAGATGTACAGTATGGTGTTGTACCGCAAGGTGCCGATCTATGCTCCTTTTGTGATGCAATTTCTGAACACTGTTTGGGCCGTCCGTAGGCCAGGAGAGCCTCTCACCACCCCTGCCAACCTCACAGAGCATGAGGTTAAGGAACTAAGGATGAAGAAGCATAAGACTCCTCACTTTGCTTCAGGGAATGAGGAAGATGTGTTTGCTACCTCGGATGACGAGGACTTTGATCTAGAGTCTGGAGCCCAGCCCACGTGGGTGGAGAAGCTGACTTCCAAGATCAAGAAGACCTTTCGCCTTCAGCCTCATATTCAGAAGAAGCTCTACAAGGCCCATGTTGCTGAGAAGATGGCGCGTCGCAGGCAGATTCAGTTGATGAGGCACCTCAGTGTGCCAGTTGTGAAGAGTGGCTCCGAGAAGTGCATCACCCCTGAGGAAACTTGGTGTTTGGAGAACTGTTAGTGGTCTGATGAAGCGCCTGCTTTCTCTTCTGCTCGTGTTCCTGAGGAGGCTACTACGATGTCTGAGGGGTCTGAGGAGGCTGATGATGTTGATGACGATGCTTCTGATAGCTCTGCGACTACTGGTGAGGAGGTTTACTGAGCCCTGGGCGCTAGCTTCGCTCTTTTCCTTTTTGGTGCCCTCATGCCAAAGGGGGAGAGAGCTCTATTAGGTCACGGGAGTTGCATGGGTGGTTTATCTGCAGTTGCCTTTTCTAGTGTTTTCTAATGTCTTGTGAACTTATCCTTTATGTTGAGTTCTCGTGCATGGTGTAAGACATGTGACCCTTATCTTTTTATCTATGCACTCTTCATAAATGCTTTGTGTTGTTGGTACCATTATTCTTGTCTATACTGCTTTGATTGTTTTACTGTCTCCGGTTGGTCTATAAAATCAAGGGGGAGCATTGATCCTAGCGTGCGCACTTTGCATTCCAAAAGCAAACTCTAATAGTGATCACACTCAGGGGGACCCCGTTCTTCATTTTCTAGAACTCCCGGGTGTCTCGTGGGGTTGTCATCATCCACCAAAAAGAGGGAGATTGTTAGGGCATCTTCTGCCTTAGGGTTTTGGTGGTGATGACAACACACGTTTTGTTCTAATCGTACGCAATAGTTTACTCAGGTACACACTGTGGGGCGCAAGGTGGTTAGGTTTTCCCTCTATGCGGAAAAGATCAAAGACGGAGTTTCCGATGTTTTTATTCCTTTGGTCGTAGGATATCTATACTATTAAGAGGCAATCCGCATCGGAAGGTATTGGGTGAATCACTTCACGTACACATTCCGTGCACCCACCATATATCCTCCGTTCGAGGAGAGATACGTTCCCCATCCTCTGTTCTCTGCAGTTCTGGCCATGGCGGTATTGCCGCTATCTTGCGCGGTTGTACCACTGGCCGGTAGTTCCGGTCCTACCACCGCACCAAGGACCGGTCAAGGGTGATTTCCTTATGTACCAGGTACGATGGTAGACCGGTGGTGGCATAGTAGTTCCGGTTTGTCTTGACAAACCAGTACTACCGGTGCTCAGGGCGGTAGTACCGCCTCGGACCCCACCACCCAGGGACTACTGGCCCAACGATAGTTCCGGCCCAACCTCCGCTCCAACTACCGGCCTGAGGGTTTTACCTTCTACATATGGCCCGGTAGTTGAGCGGTGGTTGCGCGGAAGTCCCGGTTTATTCCGATAACCGGTACTACCGGGTGCGCCACCGGAAGTACCGCCCTGGTACCCTAGCAGGGGTTTCCCGCATGCACCGTTTGTACCGGTGTCTTTTGCGGAAGTACCGCTGCTATGCATTTCTACACATAACGGTTGGATCTGTGGGGGGGGCTATATAAGGAAGTGCTTCTCCTTCCTCCCACCTACCTCTCAACTCTCTCTCTCCTCCATTACTGCCATTAAAGCTCTCTTGCCCGATCTCTCTCTCTAGCCACTCAAACTCGTTGATTTGCTAGGGATTGAAGGAGGAGACCTAGATCTACACTTCCACCAAAGGATATTTGATTCCCTCATACTTTCTTGTGTGGATTTTGGTTCTCTTGGGTGTTTGAGCACTCTAGACGGTTGAGGTCACCTCGGAGCCACATTCCATTATGGTGAAGCTCCGTGGTTTCGTTGGGAGCCTCCAATTAAGTTGTGGAGAGAGCCCCAACCTTGTTTGTAAAGGTCCGATTGCCGCCTTTAAGGGCACCAATAGTGGAATCACGACATCTCGCATTGTGTGAGGGCGCGAGGAGAATACGGTGGCCCTAGTGGCTTCTTGGGGAGCATTGTGCCTCCACACCGCTCTAACGGAGACGTACTTCCTCTCAAAGGGAAGGAACTTCGGTAACACATCCTCGTCTTCACCGGCTCCACTTTTGGTTATCTCTCACCTTTACTTGTGCAAGCTTCATTGTGTTAGTATCTTGTGCTTGCTTGTGTGTTTATTATTATTGCATCATATAGGTTGCTCACCTAGTTGCATACCTAGAAAACCTATATTGTTGCTAAGTTTAATTTGGTTAAGAAAAGCTAAAAATTGTTAGTTGCCTATTCACACCCCCCCCCCTCTAGTCAACCATATCGATCCTTTCAGTTGGGAGCCTCCAATTCAGTTGTGGAGATGGCCCCAACCTTGTTTGTAAAGGTTCGATCGCCGCCTTCAAGGGCACCACTAGTGGAATCACGGCATCTCACATTGTGTGAGGGTGTGAGGAGAATACGATGACCTTAGTGACATCTTGGGGAGCATTGTGGCTCCACACCGCTCTAACGGAGACGTACTTCCTCTCAAAGGGAAGGAACTTCGGTAACACATCCTCGTCTCCACCAGCTCCACTCGTGGTTATCTCTTACCTTTACTTGTGCAAGCTTTTGTTGGGTTGTATCTCTAGCTTGCTTGTGTGCTTGTTATTGTTGCATCATATAGGTTGCCCACCTAGTTGCATATCTAGACAACCTATCTTGATGCTAAGTTTAATTTGCAAAAGAAAAGCTAAAAATTGTTAGTTTCCTATTCACCCCCCTCTAGTCAACCATATCGATCCTTTCACGCGCGTGTCACCGTTCTGGGCTAGAGGCCATGGTACTACCTCATGCTAGGAGCGGTACTACCGCAAGATGCAGTACTACCGCTGCTATGGGCGGTACTACCGTGGGCCGCTGCGGTACTACTGCTCCCTTGATCAGTACTACCGCATGCCTCAGAACAGTAGCACTTGGAAGCCTTCATCTTCGCAATGACAAGGGAAACGACTGGTGCTCCAATGAAATGAAGGAAAGGTGATGCAAAGGAATATATGTGTACGTGTTGATTCCACCCTAACCTTTCCGAAGCGGGCTCTCTCTTAATAGTACGACTTTCCTACGACTCGGTTCCACCGAAAAGAAACATAGAGAAACGTCGTCTTCGATAGGCTCCGAGGGGCACCGAATCGTCTTGTGCCTAGACATGAGAATCTGAAATGCTCAATGCACACGATTAGTCTGCAAATGCATTGTCATCAATCACCAAAACCACTTAGGGAGAAATATGCCCTTACAGATACCCCTCCGATACTCAGAGTGACAAATCATAATCTTGATCTATGCCAACTCAACAAACACCTTTGGAGATACCTATAGAACATCTTTATAATCACCCAGTTACGTAGTGATGTTTGATAGCACACAAGGTATTCCTCCGGTATCCGGGAGTTGCATGATCTCATAGTCGGAGGAATGTGTATTTGACATGAAGAAAGCAATAGCAATAAACTGAACGGTCATTATGTTAAGCTAACGAATGGGTCTTGCCCATCACATCATTCTCCTAATGATATGATCCCGTTATCAAATGACAACTCATGTTCATGTTTAGGAAACCTTAACTATCTTTGATCAACGAGCTAGTCAAGTAGAGGCTCACTAGGGACACAGTATTTGTCTATGTATTCACACATGTATTTAGGTTTTAGGTCAATATAATTCTAGCATGAATAATAAACCTTTATCATGATTAAGGAAATATATTAATAACCATTTTATTATTGCATCTAGGGCATATTGCCATCATCACCTTGCTGCACATTTGTTACTATTGCAACTTGGTGCTTGTTATAAATTACATTGCAATCAAACTATCTGTTACCGATAATTTCAGTGCTTGTAGATAATACCTTACTGAAAACCGTTTTTGTTTCCTTCTGCTCCTCATTGGGTTCGACACTCTTACTTATCGAATGAACTATGATTGATCTTCTATATTTACGGGTCATCACACGCACACGCGAGCCCGGCCCAGGCCTGCATCCCATTCCTCTTCCTCGCGTCGAGCACGAACGGGATCAGTCATGGTCGCACGCACGCGCTCGATCCTTTTGCAGTGCAATATTTTGTTGGAGCTGGGAGAAATTGAAGGATGGAGATGGGTGGTACGGATGGCGGCGCGCGGGGAGAGGGCGGCGGAAGGACCCAATTCGTGGCATGTATACCGTCCTCGGGTCTGTAGAAGTATGGGTCGGAGGCTCGCGTTTCCGATGGCCCGTAAAACGTACAAGGGTCTGCAGACTTTTATCGCGTCAATTCCGGATAAAATAATAATCTGAAATTATAAGCTCGACAGAATTTTACAGGTTTACCTTTTAAAGGAGACTGCCAGAGATGCTTTTACGGCGCCAAGCCATGCCGCTGTTGGTTCCCGGTGCCACCAGCCATACGTAGAGATGCTCTTACGGCGCCAAACCATACCGCTCATGTCCTCGTGAAAAGACTTAGTCATGAGGCCATCGCCGCGAGGTAGTAGCTTGAATGGGGTTAGTCGGAATCGAAAGACAAGGGTTTACCCAGGTTCGGCTCCTCTCGATAGAGGTAATAACCTACTTCCTGCTTGATTGATATTGATGATGATCTCAATTATAAGGGTGCGACTTGGTTAACCTAGTACTCGAGAGCTTGTAACTTGGTGTTTCTGCCCCCGGGGCTCCCCTTTATATACAGGTGAAGGCCCTAGGTGTACAATAAAGTCCGGGTCGTACTACAACCCGTGTCCAAACATAATTTTATTTATCTTGCTTCTTAAGTAGGGAAGCTTCCTCCGGTGACTTATACCTCTGGGCTATGAGTCGCCGCCTTCGAGTATTGGGCCCTGAGTCGGTCCACTCTATGAGCCACCCTGCAGGCCTCGAGGTCTTGAACGCCATAGCCCATCTTGAGTCTTGCTCATCAGCCGCCACTTGATAACTCGCCCCAACGAGATGAGTTATACCGTGGGGTTATATTCACAACAAGCTATGTTGAGTATAAGGATTATTAGGAAGTATAGGATAGACTAGGATTTGATCCTGCCTTGTCTTGTACTCCAAGTTGATCTTTGTACTCCTATATATATATATATATATATATATATGCCCACGAGGCTCAAGCAATACATGAACTATTCCATCAAATCTCTCTCTCCCTTCTAACATGGTATCAGCCTAACCGATCCAAACCCTAGCAGCCGTCGTCGCTTCCGCACCGCGCCGCCCCAGGGCGAATCTTAATGATTGCCGCCGGGGGCCGCGTGCCCATACCTAGAGTTCGTCCGCCGGTCATGTTGACCGGCTGCCCTAAAGAGTCTTTTTCCCGAGCCCTTGCTCAGGTTTTTCTCTCTCTCTCGCCGATCGCTTTGATCGGTGTTTACTTTTTGGTTTTCCGATCTAAGATCGGTTTGCGTCGCCCATCGCCGCCATCGACACCCGCGCGCCTCTACTCAGACACCGGCGCGACTGGCCAGCTACTTCATCGACCCGACGGCCTCGCGCGACAGGCGGTCCCTCAAGGCCGTCGTCAGCGCGCTGGCCACCCCGTCGACTTGCGCCGGCCGTCACCGCCCTGCTCCGACCGGGACACCTCCATCGCCTTCACCCGGCGGCCTCGCGCTATGCGGCGGCCAATCATAGCCTCCGCTCGCGCGCCGGCCCGCCAATCGATCCACGCCCCCCGCCTCCGTCGCGTCTTCACGGTGGCCCTGCGGGTTGCCTCGCCGGCTTCATCTCGGACTCCGCCGTCACCCCGTCTTCACCAAGCGGCGTTCGACCTCGCGCGCGATCGGCTTGATCACCTGCTCGCCGCCGCGATCCGCCTCATCTACGCCGCGCGATCGACCTGGCCCGTCGGTTACGCGCGCCTCCGCAGGTCCCGTGAAGATCGTCCCGAGTACTACGCGCCTCTCCGCCGATCGAGCATTGGGCTGCCGTTGCGTCGCCCCGTCGGGCCGTAGCGGCGCCGCCCCGTGGTTCTCCTCGCGGCTGCATCGACTCGTGCTTCGCCGCTGCGTCGCCCCTTCGGGCGTAGTGCCGCGACACACGGTTCCCCCCGCCGCCCCGAGGCCGTCCCCACGGTTGCACCGACTTGCGAACCGCCGTTGCGTCGCCCCTTCGGGCAGTGGCGTCGCGGCCCACGGTCCCCGCCGTCGCCCCGATCCGCCTGTCGACGCTGCGTCGTCCCTTCGGGCCGTAGCGCCGCGGCCCGCGGTCCACTCCGCCGTCACCGCGCGTTGACTTCCCCTGGTATGCGCCGCGCCATCTCCCTTGGCACGGGAACGTCATTGTCCGCGCCGGTCTTCGTCACGCTGTCAGGGTTCTTCGCCTACTTCGAGCACCGACGTCGCACTCCTAACCTAGCCGCCGCCGTCGGTACCTTCGTAGCCGTCATCGTCGCCCGTCCACCCCCTTCGTCTTTGTCCAAGCACCAGCCCGTCGCCAGCGTCGACGTCATGTACCCCGACTACTTCGTCTACTCCGACCACTGTTGGTGACATCGGCCCCGCGCCGATGGACGCCGCAATCGTCTTTGAGTTCATCTCTGCTGGCCCCTCCGACTTCTCCGACATGGCATACAGCTCGTGCAGGTCCCTTGTCTACGCATGCCCGGTACTGGCAACACCGATGCGTGCCTTCATCAACGACGTGTCCCCGGGCCTGGCAAGCCTGGTCGATGCTTCGTCAACTTCGTCTTCGTCCGTCTACGCATGCCCGGTGCTGGCAACACCGGTGCGTGCCTTCGTCTACGATGTGCCCCCGGGCTTGGCAAACCCGCCGCGACGAGTCGTCAACAACATCTTCTTCCCGGCGCACCACTACTTCGACACCACAACGCCCATGCTAACTCAGCGCCCCCTTGCGCCCGCGGCTCCACGGCAACTCCCTCGACAACGGCTACCCCGACTCGACACCGACCACGGTGTTCGCACGGCTACCTCGACTACGGCTACACCACCTACGCTCTCGGCTACATCGACAAACGGCACAAAGGGCTACCGCCTGCTTGAGCAACCTCGTCAGTTTTCACTCCAGCCACGACTCCGCGATGCATCGACCGTTACGACTGTGGGGGGGTGTCCGTTGGCTTTCCTTCGGATTCTTCTCCAGTCTCACCGTGTGCGTCGCTATGCCTTGTCTTGTACTCCAAGTTGATCTTTATACTCCTATATATATATATATATATATATATATATATATATATATATATATATATATATGTCCACGAGGCTCAAGCAATACATGTGTTTGAATAAATCCGAGGTGCTCCGTTGATCTACTGAGGACCAAGCAATCACACGAGCACGACACCAAGATTTGTTAACGAGGTTCACCATCATGGCTACATCCCCGGGGCCTGACTATGGGCGCTCCTCCCCATGACACCTCTACAATACCGCACCCCGGCCGCTCGGGCGCCGGCACACGCCGCCGGCTCCCCCGCGTGCCCGTGCTATTATGTTGGCATAGGTTACATCGTGTGTCTACCTCCGATAAATATATGAGAGGCCTAGGATGCAAGTGTCCTATTAGGACACAACTCCTACCCTATCAACACACAGTCCAACTACAAGTCCAACTGTAACCTACCTTGTACAATAATATTCGACACAACTCTAACAAACTCCACCTTGGCGAATATTCTCCACCACCTTGGATTCATACGTGCGTCGAACCTCCATGTACATTGGACTTGAGATACATCATTGAAAGGATCGATATGGTTGACTAGAGGGGGGGTGAATAGGCAACTAACAATTTTTAGCTTTTCTTAACCACTTAAAATTAAGCGACAAAATAAGTTGTCTAGATATTCTACTAGGATGACAACTAAGATAAAGAAGCACAACAACTACACATGCATGCTATAGGAGTTGAACAAGTAAAGCATGCAAAGGTAAAGGTAAGAAATAACCACAAGTGGAACCGGAGGAGACGAGGATGTGTTTCCGAAGTTCCTTCCCTTTGAGGGGAAGTACGTCTCCGTTGGAGCGGTGTGGAGGCACAATGCTCCCCAAGAAGCCACTAGAGCCACCGTATTCTCCTCACGCCCTCACACGATGCAAGGTGCCGTGATTCCACTAGTGGTGCCCTTGAAGGCGGCAACCGAACCTTTACAAACAAGGTTGGGGCAAACTCCACAACTTGGAGGCTCCCAACAAACCACGAAGCTTCACCACAATGGAATATGGCTTCGAGGTGACCTCAACCATCTAGGGTGCTCAAACACCCAAGAGTAACAAGATCCGCAAGGGATTAGTGGGGAGAATCAAATATCTCTTGGTGGAAGTGTAGATCGATGCCTCCTCAAGCAATCCCGAGCAAATTAACAAGTTTGATTGGCTAGGGAGAGAGATCGGGCGGAAATGGAGCTTTTGGAGCAACAATGGAGTAGTGGGGGAAGAGGTAAGTCTTCTTGGAGAAGAAGACCCCCTATATATAGTGGGGGGACAAATCCAACTGTTATTGGAGGTTTCAGCCCGCAGAGAGCGGTAGTACCGCGCACGAGTTGCGATACTACCGCTGGCTGAGCGGTACTACCGCTTCGGCAGCGGTACTACCGCTTAGGCAAAGATTGCGACATGATTCACAACCACGGATGAAATAAATTACATCCGTGGCTACATCCGCAGGGAAAACGGTAGTAGCAAAAATGCGACACGGTACTACCGCTTAAGATAAGCGGTACTACCGCATTGTATGCGGAAGTAAAATATTACTTCCGCATCCACTTCTGTACTTAGACTCAGCACCTGAGCCAGGTACACGGTACTACCGTTCTGGCGACGCGGTACTACCGTGGGAGCGGTACTACCGTGTCGGCAGGCGGTACTACCGTGTAACTGTGCGGTACTACCGCTTGGTTGAGCGGTACTACCGCTTGCTAGGCAGTTGATCAGTTCAGAAGCCACAGTTTTGTAGATAACCGGTTGGACCTCCAGAGAAGCAAGGAAAGGTGGTGTGGGAGAAAGATGTGTACGTGTTGATTCTACCCAAACCTTTCCGACGCGGACCCCCTCTTAATAGTACGGCTTTCCTATTACTCAAAGCCACCGACAGGGAGCAAAAAGAAAACACCGTCCTTCATAGAATCCGAGGGGCAAGCAATCGTCTTGTGCCATAAGGGAGATATACCTGTATGAGCTTAGAGCACACGATCAGTCCGCAAAAGCATTGTCATTAATCACCAAAACTACTTAGGGAGAAATATGCCCTTACAATCTCCCCCTTTTTGGTGTATTGATGACAACACGAGATTTGCACAGAGAAGAAATAATAGAGTATGCAATACAAGCCCTAGAGTATAGGTGAGCTCCCCCTGTATGTGTGCCTTCACACGATTGTGCTTTGGACTGCACCGCACACATACTAGGTATAGTGCTCCCCTATAATCTACACACAAGATACTCTATATAACACTGCCTGCATAGGATAAACATTAAAGACATAATAATAAGTTCAACGATACCGGGGCATATGTCTTACACCATATGATTGTCTCACATAAACACGCAAAATAAACCAAGTTCAACGAAAAACACACGAACAAGCACAAGACGGCCAATCACTCTCCCCCTTTGTCATCGAGACACCACAAAGGGGAAAAGAGGACACGAAGACGGCTGGCAGCCCGGGAGAAGCTCAGTCGTCATACTCATCTCCAAACCCCTGCTGCTCCTCCTGATAGTCATCATCAGAACCCTGCTGCTCTGGCTGATACTCCTCATCAGAATCTGACCACTTGTACCCCTGGCGAGCCATCCAGGTAGCCTCAGGAGTGATGTTGTCCTCAGATCCATTGGAAACCTCCTCTCCATACAAAGCCAGAATCTTCTTGTCCCGCTGACGTGTCTTCTTGTCAGTCACATGAGCACGGTATTGCCCCTGAGCCTGCATGCAGAAGAGGGCCTTCATCTTCTGTTGTAGCCTCTTAGCCCAAGAAGGCTTCTCCACTGCAGAGGAAGAAGAGGGGGCAAATCTGCCAGAGCGGACATCGGCAGTCTCCTCCACAGGATCATCCTCAGTGCCCATCTGGACAGCAGCAGCCTGAGCACGTGTAGTGGTGTTGGCCCAACGAGTCTTGACGCGAAGCCGGATAGGATCATGGCGGTAGCAGTCGGCCTCGAACTCCTCCTCTGGATACAACTTCGCCCAAGTCTTGGAGATGAGCAGAAATAAGTATGGACCATAGATAGGTACCTTGCGAGTGTAGATGGCAAACTGGAGCTCATTCCACATGATGTGGGAAATGTCAAGTGGTGCAGCCTGGGCGGAGCGAGCCTCTTGACACATCAGAAGCATATCAACCAGATAGGCATGGACCTTGTCCTTATCGCCAACACGAGGGAACAGCGTGTTGCGAAAGATCCGATACATGATGTCCAGGAAGGGATTCAACACCCAAGTTGTTTTGCCACTAGCAAGGGTCTTTTCCTCATAAAATGGAAGCAGTTTGTCCTTGTTAGCTGATTCAGGATTGGCGTGAGGCCGAAAACCAATTGGGGTATGGAGACCCTCATCAGGAAGCTGAAGAAGATCCATGAACTCCTTCCAAGTAGAGGTCATCTTGTGACCATGGGTCATCCAAGTCATGGGGCGATCCTCCTTGGCCTGAAAGTTGACAGAGGCATAGAACTGCGCAATTAGCTCAGGGTCAAAGTCGTTCTGGAAAGTCATGATGTGCTCCAGACCCAGCTGCTCGATCAAATCAAGGGCTTCTGCAAAGTATGCCCTGTTCTGATCCTTCCTCATGTGCTCCACATCCACCCAGTGAGCATCCACATAGAGATTGGCCTTGGTCTTGAGCACCTCATGATAGATGCGAAACTGCTGCTTGGTCCAGAAGACATCATCACCAGGAAAGTGCTCACGGGGTTCTCCATATGGGTTGATCTTCCTTCTAGACATGAACTCAGCAGCAGGCATTTCCTCCATAGACATTGATGATTCCTTGCGCTTGTTGGCTGAAGTCTTGTACCGGCGCTGGGGATTGGAGCCCTCTGGCACATCACTTGGGGTACGCAGGCGCTTGGAACCGGTGTCACGGACTGGGTTGGTACGACGACCCTCAAAACCGGAGCCACCACCTAAAAACACAAACACAAGACCACAACAACACAAATACAAGAAGAATCAATGCCAAAACCTCGAAAGACACAAGAAACCAGGGGAAATAGAAAAGAGATCATGCTACGAAAGAAAATATGATCCAAGCGGTAGTACTGCTGACCCTTGCGGAAGTAAAAAATTAGTACCGCAGGGTAAGCGGTAGTACCGCATGTCACATGCGGTAGTAAAATTTTACTTCCGCCAGAAGAGGCGGAACTAAAATATTAGTACTGCATGCGGAGCGGTAGTACCGCATTGGGTCGCGGTAGTACCGCTCGGCAAGCAGTACTAAAAGTTTACTTCCGCCCGAGGGGGCGGAACTAAAAACTTAGTGCTGCATGCGGAGCGGTAGTACCGCATTGGGTCGCGGTAGTACCGCTCGGCAAGCAGTACTAAAAGTTTACTTCCGCCCGAGGGGGGCGGAACTAAAAACTTAGTGCTGCATGCGGAGCGGTAGTACCGTAATGGCTCGCGGTAGTACCGCTCGGCACGCAGTACTACAGTTTTTACTTCCGCCCGAGCGGTAGTACCGCTGAGGACAGCGGTAGTACCGCTCAGGTCAGATCAGATCTGGATTACATCGTGCGGTAGTACCGCGGTTCTCCAGCGGTAGTACCGCACGAAACAGATCTAGAAACTACCAACGAGATCGACACACGGTACTACGGCTGATCATAGTAACTTCGTAGCAACAACTCTAAGCATATTTCTAGAGCACAAACACTCTCCCACAACCTAAGCATCCATGGATAAGATCACGAAGAACACAAGAAAGCACTAAGCATCTCCCCTAACCCTAAAAACTCAGGCAAGGCAATAAGAAGAGGGGAAAAGGGGATAAACCTGCATCCATGGCAAGAGGACGTGGTGGGGAACGATCCCACCGGTCGGAAAGCGAGAAGAGTGGCCGAGGGAGGAGATCCGGCGAGGTCCTCCGGCGGCGTTCTTGAGAGAGAGAGAGAGAGAGACAGGGACGACGTGGGGGTTAGGAGTGAATGGGTATGGGGGAGATGGAACTCCCCCTGCCTGCTTATAACCCCCACACGTTCTGATATGTGCGGTAGTACCGCGGTCATCGCGGTAGTACCGCTTGCGCGGTAGTACCGCTCGCCGGGCGGTAGTACCGCCCTACCAGCGGCAGTAAAAAATTACTGCCGTGCTGGAGGTACGGTAGTACCGCATGTCCTCCGCGGTAGTACCGTAACCGATCACGGTAGTACCGCTCTCCCAAGAAAATGCACGAAAGGATGAGGTTTTAAGCACTAGAGAGAGTAAAAACACCATGTGCCCATGTGCATAAGCAAAACACGTAACACAAATTCCTCATAAGAGGGCGGTGGCCGAGGCCACCTATGTTTGAGTTTTATAGATATGGCACCGTGAAGAATTATCCTTGGGCCCATGATCCAAACTCGACTTGAAGCATTTAAGCCAACTATGTATGGCAAATGATGAAGATTTGGTTAGTTTATGCATAATAAGGGGAGGAATAGTTCATTGAGAGAACAATACTCCCCCTAAGTCCATGCCTACATCTAGACAAGATAGCTATGTCGAGTGTGAGGAGTGTGTGCACAGATTCAAACCACATTGCTCAAATCGATGATATTTAGCTCATGCCTTAACTCGCGAAATCTTGCTTCGTCCAAGGGCTTCGTGAAGATATCTGCAAGGTTATCATGAGTGTTGACGTAGTGAAGCTCGATTTCTCCTTGCCTTATGTGATCCCGGATGAAGTGATACCGAATCTCAATATGCTTCGTCTTGAAGTGAAGCACCGGGCTGAGAGAAATCTTGATGGCACTTTCATTGTCACACCAAAGAGGCACTTTGTCACAAGTGACACCGTAATCCTTTAAAGTTTGCCTCATCCATAAGAGTTGAGCACAGCAACTGCCAGCGGCCACATATTCTGCTTCAGTGGACGAGAGAGATACACAACTTTGCTTTTTGGAAGACCAACTAACAAGAGAGCAACCAAGAAATTGGCACCCTCCCGAGGTGGACTTCCTATCCACTTTGTCTCCCGCCCAGTCAGAATCAGAGAAACCAACAAGGTTGAAATTTGCTCCTCTTGGGTACCATAAGCCAAAGTTTGGGGTATGAGCCAAATATCGAAAGATTCGCCTGACAGCCACAAAGTGACTTTCCTTAGGTGAGGCTTGAAACCGTGCACAAATTCCCACACTCAACATAATATCCGGTCTAGATGCACAAAGGTAAAGCAAGGATCCGATCATAGAGTGATATACCTTTTGATCCACCGCTTTACCATTGGGATCAATGTCAAGTTGGCATTTGGTTGGCATTGGAGTAGTAGCCGGCTTGACATCACTAAGGTTCAACCTCTTGAGCATGTCTTGAGTATACTTGGATTGTTTGATGAAGATGCCTTCTCTTCATTGTTTGATCTCAAATCCAAGGAAGTACTTCAACTCTCCCATCATGGACATCTCAAAATGTGTGGTCATGAGTGCGGCGAACTCATCATTGAAAGCTTTGTTAGGAGAACCAAAGATAATATCATCTACATATAGTTGGCATACAAACAACTCCCCTTTGACCTTCTTAGTAAAAAGAGTGGGGTCGATTTTCCCAATTTCAAACCCACGATCTTGTAACAACTCGGTAAGGTGCTCATACCACGCTCGTGGGGCTTGTTTAAGGCCATAGAGTGCCTTATCAAGTTGATACACATGATTGGGGAACTTAGGATCCTCGAACCCCGGGGGTTGTTTAACATACACCAACTCATTAATGGGACCATTAAGAAATGCACTTTTCACATCCATTTGTTGCAATTTAAAGTTATGATGGGAAGCATAGGCAAGCAACAAATGAATGGATTCAAGACGAGCAACGGGGGCAAAGGTTTCACCGTAGTCGATACCCTCGACTTGGGAGTAGCCTTGAGCCACCAGACGTGCCTTGTTGCGGATGACAATGCCATGGGCATCTTGCTTGTTCTTAAAGATCCATTTGGTTCCAATGACATTATGGTTCTCCTTTGGTCTTGGCACCAGACGCCACACTTTGTTGCGCTCGAAGTTATTGAGTTCTTCATGCATGGCATTGAGCCAGTCAGGGTCTTCGAGCGCCTCATAGACCTTCTTAGGTTCAACAAAGGAGACAAAAGCTTGATGAGCACAATAGTTTGCTAATTGTCTACGAGTGCTTACCCCCCTTTTGATGCTTCCTAAAATGTTCTCCATGTGATGCTCGTTGGAAGCAAGCCTGGAGGCAACTTTTGCAGCACGACGCTCTAATTGCTCTTCAAGTGATAACTGAGGAGCATTGAGTTGATCATCTTGAGCGTCATCATGAGCAAGATCTTGATCTTGATCTTCCTCTTGACCTTGATCTTGCTCGGGGGATTGAACTTGGCCTTGTGCATCAATTGGTGGTTCTTCACCAACTTGAGGTTGATCTTGCACTTGGCCTTGTTCATCAGGCTGAGGGCCTTCACTTTGTTCTTCGGAAGCGTGTGGGTCTTGGGTGTGATGGTTCCACTTGAGTGGAACATTGTCCTTCTCCTTCAGCCACAAGGGGTTCCTCAACGGGTAGGATATATCCAACACCCATTCTTCTCATGGCTTGAGGAGGAATTTCATCACCTGCATCACAAGTACCACTTTGCTCCACTTGGGAGCCGTTATTTTCATCAAACTCTACGTTACTCGTCTCCTCTATGAGTCCAGTGGACTTGTTGAGGACACGGTAAGCATGAGAGTTTGTAGCATAACCAACAAATATGCCCTCATGAGCTCTAGATTCAAATTTAGACAAACGAACACCTTTCTTGAGAATGAAACACTTACACCCGAACACCCGGAAGTACTTGAGATTGGGCTTGTTACCGGTAAGAATCTCATACGGAGTTTTGTTCAAGCCTTTGTGGAGATAGAGACGATTTGACGCATGGTAAGCGGTGTTGATGGCTTCGGCCCAAAAGTTGTATGGAGAGTTGAATTCAGCCATCATGGTTCTTGCAGCATCTATTAAGGTTCGGTTCTTTCTCTCCGCAACACCGTTTTGCTGAGGGGTATACGGGGCGGCATATTGATGTTTGATCCCCTCATCACCAAGAAACTCATCCAAGGTGTAGTTCTTGAACTCGGTGCCATTGTCACTTCTGATCATCAAAATCTTTGCTTCATGTTGTCGTTGAGCTTCATTTGCAAAGTTGATGACGGTTTGTTGGGTCTCACTCTTCTTCTTGAAGAAGTATACCCAGGTATATCTTGAGTAATCATCCACAATCACCAAGCAATATTTCCTACCCCCAAGACTATCAAAAGTGGGAGGCCCAAAGAGATCCATGTGGAGGAGCTCTAGAGGTCTCTTTGAATAGATGTTAGTCGTGGGAGGGTGAGCCTTCTCATGTAATTTTCCTTCAATGCACGCCCTGCAAGCACGATCTTTGGCAAAGCTAACATTTGTTAGTCCTTGGACATGGTCCCCCTTGAGAAGACTTTGCAAAGATCTCATATTGACGTGGGCCAAACGGCGATGCCAAAGCCATCCCACATCAACTTTAGCCATTAGGCATGTCGCGACCTTAGTGGGTTGCTTCGAGAAGTTAACCACATAAAGACCGTTCTCGACATGCCCAACATAGGCTACTTTAAGAGTCTTGCTCCACAAGAGGGCCACAGAATCAATATCAAAGAATGTAGCAAAGCCCATGAGTGCGAGTTGGCGAACAGAAAGTAAATTGTATGCAAGGGACTCAACAAGCATGACTTTCTCGATCGTGAGATCATGAGAGACAACAACCTTGCCAAGTCCCAATACCTTAGAAGATGAAGCATCACCCCATTCGACGTTGGTGGCCATAGATGAACCGAGATGCACGTCCACCACCAAGTCTTTGCTTCCGGTCATATGATTTGTGGCTCCGCTATCGAGCAACCATGATCCCCCACCGGAAGCAAACCCCTACAATAGACCAATGCTTGGATTTAGGTACCCATTTGGTAATGGGTCCTTTGAGGTTAGTGACAAGGGTCTTAGGAACCCAAATGGACCATTCAATGTACTCATAAGAAGAACCAACAAATTTAGCAAACACATGGCCATCACTAGCACGGCATAAAACATATGAAGGATTAAAATCGTCGGCCATGTTTGAAGGTGTGGTGGAGTTTTTCTTGACACCACCACTTTTCTTCTTGGTTGACGTGCCCTCTCCTTCTTTCACAAAGGATTGTCGGAGAGGGGGTGGTTGCTTTGTCTTGTCATTCTTCTTCTTCTTGGGCTTAGGAGCAAACCCAATTCCTTCCTTTGCCACAACTTCCTTTTGATTGCTCAAAAGGGCGTTGAGGTTCTTCTCACCTTGTATGCAAGTCACAAGGCCTTTCTCAAGTTGCTTCTTCAATTCGGCATTCTCTTCAACAAGATACACATGCTCACAACATGGGTTAGTAGCATTTGCATTATCAATTAAAACCATGCGAGGAAAGATAGCCTTTTCCTTGGTTAGCGAAACTTGGAGTTGATCATAAGACTCCTTGAGAGTAGCATGCATTCCTTTCAAGGCCTTGTGAGCCTTGTCAAGTATGTCAAACTCCTCTTTGAGTTTAGCATGGTTAACCACAAGTTTTGCCTTCTCAGAGTTAAGGACACGAGAGACAACTAATGCATGATCAAGATCTTTCTTTAATTTAGCATGATCATCGTTGTGTGACTCCTCAAGAGCCAAACGAAGACCACGCTCCTCCTCTAGGGCGTTCGAGAGATCCGATATCTCATCGGCATAGTCTCGACTATGCCCTTCCATTTTAGTAATGGTTTCCTCGTGAGCCTCAATAATGTCATTGGCCTCACCGAGTTGTTCCAAGAGAGCAACAACATGCTTCTTGGATTTGCCCTTGAGATTCTTTATGAACACATCAAATTCATTTTCTCCCTCCTTACTACCCTCACCCTCATCAATACAATTAGTTAATGAGGGGTTAGAAGAGATAGTAGTATTGATGATCGGGGTTACCTTGTTAGTGGCCTTGGCCATAAGACACTTGGCGGTGATGTTCTCGTTTGGTGAGTTGAAGAGAGATGAGTGCGGAGTGGTAGCAATTGCAATTGTGGCCATAGTGGTCACCTCATCGTCTTCATCATTGTCATCATCCTCCACATATTCTTCTTGAGCCACCAATACTTTCGGAGGAGTCTTCTTGATAAAGTTGTTCTTGTTGGGATAGGACTTTGACTTGTCCTTCCGAATAAGCTTGCCTCCAAAGTCTTCTCTCTTCTCATATGGGCAATCCACAACGAAGTGGCTTACATTTCCACAGTTGAAACATGTCCTTACTCGTTGCTTCCCTTTGTTCCCACTGGAGTTGTTCCTGTTAAAGTTGGAACTTGAGTTCTTCTTGCCCCAGAATTGCCTTGAAGTAAGAGCCATGTGCTCGTGATAGGCATATTTGGTGTCCTCGGGGCAACACTCATCATCATCTTCCACTTCCTCCTCTTCCACACAAGCCTTGGCCTTCAGAGCAAGATTAGGCTTCTTGGATCATTGAGCCCTTAGGACCGCATTGTCGGCGGTTACGTCAAGGATCCTCATGGCAACAAACTCATCCAGCACTTCGTTTGAGGATAAAGTGTGGAAGTCCGGTCTTTGACGAATGACAGAGGACATGGCCTTATGATAGGGCATCATGGCCTTGAGGAACTTGCGCTTGATCCAATTGTCATCCGTATCCTTACTGCCATAATCTCGAAGAGACACTGCAAGAATAGTTAATCTTCGATAAAGTTCACGAGGATCTTCATCTTCGATCATAGCGAACTCATCAGCTTCATCTTGCACCACTTCATAGTTGGAGCGTTGAATACTTGTGCTTCCCTTGTACATTGTGCCAACATGCTCCCATGCTTCCTTGGCCACAGTGAATGGGCGAAGATGAGCAATGTCTTCAGGAGGGATAGAATCTTGAAGAATTCAAAGTGCGGACTCGTTGAACTGATGATCGGCAGTTTCTCTTGGAGTCATGTTGTCGGGATCATACGGATAAAAACCTTGCTCAATGATTCTCCAGAGGTTAGTGGAACAATGATTAATATGACGTTTGAAACGAAACACCCAAGTAGCAAAATCAGTATTTTTAACAAACTTGGGAGGGGGCCCGACAGAATTTAAATGCGGTGTGGGAACGGGTCCTCCATAGTGAGTAGGAGGAGCAGATTGGGCAAATTTCCCACTTCCATGCTTAGTGACCGGGGCTTGCTCACTACTAGCTTCTCCCTTGTCGAGATTAGCCTCTGACACGTTGGTAGCGGGACGACCCACTTCCAACGGTGAGGTGGATAATTTAAGCCCCTCAAACATTTCTTTAAACATGCCTTTGACCTCACTCGCTAGTGATTCTTTCAATGTGGTCAATGCCACATTGAACTCCTCACGAGTGACCGAGGCTCCCCCATCTAACGTAGGCAAGGACGGATTTCCACCGGAATGGTCCTCCGTCTCGACTACGTTGTCAACCATACTCTTCGGACGGTAAAGTCCTTAAAAAGAGACGAGGCTCTGATACCAATTGAAAGGATCGATATGGTTGACTAGAGGGGGGGTGAATAGGCAACTAACAATTTTTAGCTTTTCTTAACCACTTAAAATTAAGCGACAAAATAAGTTGTCTAGATATTCTACTAGGATGACAACTAAGATAAAGAAGCACAACAACTACACATGCATGCTATAGGAGTTGAACAAGTAAAGCATGCAAAGGTAAAGGTAAGAAATAACCACAAGTGGAACCGGAGGAGACGAGGATGTGTTTCCGAAGTTCCTTCCCTTTGAGGGGAAGTACGTCTCCGTTAGAGCGGTGTGGAGGCACAATGCTCCCCAAGAAGCCACTAGGGCCACCGTATTCTCCTCACGCCCTCACACGATGCAAGGTGCCGTGATTCCACTAGTGGTTCCCTTGAAGGCGGCAACCGAACCTTTACAAACAAGGTTGGGGCAAACTCCACAACTTGGAGGCTCCCAACAAACCACGAAGCTTCACCACAATGGAATATGGCTTCGAGGTGACCTCAACCGTCTAGGGTGCTCAAACACCAAAGAGTAACAAGATCCGCAAGGGATTAGTGGGGAGAATCAAATATCTCTTGGTGGAAGTGTAGATCGATGCCTCCTCAAGCAATCCCGAGCAAATCAACAAGTTTGATTGGCTAGGGAGAGAGATCGGGCGGAAATGGAGCTTTTGGAGCAACAATGGAGTAGTGGGGGAAGAGGTAAGTCTTCTTGGAGAAGAAGACCCCCTATATATAGTGGGGGGACAAATCCAACCGTTATTGGAGGTTTCAGCCCGCAGAGAGCGGTAGTACCGCGCACGAGTTGCGGTACTACCGCTGGCTAAGCGGTACTACCGCTTCGGCAGCGGTACTACCGCTTAGGCAAAGATTGCGACATGATTCACAACCACGGATGAAATAAATTACATCCGTGGCTACATCCGCAGGGAAAACGGTAGTAGCAAAAATGCGACACGGTACTACCGCTTAAGATAAGCGGTACTACCGCATTGTATGCGGAAGTAAAATATTACTTCCGCATCCACTTCTGTACTTAGACTCAGCACCTGAGCCAGGTACACGGTACTACCGTTCTGGCGACGCGGTACTACCGTGGGAGCGGTACTACCTTGTCGGCAGGCGGTACTATCGTGTAACTGTGCGGTACTACCGCTTGGTTGAGCGGTACTACCGCTTGCTAGGCAGTTGATCAGTTCAGAAGCCACAGTTTTGTAGATAATCGGTTGGACCTCCAGAGAAGCAAGGAAAGGTGGTGTGGGAGAAAGATGTGTACGTGTTGATTCTACCCAAACCTTTCCGACGCGGACCCCCTCTTAATAGTACGGCTTTCCTATTACTCAAAGCCACCGACAGGGAGCAAAAAAAAAACACCGTCCTTCATAGAATCCGAGGGGCAAGCAATCGTCTTGTGCCATAAGGGAGATATACCTGTATGAGCTTAGAGCACACGATCAGTCCGCAAAAGCATTGTCATCAATCACCAAAACTACTTAGGGAGAAATATGCCCTTACAATCATGAGCACCGCTGCTACTCCCAGACTCCATGTGACTCCACCTGCAATTGTAGTCCCTTCTCGTCTTCTTCACAGTCAACACTCGAGCAAAATTAAGTACCTCGTTACTCTACCTCTTGTGCTCCCAACTTCCGGAGTATCCCTCCACCGCCATCACACACCGATCATTGTCTGCGTGAAAGTGAAAAACTCGCATATTGGATGCCACATGTAAGAGTTACCTGAACTCAACGTCATCGCTCTCCTTGACTGTCTGACTGAAACTTGAAGAAATTTCACCATCACCCTGTGTCACCCTGAGTCAAATTCGTAGTTGTCTCATCCTTTTCCGGATAGTCACTGGCATGTCCCAAAACTATTGCACTCCACCTCCTTCTGTATTTGTCATCCGCACTTTGCCATGTGCACTGAACACCACAGAATATACGGCCATGTACCCTGTCAGCTTTTGACAATTTTAGACTTTCCGCCACTTTCTCAGATTCTCCACGGTCAACTCCTGTCCATCAACTAGCACCGATAGACCCAGCCACCAACTTGAATCTGGTACTCGTCAACACTGCTTCAACATCCCCTGCACAATTTGTCTGACCACCAGTGCCTTGGCCTGTCGCTGTGTCCCGTGCTTACCGCACACCTCGCCGCTATCACCGTGTCGAGCCTCTGCTGTCCTGGTCGAGTCTCCCAAGGCCGCGAACCCACACCACTCAAACCCCTATTGCAGAGAACCACCAACCATCACCGACCGATGCCGAGTATCACGCCTCCATCAGACCACTGGTACCAAGTCTGATCCACGTGTCTCTCGCTATCCCGCTGAAATAGGCTTCGACTCTCCATGCATTTACGCCGTAGCCCCTCCATCAGCACAGAGTGAAGTCATCCATCAGACTCCAGCTCCACCTTCAACATGACTCCATGTAGCTGGCCGTGCTACCCCGCGCCCGTCGACTTCAAGCTCTCTCATGTGTGCACTGCCTTGAATCAACCCTGCGCCATAGTCTTGTCGAAGCCGCACAAGCCCTCAGGCCTGCACCACGTGTTTCCATGCCCCAGAAGTCGGCCACCATCAGCATCACGCTCCTATGTCGTCGTCGCTGAAATCACCACCGTCTTCTGCTTTGACCAACATCCTCGTCGATACATCAGACTGTCCAGTCCGACCCAACCGAATTTGTCCGACTGCAATCATGCTCCACCCTGCATCGTGTCCGCCCCGCACAACTACGTGCATTGTTTGACGCCCTGTGTATGCATGATCCTTTCACGGCGCGCTCCAGACCCCTTCGAGCCTTATATGCACGACGTCATCCTCGCCACGCGCTCCATCTTGACCAACTCGACATCACACCGCACTTTCATCCGAGAAATTATTTGGACCCCAGCAGCTTCTTCGCGTACGCATTGCAAACAAAATAAAGGTCATGATTTGCTCAAAACTCACGCCATGCTTACTTCTTTGTCCAAAAAATACTCCCGATGCCTCAATTTGGCAACCTCATGCACCGGCTCCCAGGCCTCTTGCCACAGCGTCCTGTACCTGACGCAGTGCCCACAATCTGAATTTGCCAAAAAGAACAGAAAAGTTGATCCCCTGATTGAGCCTGCGCTGCCCGCGAAGATATTTTTCCTTTAACAAATCTCTCGCTGCCTTTTCTGCGTCTGCCAAGAACGGCCGTGATCGCTACCTGCCGCACCACTAGCAGCAGCCCGCTCTGCGCACGAGACGCCCACGACTGGGCTTTCGCGCTATGGGCTTTGCTGCCCGCCTGGACTTCAGCCTCCTCGCCAGTTACCTGGGCCGCTGGCCGCCCATCGCTAGCGCGCACGTACACGTGTATTCCACGCGTTGGCAGTATGTCTGCCCACGCGCACGCGCCGCAATACGCCGCCACCGCCGCCGTTCGCCCAGATTGGATCGATCCAATCTGGTGGAGTCCTTGCTGATGCACGTCATCCCGATCTCGTCGAGAACTTCGCGATCCCGCCGTCGCCGTACGCTAGATCGGCTGCTGCTCCTTCTGACTGCTTCTCACCCGACGATCTCCGAACATTGCCGAGGTCCTTCTGAAATCGTGCGAACCGGCACGTTCACCATGACCATCCGTCGGTCTTCATCGCTTCATCTAGATCAACGATCCGCAGCCTCCTCGTAACCTTGCTCATGATACCACTTGTTTGAATAAATCCGAGGCGCTCCGTCAATCTACCGAGGACCAAGCAATCACACGAGCACGACACCAAGATTTGTTAACGAGGTTCACCATCATGGCTACATCCCCGGGGCCTGACTATGGGCGCTCCTCCCCATGACACCGCTACAATACCGCACCCCGGCCGCTCGGGCGCCGGCACACGCCGCCGGCTCCCCCGCGTGCCCGTGCTATTATGTTGGCATAGGTTACATCGTGTGTCTACCTCCGATATATATATGAGAGGCCTAGGATACAAGTGTCCTATTAGGACACAACTCCTACCCTATCAACACACAGTCCAACTACAAGTTCAACTGTAACCTACCTTGTACAATAATATTCGACACAACTCTAACAACATGAACTTTTCCACCAAATCTCTCTCTCCCTTCTAACAGGCTAGATGTCGTTAAAGAAGTAAATTTTATTTCTCTAACCGGTTATTGGGGATGTGCATTGCGCCAAGCCATGCCGTTGCTCCTGGTGCCACCTGCGTACGTAGGCGCCTCACCGACGCGGGCACCCTCTCACGCCTCGTTACCCTGCTCGTACAACGTGGTTTCGACCGTGAACTGGAGCAAATGAATAAAATCATCACAAGCTCGGGATATTAGAGCCTGGCGACCAACTGGCAACCATTTGACCAAAGATCGATCATACACATGTGCAGTCGAAGTCCCAATAGTCGCTGCCACATAACTTCGGCGAGCTCTCCTCTTCCCGGTGCTGCCCCTTGGATAGGGGAAGGCCGCGAGCGCACGTTCCCCGAGCTAGGACCAGATCAAGTCATGGATACAGTACAGAGGCCGCCTATTGAGGGCATCCATCCGGTGGTTGAGCCGGGCTCGGGAGGATAATGTCAGACGAGTGCCACGCCACGCCCATACGGCGCGCGTATGACAGGGATTAGCGTCGGATAATGGACCAACTGGTAAAAGAAAAGCTGCTTAAAAAAAATACTAGTAAAAGAAAAGCGATCTGCACATGGACATACGCACGCAGGACGCAGCTGTACGGTGCTCGAGCAAAAACAAGCATTTCCCACCACCGATCCTCCATCTTGCTTATGCGGGAAACAAGTCAAACACTAGTATTCGGGACGGGTTCGGTGCACGCGAACGCAACGCAAGCAACCAATCCATTCCCACGTTATATTTTCTGTAACAGCGGGTGCACATTTGATTAAGGGTGTGTCGACTGAGACTTAATAATCATGCCTCAGTTAAGTGGTATAGTATATGAAAAAAAAGAAAAAAAAAATTATGTATGAATCTCAATGCAAGATCAAAGGAATATAACATCGATTGAGATATAATGAAGTCTAAATCGATTGAGACTTAGCAAAACTGTTTGATTAAACGCCGCAGGTGATCTCTCTAGCTTTGCCAGGAGTCGGTCAGTAATGGCGAGCAGGAAACAAGCTCATCCGAGAAAAGTCAAGT
>LR738715.1:195089875-195120473 GCA_902687465.1 Secale cereale | reverse complement strand
GCGGGAAACAAGTCAAACACTAGTATTCGGGACGGGTTCGGTGCACGCGAACGCAACGCAAGCAACCAATCCATTCCCACGTTATATTTTCTGTAACAGCGGGTGCACATTTGATTAAGGGTGTGTCGACTGAGACTTAATAATCATGCCTCAGTTAAGTGGTATAGTATATGAAAAAAAAGAAAAAAAAATTATGTATGAATCTCAATGCAAGATCAAAGGAATATAACATCGATTGAGATATAATGAAGTCTAAATCGATTGAGACTTAGCAAAACTGTTTGATTAAACGCCGCAGGTGATCTCTCTAGCTTTGCCAGGAGTCGGTCAGTAATGGCGAGCAGGAAACAAGCTCATCCGAGAAAAGTCAAGTAAACATCTCGCTTCCATTTCGCTTCTGCGTGCAAAATTCACTAGTGGAGTTCAGAAAAAATCCTGCCCGGAACGGAAGGTAATGTCACGCTCTGCATCTGATTCACTCCGTTCACGGTCATGCGTATATAAAAATGGATACACGGGACCAACTTGGTTGCCTTCCCGACCGAATGACTTGGTTTACTTTGCTCCCTTGCAGCTTCACGGCAGTATCCTCCTCATCTCATGGCTAGCCAAAATCTTGAGAACGATCTTATCAGAAAAGTTAGCACCCAGTAAACGGAAAAGGACCGATACACAATCACAAGGAAAATAAGAAAAGGTGGAGGGCACTAATCCATGAACACCTGTCAAATCAAATTAACTAATGTAAATATAAATCCCGTTGACTTCAGAATGCACCGCGAGTTCCTTGCTTTTAGACTACGGCCACCTTCTGGTATCATAGTACTACCAGTACTGAACCGGACGCTGCTCGTAAGATCTGACTTATGTATTCCAATTAAAAATAAGCGAGTAGCATACATGTTAAGCAGATAACAGGTGGAGAAAATGGTGCTTTGTTTTCACAAGGGGCAATACGTACGTTGTCATCCCTATCCATCCATCTCATACACGCATGTGCATGCAATGGCCACGCACGAACTCGAGCTAGCTAAGCCAGTACTCGATCAAACGTTGACACTCCCCTGATCTTAATTATTTTATATATACTGTAGTACATGACATGTTGAGCTGCTCAACAGTGCTAGCCTATTTCCTGTTGGATTATCCTGAGAGGTTGGATAACAGCTGGAGCTAGGTCTGCGGCGACCCGGTAAGATGGTCAGATTATCTGCAAATGATAACGCCAATGACAGAGGGCCTGCATACTAGTAATAACCTGGCTGGTGACTTGGCTATGTACTGGATGATAAGCAGGCGGGGAAATCCCATTTGAAATCACCTACTGCATTGTCAAGTCAAAAGTGTTATATTACGGTAACACAAGTTACTCATAATTCATCCTGTCAGTGAACCGGCTACACCTCCTGCCACGTTTCGCAAAACGAGAAACGATGAATTGCTATTGAAATTCTCTTGGTTATGATTCGAATTGGTATTCTAATCCACTGGGTGCGAAGATATTCATAGTTATCCATCACTCTGTTGTGCTGATATATTTTATTAGAACGAAAGGTTTTTTTTTGTCATTTCATTGATCTCTCTTTTGGATTACAAAGAAAGAGGTTTACTTTGCAGTTGCTGAACTGTTGTGTATTTTATAATCTGCTATAGAAAATTAGCCATGGAAACAGGCAAAAGTGGGTCTAACAAACACTAAATTAGGGTAAGGCGGATGGGGCAAACTGGATTACATAAGTCGTTTTTTTCAATAAAGTATTACATGTGCAAATAAGTCTAAAAACATAAAAACAATGTATATTGCACAAACTAAAGGCTTCGATGATATTTTTGCCATAACACTTACATTGGGTATCTAAGATAACAAGCCATTTGTAAGATAAAAAAGCAATAATTTTGCCAGGGGTAAATAATTGCACTTGGAATGCACTCCACATGTCAAAGTTTGTCTCTAATGCCCAAAGTGCCTTTATCAAAAAAAGAAGCATTCATGACAACTTTTTGTATGTCCGCAACTTAGCCCGATGGCTTCACCGCAACAAATCTCCAACGATCCGTTTCGAAAAAAACAAATCTCCAACGTTGCTCTTCAAGCTTGACATTCGCAAGGCCTTTGATTCGGTGAGATGTCACTATTTGATGGATTTGTTGAGGCATCATGGATTCCCAAGTAGATTTAGAGAGTGGGTTTGTGCTCTCCCTTCTTCGGCATCATCGAGAGTGCTCCTCAATGGGCTCGCCACGGACCCATTCACACATGGTCGTGGTCTTCGGCAAGGGGACCCGCTCTCCCCGCTGCTATATTGAAGACATGATTGCTGTAAAACTTGCACCTTGGCGTGGAAAGCACGTGGCTACTCCGGGTCACATCATTCTGGTCAAGTCTGTGCTCACAACGATTGCCATCTACCATCTCACACCGCTTGATTTGTCGTTTGAAGTGAAGAAGACAATTGATAGTATCCGGCGGGCGTATCTTTGGGCTAGTTGTGACAAGGTCACGGGAGGCAAGTGCAAGGTAAGCTGGAAGACGTTGTGCAAGCCCAAACGATATGGGAGGCTTGGGTATTCTCGACCTTGAGAAGTTTGCTTTAGCGCTCCGCCTCCGTTGGCTTTGGTATGAATGAGCTGACCCCCCTGGGACGTGGCTTGGCCTAGGATTCCCATGCACCACCGAGGATCATGATTTGTTTGCTGTTGCCACAAGAATAACTGTTGGGGGTGGAAACACGACCAAGTTTTGGGAATCTCCGTGGTTGGAGGGGATCAGACCGATGGATATTGCGCCCAAGATTTTTGAGCTCTCGCGCAAGAAGTCTTGTTCGGTGAGAAAGGCGTTGACGAACAACAATTGGATTGCCCAAATTAATACCCAACATGACATCTCTCTCACACACATCCAGGAAGTGGTTATGCATTGGGAAAGGCTCACTTACATCACTCTCACGGACGGGGTTCGCGATTCAATTACTTTGAAGTTCTCTGTTGATGGCATGTACTCTGCATCCTCGGCTTACAAGGCGCAATTGAGGGTCCTACCATCTTGAACTTGCCGACAACCGTTTGGAAGGGTTGGCCCCCTCCAAAGTGCAAGTTCTTCGCTTGGTTGGTCTTACAAAACAGGATTTGGCAGCGGATAGACTAAGTCGACGTGGATGGCCAAATTGCGGTCTTTGCCCTCTTTGCAAACAAACTCGTGAATCCGATGTGCACCTTCTCGCCCAATGCCGCTTCACGACCCGTATTTGGGCCGAGATCACCAACTGGCTTGGCCTCCTGGATTTCTCTACTTTGGCTTGGGCAAATGCCACATTGGTGATAGGTTGGTGGACCGATATAGTGAACAATACAAGACCGCACTGGAAGGCTCTCACTTCGTTGGTGATGTTGATATCTTGGGAGATTTGGAAGAAACTCAGCGCGGGAGTTTTCCGCAACACCACTGCGCCCACCATGGTAACAGTCAGGAGGATCAAGGTAGATGCCCATCTTTGGGTGCTAGCGGGTGCGAAATACTTGAGTAATGTAATGCCGCGAGAGTAGTTTTTTTCTTCGCCGCGTTGCGGGCATATGTCTAAACCTTCTCCCTTAATTAATGAAAATGGAAAATCTATTGCGTTGTTTAAAAAAAGCGAGTAAGTTTGAAGACGGTCAAAACTTAATGCCATCGTGTAACCAAGCACTTTTGTAGCTTTGAAAACTTTGTGTTCAGAGACTACTACATCATCAGTTACCTCCCCCATATCTGAAACATCCTCGAGATAATGAAGAATGATAAAAATAATGAAAGGCTTCTTTTATGTACTATTTTGAATGTGGGAGTAAATACTTCCTACAAATGTTGGAACTCTTTACTACTCCTTTCGTCTCCAAAAATAACACGTATAAATTGTCTCCAATTCAAATGGTGCAATATATTACCAATTTTGTAGAAAAATATTCAACATCATACAAATTATTATCACTAAATACATAATAAAATTGTTGGCTTCGGCCTCGATGGTCATAGCTTTTGCCATAAATGGCCCTCCAAAGTGCAAGTTCTTCGTTTGGTTGGTCTTACAAAATAGGATTTGGCAGCGGATAGACTAAGTCGACGTGGATGGCCAAACTGCAGTCTTTGCCCTCTTTGCAAACAAACTCGTGAATCCGATGTGCACCTTCTCGCCCAATGCCGCTTCACGACCCGTATTTGGGCCGAGATCACCAATTGGCTTGGCCTCCTGGATTTCTCTACTTTGGCTTGGGCAAATGCCACATTGGTGATAGGTTGGTGGACCGATACAGTGAACAATACAAGACCGCACTGGAAGGCTCTCACTTCGTTGGTGATGTTGATATCTTGGGATATTTGGAAGGAACTCAGCGCAGGAGTTTTCCGCAACACTGCTGCGCCCACCATGGTAATAGTCAGGAGGATCAAGGTAGAGGCCCATCTTTGGGTGCTAGCGGGTGCGAAATACTTGAGTAATGTAATGCCGCGAGAGTAGTTTTTTTCTTCGCCGCGTTGCGGGCATATGTCTAAACCTTCTCCCTTAATTAATGAAAATGGCAAATCTATTGCCTTGTTTATAAAAAGAGAGTAAGTTTGAAGACGGTCGAAACTTAATGCCATCGTGTAACCAAGCACTCTTGTAGCTTTGAAAACTTTGTGTTCAGAGACTACTACATCACCAGTTACCTCCACCATATATGAAACATCCTCGAGATAATGAAGAATGATAAAAATAATGAAAGACTTCTTTTATGTACTATTTTGAATGTGGGAGTAAATACTTCCTACAAATGTTGGAACTCTTTACTACTCCTTTCGTCTCCAAAAAGAACACGTATAAATTGTCTCCAATTCAAATGGTGCAATATATTACCAATTTTGTAGAAAAAAATTCAACATCAACTACAATACAAATTATTGTCACTAAATACATAATAAAATTGTTGGCTTCGGCCTCGATGGTTATAGCTTTTGCCATCAATGGTTACAATATCATGCGGGCACGCTGTTGCGGTTGCAGCTTGCTAGCTTGATGGTTGTTGATTTTGCCATCAACGATTACAACACATGGGCACCACCGTTGCCGCTCCTTGGGTGACTGCAGCTCCCTGCGTGTTGTAACTCTATTGTCAATGGTTGCAACGCCGCCGCCCACGGGTTGTAGCATCATGTGGCCAACGCCACGCCTTGCCTTTATTACAAGTGGTTGTCGACATAACTAGCTATCCCCAATGTCATCTGGCAGCAATGAGCAACGTCAGGGAAGCTCCCGTTCAGCGCCACACCTCCCGCCTCCTCTCATCTTCCATGCAGCAAACGCCAACACCCGGGGTTGGTGGCGTAGAACAATGCCCCAAATCGCACAGCCTAGCCTTGTGGCGTCTTCTCGGTGTAACAACTGCGCATGACGCACTCTCGGCCTGCCATGCCTGAGATAACGTTGAGCGGTGTTCGGCAGCGCATGTGCCCACTGACGTGTGGTTTGTGCAGAGCGCGATCGATCGGTGTGCATGATCGGCCGTCCGAGTTGAATCCTTTGCCACAATGAAATCACATGGTACTAAAATCAACCCATCTTATTCAGCCTCCTTCCATGATCCCAAGAACCGAACACACCACGGTAAATAGCCAAAAATCACCAATTCTAATCGTTTTATTCCACACTATATCGCAATTCACACACTTATGATCCCTTTCATGGCCACAAGTCACAACCCAAACGCGCCAGCGTATTCACCCCCCATCTGAACTCATTTAGTGCGCGCAATGAACTTTGGTGGTGATTTCGCGCTCCTGCGTTCACCACAAGTTTCCCCTCCCCCGAGCCCGGAAGTCCCAACCCAACCAAGAAACCAACGGCATGGCCAGCCCCAGACCAGCATGGTCAAGTAACCCAACCACGGTTAACCCCAGGCCCTTTAAAAGCCTCGCCGGGGCTCGACCCATCTGCCCCACATCTCTCACTAGCTCCCTCCTTGTGCCGTCGTGTGCCACCGCCACCACCTCTACTGCCTCACGTACCCTCGTTCCTCCTCCTCGTGCGTGCCTCGTACAGTACATATTATTTATCTTGCTCTGATCCCGCCAATGGCGCGTAGGATCGCTGGGTTGCTAATGTGATTGTTGTTGTCGTTGTTTTTCTTGGAAGAGCAGAAGAAGGCTGCCGGCCATGGCGACGCCGAACGGGCTGGCGCGGATCGACACGACGCACCCGGAGAAGAAGGCGGCGGCGGCGAAGCACGAGAACGGGATCTGCCACGACGACAGCTCGGCGCCGGTGCGGGCGCAGAACATCGACGAGCTGCACTCCATGCAGCGGAAGCGCTCGGCGCCCACCACGCCCATCAAGGACGGCAGCGCCTCCCCCTTCGCCGTCCCCGTCTCCGACGAGGACCGCCGGAAGCAGCAGCTGCAGTCCATCAGGTCGACAGATCAATCCTCTCCTCTCGCGCACCCCCGTTCGCTTCTGCTTTTGCTTCCACCCTGACATGATAAAAGCGACCATTAATATTTTCTTGACGATAAAGAAGCCATTAATTGGAGAATGGCCAAGATTAAGGCCTCCTTCTATTTGACACTCTGCTTTTTGCTGGAACGAACGGGGGACGGAACATTGCACGATAATAATCTTCTTCTAACATGCGTTTGACCGCCACGTGGGCGGCGGACGACGGCCATAATGTCACCCCTCGGCCCGGCCCTTATTCATTTCGCCTACAGACTGGACGCTGGGTCATAGTTTTTGTTTTTACAGAAAGTAGTAACACCAAGAGGGAATAATATAAAGGTTTTCATGATGTAAAAAAAAGGTTTTTCATTACGGAATGAAACTTTTTTGGCGAGGGCTAAATGAATTTGAATAAGAAAAAACTGGAATCTCTAGTAGAGCGTAGAAAAAAGAGGAGGGGTGTGATGACGATCGCTCAGCTGGTCGTTTTCTTACCAAAAGTGCCTGTGCCACCATCGCAATAAAATCGGCACCACATCTTTTTGGGTATGGTTCCACGTATCCACGCGGCCTTCCCGTGCGTGCATCGAAGTGCCAAAATGTCACTTAAATTGTTTTGTTCTTATCGCACCGCACAAAGTTCTATACCCATGTAGTAGATGTAGCCATGTAAGGCTACTGAATCCTAAACTCACACCACAAAGTTTGTTCGTTGATTCTTCATAGTGCAACAAAAAATAACAAGGGCGGCAACATCTTTTCTAGAGCTTAATGTTAGTTCAAGCATTTTAGGAAGTGCAAATCGCACGCACGCACGCACGCAATCTGGGACGCATGGGGCCGGCAACTTGGGCACGGGTGTCGGGGGTAATGAGAACAGTGGCTTGACGTGCAGGTGCAGCTCGCTCCCGTGTTCCCAAGAAACCTCGTATCCTTTTCGTAGTTCCTCAGACACTATTCTTTTTTGCCTGGCTCATTGCGTACATACTTCGATCTTTCTTCGTGTTGACAAATGAGCTCGCGTTACTTACTGAACTGCTGGGTGCAATATTTTAATTGTGAATGGTTTTATACATGCAAACTGACGCTGTGATGGCAACGATGGATGCAGTGCGTCGTTGGCGTCGCTGACCCGTGAGACCGGGCCCAAGGTGGTGAGGGGCGATCCGGCCAGGAAGGGCGAGGCCGCCGCCAAGACCGCGCCGGCGGCCGCGGCCCCGCCGCCGCAACCCCATCACCACCACCACCACCACGTCGCCCCCACCATCAGCGTCAGCGACAGCTCCCTCAAGTTCACCCATGTCCTCTACAACCTCTCGCCCGGCGGTACGCGCCTGTCGTCCCAACTCTGTTCATTCAGATAAATAAAATGTGTCGTCCGTGTGTTCTGATCTTGTGTGCAAAAAAACCAAAAAAACAGAGCTCTACGAGCAGGCCATCAAGTACGAGAAGGGGTCGTTCATCACGGCCACCGGCGCGCTGGCGACGCTGTCCGGCGCCAAGACCGGGCGGTCGCCCAGGGACAAGCGCATCGTCAAGGACGAGGCCGCGGCGCAGGAGCTGTGGTGGGGCAAGTGAGTGCTCTGCTGCCATGGCTGAACTGAACATGCGCTTCTTCTTCTTCTTCGTTCGTCGTCTTCAGATAACTGAAGATGTATGTGTGCCTCGTCGTGGTGTTGGTGTTGGTGATGATTGCAGGGGCTCGCCGAACATCGAGATGGACGAGCACACGTTCCTGACCAACAGGGAGAGGGCCGTGGACTACCTCAACTCCCTGGACAAGGTGTTCGTCAACGACCAGTTCCTCAACTGGGACCCCGAGAACCGCATCAAAGTCCGCATCATCTCCGCCAGGGCCTACCACTCGCTCTTCATGCACAACATGTAACAATACTACCACCACAGTCAAGTTGATCACATGTACTAGTAACACTAGAGCACATATACAGTAGAGTAACCGGACGGTATGCATCAGGTGTATACGGCCGACGGAGGAGGAGCTGGAGAGCTTCGGCACGCCGGACTTCACGATATACAACGCCGGCAAGTTCCCCTGCAACCGCTACACGCACTACATGACGTCGTCGACGAGCGTGGACATCAACCTGGGGCGGCGGGAGATGGTCATCCTGGGCACGCAGTACGCCGGGGAGATGAAGAAGGGCCTCTTCGGCGTCATGCACTACCTCATGCCCAAGAGGCGCATCCTCTCCCTCCACTCCGGCTGCAACATGGGCCGCGACGGCGACGTCGCCCTCTTCTTTGGACTCTCTGGTACGTTCGTTAACGGAACGCAACGGATCCAACCGCATGCACCTGACTGACGCGTTCGCCTTGCTCAGCGGCCTGTCCATGCCGTTCTAAACATTATCGTGTGATGTCACTTTTTCAGTTTTCCAAAAATATGAAACGCATTTTTTGTCTGCATTTACCACATATTTTATTTCGTGAATTTGGGAGATTTGATTTGTATTCTGTTTCTCTCACAACAACAACAACAGGTACCGGAAAGACGACGCTGTCGACTGATCACAACAGGCTCCTGATCGGCGACGACGAGCACTGCTGGAGTGACAATGGCGTGTCCAACATCGAGGGCGGCTGCTACGCCAAGTGCATAGACCTCTCCCGGGAGAAAGAACCTGATATTTGGAACGCCATCAAGTTCGGAACAGGTAGCTCTCCCTGGTCTTTTCAAACCTGAACAATTTAACAGTGGGAATCATATTTTCCGTGGCTTGCATTCGGCTGAAATGTTGTGCGTGCAGTGCTGGAGAACGTTGTCTTCGACGAGCACACCCGCGAGGTCGATTACACCGACAAATCTGTGACAGGTAAAAACCATCATTATCACCAACAACAGATAAAATCTGACAGAGAAATCACATACAGTAGCAAAGATGATGGTAATAAACATGGCAACGTGGATCTCATTGCAGAGAACACTCGTGCCGCTTACCCGATCGAGTACATCCCCAACGCCAAGATACCGTGCGTGGGGCCACACCCCAAGAACGTCATCCTCCTGGCGTGCGACGCCTTCGGGGTGCTCCCGCCCGTCAGCAAGCTGAACCTGGCGCAGACCATGTACCACTTCATCAGCGGCTACACTGCTCTCGTAATAACACTCCACCAAGCATTCGTCAATTCGCCAGTTTGTTTGTTCCTCAGACCTCGGGGATGCCTATCTGATCGCTTTTGCCATCGTCATCGTGACAGGTTGCCGGTACAGAGGACGGCATCAAGGAGCCGCAGGCCACCTTCTCCGCGTGCTTCGGCGCGGCCTTCATCATGCTCCACCCGACCAAGTACGCCGCCATGCTCGCCGAGAAGATGCAGACGTACGGCGCCACCGGGTGGCTCGTCAACACCGGCTGGTCCGGCGGAAGGTACCATCCTTTATCTTATCCTTTGCGATGAGATCACAACCTGTTCCTTCTGCGATTCAAGCACCATGCATATATGTGAACAATGAAATAACTTTGCATTCGTCGCTGGGTCCAGGTACGGCGTGGGCAAGCGGATCAAGCTGCCCTACACGAGGAAGATCATCGACGCCATCCACTCCGGCGAGCTCCTCACGGCCGACTACCAGAAGACCGAGGTCTTCGGCCTCGAGATCCCCACCGCCATCGAGGGCGTGCCGTCTGAGATCCTCGACCCGATCAACACCGTAAAGCCCTCTTCAGCTCATCCATCCGTTTTTTTTTCTTGTGAACATACACTGATCGATTGCTTTCTTGCGTTCAGTGGACGGACAAGGCCGCGTACAAGGAGACGCTCCTGAAGCTGGCCGGGCTGTTCGGGAAGAACTTCGAGGTGTTCGCCAGCTACAAGATCGGGGACGACAGCACCCTCACCGAGGAGATCCTTGCTGCTGGACCCAAAGTCTGATTTCCCACCAAGCAGATGAAGAGCGCGATGCGATGGAATTGTGTTTTTTCTTTCAGAATAATAAAGCCGTGGTGTGTGTGTGTGCGTGCTGTCTAGGTCGATGATGATGATGACGACGAAAATTGGGTCCATGTGCGGGGGGTACTGGTAGAGTTGGTTCCGTATATTTTTCATGGGTAATGTTAGTAGTTTCTGCCACGGATTGGTGCTTGTTTTGGGTATGTACAGACGCACTGTGCTTTCATATTTGGAATTCAGATTGGCCTGATATGATCATATCACCCTGGCTTCTCCCCTGTTAATGCAAAACACCATATTATTCTGCTTGGGAATGTGCCTCTTGTCTTGTGTACATTGCTTTTTGCTAATTTTTCGATCTCCAGAAAATCTTGAAATACGAGTCATGTTAAACGTACGGATAAGAAAACACAGGCTACTCTGGATTTTTCTATAAATATTTCAAAACAGGGCAATTCTCCGTGGATTGAAGAGAGAGCTTCTTGAAGAAAAAATAAAGTAAAGTTCGAGCCTATGAAATTGAGGGTACTCTACATGAATGCAATCAACGTCAATAGGAATTTAGCAACCCTAAATCCTCCAAAATTTTAATGAAAACCATACAATCCGAAGAGGCCCTTAAAATTTCCATAATACTGTCTAAAAATTGCATTCTTTGAAGGTGTGCAATTTTGTTATGTAAATTTTTACAACATAAAGTGAGGTTGAGATGATGATAATTGGATACTGATCGAAAAATGTGGCTGAGATTCGAAATAATATATCAGGTCACGTATGAATAGATGATAACCCATCACTGGTGCTTTTGCTGCAAGATAGTCAGATAAGGACTCTCATGCCTAGCTTTATTGAACCGGAAAAGGACTTGCAGAACTGCACGACACATGACCAGTGTTAAATGGCTGTTAGTGAAAAATAATAGATAGAGAAACCACTGAGGATCAGATGAACAACCTTTTAAAAATGGAAAGAAATGCTGGTCATATTAAGACTTTGTGTAGATGCTCAGACTTAGACTTTTACTGTCAGAAAACAAAAAGAGAAGTCGTACTCACCGTACATCAGTACTGGCAGTAGAGGTTTGGTCAAAGCGAGCTTTCCTTTTCGTGATGACGCATTAGCTAAAAGTCAGCGATAATAATTTTAATTTAGCAGGTGAGAGCACAATGTTTTGAAAAATCCCAAGTTCTTTGATTTCCTCCCTTACCGCCGCCTCCAAGATAGAGCCGATGCACACGCGTGTGGCTTCTTTATGTCATCCCTACGGGTTTGGAGACTTTCAGTTTCAGGCATAAAAGAGTGATGTTGATCAGTGCCTGTTTCTACAAGAAATGAAGATGAAAACGAGCCAATAAACTTTGTGGCGCTGAAAAAAAAGGTAATGCATCCTTCTGACATGACATGTTTTCTTCTTCTGACCGTTTGCATCAAAATTAAATGTCTGCACCGGTAAGTAAAAGTGTTTGCAACCGAGTCTTTCCCCTTAGTTATGATGCAGCGTTCGCAGCCAATTTTGACGACCGTATCCAAATGGAAATAGATTCTGGTTATTAGAAAAAGAGGGGAGGAGTGGAGACGAAAAAGTCATAATCACAGAATCTTGCTGAACCAATAGATAAGGACAACTATTTTTCTTCTTCTTCTCTTATATGGATGTTTGAAGGCTTCAAGTTTTTTCAAAAGTCCTTATTTTTCAGTTTAGGATGTCGAAATGTGCAAAACTCATACAACAACCCGTGCAGGTAGAACATCAGTTCATAAAAGAGTGAATGTATCAAAGAAAGTAGTTGAATGCAAAATCGATTCCAAGCACACATTGATCATTTCAGTTCAAGGCACAGGATAGCAGGTGTGCATTTGACAGATATGTAAAATCCTGGACTCCTGGTACATGTTTGCTTACAAAGAAGTTGCTACAGAATTGATGCAAGGAAGCAAAACCATCATCAAATTTGATCATAAAATTATTATTTTCAAAACGATCATCAAATTATTGACTGCTAAAAGTTCTCTCCAGAAAGATACAGTCAGTTCAAGTATGAATGCCTTTATCTTCGCTTTCTATAAAAGTAGTTCATGTACAGATTATCCACCAACACTGCAAGGGTGGTTCTTTTTTTTACAAACCCCTTCAATGGAGTTAACTATTTGAGTTAACCCAATTACAGTCTATAATTGACATGAGACAAGTGGTTAGAATCCTAAATCCAATTATACACAAATGGTCTAAATTATAGTATAAATTTACTACCTTGCAGGGTTGTTTCGATCTTCATACAGCTTTATGGTTCAGAAAAATACATCTTCAGACGACTTTCATCCTTCAGTCATCATCTGTCAGCAATCAGCAGTATCATGGTTTTCATGCCCAGAACAATTCTCAGAATCAGTTTCCAACTCTGATGCCTCACCTTGCAACTTCATTTCCGCAGAAATCTGATCATCATGGCAGTAGCCTTCGACATTCACCGCCGGTGGCCCACTGTGGTCATTCTCCTCACCATCTTCACTAGACGATGACATGGAGACCGCCTCAGGAACTAGACGTGTCAGCCTGCTTGAAGGTAATCTTGCTATTTTGGCCCCTCCAGATCTGATCTTGGACTCGATGGCCTTGATCAGGGAAGCTGCCTCCTCAACAGGAACAACACGAGCACCACAAGCAAGAGCTGTAGCATGCACAAGATGGTGTGGACCGTTTTCTCGCCTGGTCAGTTCAGACATAACACCTGGCAATGGACCTAAATTACAAAAACTTCTTTTTGGTTGTCTGATGGGATCTGCGGGGCGGCATGAAATTGGAACTGCTTCGATAGGTGCAGCCAACAATTCTGTAGCCCAAGGAAATGAACATATATCAGTCAATGCCCTGTACTGCTTCGATCTATTAAAAGTTGAAAAGCCAAATGTGCGTGTGTGAAAGCCTTAACAACAGTAGCTTAGTGTGTTGATTCATGAAAAACAGTATAACTTGTTTTGAAGCTATCTGCAATAGCATGGGACTATAAATACATTAGTCATCGACTCTGAGGACAGAAACATTTTCATCTGCAGTATGTCCAAATTTTAAAATGTTCCAGAATCAGAACTGAAAACCTGACCAAACAATTTGCCAAGCTATGATATACAATTTACTATTCTGGACACGGAACATCTTAAAGGATGAAACCACAGATCCAAGAAATGATGAAAATTACTCTCATTTCTGGTCTCAGCTTCTAATTTGACACCTATCCTGAAAGATCAATTTTCTATGTACACGTCTACTATTTATGTTCCATGGGTTGGAATTGTGGGCTTACCACCTAGGGACCGACAAGGGGAGGGTTGTGTGCATCAATCAATGCAAAGGGCGAGGGTTTTCCTCCTCGAAAAAAAGGAAGCGACAAGGGCAGGTCATGGAACATAAAGTCAAAGGAAACCTATACCAGTTTTCTCACAAGTTCTATCCATACTGAATTTCCCATATTCCATCTTACTCCTTTCCTCTTTCTTAAACAAGTAGAATTGCTCCCACTCAATGAAAACTGCTGTCGTCTTAAAAACACACAAGTAGAACTACTTGGAATGGAAACATGATATATGGAGTGGTCATGATGGACACAATGACATAAAGCTAGAGAATTGGTTGTGCGAACTTACAAACTAAACAGCTACACTGGGAGAATTGGTTGTGCGAAATTACAAACTAAGCAGCTACACTGGAGTCCCATCAAAAGGAAAAAACAGCTACACTGAAAAATGTAATGGACTAAACTGTCAAGCACTAAAAATTTAGCAGCCTGTGGTGAGGAATCATAAATTAACATTATCTCGTTCGCGACATATGCGAACCTCTGAAGCGAACCCGTCAATCTATCATTAACTAGACCAAATGGAAACATTAGACTTTTTTTCTTCAAAATTACTGCAACAACATGGATGATACTTCTTTGCTGGGAACATAAAGTTATAAATATTTATTCTATAATCAGAACAAGAAAACGGAATCTAACCAGCAGATACTCCAGGTGAATTCCTCGACAAAGGCATGTATAGCGTCAGTGGTATAGCAGGAATAGCAACTGTAGTTTTTTCAGAATGTCCATGATAGGTTGAATGATTTCCCTGTGTTGCCTGGCTCGAAGTGCTATTCTGCAATAAGAACTACAGATAAGAACCTTGTAACCGAATAAGAAATATCATATGCTGTGCAGAATTATCACTGAAACAGATGAGGAGGTTGGCAGGGCAACCTGATATTTCTCAGGACAGTCCTCCTTTCTGTTCTCAGCATGCAAATAAGAACATTCTGATCCATGCCTGCATTGTCTCCCTGTTGATAGAACATGCAGCATTTGTTATAAACAGAAGAGTTTATAAACAATAAGTTACTGGATTAATTGATAGCATCTTATATATAGGGTATTTACCACTTGAGGTGAAAGCACACAATGACGGATGATTGTTATCAGAATTAGCTAAGCCTGAATCAGTCAACAGGTTGGTAGGAATGAACATTAGTTTGGAGGTAGACTCTTGAAACATCGTGAGCTGCGAAGGTGTTGTTTTCTGTTTGGCCACATCTGAACATTGCAAAGCACTCATAGTTTTCATCTGTATGACCTTATGTTTACTGTCACTACCAGAAACTCCACGGTGCGGCATTATTGGATGACAACTTTTGACTTGAGCAACCTTCTCTGCCGCCTCTTTCAAGGCAGACATCGCCACATGGTAAATTTCTTCTGTGACTGATCCTTCTTTTGCAAATTTTATAGCCTCCTGACATAATTGGTTGTAAAGTACAGTGAGCGAATCTGTAGAATTACATTGAATCCCTGCACTATATTCCTCAACCTTCGCTTCATCAGGATCTGAACTCTTTGCAGCAAATTCAGCATTTTCTCCAGAAGTAATGTTCGATGTACTAGGGGCCTGTTTAGAAGATAACAACGAATGATTATGCTCCTTCTCAAATTTAGACACCATCCATTTTCCAGAGTTCATCTTTTTCACTACAATCATAGCTTTGCAACCAACTCTAGTTATCATTCTTGGGCGCTTCGTTTTCCCTTCGTCTGCGATCTCTTTCTTGGCTCGAACTTCACGGAAGCCTTCCTTGGAGCACACAATCTGGCGAGAAATGATTGAATTATCACGTCTTGAACGGCAATACCTGCTAATACGTGCACGAAAACCATTAAGCTTCGCATAATTTATATAGAACAATTTCGCGGCTTCTTCAGAATCAAATTCCATTCCCTCAACCGGTTCCTCAACAGCGTCTTCCTCGGTAGAATGTGGCTTTTCAACTGGATTAAGGTCCTGATGTGCTGACCTAATATCAAGTTTTCTTGGTGGAACTGATCCATGATTATGGGTTTTCACAAATTTAGTAACTACCCATTTGCCAGGATCAATTTTTTTAATCATTATCATAGCCTTGCAACCAACTCTAGTACCTGTCCGTTCTTGCTGTTTTTGGTCAGGGTGGAGGCCTTCACAGTTACGTGTTTCATGAAATCCCTCCTTTGAGCATACAATACGACGAGAAATGATTGAATTATCACGTCTGGAGCGGGTATACCTGCTGATCCGAATTCGAAAACCTGCATGTCTCGCATACAAGCTGTAAAAATCCCTTGCAGCATCTTCAGACTCAAATTCCATACCTTCGTAAGGTGTCAATTCTGTGTCATCTTCATGTCCAATTAAAATTTCGGCTTCTGATGGTTCATGTGATGATATCTCCATAGCAGTAAAGGCTCTGGGAGGTCCGGTTAAATCATCATTTTGCTCATTGTCTCGTTTTGATTCAAATTGTTCTGATTAATAATACTCCTTCCATAACCAGTATCCACCGTCACAAATCTATGTCGATTTTCTTCAACGTCTCTTTTCTATACTTTTGAACAATATAATTACAACAATCACCAATGTGGCGTCTTAGTAAATATCATTGTGCTGCACGGCAGCACAGATATGGCCCTATCTTCAAACTTGTTCACATGGTACGCAGAGTGCAGAACTGTAAAATGATCTAAAGTTAGATGATATCCATCAGATATTGCAGCAGGCAGGATTGTATCTTGATAATGAAATTTTCTAGGAGCCACACCAAGCAAACAAAAAAATCTAATAATCACAAAAAAGTACTATATTCTTTCCATTCAAATTTTGAATACTTTGTCGTAATGTCAATCGCTGACATTCAAAAACCAAGTTAGGTATGCAAAGTTTCAGTTCAGTGATTTCAGTTTAAGCCAAGTTGAGTAGTACTGTACTTTTGGATGACTTGTCAAGGAAACTTACTACAGGTAAAAAAACAGCCTTGGCACTGTTAAAGATACATTTTTCTCCTTCTAACTTCTATTCTTTGGAGCTTTTGAGACCCTTTTCTACTTTTATGAAACTTTGTACAACTGACTGTTTACTTCCATTGATGATGACAGTACTAACAAGGACCCGCACTAGTAACCGTCTAATATGAACCTTACTATGGTACACAAGCCAAAATAGGACGTGATCCTCCGGCGCACCTAAGTTCTTATTATGGACAGACACGGAACTGATCGAACAGTCAGAACTGTTTCAATGATTGAGTCCATGCGCGGCAACAAGCCAACAGCAAAAAAAAATTCCATTTATAGGCATGCATGAAGCCAAGGTATATAGTATCACGCATAAAGCAAGAAAACGATTAAGTTCAGCCCAGATAAGACTAGAACAACAACGTCAGAATAAAAGTAAAAAAAGAAAGCCTTTTTATGTGGAGGAACTCGGCACGCACCTTGATAAGTATTGCGCCCAATAATCCCCAAATCAGCGCAAGAAAACCGATGAGCCAGGAACCAAGAAACGAACAGCCCGAGCTGTTGCACGGCAGGTGGTGGGGGGCGGTCAAATCGAACCCAGGCGCGACGACCAGATCAGTACGGACCGCCAAGAAGAAGGAGAGGAAGAAGAAGCGCGGAAGGGAGGAGAGGGGTTAGGCGTGGAGAAGTCGCGGCGACTGCTCATCGTTAGCATTAGGGAAAGGGATCACCGGTGGGATTAGTGGGGATGGAGCAGAATTCGGGAAGAATTTTTTGATTAAAGAAAGGAGGCGGCCGGGACGCGAGTGGGGGAGGAGGGAGGGAGACGGCGGGCGAAGGTGGTGATGGTGGTGGTGGTGGTGGATGAGGCCGGATCTTCGGAGGGCGAAACGGACGGCGGAGCGTCGAGCGCGCGGGAGTGGCGGAGGGCGGGGATCTCGAGATGTTCGTGCGTATCCGCCCGCCCAACGGCCCAACCGTCCAAGTGGATAAACAACTCACGGTGAGGCGGGCCGTGATGCTGACGTGGGTAGGGACCCACTCGCAGGGAGGCTGTTTTTTTCGCGTGGACGGGATTGGATGAGCGCCGCCGTTGCGTCCTTCTCATCATCCGTTTTGGAAAGTTGTGGATTTTGTTTGAAAAATCAACCCCGTCCCCCGACATCTTTGCGACCTTTTTTTTCCAAGGAAAACTTTCAATTAACTGTCAAGGTAGTACGAAGAACACCAGAGGAAGAAAAAAATGCATGCATGCTCATAAACCATCTAGCGACGACTATAAGCACTGGAGTGAGCCAAAGACGCGTGCCATCATGGCCCTCCCTCGTCGAAGCCGGCAAATGTTGTTGTAGTTGACAGTCGAGAGGTCGTCGTGTTAAGGCCCCAGAGTACCAGCACACTAGAACAACAACTACCGCCGATGAAGTGACACATAGATCGAAAGAGTCCAACTTGTAGACACACGAATAAAGACTAACAAAGACCGGATCCATGTGGATCCATTGAAGACAAACGCAAACCGAATCTCGTGAGATCCGTCGAAGATACATGCCCGCCGATGACGCTGGAAGCACCACCAGAACAGGGGCTAGGCGGGGAAAACCTTGTTTCATCCTTAGAGAGCCGTCACCACCTTGCCTCTCTAAGCAAGGCACAAACCCTGACAAAACTAATAAAAAGCCTAAAACGAAGCCCTTCCATCAGCAAGGGCCGGGATCCACCATGCTTCCATGACCCTAAGACCACAGGAGACAAGGTAGATCGACGGCGGCGTCGGGGGGAGGCCCGAGAAACCCTAAGCGACTGGGTACCCTTGGGTACGAGCGATTGATGTTGGACTTATATGTGCATATGTTTTGGATGCACCCCATCCTTTCCATCTTTAATGAAAACAAAAATAGCTGATGAATCTCTAAATTCTATTGAAACATAGTGAAGGGTGTATTGGGACCATCAATATTAATGCCACGATATATGACGATGACTCGTTGCTACTTGTGAGTTGCGTTGGGATTTCCTCGAAGATGAGAGGATGATGCAGTACAGTAGAGATAAGTATTTTCCTTAGTTAAGAACCAAGATTATCAATCTAGTAGGAGAACCACGCGAAATCTCGTGAACAACACATACGCACAAAAGAGCAAATACTTGCACCCAACGCGATCGAGGGGGTTGTCAATCCCCTCGGTGGTTAATTGCAAGGATCAAATCTAATAATGCTAGATTGATAATACAAAACACAAAATAAAAAACAGTAAATAAATTACAACAAGGTATTTTTGGATTTTAAGATATGATAATGGTAGACATGGGGGCCATAATTTTCACTAGAGGCTTCTCTCTCGAATAAAAAGCGTACGATGGGTAAACAAGTTACTGTTGGGAAATTGATAGAAAAGTGCATAGTTATGACGATATTCAAGGCAATGATCATATATAGGCATCACGTTCCAGACAAATAGACCGACTCTTGCCTGCATCTACTACTATTGCTCCACTCATCGACCGCTATCCAGCATGCATCTGGAGTATTATTTTCATACGAATGGAGTAACGCCTTAAGAAAGATTGATGTTGAGATGTAGATCACCGCAAGATTGAACCCATTACAAAGCACCTCTCGCATTGCAAGATAAATCAATCTAGTTGGCCAAACCAAACCGATAGATCGGAGAGAAATACAAAGCTATAATAACCATGCATATAAGAAATCAGAAAAGACTCAAATAATATTCATGAATAATCCGATCATAAACCCACAATTTATCGGATTCCAACAGACACACCACAAAAGAAGATTGCATCGATTAGATCTCCAAGAACTTTGAGGACAACATTGTATTAAAGATCAAATAGAGAGAAGAAGCCATCTAGCTAATAGCCATGGAGACATAGGTCTATGGTAAGCTACTCACACATCATAGGAAGGGCAACAAAGTTGATGTAGAAGCCCTCCGTTGTCGATTCCCTCCCCGACAGAGTACCGGAAAAGGCCTCCGGATGGGGCCTCGCAAGAACAGAAACTTGCGGCGGCGGAAAAGGTATTTTGGGTGACCCTTTGTTGGTTTCCTGATTTTAGAGAATTTGCAGAGGCAAAATTAGGTCAGATGGAGCCATGAGGGGCCCACAAGGCACTAGGGCATGCCTTCCCCTAGGCCCGCCCAAGTGCCTTGCCTGTTGGGGAACGTAGCAGAATTCAAAAAAAAATCCTATGCTTCACCAAGATCAATCTAAGGAGTCATCTAGCAACGAGCATAAAGGAGTGCATCTACATACCATTTGTAGATCGCGAGCGGAAGCGTTCAAGAGAACGTGGATGATGAAGTCGTACTCGTCGTGATCCCTATCACCGATGATCCCAGCGCCGAACGGACAACACCTTCGCGTTCAACACACGTACGGTGCAGCAATGTCTCCTCCTTCTTGATCCAGCAAGGGGGGAGGAGAGGTTGATGGAGATCCAGCAGCACGACGGCGTGGTGGTGGATGCAACGGAAAAACTGCAGGGCTTCGCCAAGGACCTGCGGGAGGAGGGATATGTGTAACGGGGGGGAGGCGCCAGGGGCCAGGGGTGCGGCTGCCCTCTCTCCCCCACTATATATAGGGGCTAGGGGGGCGCCGGCCCTAGGAGATGGGATCTCCTAGGGGGGCGGCCAGGGGGAAGGCTTGCCCCCCAAGCCAAAGAGGGCACTCCCCACCCCTAGGGTTCCCAACCCTAGGCGCAGGGGGGAGGCCCAAGGGGGGTGCGCCAGCCCACTATGGGCTGGTTCCCCTCCCCCACGGCCCATGGGCCCCTCCGGGATGGGTTGCCCCCACCCGGTGGACCCCCGGGGCCCTTCCGGTGGTCCCGGTACACTACCGGTGACCCCCGGAACTCTCCCGATGGCCGAAACTGGACTTCTATATATAATTCTTTACCTCCGGACCATTCCGAAACTCCTCGTGACGTCCGAAATCTCATCCGGGACTCCGAACAACATTCGGGTTACCGTGTGCATATATCTCTACAACCCTAGCGTCACCGAACCTTAAGTGTGTAGACCCTGCGGGTTCGGGAGACACGTAGACATGACCGAGACGACTCTCCGGTCAATAACCACCAGCGGGATCTGGATACCCATGTTGGTTCCCACGTGTTCCTCGATGATCTCATCGGATGAACCACGATGTCAAGGATGCACTTAATCCCGTACGCAATTCCCTTTGTCTATCGGTATTATACTTGCCCGAGATTCGATCATCGGTATACCGATACCTTGTTCAATCTCGTCATGGAAAGTCTCTTTACTCGTTCCGTAATACATCATCCCGTGACTAACTCCTTAGTCACATTGAGCTCATTATGATGATGTCTTACCGAGTGGGCCCAGAGATACCTCTCCGTCATACGGAGTGACAAATCCCAGTCTCGGTTCGTGCCAACCCAACAGATACTTTCGGAGATACCCGTTGCGTACCTTTATAGCCACCCAATTACGTTGTGACGTTTGGCACACCCAAAGTATTCCTACGGTATCCGGGAGTTGCACAACCTCATGGTCTAAGGAAAAGATACTTGACATTGGAAAAGCTTTAGCATTACGAACTACATGATCTTGTGCTAGGCTTAGGATTGGGTCTTGTCCATCACATCATTCTCCTAATGATGTGATCCCATTATCAATGCCATCCAATGTCCATGGTCAGGAAACCGTGACCATCTGTTGATCAACGAGCTAGTAACTAGAGGCTTTACCAGGGACACGTTGTGGTCTATGTATTCACACATGTATCACTGTTTCCGTACAATACAATTCAAGCATGAATAACAGACAATTATCATGAACAAGGAAATATAATAATAACCATTTTATTATTGCCTCTAGGGCATATTTCCAACAGTCTCCCACTTGCACTAGAGTCAATAATCTAGTTACATTGTGATGAATCGAACACCCATAGAGTTCTGGTGTTGATCATGTTTTGCCCGTGGAAGAGGTTTAGTCAACGGATCTGTGACATTCAGATCCGTATGCACTTTACAAATATCTATGTCTCCATCTTGAACAAAATTCCGGATGGAGTTGAAGCGGCGCTTGATGTGCTTGGTCTTCTTGTGAAACCTAGGCTCCTTGGCAATGGCAATAGCTCCAGTGTTGTCACAGAAGAGAGTCATCGGGCTTGACGCGCTTGGAATGACTCCTAGGTCGGTGATGAACTCCTTCATCCAGACTCCTTCCTGCGCTGCTTCGCAAGCAGCTATGTACTCCGCTTCACATGTAGAATGCGTCACGACGCTCTGCTTGCAACTGCACCAGCTGACTGCTCCACCATAGAAAATATACACGTATCCGGATTGTGACTTGGAGTCATCCAGATCTATGTCGAAGCTAGCATCGACGTAACCCTTTACGACAAGCTCTTCGTCACCTCCATAAACGAGAAACATATCCTTAGTCCTTTTCAGGTATTTCAGGATGTTCTTGACCGCTGTCCAGTGTTCCACACCGGGATCACTTTGGTACCTCCCTACCAAACTTATGGCAAGATTCACATCAGGTCTGGTACACAGCATGGCATACATGATAGAACCTATGGCTGAGGCATAGGGGATGACACTCATCTTTTCTCTATCTTCTTCCATGGTCGGGGATTGAGCTGTGCTCAATCTCATACCTTGCAATACAGGCAAGAACCCTTTCTTGGACTGATCCATATTGAACTTCTTCAATATCTTATCAAGGTATGTGCTTTGTGAAAGACCAATGAGGCGTCTTGATCTATCTCTATAGATCTTGATGCCTAGTATGTAAGCAACTTCTCCAAGGTCCTTCATTGAAAAACTCTTATTCAAGTAGGCCTTTATGCTCTCCAAGAATTCTATATCATTTCCCATCAGCAGTATGTCATCCACATATAATATGAGAAATGCTACAGAGCTCCCACTCACTTTCTTGTAAATACAGGTTTCTCCCCAAGTCTGTATAAAACCAAACGCTTTGATCACATCATTAAAGCGAATATTCCAACTTCGAGATGCTTGCACCAGCCCATAGATTGAGCGCTGGAGCTTGCATACCTTGTTAGCATTCTCAGGATCGACAAAACCTTCCGGCTGCATCATATACAACTCTTCCTTGAGGAAGCCATTAAGGAATACCGTTTTGACGTCCATTTGCCATATCTCATAATCATAGAATGTGGCAATTGCTAACATGATTCGGACGGACTTTAGCATCTCTACGGGAGAGAAAGTCTCGTCGTAGTCAATCCCTTAAACTTGTCAATAACCTTTAGCGACAAGTCGAGCCTTATAGATGGTCACATTACCATCCGCGTCAGTCTTCTTCTTAAATATCCATTTATTTTCTATGGCGTGCCGATCATCGGGCAAGTCCACCAAAGTCCATACTTTGTTTTCATACATGGATACTATCTCGGATTTCATGGCTTCAAACCATTTGTTGGAATCCGGGCCCGCCATCGCTTCTTCATAGTTCGAAGGTTCACCGTTGTCTAACAACATGATTTCCATGAAAGGGTTGCCGTACCACTCTGGTGTGGAACGTGTCCTTGTGGACTTTCGAAGTTCGGTAGTAACTTGATCTGATTCTTCATGATCATCATCATTAACTTCCTCCCTAGTCGGTGCAGGCACTCCAGGAACAATTTCCTGTGCTGCACTACTTTCCGATTCGGGAGGGGTGACTGTCACCTCATCAAGTTCTACTTTCCTCCCACTCACTTCTTTCGAGAGAAACTCTTTCTCCAGAAAGGATCCATTCTTGGCAACGAATACCTTGCCTTCGGATTTGAGGTAGAAGGTGTACCCAATTGTTTCCTTTGGGTATCCTATGAAGACACATTTTTCCGATTTGCGTTCGAGCTTTTCAGGTTGAAGTTTCTTGACATAAGCATCGCAACCCCAAACTTTCAGAAACAACAGCTTAGGTTTCTTGCCAAACCAAAGTTCATACGGTATCGTCTCAACGGATTTTGACGGAGCCCTATTTATAGTGAATGCGGCAGTCTCTAAAGCATAACCCCAAAAAGATAGCGGTAAGTCGGTGAGAGACATCATAGATCGCACCATGTCCAACAGAGTATGATTTCGACGTTCGGACACACCATTACGTTGAGGTGTTCCGGGCGGTGTCAGTTGTGAAACAATTCCACAGTTCCTTAGGTGCGTGCCAAATTCATGACTTAAATATTCACCCCACGATCCGATCGTAAGAACTTTATTTTCTGTCACGTTGATTCTCAACTTCATTATGAAATTCCTTGAACTTTTCAAAGGTCTCAGACTTGTGTTTCATCAAGTCGACATACCTATATCTACTCAAGTCATCTGTGAGGGTGAGAACATAACGATAGCCTCCGCGAGCTTCAACACTCATTGGACCGCACACATCGGTATGTATGATTTCCAATAAGTTGGTCGCTCGCTCCATTGTTCCGGAGAACGGAGTCTTGGTCATCTTGCCCAAGAGGCATGGTTCGCACGTGTCAAATGATTCATAATCAAGAGACTCTAGAAGTCCATCTGCATGGAGCTTCTTCATACGTTTGACGCCAATATGACCAAGGTGGCAATGCCACAAGTATGTGGGACTATCATTATCAACTTTACATCTTTTGGCATTCACACTATGAATATGTGTAACATCATGTTCGAGATTCATCAAGAATAAACCATTGACCAGCGGGGCATCACCATAAAACATATCTCTCATATAAATAGAACAACCATTATTCTCGGATTTAAATGAGTAGCCATCTCGCATCAAACGAGATCCAGATACAATGTTCATGCTCGAAGCTGGTACTAAATAACAATTATTAAGGTTTAAAACTAATCCTGAGGGTAGATGTAGAGGCAGCGTGCCGACGGCGATCACATCGACCTTGAAACCGTTCCCGACGTGCATCGTCACCTCGTCCTTCGCCAGTCTCCGCTTATTCCGCAGCTCCTGCTTTGAGTTACAAATGTGAGCAACTGCACCGGTATCAAATACCCTGGAGCTACTACGAGCGCTGGTAAGGTACACATCAATAACATGTATATAATATATACCTTTGACGTTGCCGGCCTTCTTATCTGCTAAGTATTTGGGACAGTTCCGCTTCCAGTGACCCGTTCCCTTGCAATAAAAACACTCAGTCTCAGGCTTGGGTCCATTCTTTGGCTTCTTCCCGGCAACTGGCTTACCAGGCGCGACAACTCTTTTGCCGTCCTTCTTGAAGTTCTTCTTACCCTTGCCCTTCTTGAACTTAGTGGTTTTATTCACCATCAACACTTGATGCTCTTTCTTGATCTTCACCTCCGCTGATTTCAGCATTGAATACATGTGACACCCCGAGACCGGTGCGCCAGGTGTCAGTTAGTTATTCGTTGCCTCTGCCATGTCATCTGCTTGCTTGTTGCATCTTGTCATGTCATCATGTGTGTTGCATCAGCATGTTTTCAAAAGTTGCATCCGCCCGAGTTCCCTCGTCCTTTCCGTTGTCCGTTCTGAGCCGAGACAGACTTGCACGCGCCCGCGGTGCCTCCGAATATTTATTTTGTGAGTGGGCGAAAAATGTTCTCGGAATGGGTTGAAACTTGGCATGTGGTCTTATTATAGTGTAGACAGGCCGCCTGCCAAATTTCATCGCATTCGGAGCTCGTTTGATAGCCCAACGGATATATATAGCGGCACTAGTCGCCGGTTATTTCGTCTGACGTTTTCGGTCTCTGAAAACCCCCGCGGGCCTCTCGCCCTCTCCTCTCACCTCAGCCCAACTACTCTACACAGCCCACATAGGCCCAGCCTATTCCCCCTTCGCTCCGTTGCCGTTGGATCGCGATCCGATGGCTCCGGAATGGTCCAAAACCCCCAAACCCTAGCCCCTATGCCTATATATAGACCCCTCTTGCCATTTTGAGCATTCCTAGCCCCTTCCCTAACCTCCAGCCACCTCCTTCCTCTTATTCCGCGCAGCCAGCCTCCCATCTCGCCACTTGGCGCGCCTCCATTGGGCCACCTCAGCCTCCAGCCGGCCGCAGCCAATGGCTGTGCGCCACCTGGCGAAAGCCACGTCGCCTCGCCCTCTCCCCGCGCCTCCTGCGTCAGGCCCAGCCGCGGCCCGCCCCCGGGCCGGAGCGGACCCGAGCAGCCGCCGCCGCAGCCCACGATTCCCCGCGCCTCGCTGTGCTGCGCGAGCTCCCTCTGCCTCCGCGCCGTTGCAGCGACCGACCGCCCCGCTCCTCCCTTCGACCTCCCCGAGCTCGCATCCCCGCCGCCCGCTCGCACCCCGTCCCGCCGGCGACCTCCCTCGTCGAGGAGGAATGCCACCGAACCGTCGCCGTCGTCCCGCCGCGGGACCTCACTTCCTCCGCCTCCAGGCCAGCCGCCGCCGGCCTCTGCACCGTCTCCTCCGGCCAGATCCCGGCCGCCGCCGCCAGGATCTGCATCCCCCGGCCCGTTCCTCGCCTCCCCGCTGCCGTAGAGGCCTCACCGGAGGTCCTTGCTCCATCGCCGCCGCCGGCTCTATCCTCGTCGAGGAGGACGAGCGACAGCCTAGCCAGCCGCGACCTCGTCTCCATCCGGCCTGGTGGGCCTCTGCATCGCCCGACCCACCTTTGAGCCCCAGCGCGCCGGCCGATCCGCTCGTGGGCCCAGGCCTCCCGCGGCCCAGGTCCCATCAGCCTCCAAGGCCCAGTCCGCCTCCCCCTCAACTGGGCCAAGCCCATGGGTGAGCAAGCCCGCTAACCCTCGCCTGTGCGTTGTGTTGATATCCGTTGCTCGTCTGTGTTTTTTTTCCCTAAGTCATAAAAAATCCGCTAAGTCCTTTTCTATCAGCATTAATGTTGCATCTTTGCATGATGATAACTTTTTGTGTGCTTATCCAAATTGAGTGAATGATATGTCAAAATGATCGTGGTGATATGCTCTACACTATGTTCCATTGTGCCATGCTTGTTTGACTTCATCTAGATGCTTAAATATCTGTTGCAAGAGTGCTACTTATCATAAACTGCTGCTACTTGTTATTTTGTTGCCATGTTTGAGATATGATAACTTGGTGCATGTTTATCCAAATGATGCAAATGATATGTCCAAACATTCATCATGAGATGCTCTACATGTTGTTTGCTATAGCATGCTTGTTTGAGTTCACATTGCCATGTAATGCTTCCTGTATAGACTTGCTGTGCTTCCTGTATAGATTTGTCATGCATCATACCTTGCCATGTATTGCATCATATAAACTTGTGTTGTTTTCTATGCTTCCTACATTGCCATGTAATGCTTCCTGTATAGACTTGCTGTGCTTCCTGTATAGATTTGTCATGCATCATACCTTGCCATGTATTGCATCATATAAACTTGTGTCGTTTTCTGTGCTTCCTACATTGCCATGTAATGCTTCCTGTATAGACTTGCTGTGCTTCATGTATAGATTTGTCATGCATCATACCTTGCCATGTATTGCATCATATAAACTTGTGTTGTTTTCTATGCTTCCTACCTTGCCATGTTATGCTTCCTGTATAGACTTGATGTGCTTCTGATACGTCCAAAACGTATCTATAATTTCTGCTTGTTCCATGCCTCTTTTGTGTGATATTGCTATGATATTTATGCACTTCCATACACTTTTGATCATATTTGGACTAACCTATTAACTCAGTGCACCACAGTGCCAGTTCCTGTTTTCTGCTGTTTTTCTATTTCAGGTTTCCCCCATATTAAAAGTGCCCTAAAAATTCCGGGAAAAATACAGGAAAAATCAGCGTATCGGGAGCTTCCAGAAAAACCAAGGCAGGGCCAAAGGGGAGCCTGGGGTGGCCCAGGCGGCCACCCGGCGCGGCCCCACCCCTGGCCGCGCCAGGGGGGCGCCTGGGGCCCCACCTCCGCCTCTGGTGACCCCCTTTGGCATATATATTGCACGCGTCCCGAAACCCTCGAGAACGGAACCCTTTTTCGCGATCTCATCTCTGTTCCGCCGCCGCCGCGCTTCCAAGATCGGGAGCACCAGGAGAACTCTTCCCGGCACCCTGCCGGAGGGGAGGATCACCACCGGGAGCTTCTCCACCACCATGGACGCTTCCCGGATGAGTTGTGAGTAGCCCCCCTTGGACCATGGGTCCATGACCAGTAGCTATGTGATGTTCTCCTCCCCTCTTTGTTCTTCATCGATTAGACCTCGTGAGCTGCCCTACATGATCGGGGCACATATGTAATCTTTATGCTGTTGCTATGTTGAGTTTGCTGGGATCCGATGGATTATGAGATTATGTTCAGATTGTGTGTGAGTAATATATTTGATTCACCTCTTTTATATTTATGTTCTTGAGTAATTCTTGCATGTTCTCCGTTGCTATTTATTGCTTTGGCCGAGTAGTAGGTAGTAACTCCAAGAGGGAACGTTATGCTTGATTGTGGGTTCATGCCCCTCGATGACTAGCTTGAGTGACAGAAACATGAGTCTAGGGGATGTGCTGTTGCCACAAGGGGGAAAACAACGGTGCTTGTACTTGCGGGTGCAAGGATTGTTTACTTTACGCAAAGTTCTTTTAATGCAGTTGTCTGTTGCTTTGAGTTTACACTTTGGGTGGGACTCGCAACTTAATACCAGCGAGATGTTCTGGATAGATATCTCAAGGTGGATGATTAGTAGTAGATGCAGATGGATTTCGGTCTACTTGCCTTGGCGTACCGCCCATGCTTTTGAGCCTCTACCTTTCTTTACAGCATAGTTAGCATTGGTTTGCGCACATAATCCTGTCAATTGCCCAGCTGTAATTTGTTTACCTCGCTTAGCTGTTTTATCGTCTTTTGGGAGAGAGACATCACTAGTGAACATCATGGGACCCCGGTCCATATTACCATCACTGATCACACCCGCTATTTACTTCCTGTTCTTATTTCCTAGTTGTAGTCATACATATCACTATTATCTCTTGCGTTTGATCCTTTGTAAACGACAAGGCCGGAGGAATTGACAACCTCTCTGTACTCATTGGGAGAAAAGTTATTTGTATCTGTGTGCAGGTCCTGTCAAGCAAAAGTTTCTGGCGCTATTGACACCTTCTTGTCGACCCTCGGAGTCTCACGGGATTCGATCCTTGGTATCTTTGCCAAGGGAAATTTACCGCTACGCTACATCTCAAACCTTCCACTTGGGGTAACCAACGAGGGGCGAGAAGCCATCAGCTTCCTGTTTAGATTTGTCATGCATCATACCTTGCCATGTATTGCATCATATAAACTTGTGTTGTTTTCTGTGCTTCCTACATTGCCATGTAATGCTTCCTGTATAGACTTGTTGTGCTTCCTGTATAGATTTGTCATGCATCATACCTTGCCATGTATTGCATCATATAAACTTGTGTTGTTTTCTATGCTTCCTACCTTGCCATGTTATGCTTCCTGTATAGACTTGCTGTGCTTCCTGTTTAGATTTGTCATGCATCATACCTTGCCATGTATTGCATCATATAAACTTGTGTTGTTTTCTATGCTTCCTACCTTGCCATGTTTTGCTTCCTTTGTAAACTTTCTGTGCATCATAAGTAGACTTGTTTTGCATCATACTTGGTTGAGCATATTGTTATGTTCTTGAGTGGTTTGTTTACCGTATTGCTTGCTTCTTCTCGTTAGTGCTTGTTCCGTTGCGTTCGTGAGGATTCGATCTTCTACCCGTGGTTCTTCTTCAAGGCTTCTTCTCTGTCTTCTTCATGGATCCGTTCTTCTTCCTTGCGGGATCTCAGGCAAGATGATCATACCCTTGGATACCCTTACTATCATGGCCTTTGCTTAGTTGTCTCGATGCTATCGTTATATGTCGCGCTACCCATCATTTATGTCAGCCTCTCCTTGTTGCCATGAAACCTCTAACCGTTCAAACCTTCCTAGCAAAACCATTGTTTGGCTATGTTACCCGCTTGCTCAGCCCCTCTTATAGCGTTGTTAGTTGCAGGTGAAGATGAAGATCGTTCCAGGAGGGAACTTGTTGTTGGAATATCACAATATCTATTATTATTATTAACACACCTATATACTGGGCATGGGTGGAAGGCTTGGCCTTTTGCTCGGTGTTTTGTTCCACTCATGCCACCTTAGGCGCCGATAAACCGGCATTATGTTCCTTGATTTTTCGTTCCTTACACGATGGGTATATGGGGACCCCTTGACAGTTCGACTTTGAATAAAACTCCTCCAGCAAGGCCCAACATTGGTTTTAATTTGCTCATATAACAACTTAATTAATTAATTAATTGCATAGGGGGTCATGTCCCCGGGTTCTTAATTCTACATAACAGGGGGGCCAGTGCTGATGGTGTTGGTCCCAAACGGGGAGCCTGCGGGGCCACCGCGGGGAAACTCGAGGTTTGGTTTTACCTGTAGCATCACCCATCCGGTCGTGGCCTGAGACGAGATACACGCGGCTACTATCAGGGTGTCGACACACCGGGAGGTCTTGCTGGACTTGTTTTACCATTGTCGAAATGTCTTGTGCACAGGGATGCCGAGCCTGATCAAATTTCCCTATGATAAGGGGTGATGATATTATATTTATCACTTCAGCTAATCGTGAGAGCTTGTGATGGGCTAAGTTGGGACACCCCTGCAGGGTTATGATCTTTCGAAAGCCGTGCCCGCGGTTATGTGGCAGATTGGAATTTGTTAATGTCCGGTTGTAGAAAACTTGACAGAGGATCCGAAGTAAAACACACAACTGTGTGAGTGATACGTCCAAAACGTATCTATAATTTCTGCTTGCTCCATGCCTCTTTTGGGTGATATTGCTATGATATTTATACACTTCCATACACTTTTGATCATATTTGAACTAACCTATTAACTCAGTGCACCCCAGTGCCAGTTTCTGTTTTCGGCTGTTTTTGTATTTCAGGTTTTCACATTACGAGAACTGCCAGGAAAAATCCAGAAAAATTATATAAAAAATCAGCGTTCC
>LR738715.1:194978638-195088567 GCA_902687465.1 Secale cereale | reverse complement strand
TTGCTTGCTACTATGGGTTCCACCGAGAACACCAAGTTGTGTGACTTCACTAGTCACAACAACGATGACTTTATCAGCACACCTATCACTACACCTGCCACTTCAGCACCTTCATATGAAATTAAACCTGCTTTACTGAATCTAGTTATGAAAGATCAATTCTCCGGTGCTGGAGATGATGCTGCTTTACACTTGAACAACTTTGTTGAACTTTGTGATATGCAAAAGTACCGAGAAGTAGACGGTGACATTGTTAAGCTTAAGCTTTTTCCTTTCTCCTTGAGAGGAGGAGCTAAAATTTGGTTTCAGTCTTTGCCTAGAAATAGCATAGATTCATGGGACAAGTGCAAAGATGCTTTTATTGGAAAATACTATCCACCTGCTAAAATTATCCAACTGAGAAGTAACATAATGAATTTTAAACAATTGGATAACGAACATGTTGCCCAAGCTTGGGAACGTATGAAATCTCTTATCAAGAACTGCCCTACTCATGGTTTGACTACTTGGATGGTTATCCAAACTTTTTATGCAGGCTTGAACTTTACCTCGCGGAACTTGTTAGATTCGGCCGCGGGAGGAACCTTTATGTCAACTACACTTGGTGCTGCCACGAAGCTTCTCGATGAGATGATGACCAACTATTCCCAATGGCACACCGAACGCGCTCCAACAGGTAGGAAGGTAAACTCTGTCGAGGAAATTTCCTCCCTTAATGAAAAAGTTGACTTGATCATGTCTCTACTTTCGAAGCAATCCTCTGTTGATCCTCGTGATGTTCCTTTAAATTTTTTGATTGCTCAAGAACAAGTAGATGTGAACTTTATCTCTAGAAACAATTTTAACAACAATGCTTATAGGAGTAATTTTGGTAGCAATCCTAGACCGTTCCCCTCTAATTCTTATGGGAACAACAATGCTTATCCTAGCACCAAGAACTCCAATACGGAACTAGAGATTATGCTTAAAGATTTCATCATTACCCAAAAAGCCTTTAATAAGAGTGTAGAAGAAAAACTACATAAACTAGATGATCTCTCTTTGAAGGTAGACCATTTAGCCAATGAGATAGAATTGCTTAAAATTAAAACTTCTCCTCTTGAGGAGAGGAAGGTCACTCCTATTAATGCTACTCAAGTGCAAATTAATGAAAATATTAGGATGATGGCTAAACTTAAAGAAAGATGGGCTAGAGAAAGGGAGGAAGAGGATAGAATTAAGAGCCTTCCTACCCACCACACTGTTGCTACTATCCAAGTTGTTGAGGATATCCAAACTCTTAGCACCCAATGTACTCCTGGTCCCATTGGACCTATTAATGGTGATGCTATGACTATAGAAACTACCAAACATGTGAACCTAAAGGACACCACTACCACTTTACTTGATGCTAGTGACCTTGACTTTGATAATTGCACTCTTACCGAAGTTATTGATTTCCTTCACAAGATGTCTAGAGATCCCCGCACTAGCACGCTTAACCTTGCCTTCACAGAGCATATCACTAATGCTCTCATCAAAGCTAGGGAGGAGAAACTTAGAGTAGAAGCCTCCATACCTAGAAAGCTAGAAGATGGTTGGGATCCTATGATAAAAATTAAATTGAATGACTTCTCTTGCTATGCATTATGTGATGTTGGAGCTAGTACCTCTGTTATGCCCAAAAGAATATATGATATGCTTAAATTGAAACCTTATGATTCTTGTTCTTTTGGTGTTCGTCTCGTTGATTCTTCCATAAAGAAACCTTTGGGGAGGATCGACGATGTTCTTATCGTTGTCAATGATAATTATGTTCCCATTGATTTTACTATTATGGATATTGAATGTGATCCTTCTTGTCCAATTATTTTGGGACGTCCCTTTTTACGCACCGTTGGTGCTATCATTGACATGAAAGAGGGGAATATAAAATTTCAGTTTACTCTCAAGAAAGGGATGGAACACTTCCGTCGAAAGAAGATCAAGTTACCTTTTGAGTCCGTTGTACGAGCTAGCTATTCTTTTACTCTTGATAAAACTTGATCTATATGCATTATGCCTAGCTTAAAGGCATAAAAGAAAGCGCTTTTGGGAGGCAGCCCACATGAATAAATTTATTTTGCTTTTGTTGTGTCTTGATGTTGTTACTACTGTAGCATCATCATTGTATCTTTACTTTTCAATTTTGTGCCAAGTGTAGCCTCTGATTGCTAGAAAGTTCAAAAGTTGTGAGGTGCTGTCCAGGAAACAGATTCTGTCCTTGGATAGAAAAATTCGTATAAAATCACCAGATCATCTTTTTGGTCTAAATTTTTTCGACAGCGTGCTCTATATAATTGTCTTTCGTGCATCTGTTCTGAGTTTTTTGATTAGAGTTGCAGAAGTGCCCGGAACAAATCAATTACTACCTGCTGTTCTGTTTTTCACAGATTCTGTCATGTTTTGCTTTTCCTTCATTTTGCAAACCAAGAGCTTGCTTTTTCTTTGCAAAAACCTTTTGGCAATCTTGAGAAACAGTAGACCTTCAAGAATATATTTATTTCCAGCAAGGTATAATTATTTAATTATGGGTACTAACCTCGCTAATCAGATTATGATGAGTTATGTATGAAGGGAGTTTTCAAGTGTGCGAGGGAAGATGATAAAAAGATTCAGGAGTGTCAAGCGCTCAAGCTTGGGGATGCCCCATGCACCCCCAAGAAATATTCAAGGAGACTCAAGCGTCTAAACTTGGGGATGCCCCCGTGCATCCCCTTCTCCATCAACATTATCAGTTCGTCTTTCGTTCCACTATATTTTAATCACTTCATGTGTTATGTGCTATGCTTGGAGCGTCTTGCTTTTAGTTTTCTTTAGTTTTTCATAACGAGTCGGAACTCAACTTTCTTTATGTGGGAGAGAAACACGCTCCACTTCTACCTAGAACATAACATAGAATTTTCATGTCTATCCTTGCTGTGTGTGTTCTTTGTCTTTTAATAGCTACTATCATGTTCAGCTCTTAGCTTTCATGCTTATCTTTTCAAAGAGCTTTTGTTTAGTTGGTTGCTTGAACTCTCTTTAATTACCATGCTCACCTTATTAAGAGAGTTTGCTTCCGTTGCATTGGTTGATATGTCTATGATAAAGATGCTACGTGCATGATGGCGCTTAGTAGTTCATGTTTTCTTATGGTTAGTCTCAAATAACTGGGGGGTTCCCAATGTGTTATTGGAGTACCAACATGATTTGTTTGCCTATGATGTGGTATGGTTTAGTAATATCTTCCTTCGAGAATTTATTTTGATTGACTTGGCATATGCTCACGCATATTTAAGACTGTAAAGAAAGTCTGTCAAGCCTTGATGATCTTTTGTTTCTGAGTAGCGATATAACTACCATGCCTGATTCAATGTTGCTTTGTCGCTCTGCATGATTATGACCGTCATTGCTCTCTTAGTTGGTCGCTCCCAGTCTTTTGCGAACCTTCGCCTGTACTAAGCGGACTGACTGCTTGTGCATCCACATCCTTTAATCCAGTTATGCCATATGAGTCCACCATACCTTCCTATATGGTATTTACCTGCCATTCCTAACGGAGACTTGCATGTGCCATCTCGAAATTATTCAAAGAAAAAGCATTCTTATTTTGTGCCTCTGTTGTAAGTTCATGAGGAAGTAGTGGTTAATTCATGACCTTTTTAAGTTGGACAAGCTTCACCCCGGGATTGCATGTATAATGTGCAAACCCATAATACGAGAAGGAACTGGCATTGAGTGCGCACGGCTCAAAAAGATAATATAACAAACAAACCCTCCTTCACGCTTTGTTCATGAGAAATCAGAAAACTTTGGCAGTGATAAACAAAGGAGATTAAGAGGATGTGATCGTCCTCATTCGGGAGCCGTTCCTCGAAACTTGTCCATCTCGAAAAGTGATTGAGTTGTCTGCTAGCATTCGTTGACGAAACATGCATGATCTAAAATAAATTATTACCTCCGTTTTAAAGCCAAGAGCTCTGGTACATGTTTTGTCTTTGTTTCCGACTACGGGTTTTCAACCTTGCCAACAAAAGCCACGGTTCGAGAGTCTCCACCTTCTTTTAAAAGCACCAACTACTGAGAGCATGATTGTCATTCTGAGTGTAATGTGCATTGTCCCAAAGTAGCATTGTCTTTTGCATGATTGTGATATCGTTTATTCTGAAATCATTGTATCTAGTCATCACTTAAACCTTGGAGGTGCCCCTGCATTTATGTTTTGCTTCACTAAAGGGGGCAAGCTAGATATCACTTTATCATATTTGCACATCATGTTCATTGCAAATCTATTTGATGTTTCAGTATCATATTGTAAAACTTTCAGTCCTTTGTGATTTTCTCATGAGGCAACTTAATTACTATAGATTCATTGTCTCAGTAAGCTTTTGTCATATGACTATGAAAAAGTCCTATATGGTTAATAGCATGTCACCACAGAAATTATTCTTGTTATCATTTACCTACTCGAGGACGAGCAAGAATTAAGCTTGGGGATGTTGATACGTCCAAAACGTATCTATAATTTCTGCTTGCTCCATGCCTCTTTTGGGTGATATTGCTATGATATTTATACACTTCCATACACTTTTGATCATATTTGGACTAACCTATTAACTCAGTGCACCCCAGTGCCAGTTTCTGTTTCCGGCTGTTTTTGTATTCCAGGTTTTCACATTACGAGAACTGCCAGGAAAAATCCAGAAAAATTATATAAAAAATCAGCGTTCCAGAAACTACTGTGCGCCCGAAGGACAGCCGGGGGGGGGGGGCACCAGGGCTCCAGGCGCCCTGGCGGCGCGCCCCCCCTGGGCCGCGCCGGGGGGGCGCCTGGGCCCCCCGAGGCTCCTCCGATGCCCCCCTTTGGCATATATTTAAAGCGTCTCCCGAAACCCTCGGGGGAGGAACTCTTTTCGCGATCTCATCTCTATTCCGCCGCCGCCGTCGCTTCCAAGATCGGGAGCACCAGGAGAACTCTTCTCGGCACCCTGCCGGAGGTGAGGATCACCACCGGGAGCTTCTCCACCACCATGGACGCCTCCCGGATGAGTTGTGAGTAGTCTCCCTTGGACCATGAGTCCATGACCAGTAGCTATGTGATGTTCTCCTCCCGTTCTTGTGCTTCACTAATTAGTCCTCGTGAGCTGCCCTACATGATCGAGGCACATATGCAATCCCTTATGCGGTTGCTATGATGAGTTTGCTGGGATCCGATGGATTATGAGATTATGTTCAGATTGTGCTTGAGTAATATATTTGATCTACCTCTTTTATATTTATGTTCGTAAGTAATTCTTGCATGTTCTCCGTTGTTATTTATTGCTTTGGCCAAGTAATAGGTAGTGACTCCAAGAGGGAATGTTATGCTTGATTGTGGGTTCATGCCCCTCGATGACTAGTTTGAGTGACAGAAACATGAGTCTAGGGGATGTGCTGTTGCCACAAGGGGGAAAACAACGGTGCTTGTGCCCGTGGGTGCAAGGATTGTTTACTTTACGCAAAGTTCTTTTAATGCTGTTTTCTGTTGCATTGAGTTTACACTATGGGTGGGACTCGCAACTTAATACCGGCGAGATGTTCTGGATAGATATCTCAAGGTGGATGATTAGTAGTAGATATTGATGGATTTCGGTCTACTTACTTTGGCGTACCGCCCATGCTTTGAACCTCAACCTTTCTTGCAATGTAGTCAGCATTGGTTTGCGCACATGGTCCTGTCAATTGCCCAACTGTAATTCGTTTACCTCACATAGCTGTTTTATCGTCTTTTGGGAGAGAGACATCACTAGTGAACATCATGAGACTCCGGTCCATATTACCATCATTGATCACATCCGCTATTTACTTTTCGCTTTTATTTACTATTGCAATTATATCTATCACTACTATCACTTGCGTTTAATCCTTTGTGAACTACAAGGCCGGAGGGATTGACAACCTCTCTGTACTCGTTGGGAGCAAAGTTATTTGTATCTGTGTGCAGGTCCATGTTGATTGCTAATATCTGGCGCCGTAGCAGTTGACACCTTCTTGTTCAACCTAGGAGTCTCTGGGGATTCGATCCTTGGTATCTTTGCCAAGGGAAAAACTTCCACAACACTACATCTCACACCTTCCACTTGGGGTAACCAACGAGGGGCGAGAAGCCTAGCAGTCGGTGATGAACTCCTTCATCCAGACTCCTTCCTGCGCTGCTTCGGAAGCAGCTATGTACTCCGCTTCACATGTAGATGCTGCCACGACGTTTTGCTTGCAACTGCACTAGCTGACTGCCCCTCCGTTCAAAATATACACGTATCCGGTTTGTGACTTAGAGTCATCCAGATCTGTGTCGAAGCTAGCATCGACGTAACCCTTTACGACGAGCTCTTCGTCACCTCCATAAACGAGAAACATATCCTTAGTCCTTTTCAGGTATTTCAGGATGTTCTTGACCGCTGTCCAATGTTCCACACCGGGATCACTTTGGTACCTCCCTACCAAACTTATGGCAAGGTTCACATCAGGTCTGGTACACAGCATGTCATACATGATAGAACCTATGGCCGAGGCATAGGGAATGACACTCATCTTTTCTCTATCTTCTGCCGTGGTCGGCGACTGAGCCTTGCTCAATCTCATACCTTGCAAAACAGGCAAGAATCCTTTCTTTGACTGATCCATATTGAACTTTTTCAATATTTTGTCAAGGTATGTACTTTGTGAAAGACCAATGAGGCGTCTTGATCTATCTCTATAGATTTTGATGCCTAATATGTAAGTAGCTTCTCCAAGGTCCTTCATTGAAAAACTATTATTCAAGTAGGCCTTTACATTTTCCAAGAATTCTATATCATTTCCCATCAGCAATATGTCATCCACATATAATATGAGAAATGCCACAGAGCTCCCACTCACTTTCTTGTAAATACAGGCTTCTCCATAAGTCTGTATAAAGCCAAACGCTTTGATCACATCATTAAAGCGAATATTCTAACTCCGAGATGCTTGCACCAGCCCGTAAATCGAGCGTTGGAGCTTGCATACCTTGTTAGCGTTCTCTGGATCGAAAAAACCTTCCGGTTGCATCATATACAACTCTTCCTTGAGGAAGCCGTTAAGGAATGCTGTTTTGACGTCCATTTGCCATATCTCATAATCATAGAATGCGGCAATAGCTAACATGATTCTGACTGACTTCAGCATCGCTACGGGAGAGAAAGTCTCGTCGTAGTCAATCCCTTGAACTTGTCGATAACCCTTAGCGACAAGCCGAGCCTTATAGATGGTCACATTACCATCCGCTTCTGTCTTCTTCTTAAATATCCATTTGTTTTCTATGGCGTGCCTGTCATCAGGCAAGTCCACCAAAGTCCATACTTTGTTTTCATACATGGATTCTATCTCGGATTTCATGGCTCCAAGCCATTTATTGGAATCCGGGCCCGCCATCGCTTCTTCATAGTTCGAAGGTTCACCGTTGTCTAACAACATGATTTCCAGGACAGGGTTGCCGTACCACTCTGGTGCGGAACGTGCCCTTGTGGACCTTCGAAGTTCAGTAGTAACTTGATCTGTTTCTTCATGATCATTATCATCAACTTCCTCCCTTGTCGGTGCAGGCACCTCAGGAACAGTTTCCTGCGCTGCGCTACTTTCCGGTCCAGGAGGGGTGACTATCACCTCATCAAGTTCTACTTTCCTCCCACTCACTTCTTTCGAGAGAAACTCATTCTCCATAAAGCATCCATTTTTGGCAACAAAGACTTTGCCTTCGGATCTGTGGTAGAAGGTGTACCCAATCGTTTCCTTTGGGTATCCTATGAAGACGCATTTTTCCGATCTGGGTTCGAGCTTTTCAGGTTGAAGTTTCTTGACATAAGCATCGCAACCCCAAACTTTCAGAAACGACAGCTTCGGTTTCTTGCCAAACCAAAGTTCATACGGAGTCGTCTCAACGGATTTCGACGGAGCCCTATTTAAAGTGAATGCGGCAGTCTCTAAAGCATAACCCCAAAAAGATAGCGGTAAATCGGTGAGGGACATCATAGATCGCACCATGTCCAACAGAGTACGATTTCTGCGTTCAGACACACCGTTACGTTGAGGTGTTCCGGGCGGTGTCAATTGTGAAACAATTCCACAGTTCCTAAGGTGTGTGCCAAACTCATGACTTAAATATTCACCCCCACGATCTGATCACAAGAACTTTATTTTTCTGTCACGTTGATTCTCAACCTCATTCTGAAATTCCTTGAACTTTTCAAAGGTCTAAGACTTGTGTTTCATCAAATAGATATACCCATATCTACTCAAGTCATCTGTGAGGGTGAGAACATAACGATAGCCTCCGCGAGCCTCAACACTCATTGGACCGCACACATCGGTATGTATGATTTCCAACAAGTTGGTTGCTCGCTCCATTGTTCCGGAGAACGGAGTCTTGGTCATGTTGCCCAAGAGGCATGGTTCGCACGTGTCAAATGATTCATAATCAAGAGACTCTAGAAGTCCATCTGAATGGAGCTTCTTCATACGTTTGACACCAATATGACCAAGGCGGCAATGCCACAAGTATGTCGGACTATCATTATCAACTTTACATCTTTTGGCATCTACACTATGAATATGTGTATCATCACGTTCGAGATTCATCAAAAATAAACCATTGACCAGCGGGGCATGACCATAAAACATATCTCTCAAATAAATAGAACAACCATTATTCTCCGATTTGAAAGAGTAGCTATCTCGCATAAGACGAGATCCAGATATAATGTCATGCTCAAAGCTGGTACTAAATAACAATTATTAAGGTTTAAAACTAATCCCGAGGGTAGATGTAGAGGTAGCGTGCCGACGGCGATCACATCGACCTTGGTACCATTCCCGATGCGCATCGTCACCTCATCCTTCGCCAGTCTCCGCTTATTCCGCAGCTCCTGTTTTGAGTTACAAATGTGAGCAACCGCATCGGTATCAAATACCCAGGAGCTACTACGAGCGCTGGTAAGGTAGACATCAATAACAAGTATATCAAATATACCTTTGACGTTGCCGGCCTTCTTGTCTGCTAAATATTTGGGGCAGTTCCGCTTCCAGTGCCCCGTTCCCTTGCAATGAAAACACTCAGTTTCAGGCTTGGGTCCATTCTTTGGCTTCTTCCCGACAACTGGCTTACCGGGCGCGGCAACTCCTTTGCCGTCCTTCTTGAAGTTCTTCTTACCCTTGCCTTTCTTGAACTTAGTGGTTTTATTGACCATCAACACTTGATGTTCTTTCTTGATATCCACCTCCGCTGATTTCAGCATTGAATACACCTCGGGAATGGACCTCTCCATCCCCTGCATATTGAAGTTTAACACGAAGCTCTTGAAGCTAGGTGGGAGCGACTGGAGGATTCTGTGAACGACCGCTTCATCTGGGAGATTCATTCCCAGCTGAGACAAGCGGTTGTGCAATCCAGAAATCTTGAGGATGTGCTCACTGACAGAACTGTTTTCCTCCATCTTACAGCTGTAGAATGCGTCGGAGACGTCATATCTCTCGACTCGGGCATGAGCTTGGAAAATCATTTTTAGCTCTTGGAACATCTCATATGCCCCGTGGTGCTCAAAACGCTTTTGGAGCCCCGACTCTAAACTGTAAAGCATGCCGCACTGAACCAGGGAGTAATCATCACAACGCGACTGCCAGGCGTTCATAACGTCTTGGGTCGCCGGGAGAACGGGTGCATCACCTAGCGGTGATTCAAGGACATATGATCTCTTGGCAGCTATGAGGATAATCCTCAGGTTACGGACCCAATCCGTATAGTTGCTACCATCGTCTTTCAGATTGGTTTTCTCTAGGAACGCGTTGAAGTTGAGGGAAACTTGAGCGTGGGCCATTTGATCTACAAGAGATATTGTAAAGAATTTAGACTAAGTTCATGATAATTAAGTTCATCTTAATCAAATTTTAATGAACTCCCACTCAGAATGACATCTCTCTAGTCATCTAAGTGATACACGATCCGAATCGACTAACCCGTGTCCGATCATCACGTGAGACGGACTAGTCATCAACGGTGAACATCTTCATGTTGATCATATCTTCTATACGACTCGTGTTTGACCTTTCGGTCTTCCGTGTTCCGAGGCCATGTCTGTACATGCTAGGCTCGTTAAGTAAACCCTAAGTGTATTGCTTGTGTAAATCTGGCTTACACCCGTTGTATGCGAACGTTAGAACCTATCACACCCGATCATCACGTGGTGCTTCGGAACAACGATCCTTAGCAACGGTGCACAGTTAGGGGGAACACAATTCTTGAGATTTTAGTGAGAGATCATCTTATTTACTACCGTCGTTCTAAGTAAACAAGATGCATAAACATGATAAACATCACATGCAATCAATTAAAGTGACATGATATGGCCAATATCATCTTGCTCCTTCGATCTCCATCTTCGGGGCACCATGATCATCTTGTCACCGGCTCGACACCATGATCTTCATCATCATGATCTCCATCATCGTGTCTTGAAGAAGTCGTCACGCCAATTATTACTTCTACTACTATGGCTAACGTTTAGCAATAAAGTAAAGTAATTACATAGCGTTTATTCAGTGACACGCAGGTCATACAATAATTAAGACAACTCCTATGGCTCCTGCCGGTTGTCGAGTTCATCGACATGCAAGTCGTGATTCCCTATTACAAGAACATGATCAATCTCATACATCATATATATCATTCATCACATCTTCTTTTGGCCATACCACGTCACATAGCACATGCTGCAAAAACAAGTTAGACGTCCTCTAATTGTTGTTGCAAGTTTTACGTGGCTTCTATAGGTTTTCTAGCAAGAACGTTTCTTACCTACGCCAAAACCACAACGTGATTTGTCAATTTCTATTTACCCTTCATAAGGACCCTTTTCATCGAATCCGATCCGACTAAAGTAGGAGAGACAGACACCCGCCAGCCACCTTATGCATCTAGTGCATGTCTGTCGGTGGAACCAGTCTCACGTAAGCGTACGTGTAAAGTCGGTCGGGCCGCTTCATCCCACAATACCGCCGAATCAAGATTGACTAGTAACGGCAAGAAAGTTGAACAAACTCAAACGCCCATAACTACTTTGTGTTCTACTCGTGCAAGATGCTACGCATAAAACCTAGCTCAGATGCCACTGTTGGGGAACGTAGCAGAATTCAAAAAAATTTCTACGCTTTCACCAAGATCCAACTGAGGAGACATCTAGCAACGAGCAAATAAGAGTGCATCTACATACCGTTATGGAGATTGCGAGCGGAAGCTTTCGAAGAAGCGTGGATGAAGTAGTCGTACTCTTCGCGTTCTTCGTCACCGATGATCTAGCGCCGAATGGACGGCACCTCCGCGTTCAACACACGTCCGGTACAGCAACGTCACCTCCTTCTTGATCCAGCAAGGGGGGAGGAGAGGTCGTCGGAGATCCAGCAGCACAACGGCGTGGTGGTGGATGCAGTGGAGAATCCTGCAGGGCTTCGCCGGCGCCCTGCGGAGGGAGTATGGAGGTGTGACGGGAGGGGGAGAGGCGCCAGGGGCAAGGGTGCGGCTGCCCTCGCCCCCCCACATATATATAGGGGGCCAGGGGGGTGCGCCATGCCCTGCAGATGGCATCTGCAGGGGGGGCGGCGGCCTGGGGGGAGACTTGCCCCCCAAGGCAAGGGGGCGCCCCCTCCCCCTAGGGTTTCAACCCTAGGCGCATGGGGAGGGGGGCCCATGTGGTGCGCCAGCCCACCAGGGGCTGGCCACTTCCCCCACGCAGCCTAGGGGCCCCACCGGGATGGGTGGCCCCACCCGGTAGACCCCCGGGGCCCCTCCGGTGGTCCCGGGACACTCCCGGTGACCCCCGGAGATCACCCGATGGCCGAAACTAGACTTCCTATATATCATTCTTTACCTCCGGACCATTCCGGAACTCCTCGTGACGTCCGGGATCTCATCCGGGACTCCGAACAACTTTCGGGTTTCCACGTGCATGTATCTCTACGACCCTAGCGTTACCGAACCTTAAGTGTGTAGACCCTACGGGTTCGGGAGACACGTAGACATGACCGAGACCACTCTCCGGTCAATAACCAACAGCCGGATCTGGATACCCATGTTGGTTCCCACATGTTCCTCGATGATCTTCATCGGATGAACCACCGTGTCAAGGATTTACTCAATCCCGTATGTTATTCCCTTTGTCCATCGGTACGGTACTTGCCCGAGATTCGATCGTCGGTATTCCCGATACCTTGTTCAATCTCGTCATGGCAAGTCTCTTTACTCGATCCGTAATCTATCATCCCATGACTAACTCCTTAGTCACTTTGAGCTCATTATGATGATGTATTACCGAGTGGGCCCAGAGGTACCTCTCCGTCATACGGAGTGACAATATCCCAGTCTCGGTTCGTACCAACCCAACAGACACCTTCGGTGATACCCGATGCGTACCTTTATAGCCACCCAGTTACGCCTACGGCATCCGGGAGTTGTACAACCTCATGGTCTAAGGAATAAATACTTGACACTGAAAAGCTTATGCATTACGAACTATACGATCTCGTGCTATGCTCAGGATTGGGTCTTGTCCATCACATCATTCTCCTAATGATGTGATCCCGTTATCACTGACATCACATGTCCATGATCAGGAAACCGTGATCATCTGTTGATTAATGAGCTGGTAACTAGAGGCTTAACAGGGACTCATTGTGGTCTATATATTCACACATGTATCGCGGTTTCCGTACAATACAATTCAAGCATGAATAACAGACAATTATCATGAACAAGGAAATATAATAATAATACTTTTATTATTGCTTCTAGGGCATATTTCCAACATATCACACCCGATCATCACGTGGTGCTTCGGAACAACGATCCTTAGCAACGGTGCACAATTAGGGGGAACACAATTCTTGAAATTTTTAGTGAGAGATCATCTTATTTACTACCGTCGTTCTAAGAAAATAAGATGCATAAACATGATAAACATCACATATAATCAAATAAAGTGACATGATATGGCCAATATCATTTTTCTCCTTTGATCTTCATCTCCAGGGCACCATGATCATCCTTGTCACCGGCATGACACCATGATCTCCATCATCATGATCTCCATCATCGTGTCTTCATGAAGTCGTCTCGCCAAATATTACTTCTACTACTATGGCTAACGTTTAGCAATAAAGTAAAGTAATTACATGGCGTTATTCAGTGACACGCAGGTCATACAATAAAATAAGACAACTCCTATGGCTCCTACCGGTTGTCATACTCATTGACATGCAAGTCGTGATTCCTATTACAAGAACATGATCAATCTCATACATCACATATATCATTCATCACATCTTATTTGGCCATATCACATCACATAGGACATGCTGCAAGAACAAGTTAGACGTCTTCTAATTGTTGTTGCAAGTTTTTACGTGGCTGCTATAGGTTTCTAGCAAGAACGTTTCTTACCTACGCCAAAACCACAATGTGATATGTCAATTTCTATTTACCCTTCATAAGGACCCTTTTCATTGAATCCGATCCGACTAAAGTGGGAGAGACAGACACCCGCCAGCCACCTTATGCAACTAGTGCATGTCAGTCGATGGAACCAGTCTCACATAAGCGTACGTGTAAGGTCGGTCCGGTCCGCTTCATCCCACGATGCCGCCGAATCAAGATTGGACTAGTAGCGGCAAGAGAATTTAACAAATCTACGCCCACAACTTGTTTGTGTTCTACTCGTGCAAGATGCTCCGCAAAGACCTAGCTCAGATGCCACTGTTGGGGAACATAGCAGAATTCAAAAATTTTCCTACGCTTCACCAAGATCAATCTAAGGAGTCATCTAGCAACGAGCATAAAGGAGTGCATCTACATACCCTTTGTAGATCGCGAGCAGAAGTGTTCAAGAGAACGTGGATGATGGAGTCGTACTCGTCGTGATCCCTATCACCAATGATCCCAACGTCGAACGGACGGCACCTCCGCGTTCAACACACGTACGGTGCAGCGACATCTCCTCCTTCTTGATCCAGCAAGGGGGGAGGAGAGGTTGATGGAGATCCAGCAGTACGATGGCATGGTGGTGGATGCAACAGAAAAACTGCAGGGCTTCGCCAAGGACCTGCGGGAGGAGGGAGATGTGTAACGGGAGGGGGGGGGAGGCGCTAGGGGCCAGGGGTGCGGCTGCCCTATCTCCCCCCACTATATATAGGGGCCAGGGGGGCGCCGACCCTAGGATATGGGATCTCCTAGGGGGCGGCGGCCAGGGGGAAGGCTTGCCCCCCAAGCCAAAGGGGGCGCCCCCCACCCCTAGGGTTCCCAACCCTAGGCGCAGGGGGGAGACCCAAGGGGGGTGCGCCAGCCCACTATGGGCTGGTTCCCCTCCCCCACGGCCCATGGGGTCCTCCGGGATGGGTGGCCCCACCCGGTGGACCCCCGGGACCCTTCCGGTTGTCCCGGTACACTACCAGTGGACCCCCGGGACCCTTCTGGTGGTCCCGGTACATTACCGGTGACCCCCGGAACTCTCCTGATGGCTGAAAATGGACTTCCTATATATAATTCTTTACCTCCGGACCATTCCAGAACTCCTTGTGACGTCCGGGATCTCATCCGGGACTCCGAACAACATTCGGGTTACCATGTGCATATATCTCTACAACCCTAGCGTCACCGAACCTTAAGTGTGTAGACCCTACGGGTTCGGGAGACACGTAGACATGACCGAGACGACTCTCCAGTCAATAACCAACAGCGGGATCTGGATACCCATGTTGGTTCCCATGTGTTCCTCGATGATCTCATCGGATGAACTACGATGTCAAGGATTCACTTAATCCCGTATGCAATTCCCTTTGTCTATCGGTATTATACTTGCCCGAGATTCGATCGTCGGTATACCGATACCTTGTTCAATCTCGTCATGGCAAGTCTCTTTACTCGTTCCGTAATACATAATCCCGTGACTAACTCCTTAGTCACATTGAGCTCATTATGATGATGTCTTACCGAGTGGGCCCAGAGATACCTCTCCGTCATACGGAGTGACAAATCCCAGTCTCGGTTCGTGCCAACCCAACAGATACTTTCGGAGATACCCATTGCGTACCTTTATAGCCACCCAATTACGTTGTGACGTTTGGCACACCCAAAGTATTCCTACGGTATCTGGGAGTTGCACAACCTCATGGTCTAAGGAAAATATACTTGACATTGGAAAAGCTTTAGCATTATGAACTACACGATCTTGTGCTAGGCTTAGGATTGGGTCTTGTCCATCACATCATTCTCCTAATGATGTGATCCCGTTATCAATGACATCCAATGTCCATGGTCAGGAAACCATGACCATCTGTTGATCAACGAGCTAGTAACTAGAGGCTTTACCAGGGACACGTTGTAGTCTATGTATTCACACATGTATCACTGTTTCCGTACAATACAATTCAAGCATGAATAACAGACAATTATCATGAACAAGAAAATATAATAATAATCATTTTATTATTGCCTCTAGGGCATATTTCCAACATTGCCATCTCCTTGTCTCACGTCTGGTCTCCTCCCGAACCTTCTAGGGTCTCTTTTGTCCATAAAAAATCGTCAAAAAGTTTCATGGCATTTGAACTTTGTTTGGTACTGATTTCCTGGAAAACCAAAAACAAGCAAAAAAAAATAGCAACTTGCACTTGGCACTAAGTTAATAGGTTAGTCCTAGAAAATGATATGTGATTGCATATAAATCATCCAAAATTGATACTATAATAGCATGGAACAATAAAAAGTTATAGATACGTTGGAGACGTATCAAGCATCCCCAAGCTTAATTCCTGCTCATCCTCGAGTAGGTAAACAATAATAACATAATTTTTGATGTGAAATGCTACCTAACATGTTCATGAAGATGATGTAATATTTCTTTTATGGTATGAACATTCATATCTGGATGATTCTAAGCAATAGTCTATAATTTGACACAAAGACTTCAATACTCAGGCATTAAACAAACAATCATGCCTTTCAAAATAAAAATGCTAAAGAATGCTGGATGACCCACCAGTATAGGGGATCAATGCTAGTCCTTTCGATAAGTAAGAGTGTCGAACCCAACGAGGAGCAGAAGGAAATGACAAGTGATTTCCAGCAAGGTAATTTCTGCAAGCACTGAAATTGTTGGTAGCAAGTTGTTTGATAGCAAGATAATTTGTAACAAGTGACAAGTAGCAATAGTAACAATAGGTGCAGCAAGATAGTCCAATCCTTTTGTGGCAAAGAACAGTCCGGAATGGTCTCTTATAATAAGCTAAGCGTTCTTGAGGACACACATGAATTTCATCCGGTCACTTTCATCATGTTGGTTTGATTCGCGTTCGCTACTTTGATAATTTGATATGTGGGTGGACCGGTGTTTGGGTGTTGTGCTTACTTGAACAAGCCTCCCACTTATGATTAGCCCCCTTCGCAAACATCCGCAACTATGGAAGAAGAATTTAGATAAAATGTAACCATAGCATTATGTGTGTGGATCCAAATCAGCCCCTTACGAAGTAGCACATAAACTAGGGTTTAAGCTTCCGTCACTCTAGCAACCCATCATATAATAACTACTCCACAATGCATTCCCTTGGGCCCAAAGATGTTGAAGTGTCATGTAGTCAACGTTCACACGACACCACTAAGGGAATCACAACATACATATCAACAAAATATCAAACGAATATCAAATTCACATGATTACTTATGACAAGATTTCTCTCATGTCCTCAAGAACAAAAGTAACTACTCAGAAAGAATATTCATGTTCAAGATCAGAGGGGTATTGAATAGCATAATGGATCTGGACATATTATCTCCCACCAAATAAACCAACTAGCATCAACTACAAGATGTAATCAACACTACTAGCAACCCACAGGTACCAATCTGAGGTTTTGATACAAAGATTGAATACAAGAGATGAACTAGGGTTTGAGATGAGATGGTGCTGGTGAAGATGTTAATGGAGATTGATCCTCCCACGATGAGAGGGTTGTTGGTGATGGCGATGGCTTCGATTTCCCCCTCCGGGAGGGAAGTATCCCCGACAGAATCTCTCCGCTGGAGAGCAAAAGTGCTCCTACCCAAGTTACGCCTCGAGACGGCGGCGCTCCGTTCCAAAACTACCCTCCTTATTTTTTCTAGGTCAAATTACATTGTATACCAGAAGATGGTCATCGGATGTAATGCCCCGGATGTAATACTTTACCTTTTGGGTATATAATATATCTCCGGCTTCATCTATTTCCATTCCGGGTTCTTTGTCTTTCGGGTTTCGTCGTTTTGTTGTGTGAGTGTGTGGCATTCATTCATATCATGTAGACATGTGCATCGCATTGCATTGTGTTGTCGGTTGCATCCGGTTCCACGTGTTTCTTCCCGTTGTCCGTTTCGCGTTCCGGAGCTCCCTCACGTGTCCGTGACGTCCCGTAGGCCTACTTTGTTGTTTGGGCGTGTAACGTTACCGGTGTGCCGCGAGGTTGTTGTGTGTGTTGTTGTTTTGTTGTGTGCAACCCGCCTCTCAAATCTCGTCTCGTTTGGACTCCGTTGGCTATCCCATCAGTTATTCGTGTGGGTCCAAAGTGCCTTCACTTCGTGTCCCAGAAACACCCCTACAACAGTCCTCTATCTTCTCCTAGGCCCTTCTAAACTACCCCCGCGATCGGATCCGTCGGATCACGATCGGAGGGCTCCTAACACCCCATTCCCCCCTAACCCTAAAAAAACTGCTATTTATAGACCCCTAGGTCCATTTTTGGCATCCTAGCTTCTTCCCCACTTCTCCCCCTCAATTTTCGGATCTGGCCACCCCCTCACTACCATTTGGATCCTCCCCTCGAAGCAGCAGCCGAGCCGCCACCGTTTTCTCGCTGGATCGAGGGAGTTCCCTCGATCGCCAGCGCGCTTGCGGATCTGGTCGACCGAGCGACCGAGCGAAGGCCGGCCCTCCTTCGCCCCTGGACCACTTCGCCGCATCGAAGCCTCCGCTTCAGCTCCTTCCCTCCACCGGCCGATCCGGCTTGGCCCGCCTCCATCCTCCGCACAGCGCTAGGCCGAGGCCTCCCTCCGCTCGCCAGCGCGCCGGGCCGAGCCATCCTCCCGCGCCGCACGGGCCAGCTGGGCTCCTCCCGAGCCAGCGCGCCGCTCCGTGCCGGGCCAGCCGACCGGCTGGGCCCTTCTCCTCCAGCCGGCCCGAGCGCCCCGGCTGGGCCTCCTCCGACCGCGGGCCTCTTCTTCTCCGGGCCACTTTCTTCGTCAGATCCAGCCCGTTCCTCAGATCTGAGAGAGGTTGACCCCCTAAAAACCACTAAGTCCCAGTTATTTTTGATCTCTGATGCTTTTTTCAAACTGCTCTAACTTTTTGTGTGTTGCTCCGATTCGCGCAAATAGCATGTCCAGACGTTCGTGGTGAATAGCACTACGTTTTATCTTTTGGTGTCATGCATGTTAGAGATCATCTAGGTGCTTGTTTTGCTGTTGCAAAAGTGTATCGTGATATAAACTGCTGCTATGTGATGTTTTTATGTCATCTTTGCCATGTGATATCTTTTAGCTCGTTTGTACGAATGATGCAAATGACATGTCCACGTGTTCGTCTTGCCATGATCTACATGTTGTATGTGCTAGGTAGCATGTTAGATTTATTCTTGCCATGTTTATCATCGTTGCAAAGTGCCATGTGGCTGTGATGTTGTTTCACTTGTTATGAAATGCCATCTTGTTGAGCTCGTTGCTATCGTTGTGTTTATCTCCATGAAGCATGCTTGTGTGTTTCGGGATCACCTTCATGTGTACTTTGATGAGGTGCTTACCTCTTGCCATGTTTAGTTTCGAGGTGACTTAAACATGCTCTTTTAGATGCCATGATGAAATTGCTGTTTTAGGACTTAGTGGATTTTCACTAAGTCTGAAATCTGTAGCGTTCCGATGCCATGTTCGTGTGATGTTCTAGGACAAAGCATGATAGTTTTGGAGTGGATCTTGATTGTTCCTTGTAGTATATATTGTTGTCTTTCCATCCATGTTCTCACATGTCTATTTAAGTGGCTGTAGCATGTTTATCTATTGCTCCAAAGTTTCAATAAAATTCTGCTGCCAGAATTTTATTGTCAAGTTCAATATGTCCAAGTTCATTGCTATTGAACCGTGGCTCCGTTGGGGGTGCACCTTTGGACTTAGTTGCTGTAGTATATGTCTAGTTTGTGTTATATGTCTTTGCCATGTTGTTTGAGTGTTGTAGCTTAATTATTTTGTGCTCCGAAGTTGCTATGGTGCTGTAATTTTCAGTTTTCGCTCATTTCTTGTTTCGGGCATAACTTTTAGCCCGTAACTCCGATTTCAGCGAATCTTACATGAAACTTGATTGATTTTCCGTGTAGATTCACAATATCAGATTGTTATCATGTTTTGAGGTGTTTTGCTTGAGTGATATTGTCCGTGCTCCGTGTGCATCCTTAGTGCATCCATCATGCATCCATCATTTTCGAGTGCGCATTGCATCTTGTTGATTTGTGCTTGGTGTGATTGTTTTGTTTAGAGCCGGAAGCAGAGTTCGAGTTCGAGTACGAGCACGAGGTTTCCAACGAGGTTGAGCACGAGGACCCTTCTTACGATCCGAACGACTTCTCTTCAGGCAAGATGACCGAACCCCGATAACATTACTATCTTTGCCTATTGCTAGTAGTCTCGATCTATAGTTTTGCCTCGATGCCCATGATCTTCTTGTCAGCCTCCTACTTGTAACCATTGCATGTTTAACCAACCTACCTATGCAAACCGTTGCTTGGCTAAGTACGCTTCGCTCAGCCCTTCTTATAGCATTGCTAGTTGCAGGTGAAGATCGAAGATGCTTGCTTCATGTTGAAGTTTGGTTGGGTTTTATCACACTATATAAATGTTCAAAAATGAAATCATCTATATATTGGCAAGGGTGGAAGGCTAAGCCTTTTGCTTGGTGATTTGTTCCACTCATGCCATTAGGAACCGTATAAACCGGTGTTATGTTCCTTGATTATGCGTTCCTAACACGGTTGGGGTGTATGGGACCCCCTCGATAAACCGCTAAGTGCTAAGTCTTTTCCAGCAAGTCCCAACATTGGTACTATTTGCCTAATAACAAACTAAACTTGCATAGGGAGTTATAAACCCTTTTTCTTAATCAACAACCCCGGGCCAGTGCTCCACATGAGTGTTGGTCCGAACTGGGGGTCCTGCAGGGCCACCTCGAGGAAACTCAAGGTCTGGTAAAAACCTGTAGCATCGCCCATCCGGACGTGGCCTGAGACGAGATACACGCGGCTACTATCAGGGTGTCGGCACGCCGGGAGGATTTGCTGGATTAGCCTTACCTTAGTTTGGTATATCTTGAGCACGGGATTCCGAGGATACTCGGGTCTTCCCACTTTGGAGTTGCGGCTCCGCGGATCGTGGGCTTGTAATGGGTCAAGTTGGAACACCCCTGCAGGGTTTGAACTTTCGAAAGCCGTGCCTGCGGTTATGTGGCAGATGGGAGCTTGTTAATATCCGGTTGTAGATAACTTGACACAATGTTTCTAATACACTACCAGCGTGTGTTCCGTGACTGTCAATTTCCGAATAGGGATTCGGGAGTTGAACACGGAGGGGTTATGTTTGTGGAGCTTGTAGCTAGGATCACTTCGTGATCACTTCTCGTCCGAGGCTTTCTCTTCTCGCCCTCACTCACGTAAGCTAGTTGCTAGTTGCTGCTGCAGGCACTTATTCTTTTCTTCAGCCTTATCCTCTCCCAAGGCTTAAATAGTCTTGTTACCCGGGAACGGGATTGCTGAGTCCTCTGTGGCTCACAGTTACTTCACCACACCAGATGCAGGTCCAGTTGTGAGCTATCCAGGTGATGGCACCGAGCTGGATTGGGAGTACGACGAGGAGCGTAGTCGGTACTATGTTCGTTATCCGGATGATCAGTAGTGGAGACTCCTACTAGGATTCGATCCGCCTGTGGTTTATTTATTTCAGTTTGGTATCTTGACATTTGGTTTTGCCCTTAGAGGGTTGTGATATTCTTAATGTATGATGATTGAGACATGTTATGTAATTGTGTGACGTGGCGAGTGTAAGCCAACTATTTATGTTTACAATCCCCTCTTTTACATGAGATGTGCAAAGATTACCAAACTTGAGATCATTCTAAGATGGACTTGTGCCTTTAAGTCGTGCCTCGACACGTAGGAGGTATAACTCCATCCTGGGCATTACATCGGAAGTAGGCCAGGTGGCCCACTACCCACTAGGGCACGCCTGGGGGCGCCCTGGTGTCTCGTGGACACCTGGGTGGCCTCCCCCAGAAAATATTTTCTCCAGTATTTTTAATATATTCCAAAATAATTCTCCGTAAAATTTCAGCTCATTTGGATATGTGCAGAATAGGTATCTATGATGTATCTTTTTCAGGTCCAGAATTCCAGCTGCCGACATTCTCCCTCGTTGTGTAAACCTTTCAAACTATGAGAGAAAAGGTATTAGAATTACTCCCCAAAGTGTTATAATGTATAAAACACTAAAAATAATGGTAAGAAAACATGATGAGAAATGGATGTATCAACTCCCCTAAGCTTAGACCTCGTTTGTCCTCAAGCGAAAAACCGATATTGAGAATCATGTCCACATGTTTAGAGAGAGAGGTGTTGATACGAACAAAATATGGACATAGTACCATCATGATCATTATTATCACAACAATAATTATTATCATAAGACTTCTTATGATCAAGTAACAATTCACCACAATAGCAAAGTATAAGGCATAAACTTTCTTGAAAACAAACAAACTATGTTCTCAGTCAACAACGCAATTGCAATTCAACATATTTCCAGGAAGGGTCATATGCCAGAGCTTTTTAGCAAGTCAACCATCATTTAGTCTTCCATAATTGCTAACACTCAAAGCATATATGTGGAGCAAAAAGTCCGTAAATTTTATTACTTTGCCATCATAAGTTTGTATAACGCTTATTTTCCCTTACAATAAAAGATCAAACATATTTAGAAGCATTTTTTATTGCTTTATGCACCGACGACAACTTACTTGAAGGATTTTACTCAATCCATAGGTAGGTATAGTGGACTCTCATGACAAGAAATTGGGTTTAAGGGTTTTGGATGCAAAAGTAGTATCTCTACTTAGTGTGGATTTTTGGCTAGTAAAGATATTTGGCAGCAGCACATGTTAGAGGATCTATTACACTATAACTTCTATGTGAATATGAACAAACATAAATCATTATGTTGTCTTCCTTGTCTAACGTCAACGATTTGGCATAAAATATTTAATAGGGGCTCACAATCATAAAAGATGTCCAAGATAGTTTATTTGCATGTGAATCTTCTCTTCCCTTATTAGTTCTTTCATGAATTGCACCATTGACCAATGTTATGTTTGTCAATCTTCAATAAATTTTACCACTTATAGTCTTCCTTATGTAATGTCATTACTTTCCATAAGATTAGCATATGATCTTTTTCATTATTTCCTTTATTTTGATTGAAACATAAAAAGTAAAGAAGCAAAAACTCAAACTAATCTTTATTATATCTCTCTCAATTCGATTACATAGATAGATAGATCATGAACTAACACTCAAAAGATAGATCATACTGAACTTCTTATTTAACCAAATCATGAAATAACTAAGGTCCGAACTAACAACTTGTGAAGGTAATAAAAGTGATGGTGATACGATACCGGGGCACCTTCCTCAAGCTTGGCGAAAGCCAAGGGGGGTGCCCATACCAAGTCTCCTTTTTGTGATCGTGGTGACGAGGAAGGAGTAGTTTCGCACTTCAGGCTGAGCAGGTACTCCAACCTACAATTGATGCTCTGAAGGGCGATGTTTTGCTCCTCCAACAAAATAATTTCACAAGTAAGATATGTATTCTAAACACGAACCATTTCAAAGGCCCTAAAGGCTTCGATTTCGGTGGGGGTGAGATGATCATAGTAGGGTTAAAGGATATTGAGGGAGTCCTGGATTAAGGGGTCCTCGGGCGGTCGGATTACTCGTTATGGGTCGGATTGGTGGGCCGTGAAGATCATCGCTGAAGATTATCCCCCGTATCGGGATAGGACTCCTATATGTGTAGAATGGCAAGTTTAAAGTCCGGATGTAATGTTTCCTTCCTCTGCAAGATGACCGTGTACAACCCTAGGTCCCTCCGGTGCATATATAAACCGAAGGGTTTAGTCCGTAGGGACATAATCACAACATCATAGGCTAGACTTCTAGGGTTTAGCCATTACGATCTCGAGGTAGATCAACTCTTGTACCCCTATATTCATCAAGATCAATCAAGCAGGAAGTAGGTTATTACCTAGATAGAGAGGGCCTGAACCTGGGTAAAACATCATGTCCCCGGTTCCTTGTTACCCTCGATCCTCAGACACATAGTTTGGGACCCCCTACCCGAGATCCGCCGATTTTGACACCGACATTGGTGCTTTCATTGAGAGTTGTTGTCAACAGAAGGGTTGATGGCTCGCTTCGTCATCAGCAACGGCGCCGCACCCGGGGAGATCTTCCTCCCCGGCCAGCTTTTCGTGTTTGGCGGCTTCGTGCTACGTGCCAACTTGGATGGACACCTCGAGCAGGTTGACAGTTACACCCATGGTCATCATATCAGGTTTGGGAGTCTGAATTATGTTACCAGCGTCCGAATAGACTTGATCTTCAAAGGATTCGTGCCCATGGTTGTCGCTCCGTGCCTACACGATGAAGACATCTTAGATCTATCGTCGGATCCCATCCAGGGATCAACACCCATGACGGCTCTGTCCCTAGATCCAGAGCGGATCGCTTCGTTTGAAGACGGGAGGCTAAACCCCACCGGACTCTCCTACTCCGCGGAACTATTAGCCGGAGGCTCAACTGTGATCGTGCCGCTCATAGACCCATAATCGAACGGAGCTCTCTCCGTCGCTGGGAAACCGGACTCGTTGCCAATTGCGGGTTTCAAACTTTCAGGATCCGCACTCTCCAGGCTCGACCAAGCGGTAGTCACTGAGCCTGGTTCCGCAGACCCCCAAACTCTTACCCAGCTCTCGCTCTTAAACGAGGCGCTGGACTTGCTGTAATTTCTCACCATTACAAAGGATTCACCACCAAACTATGCCCAGTCAAAATTGGGGGCTGAGATCAGGGAATTTTGCTTCCCACCCACCGCCCACTAGGTAGCCACGGGCGAAGACTTAACCAACATACTAGACTACGCTTTCGAAGACTTTGATGGGATGGACCACGATGTCGAAGCCGATCTAGGTCAAAGCCCGCCTGTAACTGGGCGATGGACGACCACTTCTACCTATGACGTGTACATGATGGACACACCCAAGTAGAAAGACGATGATGGCGATAAAGATCCAGAGGAGGATAAGCCCGTTGATGAACCCCCTAAGCGCCGACGTTAGCGGCGCCGCTCATGACCTCGTCGAGGAAAGGAAAGTAATACCGGCACCGGAGACAATGAAGACCCGGAGGAAGCAGAAGACCCCGTAGAGCTAGCGGTGGAGCAGGACAAGCGGGAGGATGGACAATACAGTCCCGAACAACTCATCGATCACAATGATTCCAAAGACAGTAATTACCTACATGTCTCCAAAGAGGATGTTAGCCTGGGAGACAAAGAATTCATCGTCCCAGAGGAACCCCTCGAACAAGAACGCTTTCAGCGAAGGCTTATTGCCACGGCAAGGATCCTGAAAAAACAGTAGCAGCGGCTTAAAGCCGATCAGGATACACTCAATGACAGATGGAATGAAGTGCTAGACGTTGAAGAGAGGTACGACCATGAGCGCCAAACAAATAGCTATCCCAAGCACAAGTTGCTGCCACAATTCGACGACGAGGCCCTCGCGCCAAATCCGTCGAGGCACGATCAGGCCGATCAACCGGACCGACCACCTCGTGGACGGGACAAAGCAGCTAGCAACGCCATACACCAGCCCGCACCTCACCACCGTAAAGGAAGGGATACAAAAACTCAGTGCCATAAGTACAATTGACGTCAGGACCTGAATAAAAAAGCCGGTCAGGACGGATTGATCTACGGATCAAGAGAACGTGCTCCCATGCGAGAGGGTGTCTATCAAGCCAAGCACACCGGATACAATCAAGTTCGGGATCAACACCGAACACAGATGCCGTCGAAACTACGTCACGATGTTTCACGATATTGGGGCACTGCGCACCCTCTATGTTTTACCGATGAGGTGACGGATCACCAATTTTCAGAAGGGTTTAAACCCATAAACATCGAGTCATATGATGGAATGACGGATCCCGCTGTATGGATTGAAGACTTTATTCTTCACATCCACATGGCTCGTGGAGATGACCTCCATGCCATCAAATACTTACCTCTCAAGCTGAAAGGGCCAGCTTGGCACTGGTTGAATAGCCTCCCAGAGAACTCCATTGGAAGCTGGGAAGATTTAGAGGATGCTTTCCGGGCTAACTTTCAGGGGACTTATGTCCGGCCACCGGATGCTGATGATTTAAGTCACATAATCCAGCAACCCGGGGAGTCACCCGCAAGCTTTGGAATCGATTCTTAACGAAAAAGAACCAAATTGTCGACTGTCCGGACGCAGAAGCCTTAGCAGCATTCAAACACAACGTCCGAGATGAATGTCTTGCAAGACACCTCGGCCAGTAGAAGCCGAAGACAATGGCAGACTTTACAACACTTATGACCCGCTTTTGCGCAGGTAAAGACAGTTGGCTAGCTCGTAGAAGCAACAGTACCAGTGACCCTAGCACTTCCAAAGTCAAGGACGGCAATGGCAAGCCGCGATGCAATAAGAACAAGCGTTAGAAAAATGTCGGAGAAACAGATGACACATCAGTAAACACTGGATTCAGCGGCTCTAGGCCCGGTCAATGGAAGAAGCCATTCAAAGGCAACATAGACAATTCGTCCAGCTTGGACAAAATATTAGAGAGACCTTGCCAGATTCATGGCACCCCTGACAAACCTACAAACCACACCAATAGAAAATGTTGGGTCTTCATGCAGGCTGGCAAGTTAAATGCCGAACACAAGGGGAAAGGACCTCAAATTGAGGATGAAGACGATCCTCACCAACCGAACACTCGGGGGCAAAAAAAATTCCACCTAAGGTGAAAACGGTGAATATGATCTATGATACCCATATCCCCAAGAGGGAATGCAAGCGCGCACTTAGGGATGTTTATGCTCTAGAGCCTGTCGCCCCCAAGTTCAACCCATGGTCGGCTTGCCCGATCACCTTTGATCGCAGGGATCACCCAACCGGTATTCATCACGGAGGTTCGGCGGCCCTAGTACTCGATCCTATAACCGATGGATATCATCTTACTCGAGTCCTTATGGAGGCGGCAGTAGTCTCAACTTGATATATCAAGACACTGTCTGCAAGATGGGGATAGACCCGTCAAGAATTAAGCCCAGCAGCACTACCTTTAAGGGAGTGATACCCGGCATAGAGGCTCGCTGCACGGGCTCATTAACACTGGAGGTAGTATTCGGCTCTCCAGACAATTTTTGAAGCGAAGAGTTAATCTTCGACATCGCTCCTTTCCGAAGTGGCTATCACGCACTACTCAGAAGAATGACCTTTGCCCGCTTTAATGCAGTCCCACACTATGCTTACTTGAAGCTTAAAATGCCTGGACCACGCGGCATCATCACGGTCAATGGAAACATAGAGCGTTCCCTCCATACATAAGAGGACACTGCGGCCCTGGCAGCCAAAGTTCAAGGCGGCCTATTCAAGCCGAATAGTTCATCGGTCATCAAGACCAGAGACACTGCTAAACGTATCTGGCATGCACTACAATGCGGCAACTCAGAAGAACCTGAGCTCGATTAGCAGTTACGCCTTCGCCGATTTCCCTACAAGGTGGTAGCGCACGTACCTCGCATACACAATTTTGCCCTTAAAATACCTTGGGCAGCGCCGGGGGCACACTGCACATAAATAGTCCATAGTTCGGCTTGACCCTATTCGGTCTTTACAATATATTTTCTTTAAAGGTTCATTAAAAGAACCCACCTTATCCGTGGTTTTGCATAGTATTCTTCTTCAGAGTTCCCATTCCTTTTTCACAGGTGGTCATCGGACCTCTCTCCCTCAAGGACATGTTACAAAGGAGAAACACTGCAGACGTGCAGCAGGGCCCCCATCAAAATTTCTTTTTCGTCACATTTAGGCTCTATGTAAACCCTTTCCCTTTTTCATTTCTTTTTCGACAAGTAAAATGCCCAAGATGTTATTGGTGTTATCTGTAACCACGCGGTTCACCGTATTAAACGGGATACAAAAGAGACAGTTTGGTTCCAATTTGTTTGGAGTTTGTTTTATTACCACCTGCATTCTCTCCCTACTTCAGATTGCCACATGTGCCTCAAATCTGGATTTAATACCAGGGACTGTATTCGGCATGGCACACTTCAAAGTCCAAACACCTATAGGGAACTATTCGGTGTCCCAGATATTGCGTTATATGCATCGGCTCTGAATCATGTCTTGGGTCTATAGTTAGGTTGCCCGGCTCCTGTGCTTGCCACCTTACGTTCCGCATTGTTTGACTAAGGTAGTAAAGGGAGAACTACTGTGATTATATTTCTGGTTCAGTCGGTCAAGTACCTCAGTAGAGAAAGCCGAAAACTGACTGTCATGATAAGCGAGAGTTGGTCGGCGATTGGACGACTTAGTGTTATACTATGATCATTAGCGATCTACTCCGTGTTATATGAGGGGCCGGTCTTTGCCTAACCGCGTAAAGTAAGTGGGCACCATAATTAGGATAGCCGCACTATCACACCCTGATTTTCCTGCCACATTGCTTAAGGTGATAATCATGCTAAAATGTGGTTTGGCAAAAACTTTTGAGTGATTTTGACTTTGCTTGATTGACTTTCTGTTTGCTGCTTGCTAGTGCTCTAAAAACCAAATAAATCCTCCAACCCTTATACTTCATCTCCTTGATCCAAAACCTTTTTCCCAATGATCATGCCATGTGTATAGACCAGTATAGTATTTTCTTATATAAATATTTTGGCCAAATAGTATTTTCTAAAATTAGTTTTCCAAAAACCCCTGAATTGAGGTTTGCACTACAAGTACCTTATTTAGGGTGTGAAAAATCTTTCAAAAAGTATATTTGAATCCTATTAGGTATAGGACTCCCAGAAACCACAAAAGTATAATTTTAAAAGTTATTTTTATATTTTATTTAAAAGCTTTTTCTTAAGGCCAGAAATGGTCTTAAATAGGGAAAATTTATTTAATTATTCCAAAAATATTTGCCAAAATTCAGGGAAACTCATAGGACATATATTGTCCATATATAAGAGTTTCAACACATGGTCATGTTCAAAATATTGGACAAATCCTTCCAAAACCCTTTCTGGATATTTCAAGCTTTTGAAATATTTACAAAGGAATTATTCTCCAGAAATTCCAGGGAAACTCTATCATGTCATATATGACATATTTGATGATCTTGCAAAGCCTCATGCCTTGAAGATCAAGGAATCATCATTTGATCCCCTCAAAACCATTTCTGTCCATTTTGAAGTTTGAGCAACTTTACATTGCCAAACTTGTCCAAATGCTCTCAAACTTGGTGCTCATGCTAAAATGATGTAATTATGCATCTATGACAAATGGCACAAGTTTTGGAGAAGCATAACTTGATCTAAGTGCCCCAAAACCATTTCTGTTCAAATTCAAATTTGAACAACTTTACATTACCAACTTTTTACCTGGGGCTTCAAACTTTGTGAGCATGATCATAACCCCAAATGATGATACTACACCAAGTGGTGCATCAAGGGGAGATGATTAGCTTAACTCAAACATGGTGAAACCATTTTTTTGATTTCTAGGTTTCACCAAAGTTACATTGGCAACTTTGCCCAAATGAGCTCAAATTTGGTGGAGGGGCCTAAATGTGTGTGACATTCCATCCTGTTGAGTCCCATGTCAATTGGAAGTCATTTGCTTTCCCAAAACTTGATCAAACACCTTCTGCCAATTTACCAAAACCATTGTTTTGACCCCTCCTACTATTCCCCTTTACCCCAAATTCTTACCACACGTAAACCTGATCATCTTCTACCTCCAGTAACTTCCCCATGTCCGCAGCTCAATGATTGAGGGGTGAAAACCCCATTTTTACACTTCTGGACAGCAGCTTTCTCCTCCTCTTTCACCTCCCTCCCCTTCTAGAAGCTCACCAGGGCACCCAAGACAAAAACCTATTTGTTTACTCCTCCCCTGACCCCCCTAGACATCATTGGGCGAGGTGGACGCGTCCAGAGCGGCGAGGGCACGGCCATGCCGGCCAAACGGGCGCTCTGGAGCGAGCTATAGTGCCCTGGCGCACTGTAGCCACCCCCAATCGGCTGCACCCGACAGCCTGGGGCGATGGGATTGTGTCGCTCGAGGCCGCCTCGGAGTCCGGGACACGCTGGACGGTCGCCCCCCCTCCTCTCTCCCTCTCTTTCACCCCTGCTCGCACGCGCGCCATGGCCGCCCGAGCACTCCAGTGGGCAGCCCCACACACGCGGCGCTCTGTCCCTTCCCCACTGCCTCTCTTCTCTCCCCTCGCCCTAGACCAACTCCAGGAACACCCCGGACACACCCACATGCTTCCCCGTGGCTTGCAGCGACGGGAACAAGCTCACCGGCGCACGAGCCCTCGGTGGACCGCCGCCCACCTATTTATAGGGCACCCCAGGCTCGCCTCGCGACTCCATTTGCCCCCTCTCCCTCTAGTGTACCTCCCCGGCAGGCCTGATGCTCTTCCCGTGCCCTCCAGCCATCTCTATGGCCGGAGCAGAGCCGCCGGCCGCCGCTTAAATTCGTGGGCCTCGCCCCTTCTCTCTTCCCCCTGAACACTCCCGCACACTCTCATCACCACCGCCAACTCACCCCGTGCTCCATTCCCTCCTCCTCGTGCATTCCTCGACGTGTTGAACACTGCCATCGCCGCCGTCCGCCGCGGCCGATGCGCTGCTCGTGTCCGACCACCCCAGCGGTCGTGGCGCACCTCTACGGATGCGGCACACCATCCTGAGCACGCCGGTGTGCTGGGCGTCGACGGAGGTGGCCGGTGCCGCCGGGGAGAGCGCCGGCGCCGCTCGGCCACGCCTCCTCTGTTTCCCGTCGTGCCGCGCGGGAAGTAGAGGGCGACCTGCCGCTGGGGCCCACGCGTCAGCGACCCAGTGGGCGGGCCCCTCCGTTTAAGTGGAAGCGGCACCAGCCAGAGCCGCCTCCCCTGCGCGAAGACGGCTTACCTGGAAGACGCCTTCGACGTGGCCTGGCCCTCTGCGCGCGGCTGTGCAGTTGGGCCGGCCCAGTGCACAGAAGCACTAAGCCTCGCCCTGTGCGCGGTAAAGGGTATAACCCTTTTTCCTTTTCTTTTCTTTCCAGACAACTTCAAAAATCCTTGTATAATCCAAATTAACTCCAAATTTGATGATTCAAATTTCTAGGAGTTTCTAAAATCCTGATCTACCTAATGGTGCAACATGCACATTTTTCCAGAAACTTTTCCTTCACAAATAATTATCAAATGCCATTATTTCATTTTCTGTGATGAACTTTAGAAAATCACAGAGAGCTCAAATTTGATCCAAATGCAGTGATTCGAATTCCTAGGTGCTTGTCATATCCAAACTTAGTTTTGGAACATTTTATTAACACTTTCTGTACCCCACCAAATAATGAGCCATTTCTTCATATTTATCAGCTTTGCAAAATCCTAGGAAATTCATTTGAACTCCAAATCCAGTGAAACCAACTCCTAGATGCTTCTAAAGTCATGACTTGATGGATAGGTGCCTTTGCTCATTGTTGAAAAATATATTTCTGTACACTTCTTTCAAATCCATAAACCCCTTGGTTCCATCATATTGTAATGATCCAAACTATCCATTGATCCAATACCTATGAAAACACCTTGGTCATTTCTAATATGACCAGAGGTATCCTAGAAAAGTCCAACTCCTATTTTTAGAGCACTTTTATTTTTGCCTTGTTGTGTTGCTTATTATGATTGTTTCCATCGTTAGTTGATGAAATAAACGGAGTACTCAGAGAAGGACGAGAAGGTTTGAAGACTCGGAAGAATAAGGCAAGCAGCCCTTTGACCATGTTCGAGAAACCTTTTCATGCATGTCTCATAGCACCTTATTATCAATGCATCAGAATCATGTTGAGGTGGAGACCACTTTGGTTGCTACCTTTGTTACTTACTATTGAAACTTGCATCAAGCATGACCCTACCTTCCTATGAGGGTTATGTGGGTGGGAGTAGTTAGGTTGCTTTAATAGTGGCTACGCAAATGGGACAGGTATATGCATGGTGACGGAGGCAGAATACTTTCAAAGGACTTTTCGAAAACCCCGTCGGGTGCCACTTATGCCCGAGGAGGATGATGAGATGGGTAACCACTTGATGACAAAGTGGTGTACCGAGGCAAGTGTGTGTGTTGTTTTTGAAAACGGATTGGTTTAAGTTGCGACCGTTATTCCAACCTTACATGCGCAACCACTCTACCCTTATATGGGAAAGGGCATTATTGATTACCTAGGTCGATACTAGCATGGTGCCCGCATTACTAGTGACGGGGGTGACATGAGGTCACTCTCGGGACGGGGTCGTGCTTGGATAGGCAGCCATGACTGTTTTCACAGGGCACCGAACACACCGTTGGTACCCCGTGTCAGTGGTATGTGATGAATATGGGAGCAAGGCTCCACAATCTTTAAGATGTGAAAAGTTTGGCACGGGGCTGTTACCAATCGAGTGGACTCTATGTTAGTGTCGTCTAGGGAAAGATAGTGATCGGGTGCTTACCCCGGGTACTTGAGGTACCGCGGGTCGTGGATGTCACGGAAGTTCCTCGGATCTAGTGGGTAAAGTGTGCAACCTCTGCAGAGTGTAAAACTATTCGAATAACCGTGTCCACGGTCAAGGACAGTTGGGTAACCGCTCTTGGGCTACGTCCAATGTTTGCGAAACCTGGCGTGTGTGTGTGTGTGTGTGTGTGAGGAAAACAACACGGTTCGGGTAAATCTGTTGAAGTGATTGTGAGAAAGTAACAATGAGCTTGAGCATGAGTTGATTGCAACTCTTTCTCGATAATGATGTCTGTGACCTCCTGATACTTGTTGCAGACACATGCACATCCATGCTATATGTTGATCATACTTGCATATGAAAACTAGCTTTCCGCAAAACTGCCAATCTTGCAGTAGAGCCTTGCATAATTATTCTGTCATCACACTTGGGTTGCTTGCGAGTACATTCAAAGTACTCATTGTCTTGGCACTGGTTATTTTATTGGCCAGGCAGGAGAGAACATGATATGATGAAGATTTCTTGGTGACGAGCATGCGAGCTAGGACGCTTCCCAAGTCAGAATGCCTGTAGGGTTAAGGCAGATGGCATGGGTCCAAGTTGTTATTGAAGATTTCCGCTACGATGATATTGAAGGAAATATGCCCTAGAGGCAATAATAAAGTTGTTATTTATATTTCCTTATATCATGATAAATGTTTATTATTCATGCTAGAATTGTATTAACCGGAAACTTAGTACATGTGTGAATACATAGACAAAACAGAGTGTCCCTAGTATGCCTCTACTAGACTAGCTCATTGATCAAAGATGGTTATGTTTCCTAGCCATAGACATGAGTTGTCATTTGATCAACGGGATCACATCATTAGGAGAATGATGTGATGGACTAGACCCATCCGTTAGCATAGCACTATGATCGTTTAGTTTTACTGCTATTGCTTTCTTCATGACTTATACATGTTCCTATGACTATGAGATTATGCAACTCCCGAATACCGTAGGAACACCTTGTGTGCTATCAAACATCACAACGTAACTGGGTGATCATAAAGATGCTCTACAGGTGTCTCCGAAAGTATTCGTGGTGTTGGCATAGATCAAGATTAGGATTTGTCACTCTGAGTGTCGGAGAGGTATCTTTGGGCCCTCTCGGTAACACACATCATAATAAGCCTTGCAAGCAAAAGACTAATGAGTTAGTCACGAGATGATGTGTTACGGAACGAGTAAAGAGACTTGCCGGTAACGAGATTGAACTAGGTATAGAGATACCGACGATCGAATCTCGGGCAAGTAACATACCGATGACAAAAGGAACAACGTATGTTGTTATGCGGTTTGACCGATAAAGATATTCGTAGAATATGTGGGAGCCAATATGAGCATCCAGGTTCCGCTATTGGTTATTGACCGGAGACGTGTCTCGGTCATGTCTACATAGTTCTCGAACCCGTAGGGTCCGCACACTTAAGGTTTCGATGACAGTTTTATTATGAGTTTATGAGTTTTGATGTACCGAAGGAGTTCGGAGTCCCGGATGAGATCGGGGACATGATGAGGAGTCTCGAAATGGTCGAGACGTAAAAATCGATATATTGGACGACTATATTCGGACATCGGAAAGGTTCCGAGTGATTCGGGTATTTTCGGAGTACCGGGGAGTTACGGGAATAGAGGAGAGAGGCCAAAAGGAAGGAGGCGCGCTTCCCCCTTCTGGTCCGAATTGGACAAGGGGTGCAGCCCCCTTTTCCTTCTCCCTCTCCCCCTCTTTCCTTCTCTCCTACTCCGAAAAGGAAAGGGGAATCCTACTAGGACTTGGGAGTCCTAGTAGGACTCCCCACACTTGGCGCGCCCCCTCTAGGGCCGGCCTCTCCCTCCCTCCTTTATATACGGGGGCAGGGGGCACCTCTAGACACAACAATTGATCTCTTGATCTCTTAGCCGTGTGCGGTGCCCCCCTCCACCATAGTTCTCCTCGATAATATTGTAGCGGTGCTTAGGAGAAGCCCTGCGACGGTAGAACATCAAGATTGTGACCACGCCGTCGTGCTGACGGAACTCTCCCTCGACACTCGGCTGGATCGGAGTTCGAGGGACGTCATCGAGCTGAACGTGTGCTAGAACTCAGAGGTGCCGTAGTTTCGGTGCTTGATCGGTCGGGCCGTGAAGACGTACGACTACATCAACCGCGTTGTTCTAACGCTTCCGCTTTCGGTCTACGAGGATACGTAGACTCACTCTCCCCTCTCGTTGCTATGCATCTGGTAGATAAATCTTGCGTGATCGTAGGAAAATTTTAAAATACTACGTTCCCCAACAGTGGTATCAGAGCCAGGTCTATGCGTAGATGATATGCACGAGTAGAACACAATGAGTTGTGGGCGATACTAGTCATACTGCTTACCAGCATGTCATACTTTGCTTCGGCGGTATTGTGAGATGAAGCGGCCCGGACCGACATTACGCGTACGCTTACGCGAGAGTGGTTTCACCGTTACGAGCACTCGTTGCTTAAAGGTGACTGGCGGGTGTCTGTCTCTCTCACTTTAGCTGAATCAAGTGTGGCTACGCCCGGTCCTTGTGAAGGTTAAAACAGCACATACTTGACGAAACATCGTTGTGGTTTTATATGCGTAGGTAAGAACGGTTCTTGCTAAGCCCGTAGCAGCCACGTAAAACTTGCAACAACAAAGTAGAGGACGTCTAACTTGTTTTTGCAGGGCATGTTGTGATGTGATATGGTCAAGACATGATGAGTTATACGGTTTTTGTATGAGATGATCATGTTTTGTAATGTTATCGGCAACTGGCAGGAGCCATATGGTTGTCGCTTTATTGTATGAAATGCAATCGCCATGTAATTGCTTTACTTTATCACTAAGCGGTAGCGATAGTCGTAGAAGCAATAGTTGGCGAGACGACAACGATGCTACGATGGAGATCAAGGTGTCGCGCCGATGACGAAGGTGATCATGACGGTGCTTTGGAGATGGAGATCAAAAGCACAAGATGATGATGGCCATATCATGTCACATATTTTGATTGCATGTGATGTTTATCTTATTATGCTTCTTATTTTGCTTAGAACGACGGTAGCATTATAAGATGATCCCTTACTAAATTTCAAGGTATAAGTGTTCTCCCTGAGTATGCACCGTTGCGAAAGTTCGTCGTGCTGAGACACCACGTGATGATCGGGTGTGATAAGCTCTACGTTCAAATACAACGGGTGTAAGCCAGTTTTGCACACGCAGAATACTCGGGTTAAACTTGACGAGCCTAGCATATGCAGATATGGCCTCGGAACACTGGAGACCGAAAGGTCGAGCGTGAATCATATAGTAGATATGATCGACATAAGATGTTCACCATTGAAACTACTCCATCTCACGTGATGATCGGACATGGTTTAGTTGATTTGGATCACGTGATCATTTAGATGACCGGAGGGATGTCTATCTAAGTGGGAGTTCTTAAGTAATATGATTAATTGAACTTTAATTTATCATGAACTTAGTCCTGGTAGTATTAGCATATCTATGTTGTAGATCAATAGCTCGCGATGTTGCTCCCCGTTTATTTTTCATATGTTCCTAGAGAGAACCAAGTTGAAAGATGTTAGTAGCAATGATGCGGAATTGTTCCATGATCTGAGGATTATCCTCATTGCGGCACAGAAGGAATTATGTCCTTGATGCACCGCTAGGTGACAGACCTATTGCAGGAGCAGATGTAGACGTTATGAACGTTTTGACAAAAGCTCGATATGATGACTACTTGATAGTTTAGTGCACCATGCTTTACGGCTTATAACCGGGACTTCAAAAACGTTTTGAAACGCCACGGAGCATATGAGATGTTCAAAGAGTTGAAATTAGTATTTCATACTCATGCCCGTGTCGAGAGGTATAAGACCTCTGACAGTACTTTGCCTACAAGATGGAGGAGAATAGCTCAACCAGTGAGCATGTGCTCAGATTGTCTGGGTAGTACAATTGCTTGAATCAAGTGGGAGTTAATCTTCCAGATAAGATAGTAATTGACAAAGTTCTCTAGACACTATCACCAAGTTAGTAGAACTTCGTGATGAACTATAATATGCAAGGAATGACGAAAGTAATTCCCGAGCTCTTCGCGATGCTGAAATCGGCAAAGGTAGAAATCAAGAAAGAGCATCAAGTGTTGATGGTTAACAAGGCCACTTGTTTCAAGTAAAGGGCAAAGGGATAGAAGGGGAACTTCAAGAAGAATGACAAGCAAGTTATCACTCCCGTGAAGAAACCCAAAGTTAAACTCAAGCCTGAAACAAGTGCTTCTATTGCAAAGGAAATGGTCACTGGAAGTGGAACTGCCCTAGATACTTGGCGGATAAGAAGGATGGCAAAGTGAACAAAAGGTATATTTGATATACAGATTATTGATGTGTATTTTACTAGTGTTCATAGCAACCCCTCGGTATTTGATACTGGTTTAGTTGCTAAAGAGTAGTAACTCGAAATGGGAGTTGCATAATGAACAGAAACTAGTTAAAGGATGAAGTGACGATGTGTATTGGAAGTAGTTCCAAGATTGATATGATCATCATCGCACACTCCCTATACTTTCGGGATTAGTGTTGAACCTAAATAAGTGTTATTTGGTGTTTGTGTTGAACATGAATATGATTTGATCATGTTTATTGCAATACGGTTATTCATGTAAGTTAGAGAATAATTGTTGTTCTGTTTACATGAATAAAACCTTCTATGGTCATACACCCAATGAAAATGGTTTGTTGGATCTCGATCGTGTGATACACATATTCATAATATTGAAGCCAAAAGATGCAAGGTTAATAATGATAGTGCAACTTATTTGTGGCACTGCCGTTTAGGTCATATTGGTGTAAAGCGCATGAAGAAACTCCATAGTGATGGACTTTTGGAATCACTTGATTATGAATCACTTGGTGCTTGCGAACCATGCCTCATGGGCAAGATGACTAAAACTCCGTTCTTCGGAACTGTGGAGCGAGCAACAGAGTTGTTGGAAATCATACATACTGATATATGCGGACCAATAAGTGTTGAAGCTCGCGGCAGGTATCGTTATTTTCTGACCTTCACTGATGATTTGAGCAGATATGGGTATATCTACTTAATGAAGCACAAGTCTGAAACATTTGAAAAGTTCAAAGAATTTCAGAGTGAAGTGGAGAATCATCGTAACAGAAAATAAGAGTTTCTACGATATGATCGTAGAGGTAAAATATTTTGAGTTAGCAAGTTTGGCCTTCAGTAAAAACAATGTGAAATAGTTTCACTACTCACGCCACCTGGAACACCATAGTGTAATGGTGTGTCCGAACGTCATAACCGTACTTTATTAGATATGGTGCGATCGATGATGTCTCTTACCGATCTACCACTATCACTTTTGGGGTTATGCATTAGAGACAGCTACATTCACGTTAAATAGGGCACCATCTAAATCCGTGGAGATGACACCGTATGAACTGTGGTTTGATGAGAAACCTAAGCTGTCATTTCTTTAAGTTTGGGACTGCGATGCTTATGTGAAAAAGTTTCAACATGATAAGCTCGAACCCAAATCGGAGAAGTAAATCTTCATAGGATACCCAAAAGAAAATGTTGGGTACACCTTCTATCACAGATCCGAAGGCAAGGTCTTTGTTGCTAAGAGTGGATCCTTTCTAGAGAAGGAGTTTCTCTCGAAAGAAGTGAGTGGGAGGAAAGTAGAACTTGATGAGGTAATTGTACCTTCTCTCGAATTGGAAAGTGAAACATCACAGAAACTAGTTCCAGTGATTCCTACGCCAATTAGTGAGGAAGCTAATGATGATGATCATGAAACTTCAGATCAAGTTTCTGCTAAACTTCGTAGATCAACCAGAGTTCGTTCCGCACCAGAGTGGTACGGTAACCCAGTTCTGGAAATCATGTTACTAGACCATGATGAACCTACGAACTATGAGGAAGCGATGATGAGCCCAGATTACGCAAAATGGCTTGAGGCCATGAAATCTGAGATGGGATCCATGTATGAGAACAAAGTGTGGACTTTGGTTGACTTGCCCGATGATCGGCAAGCCATCGAAAATAAATGGATCTTCAAGAGGAAGATTGACGCTGACAGTAATGCTACTGTTTACAAAGCTCGACTTGTTGCGAAAGTTTTTCAACAAGTTCAAGGAGTTGACTACGATAAGACTTTCTCACCCGTAGCGATGCTTAAGTCTGTCCGAATCATGTTAGCAATTGCCGCATTTTATGAAATCTGGCAAATGGATAACAAAACTGCATTCTTTAATGGATTTATTAAAGAAGACTTGTATATGATGCAACCAGAAGGTTTTGTCAATCCTAAAGGTGCTAACAAAATGTGCAAGCTCCAGCGATCCATCTATGGACTGGTGCAAGGATCTCGGAGTTGGAATATACGCTTTGATAAGTTGATCAAAGCATATAGATTTATACAGACTTGCGGAGAAGCCTGTATTTACAAGAAGTGAGTGGGAGCACTACAACCTTTCTGATAAGTATATGTGAATGACATATTGTCGATCGGAAATGATGTAGAATTTTCTGGAAAGCATAAAGGAGTGTTTGAAAGGAGTTTTCAAAGAAAGACCTTGGTGAAGCTGCTTACATATTGGGCATCAAGATGTATAGAGATAGATCAAGACGCTTGATAAGACTTTCGATGAGTACATACCTTGATAAGTTTTTGAAGTAGTTCAAAATGGATCAGTCAAAGAAGGAGTTCTCTCCTGACTTGTAAGGTGTGAAGTTGAGTAAGACTCAAAGCCAGACCACGGCAGAAAAATATAGAGAGAATGAAAGTCATTCCCTATGCCTCAGCCATAGGTTCTATAAAGTATGCCATGCTGTGTACCAAACATGTTGTGTACCTTGCCATGAGTTTGACAAGGAGGTACAATAGTGATCCAGGAGTAGATCACTGTACAACGGTCAAAATTATCCTTAGTAACTGGATGACTAAGGAAATGTTTCTCGATTATGGAGGTGATAAAGAGTTCGTCGTAAAGAGTTACGCCGATGCAAGCTTTGACACTAAATCCAGATGACTCTAAGTATCAATCTGGATGCGTATTGAAAGTGGGAGCAATTAGCTAGAGTAGCTCTATGCAGAGCATTGTAGACATAGAAATTTGCGAAATACATATGGATCTGAATGAGACAGACCCGTTGACTAAACTTCTCTCACAAGCAAAACATGATCACACCTTATTACTCTTGGGTATTAATCACATAGCGATGTGAACTTGATTATTGACTCTAGTAAACCCTTTGGGTGTTGGTCACATGGCGATGTGAACTATGGGTGTTATTCACATAACGATGTGAACTATCGGTATTAAATCACATGGCGATGTGAGCTAGATTATTGACTCTAGTGCAAGTGGGAGACTGAAGGAAATATGGCCTAGAGGCAATAATAAAGTTGTTATTTATATTTCCTTATATCATGATAAATGTTTATTATTCATGCTAGAATTGTATTAACCGGAAACTTAGTACATGTGTGAATACATAGACAAAACAGAGTGTCCCTAGTATGCCTCTACTAGACTAGCTCATTGATCAAAGATGGTTATGTTTCCTAGCCATAGACATGAGTTGTCATTTGATCAACGGGATCACATCATTAGGAGAATGATGTGATGGACTAGACCCATCCATTAGCATAGCACTATGATCGTTTAGTTTTACTGCTATTGCTTTCTTCATGACTTATACATGTTCCTATGACTATGAGATTATGCAACTCCCGAATACCGTAGGAACACCTTGTGTGCTATCAAACATCACAACGTAACTGGGTGATCATAAAGATGCTCTACAGGTGTCTCCGAAAGTATTCGTGGTGTTGGCATAGATCAAGATTAGGATTTGTCACTCCGAGTGTCGGAGAGGTATCTTTGGGCCCTCTCGGTAACACACATCATAATAAGCCTTGCAAGCAAAAGACTAATGAGTTAGTCACGAGATGATGTGTTACGGAACGAGTAAAGAGACTTGCCGGTAACGAGATTGAACTAGGTATAGAGATACCGACGATCGAATCTCGGGCAAGTAACATACCGATGACAAAAGGAACAACGTATGTTGTTATGCGGTTTGACCGATAAAGATATTCGTAGAATATGTGGGAGCCAATATGAGCATCCAGGTTCCGCTATTGGTTATTGACCGGAGACGTGTCTCGGTCATGTCTACATAGTTCTCGAACCCGTAGGGTCCGCACGCTTAAGGTTTCGATGACAGTTTTATTATGAGTTTATGAGTTTTGATGTACCGAAGGAGTTCGGAGTCCCGGATGAGATCGGGGACATGACGAGGAGTCTCGAAATGGTCGAGACGTAAAAATCGATATATTGGACGACTATATTCGGACATCGGAAAGGTTCCGAGTGATTCGGGTATTTTCGGAGTACCGGGGAGTTACGGGAATAGAGGAGAGAGGCCAAAAGGAAGGATGCGCGCTTCCCCCTTCTGGTCCGAATTGGACAAGGGGTGCAGCCCCCTTTTCCTTCTCCCTCTCCCCCTCTTTCCTCCTCTCCTACTCCGAAAAGGAAAGGGGAATCCTACTAGGACTTGGGAGTCCTAGTAGGACTCCCCACACTTGGCGCGCCCCCTCTAGGGCCGGCCTCTCCCTCTCTCCTTTATATACGGGGGTAGGGGGCACCTCTAGACACAACAATTGATCTCTTGATCTCTTAGTCGTGTGCGGTGCCCCCCTCCACCATAGTTCTCCTCGATAATATTGTAGCGGTGCTTAGGCGAAGCCCTGCGATGGTAGAACATCAAGATTGTCACCACGCCGTCGTGCTGACGGAACTCTCCCTCGACACTCGGCTGGATCGGAGTTCGAGGGACGTCATCGAGCTGAACGTGTGCTAGAACTCGGAGGTGCCGTAGTTTCGGTGCTTGATCGGTCGGGCTGTGAAGACGTACGACTACATCAACCGCGTTGTTCTAACGCTTCCGCTTTCGGTCTACGAGGGTACGTAGACTCACTCTCCCCTCTCGTTGCTATGCATCTGGTAGATAGATCTTGCGTGATCGTAGGAAAATTTTAAAATACTACGTTCCCCAACAAATATACTCAAGACTTGACCTTAATGGTCCTATTTGTGTAATACGGTATGTATGGATGTAAGACTCTTGTTATCCAGCTTCTGTGTGTTCAGTGAGCATTGATCTCTGGGATCACTCTACACGTGCATTCGGTGATCTCGACTTATGAGTTGGTGTCCCCACAGAGCTGGTATCAGAGCCATCCTGACTGTAGGAAGCCTTAGTTAGCATGGTCGTTAGTTAGGGTAAAACTATTTTCAAAACTATTACTAGTTTTCAAAACTATCTATACTTCTCTTCCCTTCTCAGTTTTTCGAAAAACTAGGCCATACCTAATCTCTCCCCCCTTCAAAACTATGGGTCGCTAGAACCCCTATGCCCCTGACCACTGGATTTTCTGTAATCCTCGTGGAGTGCACCTTGCCAAACACTCACCCACCACTTCTGCACGCAAGAGTGGCGACACCATGACAAGACGATACCAACAGAAAATCCATCCTCGAGGAATGGGGACATGAAGACCAAGAAGATGGTGACACTCTTGACAGAGCCCCAAGATGATGCAACATTGGCCTATGATGACCAGGGTATAGGTTATGCAAAATCATGATATGCATCGCTAATAGAGTAATCCTGTCACTACCGTTGTTGTATCGGCAACCACCGGTGGATGAGAACCTCGCCATTTGGTCCGCCTTACTATAGTGAGCAGGAAAACGGTTCTCTTCGTCCCCCCGCTCTTGGTGTCGATGTTGTCACCAACGAAACCGACATGTTGGACCTCTATTATGCCATGTTATTGTCATTGCATACGGATTTCCTACCTGGTACCCTCGACACCCCGAAGGCTCAAGAGATCGTCATGATTAAAGAGACAAGAGAAGACCAAGTCAACGCCAGCTGCAAGGAGACACCTTCACCGCATCACCTCATCAGGCGAGAAGTTGTTGAAGATTCTCCAGGCTCAACCCGGATCGTACGTCAAACAACTACAAGGGACATAGAAACACCTGAGGAAAGCTCAGAAGACTGCACGAGGCACAAGTCACGACACTGAGTCCGAGAACCCCTAGGGTAGGATGAGTCGTGTACCCCCTATGCGCAATCGAGTCCGTATGATGGTTCAAATAGAACCATGATTGTGTGTTGTTTGCTTTTATTGGTTTGTGTTTTGATATAAGTCGCACTTTTGCCCTAGGCAACAAGTGCATGGCTATGTCATATTCCTTGCCTTGTTTCTTTTGTTTCGGCCTTTTTGCACCTGTTTGTTTGCACCTGCACTTTAGAACCCCCTTTAGGCATTTCCCTCCTCTACGCTACTTCTTTTCCCTCTCTTCTCTCTCCCCAACTGAAGACCCGCAAGACAAGATGCACCAAGGATTCTACCTCGGCAACCAACTGGCACTGAAGACTTCTGCTACAACCTCCGTGACCAATTACAACCCCGTAGAATTATGTTTAACCCTCCAGGCTAGAGACCCATTCCTAGACCCTTTGAGACTTCACGAGACACTCCAACACGAACCCTTAACCATGTGCCTAACCTATAGTATTTCGAGAGAACCAATTAAGCCTTTATAACCTTGCACAACACTGGGTTCGTAAAGGAGCTAGTGGACGCAGTGAACGAGCACATTTTCATCCTAATATAGCACAAGAACTGACGATGCCATAGATAGACCAATTTGGGGATATAAGACAGATGACTTGGTGGCTTTATATCAGTGACTTCGAGGAATTATCTGAGACCTTGATGGATCTGGTGGGATCATGACTTTGGGGAAGCATGTAGGAGTACCCGTTGGACATGAGATTTGGATTTATGTAGGTGATTCTGGTTGGTATAAATGATAGATATGTCTGCATGGTTCGGAGTAAATTGGATTTAGACCGATGATCCTGATCATGATACCATGCTTCTCGGTGGACAATAACCTAGGAGATTGGATTAATTGTCGGAGTTGATTTAGGGATCTATATAATTGTGATCTTGGAGTTTACTTGACCCGGATGATGGGAATTTGGTGGACTTACTATCGTAATGCATAGTCCTTCCAAGTATTTGGGTATTATAGGGACCTGAGATCTTGTGGAACACCATAGACATCGGATTTGTAGAATTGTTGGATTATGTGGCAGTTGATGGAAGTAATGGCCTATTGGAGTTGATCTATAGGAAGGAAACAAAATTTTGAAGTGGCATATGACGTGTTTCCTTAGAATAGAGATGCATTATCATGAGCCTTGTAAGAATAGATTGAGTGCTTGGATTGTGGAGTTTAAGTTAAGCTTAGCAGCATGTATGATCTACCCATGGATTTTAGGGGTAGACATACATATGGAGTTGGGGATCATAGGCAAGTACAATTTTGTTTGACCGCCTCTTGAGAGTCATTAGGATATGTAGGGCATGAGTGGTGACTGAAGCTGGTCTATACGAGAAGATGCTTTCCCGTTCGGAGTACTAGATAGAGCTATTGGCATCTCAGAAACCGTGCTTAAGGATAAGATAATAAAAGTTCACTCACTCACTAGAATCCTTGAAACCCTTAAGCCCCGCCAAGCCACAACCTGGCCAGATCTCGACCACGGGCCTTGACTCTAAGTCAGGGAGACCTTGCAAATACTCAACGGAGACCACCACCAATACCCCAGCCCGCCTTGCGTACCCCACAGACCTCATGGAGTAATTGGACAAGTTGGGTAACATCATTATTTGATGGCCTACTTGCTTGCCCGAAGACAAAAGAAGAGACAGACAGCTGGATAGAAGACATTTGAAGACCGCCCTGTCAAGAAGGAAGAACTACACCGACCACCATCATCAAGAAATAAACTCTTGCGTCCAAAACCGGGCGTATCTGCAAACCACTCCTCTTGAAGGGACCGAGCATTTCCGTGTCGAAGGGATGCTCACGCCAAGATTTATCGACCTTCTTCAGGATTCACTGCAAGTCAAATAGTAGGCGGCTACCAGCTAGATTTACCACCCGAGATACCCTCCGTGCACCAAATATTCCACGGGTCACCACCCTGGAAGTACTTCTTACTTCCTAACTAGCCTGATCCCCGCAAGGCATCGATTACCGATCCTTTGACAACTAACCCAGCCTAACCTACGCAAGAGACCCCTCAGCAACCTCCATCAAAGAGGATAACCAGCAAGAAGCCACACCGCCAAGTACTTCAAGATCCCATGGAGCACCACTCGGAAGCAGAACCAACAAGAAGAAGTGAAGACTACCCCGTATCCAAGACTTCGTATTCTTTTCCACGCCTAGTCTGGGAATCTCGGGGACGAGATTCTTGTAAGGGGGTAGGTCTGTCACACCCTGATTTTCCTGCCACATTGCTTAAGCTGATAATCATGCTAAAATGTGGTTTGGCAAAAACTTTTGAGTGATTTTGACTTTGCTTGATTGACTTTCTGTTTGCTGCTTGCTAGTGCTCTAAAAATCAAATAAATCCTCCAACCCTTATACTTCATCTCCTTGATCCAAAACCTTTTTCCCAATGATCATGCCATGTGTATAGACCAGTATAGTATTTTCTTATATAAATATTTTGGCCAAATAGTATTTTCTAAACTTAGTTTTCCAAAAACCCCTGAATTGAGGTTTGCACTACAAGTACCTTATTTAGGGTGTGAAACATCTTTCAAAAACTATATATTTGAATCCTATTAGGTATAGGACTCCCAGAAACCACAAAAGTATAATTTTAAAAGTTATTTTTATATTTTATTTAAAAGCTTTTTATTAAGGCCAGAAATGGTCTTAAATAGGGAAAATTTATTTAATTATTCCAAAAATATTTGCCAAAATTCAGGGAAACTCATAGGACATATATTGTCCATATATAAGAGTTTCAACACATGGTCATGTTCAAAATATTGGACAAATCCTTCCAAAACCCTTTCTGGATATTTCAAGCTTTTGAAATATTTACAAAGGAATTATTCTCCAAAAATTCCAGGGAAATTCTATCATGTCATATATGACATATTTGATGATCTTGCAAAGCCTCATGCCTTGAAGATCAAGCAATCATCATCTGATCCCCTCAAAACCATTTCTGTCCATTTTGAAGTTTGAGCAACTTTACATTGCCAAACTTGTCCAAATACTCTCAAACTTGGTGCACATGCTAAAATGATGTAATGATGCATCTATGCCAAATGGCACAAGTTTTGGAGAAGCATAACTTGATCTAAGTGCCCCAAAACCATTTCTGTTTAAATTCAAATTTCAACAACTTTACATTACCAACTTTTTACCTGGGGCTTCAAACTTTGTGAGCATGATCATAACCCCAAATGATGATACTACACCAAGTGGTGCATCAAGGGGAGATGATTAGCTTAACTCAAACATGGTGAAACCATTTCTGTTGATTTCTAGGGTTCACCAAAGTTACATTGGCAACTTTGCCCAAATGAGCTCAAATTTGGTGGAGGGGCCTAAATGTGTGTGACATTCCATCCTGTTGAGTCCCATGTCAATTGGAAGTCATTTGCTTTCCCAAAACTTGATCAAACACCTTCTGCCAATTTACCAAAACCATTGTTTTGACCCCTCCTACTATTCCCCTTTACCCCAAATTCTTACCACAGGTAAACCTGATCATCTTCTACCTCCAGTAACTTCCCCATGTCCGCAGCTCAATGATTGAGGGGTGAAAACCCCATTTTTACACTTCTGGACAGCAGCTTTCTCCTCCTCTTTCACCTCCCTCCCCTTCTAGAAGCTCACCAGGGCACCCAAGACCAAAACCTATTTTTTTACTCCTCCCCTGACCCCCTAGACATCATTGGGCGAGGTGGACGCGTCCAGAGCGGCGAGGGCACGGCCATGCCGGCCAAACGGGCGCTCTGGAGCGCGCTACAGTGCCCTAGCGCACTATAGCCACCCCCAATCAGCTGCACCCGACAGCCTGGGGCGATGGGATTGTGTCCCTCGAGGCCGCCTCGGCGTCCGGGACACGCTGGACGGTCAGCCCCCTCCTCTCTCCCTCTCTTTCACCCCTGCTCGCACGCGCGCCATGGCCGCCCGAGCACTCCAGTGGGCAGCCCCACACGCGCGGCGCTCTGACCCTTCCCCACTGCCTCTCTTCTCTCCCCTCGCCCTAGACCAACTCCAGGAACACCCCGGACACACCCACAGGCTTCCCCGTGGCTTGCAGCGACGGGAACAAGCTCACCGGCGCACGAGCCCTCGGTGGACCGCCGCCCACCTATTTATAGGGCACCCCAGGCTCGCCTCGCGACTCCATTTGCCCCCTCTCCCTCTAGTGTACCTCCCCGGCACGCCTGATGCTCTTCCCGTGCCCTCCAGCCATCTCTATGGCCGGAGTAGAGCCGCCGGCCGCCGCTTAAATTCGTGGGCCTCGCCCATTCTCTCTTCCCCCTGAACACTCCCGCGCACTCTCATCACCACCGCCAACTCACCCCGTGCTCCATTCCCTCCTCCTCGTGCATTCCTCGACGTGTTGAACACTGCCATCGCCGTCGTCCGCCGCGGTCGATGCGCTGCTCGTGTCCAACCACCCCAGCGGTCGTGGCGCACCTCTACGGATGCGGCACACCATCCTGAGCACGCTGGTGTGCTGGGCGTCGACGGAGGTGGCCGGTGCCGCCGGGGAGAGCGCCGGCGCCGCTCGGCCACGCCTCCTCTGTTTTCCGTCGTGCCGCGCGGGAGGTAGAAGGCGACCTGCCGCTGGGGCCCGTGCGTCAGCGACCCAGTGGGCGGGCCCCTCCGTTTAAGTGGAAGCGGCACCAGCCAGAGCCGCCTCCCCTGCGCGAAGACGGCTTACCTGGAAGACGCCTTCGACGTGGCCTGGCCCTCTGTGCGCGGCTGTGCAGTTGGGCCGGCCCAGTGCACAGAAGCACTAAGCCTCGCCCTGTGCGCGGTAAAGGGTATAACACTTTTTCCTTTTCTTTTCTTTCCAGACAACTTCAAAAATCCTTGTATAATCGAAATTAGCTCCAAATTTGATGATTCAAATTTCTAGGAGTTTCTAAAATCTTGATCTACCTATTGGTGCAACATGCACATTTTTCCAGAAACTTTTCCTTCACAAATAATTATCAAATGCCATTATTTCATTTTCTGTGATGAACTTTAGAAAATCACAGAGAGCTCAAATTTGATCCAAATGCAGTGATTCGAATTCCTAGGTGCTTGTCATATCCAAACTTAGTTTTGGAACATTTTTATTAACACTTTCTGTACCCCACCAAATAATGAGCCATTTCTTCATATTTATCAGCTTTGCAAAATCCTAGGAAATTCATTTGAACTCCAAATCCAGTGAAACCAACTCCTAGATGCTTCTAAAGTCATGACTTGATGGATAGGTGCTGTCGGGGGAAACTGTCCGCCACGAACACCTATGGGACCGGAGCCCCTTGTCTGTGCGGTACGAGGGCGGAGGGAGCACAAAGAGCAGATCGAGGCAGACGCGCGGGCAGTTTTTACCCAGGTTCGGGCCGCACGGATGCGTAAAACCCTACTCCTGCTTGGTTGTGTATTGAGTTGAGCGCTCGGGAGCTTGAAGAAGCAGCTACACCGTGCGTGAGAGTAATCTAGGTTTCGAACCCCCTCCACGTTGTGCATGGGCCTCCTTTTATAGTGCAAGGGGTCACCGACAGGTGTCAACGTAGGAGAAAGGGGTAAAAGAGTAAAAGAGGTGGTAGTTGTAATAGTGCGGGAACAGTGGAGCTACAGTACAGAACAGTGGTCTATACCTACTTTAACAGTGGGGGACAAGGGCATTTAATGCCCGTCGCCGTCGACCCCAAAAGCTCCCGCCTTAGCGTCTCCGTCCGCCACGGCGACGGATTTATTGCCGTGGTGTGCCACCGTGTACCCCAGGCTGCACAGCCATCCGCCACGCGTCCCTGGTTAGACCTCAGGGCGACGCGTGGGCCGATGAGCTGGAGCGCGGGCACACAGCGTGGCCTTCCCGGCAAGCGCCTTGCCGGGGCCTTGATCTTGCCGGGCCCGGGAACTTGCCGCTCCCCGGGCCCCTTGCCGGGGCGCGCATAGCGCCGAGGCAACGCCTTCTAATCTTCCTGGCAAGCTCCTCTCGCCAGGGTCTTGTGTTAGTGGAACAGCCTTGAGCCTGGTACGGCCTTCCCGGCAAACTCCTCTTGCCGGGGTCTCGATCTTCTGTTTTGTATACTTTGTTTTTGAATGGTTTAATAGGAGGCAGGAAGGTCTCCGGCGAGCACGCAGTAAACCTTGCCGCGGGAAGCTGCAACTGCCCGTGCACAAGTTGGGGTACTAGGGTCCCCCTACCTTAGTACACCGACAGGTGCCTTTGCTCATTGTTGAAAAATATATTTCTGTACACTTCTTTCAAATCCATAAACCCCTTGGTTCCATCATATTGTAATGATCCAAACTATCCATTGATCCAATACCTATGAAAACACCTTGGTCATTTCTAATATGACCAGAGGTATCCTAGAAAAGTCCAACTCCTATTTTTAGAGCACTTTTATTTTTGCCTTGTTGTGTTGCTTATTATGATTGTTTCCATCGTTAGTTGATGAAATAAACGGAGTACTCAGAGAAGGACCAGAAGGTTTGAAGACTCGGAAGAATAAGGCAAGCAACCCTTTGACCATGTTCGAGAAACCTTTTCATGCATGTCTCATAGCACCTTATTATCAATGCATCAGAATCATGTTGAGGTGGAGACCACTTTGGTTGCTACCTTTGTTACTTACTATTGAAACTTGCATCAAGCATGACCCTACCTTCCTATGAGGGTTATGTGGGTGGGAGTAGTTAGGTTGCTTTAATAGTGGCTACGCAAATGGGACGGGTATATGCATGGTGACGGAGGCAGAATACTTTCAAAGGACTTTTCGAAAACCCCGTCGGGTGCCACTTATGCCCGAGGAGGATGATGAGATTGGTAACCACTTGATGACGAAGTGGTGTACCGAGGCAAGTGTGTGTGTTGTTTTTGAAAACGGATTGGTTTAAGTTGCGACCGTTATTCCAACCTTACATGCGCAACCACTCTACCCTTATATGGGAAAGGGCATTATTGATTACCTAGGTCGATACTAGCATGGTGCCCGCATTACAAGTGACGGGGGTGACATGAGGTCACTCTCGGGACGGGGTCGTGCTTGGATAGGCGGCCATGACTGTTTTCACAGGGCACCGAACACACCGTTGGTACCCCGTGTCAGTGGTATGTGATGAATATGGGAGCAAGGCTCCACAATCTTTAAGATGTGAAAAGTTTGGCATGGGGCTGCTACCAATCGAGTGGACTCTATGTTAGTGTCGTCTAGGGAAAGATAGTGATCGGGTGCTTACCCCGGGTACTTGAGGTACCGCGGGTCGTGGATGTCACGGAAGTTCCCCGGATCTAGTGGGTAAAGTGTGCAACCTCTATAGAGTGTAAAACTATTCGAATAGCCGTGTCCACGGTCAAGGACAGTTGGGTAACCGCTCTTGGGCTACGTCCAATGTTTGCAAAACCTGGTGTGTGTGTGTGAGGAAAACAACACGGTTCGGGTAAATCTGTTGAAGTGATTGTGAGAAAGTCACAATGAGCTTGAGCATGAGTTGATTGCAACTCTTTCTCGATAATGATGTCTGTGACCTCCTGATACTTGTTGCAGACACATGCACGTCCATGCTATATGTTGATCATACTTGCATATGAAAACTAGCTTTCCGCAAAACTGCCAATCTAGCAGTAGAGCCTTGCATAATTATTCTGTCATCACACTTGGGTTGCTTGCGAGTACATTCAAAGTACTCATTGGCTTGCCACTGGTTATTTTATTGGCCAGGCATGAGAGAACAGGATATGATGAAGATTTCTTGGTGACGAGCATGCGAGCTAGGACGCTTCCCAGTCAGAATGCCTGTAGGGTTAAGGCAGATGGCATGGGTACAAGTTGTTATTGAAGATTTCCGCTGCGATGATATACTCAAGACTTGACCTTAATGGTCCTATTTGTGTAATACGGTATGTATGGATGTAAGACTCTTGTTATTCAGCTTCTGTGTGTTCAGTGAGCATTGATCTCTGGGATCACTGTACACGTGCATTCGGTGATCTCGACTTATGCAATACCGAACACCCCTGTAGTATCTACATGGGTGCTGAAGCCGACGATTGGAAACTTTCAAACATAATAAACGTCCGCATAGGAGGAAAAGTCGCTTGAAATATAAAGTGCAAAATTATATAAACATCGCTTTATAAACTTAGTCTTTAGAATCCAAATACAATTACTCAAAGACCATGTCCTTTGCGCACTGGTCCTCTACAATACGGGCTCCTTTGAGGACATCATCGAAGTACCTCTCCGGCCTCCGATGATCCTTGCCCTCCGGCGAGCCAGCAGTTGCCACTTCGGCGGCCTTCATCTTGGCCCAGTGCATCTTGACGCGGGCAAAGTCCATCCGTGCACCTTCTATACAGGCCGAACGCTTCACAGCGTCGACCCGCGGCCACGCATCGACGAGTCGCCTCACCAATCCAAAGTAGCTACTCGGGATTGGCTTAGCAGGCCAGAGCCGGACTATCAAGTCCTTCATGGCTGCACCCGCCATGTTGTGCAGCTCGACCAACTGCTTCAACTGGTCGTTCAGAGGTACTGGATGTTCTGGCGCAAGGAATTGCGACCAGAACAACTTCTCCGTGCTATTCCCCTCCCGGGGCCTGAAGAATTGGGCGGCATCAGTGATGCTCTTCGGGAGATCCGCAAATGCGCCTGGAGAACTCCACAATTGTGTCAGCGCAAGATACCTCTGACCTCCAAAGATACTCTGCAGAAGAAGGCCTTACCAATCGATGTCTGCCGCGCTTGTTTTATCTCCTCGTGAGCACTCTGGAACTTGAACCATGCCTCCTTGGCAACTTTAACAGACTTATCGAGTTTGGATGTTTGATCCGAAGTCTTCTGCTCCAACTCCTTGCACTTGCGAATAGCATCTCGCAGTTCTTGTTCGACTTCGGCCACCCGAGACTCATGTCATCGGCGGGAGGCCTTTTCGACCTCCAGATCGTTAGCCACTTTGTCAGCGGCCGCCTTGTTTATCTCGGCCTCCTTCTTGGCCTCTGCAAGTGCGCCCTTGAGGGTCTCGACCTCGGCTGCACCAACTGTGACATAATCACATAGCACAATGAGTTCATACTCTTACAATCAAACACATTGTCTTTTGACATAATATTTTTTGAAAGTCCACATACCTTGAGTTTCATCAAACCGCTTGTTGACGCAGTCGAGCTCCTCGCCGGCTAGTTGAAGCTTCCGATTGATCTCGGAAACCTCTGCGGTCTGGGCGGATGCCACCACCAGGGAAGCTTGTTCAAAAATAAACACAATATGATCTATTAGCTGACACCGTATGGATCCTCGGTCCAATTCTTTTTAGAATCAAATAGAGTATTAGGGGCTACTATCCGTATACATGTTTGTTTCCTTATACAAATAAAACATGAAGTTCTTTTAGAATATTACATCGCATACCTCAAAGCCTGTCAGTAGGCTATTGAAGGTTTGATACGTCTCCAACGTATCTATAATTTTTGACTGTTCCATGCTATTATATATTCTATTTTGGATGTTTAATGGGCTTTATTATACACTTTTATATTATTTTTGGGACTAACCTACTAACCCAAGGCCAAGTGCAAATTGCTGTTTTTTTGCCTATTTCAGTGTTTCGCAGAAAAGGAATACCAAACGGAGTCCAAACAAAATGAAACCTTATGGAGAGTTATTTTTGGAACGATATCTTCACGAGAGACTTGGAGTACAAGTCAGAGAAGAAACGAGGTGCCCACGAGGGGGCAGGTTGCGCCCAGGGGGGTAGGCGCGCCCCCACCCTCGTGGGCCCCGCATTGCTCCACTGACGTACTTTTTCCTCCTATATATATCCATGTACCCTCAAAACATCGGGGAGCACCAAGAAAACCTAACTCCACTACCGTAAGCTTCTGTTCCCGTGAGATCCCATCTTGGGGCCTGTTCCGGAGCTCCGCCAGAGGGGGCATCGATCACGGAGGGCTTCTACATAAACATCATAGCCCTCCGATGAGTTGTGAGTACTTTACCACAAACCTTCGGATCCATGGTTATTAGCTAGATGGCTTCTCTCTCTCTCTTTGGATCTCAATTCAAAGGTATTCTCGATCTTCGAGGAGATCTATTCGATGTAATCTTTTTGCGGTGTGTTTGTCGAGATCCGATGAATTGTAGGTTTATGATCAAGATTATCTATGAACAATATTGGATTCTTTTATGAAATCTTTTATGTATGATTATAATATCCTTGCAAGTCCCTTCGAATTATTGGTTTGGTTTGGCCTACTATATCTATAGTTCTTGCAATGGGAGAAGTGCTTGGCTTTCGGTTCAATCTTGCGGTGTCCTTTCCCAACGACAGCAGGGCAGCAAGGCACGTATAGTATTGTTGCCATCGAGGATAAAAAGATGGGCTTTATATCATATTGCTTGAGTTTATCGCTCTACATCATGTCATCTTGCTTAAGGCATTACTCTGTTCTTATGAACTTAATACTCTAGATGCATGCTGGATAGCGGTCGATGTGTGGAGTAATAGTAGTAGATGCATAATCGTTTCGGTCTTCTTGTTACAGACGTGATGCCTATATAAAATGATCATGCCTAGATATTCTCATAACTATGTGCTTTTCTATCAATTGCTCGACAGTAATTTGTTCACCCACCATAGAATTCTGCTATCATGAGAGAAGTCACTAGTGAAACCTATGGCCCCCGGGTCAATCTTTATCATATTAGGGAGAGTACAAATGTTAAAACTGATGATATTTATGAAAGTGATGATGAAACTACTCCCAATAGATATGAATTGCCTGTTGTGCCTGAGGGTTATGTTATGGATGAAGAAACTGCTAGAGACTTTCTTGGTTGTAATGATAGATATGATCTTAAGAAGTTACTAGCTAAGCTGAAAGAAAAGTCCTTGAATGCTAGAATGAAACATGACCCTTCTTTTGCTACTTCACCTATCTGTGTTATTGATAAGGATTATGAATTCCCTGTTGATCTTGAGTTAATTACTTTCGTTAAATCTGATCCTTTCCATGGCTATGAGTCTGAAACTGTTGTGGCACACATTATTATGTTGAATGATATAGCCACCCTGTTTACCAACGATGAAAATATTCACTATTACTATATCCTTAAGCTATTTCCGTTCTCGTTAAAGGGTGATGCTAAGACTTGGTTTAATTCTCTTGATCCTGGTTGTGTGCGCAGTCCCCAGGATATGATGTATTACTTCTCTGCTAAATATTTTCCCGCTCATAAGAAACAAGCTGCCTTACGGGAAATATATAACTTTGTGCAAATTGAAGAAGAGAGTCTCCCACGAGCTTGGGGGAGGCTTCTCAAGTTACTTAATGCTTTGCCCGATCATCCTCTTGAGAAGCATGATATACTTGATGTCTTTTATAATGGACTAACCGATGCTTCCAGAGACCACCTGGATAGTTGTGCTGGTTGTGTTTTCAGGGAAAGAACAGTTGAACAAGCTGAATTACTACTGATAATATGCTGGCCAATGAAAATAATTCGACACTTCCTGAACCAGCCCCTAAGCCAACTCCGAAGAAAAGAGGTGTTCTATTTCTCAGTCCTGAAGATATGCAAGAGGCAAAGAAATCTATGAAAGAAAAAGGTATTAAAGCTGAAGATGTTAAGAATTTACCGCCTATTGAAGAAATACATGGTCTTGATAACCCGACACATGTAGTAAAGGTAAATTCTCTTTATAGATTTGATGAAGGTGATATTCCTCGTTATAAGTCCGCTAGCCAATGCTTAGATGATTTTGACAATTTTATTGTGAAACAAGAAAACTTCAATGCTTATGTTGGTAGACAATTACAACACAATGCTTATATGATTGAACGCTTGAGTGATTATCTGTCTAGAGCTAAAGGTGAACTGAAACTTATTAGTATACATGCTTCTATGGTCACCACTTAAGTAGAACAAGTACTTAAGGCTCAGAACGATTTGCTCAATGAATTAAATAGTAAGAATAATGACTATGCTGTTAGAGTTGCAACTAGAGGTGGTAAAATGACTCAGGAACCTCTGTATCCTGAGGGCCACCCTAAGAGAATTGAGCAAGACTCTCAGAGAGCTAATATAGATGCACCTAGTTCTTCCAAAAAGAAGAAAAAGAAAAATGATAGGACTTTGCATGCTTCTAGTGAACCTGCAGCTGACACACCTGAGAATCCCAATGATATATCTGTTTCTGATGCTGAGGCACAATCTGGTAATGAACATGAACCTAGTGATAATGTTAATGATGATGTTCATGTTGATGCTCAACCTAGCAATGATAATGATGTAGAGATTGAACCTGCTGTTGATCTTGATAACCCACAATCAAAGAATCACCGTTATGATAAGAGAGACTTTGTTGCTAGGAAGCACGGTAGGGAAAGAGAACCATGGGTTCAGAAACCCATGCCTTTTCCTCCGAAACCATCTAAGAAAAAGGATGATAGGGATTTTGAGCGCTTCACTGAAATGATTAGACCTATCTTTTTGCGTATGCGTTTGACTGATGTGCTTAAAACAAATCCTTATGCCAAGTATATGAAAGATATTATTACCAACAAAAGAAAGATACCTGAAGTAGAAATTTCCACCATGCTTGCTAATTACACTTTTGAGGGTGGAATGCCCAAGAAATTGGGAGATCCAGGAGTACCTACTATACCTTGCTCCATTAAGAAAAACTATGTTAAAACTGCTTTGTGTGATCTTGGAGCTGGTGTTAGTGTTATGCCTCTCTCTTTATATCGTAGACTTGACTTGAGTAAGTTGACACCTACTGAAATATCTTTGCAAATGGCTGATAAATCAACTGCTATACCTGTCGGTATTTGTGAGGATGTGCCTGTTGTAGTTGCAAATGTTACTATTCTAACGGACTTTGTTATACTTGATATCCCCGAGGACGATAGTATGTCTATTATTCTTGGAAGACCCTTTTTGAATACTGCAGGGGCTGTTATTGATTGCAACAAAGGCAATGTCACTTTTCATGTCAATGGTAATGAGCATACGGTACATTTCCGAGGAAACAACCTCAGGTCCACAGCATCAATTATATTGGAAAAACTTCGACTATTACTATTGGATGTTTTGAGTTTCCTATTCCTACTATCAAGAAGGCATATGACATTCTTATTGTTGGGGACATACATATCCCCATTGAGGTAACCTAGTGTTATTCGAAAATTCCCCGGTATCATGTTACTCGGAAAGAGTTTATTAACAAGACCTGATCAACCTTGTTAATGTATTCCTTTTGATTAACATGGGATAGGTGAATCTAGATATCACAACCTTATGTACTCCCCTTTTACTTTCTGTTAATTAGGATAAATAAAGCAAAATTAGTATTTTTGTCTGTTTCCAGACTTATCCGGGCAATAAAAAAAAATCCCGAAAATAAAAGTTCTCCGAATGCCATGAAAATGAAATATGATTTTTTCTAGAATATTTGAGGAAATATGGCACTGAACACACATCGAGGGGAGCCAACACGTGTCCACGAGGGTCCAGGGCGCGCCCCCCTGCCCAGGGCGCGCCCCTGCCTCGTGGGCCCCACGTGGCCCCCCTCAACTTATTCCTGCACCCATGCTCTTCTTCTTCCTCCCAAAAAAATCCCCAACCAGCTCAAACCCGAGTTCTAGCTCATCTTGCTGCCATTTTTGATCTCCTTGCTCAAAGCACCATTCACCAAACTGTATGGGGAGATTGTTCCTTGGTATGTGACTCCTCCATTGGTCCAATTAATTTTTGTTCTAGTGCTTTATTTGTTGCAAATTTATGCTGCTGCGGTGACCTTGTTCTTGAGCTTGCATGTCAAATTTTCTTGATCCCAAGTAGTTCTAATGCATGATATAGCCTCTAGGCACTTATAGGAGTTGTTGCTATCAATCTTGTTGAGTCTGGTTAACTTTTATTTTGAAGTTACTAAAAATTTCAGAAATTTTCAGAAAAGGAAAATGTTAAAGAGATTGTTGAGATGCTCCTCCAGCAAGAGCTCAGAGGAGAAGAAGAAAGAAGAAAATAAGAAGCCCAAGTATAATCTTCCTCGCATGGCGAAAGTTCGACCGTGCGAATGGCCTTGTAATGATTTCATGATGTCCGCCGGTATTTACGAAGACTTTTATTGGTTGGCAAATAATGCAGGCCTAACCGACTTCCTCAACGACCAGAAAGAACAATATCTCTTACTCACCAATATTTTCACGCAAAGTTTTCATTTTCATTCTAGGAAAACACCACCTATGGTGGAGTTTTGTTTATATGATGTGATTAAGGAGATATCACTCTTAGACTTTTGCGAAATATGCAAAGTACCCTTTGGAGGTAGACTTGATGAACCACATCGTGAAGGCGTTGAAGGGTTCATTGACATGATAGCCGTAGGGGAAACGAGACAAGTTTCAGGGGCAAGAATCACTAGTATACACTTCCCTGTTTTGCGCTACTTTGCTTTATTTGCTAGTAGATGTTTAATTGGTCGCGGGAACAATGGGAATCTTAGTGCCCCTGATATTATCATTTTACGCCATGCTTTGTTTCAAGACACAACTTTTAGCTTGGGCGCCGTCGTTGCCAAACGATTGAGTCTGAGCCGCTCAAAGGGGCCCGTCTTTGGAGGCATCTTTGCTTCTCGCCTTGCTGAATATTTTAATATACCTATTAGGCATCATGAGAAGGAAGAAAAATTGCTTGCCCCTGTTTATCTAGACTACAAGAGCACGGTAGCTCATGACTTTATTGTTAAAGACACGAATATGCAGCTTAATTATAAATTAAGATTTGATGAAATATACTGTGAAATTGTTATCTTGCCTGCACCATGTTTGTTTGATCTGTCCACAGGCAAGTATCTCATTACATCAGATGCCTTCTACAAGTGCCAAGGCCAGGCACAAGCTTCAGAGCCTGAAACGGAGCCACCACTTGATCCTTCTCGTCAATCTGTTTATGGGTGGGAGCTGGATGAGCTCGCCAATCAGTGGCACCCAGAGGATGCATCTCAGTACACTGGAGGGAGTGGCTTTGATCCGTGGCCATAGACCAACTTAGGCCAAAAGCCTAAGCTTGGGGGAGTACGTGTTTCTCACCGACTTTACATTCATGTTCACACACTTATTCTAGTTGTCGGTGCTCACACTCTTTCACTGTACCATCCATGCTTAGTTTCAATTTCTTTTTCTTAGTCTTTTTCTTGTGTGCTAGAAAAAACCCAGAAAAACAAAAAAAATATTAGTTGTAGCTTCTAAGCTAGTTTACTTTTCCTGCTTGTGGTAGCTATTAAAAGAAAACGCGAAAAGATTTTTCGTTCTTCTTTTGCTTGTTGGGAGCTTTCCCGTGTAAATAGTTTCTTTTCTTTTCTTTGGGGGTTAAGAGTAGAAGACCATGATTAAATTGTTTAGTGGCACTCATATGCTTTGTTGTTGATTTAACCTTGAGCCATATTACCTTGTCTTCTCTCTTGTATTAAATGTCTGCAGATTCCAGCTTAGTCCAATGCACGTGCACTATTATTATTATCCACATCGTTCGGTCGTGCGAGTGAAAGGCAATAAGGATGATATATGATGAACTAATTGAGATGAGAAAAGCTGGTATGAACTCGACATCTTTTGTTTTTGTAAATATGATTGCTTGTCGTTCCTGATTCAGCTAGTTATGAATGAAACATGCTTGCAATGACAATTAAAGATCATAGCTGCTTATGCCATGCTTAATTAGCTGAGAGTTTATAATGGTCTATCTTGCGTGCCAACATGATATTAAAATGGTTGTGATGTGGTATGATGGGTGGTATCCTCCTTTGAACGATTTAAGTGATCTGACTTGGCACATGTTCACACATGTAGTTGAAACAAATCAACATAGTCTCCATGATATTTATGTTCATGGTGATTTATATCCTACTCATGCTTGCATTCATTGTTAATTAATTTTAATGCATGTTCATGACCGTTGTTGCTCTCTAGCTGGTCGCTTCCCAGTCTCTTTCTAGCCTTCACCTGTACTAAGCGGGAATACTGCTTGTGCATCCACTTCCATATACCCCAAAGTTATTCCATATGAGTCCACTATACCTTCCTATATGCGGTATTTACCTGCCGTTCCAAGTAAATTTGTATGTGCCAAACTCCAAACCTTCAAATGAAATTATGTTTTGTATGCTCGAACAGCTCATGTATCAACTAGGGCTGTCTATATCTTCCATGCTAGGTGGGTTATTCTCACGATGAGTGGACTCCGCTCATCATTCATGAGAAAATGGCTGGTAATCGGGATGCCTAGTCCCATGCTCAAAATCATAATAATTAAACAAAACTCCCCCAGGGCTGTTGCTTGTGTGGACGACACCTTGTAGATTCGGATGGTCGTGGAGTGTGCTTGTTGGTTGTTGGGGGAGTATAAACTTTACCATTCTGTTTGGGAACCGCCTATAATGTGCGTAGCATGGGAGATATTGAGATTCTTGGTTGTTATGTTGAAAATGAAAGCATACCGCTCAAAATGTTATTCATCTCTATTTAAAAATAGAGCTCTGGCATCTCTACAAATCCCTGCTTCCCTCTGCGAAGGGTCTATCTATTTACTTTTATGCAGAGTCATCATCCTATTATCAAAGAGCACCAGTAGGAGAGCACCTCTGTCGTTGCATGCATTACTATTAATTTGCATTGAGTATGATCATGACTGGATCTCTTTTACCATGAATTACAATGTCTAGTCAGTCCTTGATCTTTAAAGGTGCTCTGCATTTATGTTTTGCGGTCTCAGAAAGGGCTGGTGAGATACCATCTTGTTATATCATATCATGATTGTTTTGAGAAGTGTTGTCATCCGAGGTTTATATTTATTGCTCGCTAGTTGATTATGCCATTGATGTGAGTAGTCTTGAGACCTGAAAGTTATTGTGAATATGGTTAGTTCATGATCTCGTTGAAAACCTGAATGCTAGCTTACATATTTACAACAACAAGAGTAAACAGAGTTTGTCAAAGTTTTTCTTTATCACTTTCAGTTTATCAACTGAATTGCTTGAGGACAAGCAAAGGTTTAAGCTTCGGGGAGTTGATACGTCTCCAACGTATCTACTTTTCCAAACCCTTTTGCCCTTGTTTTGGACTCTAACTTGCATGATTTGAATGGAACTAACCCGGACTGACACTATTTTTAGCAGAACTGCCATGGTGTTGTTTTTGTGCAGAATAAAAAGTTCTCAGAATCGCGTGAAAATCAACAAAGAAATATTTCGGAAAATATAAAAAATACCTGCAAGAAGATCCACACCAGGGGGCCCAGGGCCTGTCCACGAGGGTGGGGGGCGCGCCCCCCTGCCCAGGGCGTGCCCCCTACCTCATGGGCCCCATGGTGCCTTACCGACGTACCCCCAGATCCTATATCTTCACTTTCGGAGAGGAAAAAATTAGAGAGAAGGAATTACCGCGTTTCATGAGACGGAGCCCCCGCCAAGCCCTAATCTCTCTCGGGAGGGCTGATCTGGAGTCCCTTCAGGGCTCCGGAGAGTGGAGATCGTCGCCATCGTCATCATCAACCTTCCTCCATCACCAATTCCATGATGCTCACCGCCGTGCGTGAGTAATTCCATCATAGGCTTGCTGGACGGTGATGGGTTGGATGGGATCTATCATGTAATCGAGTTAGTTTTGTTAGGGTTTGATCCCTAGTATCCACTATGTTCTGAGATTGATGTTGCTATGACTTTGCTATGCTTAATGCTTGTCACTAGGGCCCGAGTGCCATGATTTCAGATCTGAACCTATTATGTTTTCATGAATATATGTGTGTTGTTGATCCTATCTTGCAAGTCTATAGTCACCTACTATGTGTTATGATCTGGCAACCCCGAAGTGACAATAATCGGGACCACTCCCGGTGATGACCATAGTTTGAGGAGTCCATGTATTCACTATGTGTTAATGCTTTGGTCCGGTACTCTATTAAAAGGAGGCCTTAATATCCCTTAGTTTCCAATAGGACCCCGCTGCCACGGGAGGGTAGGACAAAATATGTCATGCAAGTTCTTTTCCATAAGCACGTATGACTATATTCGGAATACATGCCTACATTGCATTGATGAATTGGAGCTAGTTCTGTGTCACCCTAGGTTATAACTTCTACATGATGAATTGCATCCGACATAATATCCCATCACCGATCCAATGCCTACGAGCTTTACCTATATTGCTAGTTGCTTATTTACTTTTCCGTTGCTACTATTACAAAAACTACAAAAACACTATCGTTACTTTTATTGCCGCTACCGACACTATCATATTACTTTGCTACTAAACTACCTTGCCGCAGATACTAAGTTTCTAGGTGTGGTTGAATTGACAACTCAGCTGCTAATACTTAAGAGTATTCTTTGGCTCCCCTTGTGTCGAATCAACAAATTTGGGTTGAATACTTTACCCTCGAAAACTGTTGCGATCCCCTACACTTGTGGGTTATCAAGCATCCAGGTTCCACTATTGGTTATTGACCGGAGAGGTGTCTCGGTCATGTCTACATAGTTCTCGAACCCATAGAGTCCGCACGCTTAACGTTAGATGATAATTTGGTATTATATGAGTTATGTGATTTGGTGACCGAATGTTATTCGGAGTCCCGGATGAGATCACAGACATGACGAGGAGTCTCTAAATGGTCGATAGGTAAAGATTGATATATAGGACGATGGTATTCGGACACCAGAAGTGTTCCGGAGGGTATTAGGTACTTATCGGGTCATCGGAAAGTGTTTCGGGCACCCCCGGCAAAAGATATGGGCCTATTGGGTCAAGAGGGCAAACACACCAGTCACAAGGGGCTGGTGCGCCCCCAGATGGGCTGGACTAAAAAGAGGAGAAGGAAAGAAGAAATGAGGAAGGAAAGTTTGGACTAGGATTCCCACTTCTTCCCCCTACATTTCTTCTCTTCGAATATATGGCAGGGTTGAGGCCGAATTGGACTAGGGGCCCAAGTAGGATTCCTACTACTTGGTGCGCCCTATGGATGCTCCCCTCCCCTTCCCACCTATATATATGCGAGGAGGGGGTGCCTAGAACACACACCAACAATTGTTAGCCGTGTGCAGCGCGCCCAAACGTAGTTTACACCTCCGGTCATATTCTCGTAGTGCTTAGGCGAAGCCCTGCGCAGATCACTTCACCATCACCATCACCACACCGTCGTGCTGACGGACCTCGTCTACTTCCTTGACACCTTGCTGGATCAAAGGAACGAGGGACTTCATCGAGCTTGTCGGTGTACTAAGGTAGGGGTACCCCAGTACCCCAACTTGTGCACGGGCAGTTGCAGCTTCCCGCGGCAAGGTTTACTGCGTGCTCGCCGGAGACCTTCCTGCTCCCTATTAAACCATTCAAAAACAAAGTATACAAGACATGAGATCGAGACCCCGGCAAGAGGAGCTTGCCGGGAAGGCCGTGCCAGGCTCAAGACTGCTCCACTAACACAAGACCCTGGCAAGAGGAGCTTGCCAGGAAGATTAGAAGACAACGCCTCGGCGCTATACGCGCCCCGGCAAGGGGCCCGGGGAGTGGCAAGTTCCCGGGCCCGGCAAGATCAAGGCCCCGGCAAGGTGCTTGCCGGGAAGGCTGCGCTGTGTGCCCGCGCTCCAGCTCATCGGCCCACGCGTCGCCCTGGGGCCTATCCAGGGACGCGTGGCGGATGGCTGTGCAGCCTGGGGTACACGGTGGCACTCCACGGTGATGGATCCGTCGCCGTGGCGGACGGAGACGCTAAGGCGGGAGCTTTTGGGGTCGACGGCGACGGGCATTAAATGCCCTTGTCCCCCACTGTTAAAGTAGGTATAGACCACGGTTTTGTACTGTAGCTCCACTGTTCCCGCACTGTTACAACTACCACCTCTTTTACTTTTTTACCCCTTTCTCCTACGTTGACACCTGTCGGTGACCCCTTACACTATAAAAGGAGGCCCATGCACAACGTGGAGGGGGTTCGGAACCTAGATCACTCTCGCGCCGGTGTAGCTGCTTCTTCAAGCTCCCGAGCGCTTAAACTCAATACACAACCAAGCAGGAGTAGGGTTTTACGCATCCGTGCGGCCCGAACCTGGGTAAAACTGCCCGCGTGTTTGCTTCGATCTGCTCTTTGTGCTCCCTCCGCCCTCGTACCGCACAGACAAGGGGCTCCGGTCCCATAGGTGTTCGTGGCGGACAGTTTCCCCCGACATCTTTGGCGCGCCAGGTAGGGGGCGTCGAGGTTGTGCGAACCTGATCCGGCGCCCGCGCAGGCGCATTCTTCATCAACCTCTCCAGCTTCATCAGCAACTTCATCAGCGACAACTCCATGGCCCCGAAGAAGAAGCCTTCGGAGGTCGGAGGCCCGTCTGCGTCTCACCCGCCGCCACCAGAGCCAACGGTGGGCGGGGGAGACGCCGTCGGAAGGGTGGTTGCCGGTGAGGACACTCACGGTGCCACCAGATCCAAGAACAGGACGGACGACCGGACCTCGGTCTCCGTGGACGCGCCGCGTCCATCACAGCACACGACGACCCCGCAGCGCCATACCACGGGAGGTGGTATCCGCTTGCTGGGGCAAGGCCAAACCGGAGGCTCGCGGGACGCCCCGGACCCCCGTCCGGGCACAAGCAAAGCGAAGGCGCCAGCGCGGGACCCCGCTCCTTCTAACGTTGTTAGAAGTCCGAGCGTATCCCGCTCCTCGCACCGCTCACCCGCGTTCCCCTCTACTCCAGCAGAAGCGCTCGCAAGGGCGCAGCTGCTCCTCGACTTTCCTCCGGCGGCCGACAAGGCCGAAGAATGGAGGGCCACCATCCGGAGCCTGATAGACTTCGCCAACAACGACTCTCCACAGCAGCCGTCGACCTCACGGCCGCGGCAGGCTGAGAAGACGAAGGCTATCGGCGACAAGACTGCTGGGGGTGCGACAAGCGTGCACTCCCCGCCGCAGAAGCAGAAGACGCCGCCCCGCCGGAACAACCCCGACGACGGCTCCACAGCCTCGTCGGACCCGCGGGCCCGTCGGGACCAGCGCCAGGTCCTCGACGACCGGCGAGATGAAGACGCTCGGACCACAATCGAGCGCCACCGAGAAGCTCGGCGACAATCCGACAAGAGGGCTGGGAACACTGTCGACGCGCACGCGCCCGGTGAACCAGGCGACTTGCCGTACGCGGCAGGCTGCCCTGCGTTCACCCGCGAGCTGCGGCGCGTCCAGTGGCCCAGCATGAAGAATTTCAAGCCCGACGTACCGGAGAAGTACGACGGCAAGACACACCCCTCGGAGTTTCTCAGCGTCTACACCATCGCGGTACAAGCTGCCGGGGGGCGCGACGAGAAGATCTTGGCGAATTACTTCCCGCTCGTGCTAAAGCCGAACGTCCGTTCGTGGCTCATGCACTTGCCGGAAGGATCCATCTCTTCTTGGGCCGATCTTTGCCACCAGTTTGTTGGCGCCTTCACCGGCGGCCACAAACCCCATGGCCAGGAGAGCGATCTCCATATTTTGGCCCAGAAGGAAGGCGAGCCCCTGCGCAAGTATATCCAACGCTTCAGCCGGGTGCAGCACAACATCCCTGACGTTCACCCTGCCGCGGTTATCAGCGCGTTCCATCAGAATGTGCGTAACCGCCGCATGCGTGAGGAGATGGCGATGACCAAGATTAGGGACGTCAGCGAGCTCTACGCTCTTGCTGACAAGTGCGCACGCGCAGAAGAGGGGAGGAAACTCCCCGGGGAGGATGCTGGCGCAGGAGGAAGCGACAGCGACGACGCCGCCCCGGCAAAGAAGAGCCGGCGGCGGAACAACAGAAAGAAGGGCAAGAAGGAGGTGCTTGCCGTCGAGAAGTCCGGCAAGGAGGCCCCCGCCAAGCAAGCGCAGGCTGGCGGCTCCGGCAAAGAGCCTGCCCCTGCGGCGGCGGCCGACAAGCCGGGTAGCTCCGACAAGCAATACTGTAAGATTCACCGCACCAAGGGTCACGATCTTTCCAACTGCAAGCGCGTCGAGTACCTCGTCGAGCAGCAAAAAGCTGAGTACGAGAGGCGCGACAAGGAGAAGGCCCAAGGTGGCGGGGAAGAGCCCAGCAAGAAGCGGCCGTTCAACGGCCGGGGAGGACGCCGCGGCAAGGCTAAGCAGCGGCAAGGGGATCGACCTCCCCGGGGCCGCGACAACGACGAAGACGACGATGAAGACATGGAGGACGACGAGAACAGCGAGCAGGAGTTCCAGAAGGCCACGGAGGTCCTGTGCGTCGACGGTGGCGCCTCCCTGCATACCTCCCACCGCCAACTCAAGCAGTGGGTGCGTGAGGTAAACGCAGCGGAGCCGCCCGTGGAGTCGCGCAGGCTCCTCAAATGGTCCAGCACGCCCATCGTTTTTGACCTTGAGGATCACCCTGACCGCACCACCGCGGTCGGGTGCTTGCCGATGCTGGTTTCTCCCACCATCCGCAACCTCAAGGTCACCAAAATGTTGGTTGACGGCGGGGCCGGGCTGAACTTGATCTCCTCAGCTGTGATCAAGAAACTCCAGATACAAGATGGCGAGCTCGAAGAGACCGGTTCATTCCAAGGAATCAACCCGGGAAGGAGCAAGCCCAAGGGAAAGATCACTCTGCCGGTGACCTTTGGCGGGGAGCTCAACTTCAGGACTGAGCGCATCACTTTCGACGTCGCCGATATTCCATTGCCCTACAATGGAATACTTGGCCGTCCTGCCCTCGCCAAGTTCATGGCAGCTTCCCACTATGCTTACAACGTGCTGAAGATGCCGGGGCCGATAAGCGTCATCACTGTCCACAGCGACAAGAAGGATGCGCTTATTTGCGCCGACAAGATTTACCGGGATGCGGCAGCTGCGGCCGAGAAGGATACCCTTGCCGCTGAAGCTCCCGGGGGGAAGAAGACGAAGACCAAGTCCGGCAAGTGCTCTGGGACCCACTCCGGCAACCGCACCTCTTCGGAGTGCTGCGCTGCCGTCGAGGACGTTCCATCGAGCTCCACCGGCAAGAGTAAGAAAGGAATGGCTGCTCCTCCGGCAACCAAGAAAGTGTCCGCAAGGGAGGACGGCACTGGTGGTACCTTCACCATCAGTGCCACCCTTGACAGCAAATAGGAAAGCGCGCTCGTTGCCTTCCTGCGGGCGAATGTCGATGTGTTTGCCTGGCAACCATCTGACATCCCCGGTGTTCCCAGGAAGGTAATTGAGCACAAGCTTGCTGTCTGTCCTCATGCGCGGCCCATCAAGCAGAAAGTGAGGAAGCAAGCCGTGGAGCGCCAAGAGTTCATCAACGAGGAAATCAAGAAGCTAGAGGCAGCTGGCCTAGTTAGAGGTGTAATCCATCCGACGTGGTTGGCAAACCCAGTCGTCGTGCGCAAGGCCAACGGGAAGTGGAGACTCTGTATAGACTTCACCGATGTGAATAAAGCGTGTCCCAAGGATCCATTCCCTTTGCCGCGCATTGACCAGATCGTTGACTCCACTGCCGGATGTGAGCTACTCTGCTTTCTTGATGCATACTCAGGCTATCATCAGATTTTCATGGCCAAGGAGGATGAAGAGAAGACTGCATTTATCACTCCATGTGGCACTTATTGCTTTATCCGCATGCCATTTGGACTGAAGAATGCAGGCTCAACTTTTGCAAGGGTAGTGTACACTGCTTTTGAGCCACAGATCCACAGAAATGTAGAAGCTTACATGGATGACATCGTGGTGAAGAGCAAGAGCAAAGAAACCCTGATTCAAGACTTGGAAGAAACGTTTCAGAACCTGCGCAGAATACAGCTCAAGTTGAACCCCGAGAAGTGCGTCTTTGGAGTCCCCTCCGGCAAGCTTCTCGGGTTCTTTGTATCGCAGAGGGGGATTGAAGCCAACCCCGACAAGATTAAGGCCATTGAGCAGATAGAGGCCCCGAAGCGCGTCAAGGATGTCAGGAGGCTTGCAGGTTGTGTTGCTGCCCTCAGTAGGTTCATTTCAAAGTCTGCAGAACGCGCCCTACCTTTCTTCAAAATCTTGAAGAAGGCAGGTCCCATGAAGTGGACTCCGGAAGCGGAGGCGGCGTTGCAGGATTTGAAACGGTACCTGTCCTCCACTCCTATACTTGTCGCACCTAGACCACAGGAAAAGTTGTTGCTATACTTAGCGGCAACCAACCAGGTGGTTAGTGCTGCGTTAGTAGCGGAGAGGGAGTCCGACGAGGAGTCAGCGCCGCCGGCGAGCGAATCCAGCGACAAGCAGGGGGCTGTCCCGACAAGCTCTGGCCCCGACAAGGAAGACTCTGCGCAGGAACAAGGAGAGGTGCGGAAGAAGATGGTGCAGCGCCCAGTGTATTTTGTAAGTTCCCTTCTCCAGGGGGCTAGATCAAGGTACTCTGGTGTGCAAAAATTGCTTTTCGGCCTCCTCATGGCCTCGAGGAAGCTGCGCCACTACTTCCAAGCCCATGAGATAACAGTGGTCACTCGCTTTCCGTTGAAGAGGATATTGCACAATCCAGAGGCAACAGGCAGGATCATCGAGTGGGCACTGGAGCTGTCAAGCTTTGGACTCAAGTTTGAAAGTACTTCAACCATACAGAGCCGAGCTTTGGCAGAATTCATTGCCGAATGGACCCCAACGCCAGATGAAGAAATTCAAGAAACAAGCACACCCGTGCAAGAAGCGACACGTGAATGGGTAATGTATTTTGACGGTGCCTTCTCGCTGCAAGGCGCCGGTGCCGGCGTGGTACTCATCGCGCCCACCGGAGAGCACCTCAAATATGTTATCCAGATGCACTTTCCCAGGGAGCAAGCGACAAACAACACCGCAGAATATGAAGGCTTGCTTGCCGGCCTCAGGATCGCGGCCGAACTTGGGATCAGAAAGCTGATTGTGCGGGGAGATTCTCAGTTGGTGGTCCGACACGTTAATAAGAGCTATCAGAGCCCTTTGATGGAAGCTTATGTCGATGAAGTGAGAAAGCTTGAAGAGCACTTTGAAGGTTTGCAGATGGAGCACGTCCCGAGAGCTCAAAATGAAATTGCAGATGGCCTTTCAAAGTGCGCCGCGATGAAGTTACCTGTGGAACCAGGGACCTTCTTACTCAAGCTGACTCAGCCATCCGTTACACCATCAACTGGGCAGTCCAAGAAGAGAAAGTTGGTCTCCGGCGACTACTTGCCGGCGGATCTTCCTGAAACCGCAGCCAAGGTCCCCAAGATCAACAACCACGACGCTGAGGAACAGTTTGCTCCTGCAAGCCCTCGGGCTTGTACAGTTGAAGCAAACGTTCCCGCCAAGCCTCGCCCCGGCGAGCTTGCCGGGGGACCGTCAGCTCCGGCAGAACCAGAGGTTCACGCCGTGGAAGCTGAGGTTCCCACAGCGGCCCTCGAGCCTTTAGTTCTTGCCGTCGAGCCTCGGGCTCCGGCATGGGCACAGCAGATAGTCCGTTTTCTGCAAACCGGAGAACTTCCCGACGACCCTCAAGAGATAGAGAAGATAACCAGGCAGTCAAGTATGTATCAGTTCGTGGATAACGAGCTGTACAGAAGAAGACTCAACGGTGTCAGGTTGAAGTGCATCTCCAGAGAAGATGGACAGAAGCTGTTGGCGGAAATACACGGAGGCATATGCGGCCACCACATTGGCGCAAGGGCGCTTGCCGGGAAAGCTTTCCGGCAAGGGTTCTTTTGGCAAGAAGCCCTCCAAGATGCAACTGCACTAGTAACCAAGTGTGAAGCGTGCCAGTTCCATGCGAAACAAATTCATCAGCCAGCTCAAGCTCTCCAAACAATCCCTTTATCATGGCCCTTCTCGGGCTGGGGGCTCGACATCCTCGGCCCTTTCCCTCGAGCTGTCGGGGGCTTTGAGTACTTGTACGTTGCAATCGACAAGTTCACAAAGTGGCCAGAAGTGGAGCCAGTGAGGAAGGTGACAGCACAGTCAGCAGTCAGGTTCTTCAGGTCGATTGTTTGCCGTTTCGGGATCCCTAACAGGATCATCACCGACAACGGTACGCAATTCACTAGTCGCACCTTCATGCAGTACGTCCAAGACCTTGGCGCCAAGGTCTGTTTCGCTTCTGTTGCTCACCCGAGGAGCAACGGCCAAGCGGAGAGGGCAAATGCTGAAGTGCTGCGCGGACTCAAGACAAGGACCTTTGACAGGCTGCGCAAGTGCGGAAGGAATTGGATAGAGGAGCTCCCGGCGGCTCTTTGGTCAATCAGAACGACACCAAGTCGAGCCACCGGACAGACACCTTTTGCTCTAGTCTATGGAGCAGAGGCAGTTCTCCCCACGGAACTCGTATACGGATCTCCTCGAGTACTCGCTCATGATGAGCTCGAGCAAGAGCAACTGCGGCAAGATGACGCATTGCTCCTTGAGGAGGGACGTCTCCAGGCTGCTGTACGAGCTGCTCGATATCAGCAAGCTTTGCGCCGCTACCATAGCCGCAAAGTCAAGGCCAGGAGTCTCGAGGAAGGCGACCTTGTTCTTCGGCGTGTTCAGTCCGCCAAGAATTCCAACAAGTTGACGCCGAAGTGGGAAGGCCCTTATCGGGTGAGACAAGTTACGAGGCCCGGCGCTGTCCGCCTCGAGACCGAAGAAGGCTTACCGGTGAGCAACTCCTGGAACATAGAGCATCTTCGCAAGTTTCACCCCTAAGGCGCGGTTGCCGTGATCCGCTCCGGCAACCACCTTTTGTACAAGCTTTGCCGCTGTTGCATGTAACCCTTTGTACAAAGCCGGGCGCAGACCCCGTGCATCAGTAAAGTTTTCGTGTTTCTCGCATCGATTGCCTTTTGCATGCTTCTCTTTGCTATTTGCATGATTCTGTTTGGCATTTGATGCAACACTCAAGTATACGGTAAGCATTAGCACGCCGAAAGGCCAGGTACTTGTTTCCCTCTCCTTTTTCTTTCCTTTTAAACAGAAGGAACGTTCCTCGCGCACAAGTTTGCCGGGGGGGAAGGAGGTGGAGGAGGAGCCAAGTGCTGTTCAAGAAAGAGAAGCCTTACCGGAAAGCAAGCAATATAAGCAAGCGGCATATGAAAGATAAGTGTTGTTAGAATTTGACCAGTTCAAATTTTAAATTTCAGTTGTCTTCCTTGAACGATCACACTTTGTATGGAAAACCTGTGCGCGGAGGAACCTACCCGTAGCTTGCCGCACCCTTATCTTGTTTTCGAGTTCACTCAACGATTTAAGTGAGCTGCGACAAGTGTCGCGCCCTTGCTTCGTTTCCGAGCACGCTCAGCAAGTTAAGTGCGTTGCGACTAGCTGCGGCAAGGTTGCTTGCTGACGAGGACCTTGGCCAGCAGGCTGCTCAGAGTCCAGCACTCAGCGCTCGCGGCAAGGGCCCCTTGCCGGCGAGCTCCCCGGGAGCGTAGGGTGAAAAACATACAAAGTCAAAGATTGAAACAAGGAAGATAACATTGCACTGATTGATCAAAATAAAGTGAATATCTTACAGAGGGTAACTTGTCGCAATGGACTAATAAGTTCACGATGTAATATGCAGCAACAAAAAGACAAAGATAATGGAGCCCTAGTCTACGCGGTCGCCCTCCTTCCTGCCAAGCTTTGCCACCTTGGCGATGATGTGGCCGACCTGCTCCTTCAGGGCCTCCGTGTCTGCATCAGCCGGCAAGCTGCGAAGAACGTTCGTGAGGTTGATTCCCGGGTTGCGGTACACGATCTTCGTCAGCACCCGCTCCAGAGTTCCCGCGCAGAGCAGGCGCGACTCCTCGGCCAGCTGCGCGGGGATGCGGTTCCGGAGACCTGCAAGAGCCGGAGCGACCCCTCTGAAGAAGAGGCTGAGCTTGGCGCTGTGCGGGAGATCCGGGTCCGGCGAGTAGATGAGGTGTTCGACCTTCAGCGCCAGCAGCTCCTGGTCAATATTGGACGCAGAAGAAACCAGCTCTTCGGTCCACACTTCAATAGTCTGCCGGAAGAGCTCGGATGCCTTGTTAACGCTCTCCACCAAGGTCCGCTCTTTGCGGAGCTCCTCCTTCAGTTTGTTCTCCTGAGCTCGGGCGGCGTCGAGCGATTCCTTCAGGGTGGTGACCTTCAGCTCCAAGTCCTCAATGGAGTCCTTGGCGGCCTTCAGCTCGTCGCCCCTCTTGGATAGACTCACCTGAAGCTCTGAGTTTGTGTGAGCATCCTTCTCGCGCTCCAAGATGAGCGCGGCAACCTTCTCGGCGCTCACCTTCATCGCCTTCTCCAACTGTTCGACCTTGGCGGCGAGCTCTTTCTTGGCGTCTTCCGCGGCAACCGCGGCGGCTTTCGCCTCCTTCAGCTCCCCGCCAAGGGCGGCCTCGCGAGCGGCAAGGTCTTCTTCATGAGAGTACAGCTCGACCTTCCGCTGCGCGAGCTCTCCCTCTCGCCGGGACATCTCCACCCCGGCGAGACGCTGCTGTTCATCGGCTTCAGCTTTCTCGAGCACCCATTCCTGGTACTCGCCGGCGAGACGCTCACGCTCCTCCGCCACCTGGCGGAGGGCAGCCTGATTGGCGGCACTGAGCTCCGCCGCACGCTTCTCCATTTCTGCCGCGGCCTTGGCGGCAAGAGCCTCCCGGGAGGCGAGCTTTGCTTGCCTGGCCCGGTAAAGGGCCAGGAGCTGATGGAGCAACCTCTCCTCCTCGGGCCCCTCACTCCCGCCGGGCGCCTGGACGATCTTCAGGCCTGCGGAGGCGAGGACTTCTCCGTCGAATGCCTCGCCCTCCGCAGGAACTCGCGATGAAGACCCCCACGGCATCTGGATGAAGACGCCGTTGGGGGCCTCGAGATAGTACCTCTGCTCCTCGCCGGCGGAGGGGCCGGTGGCCGGTGCAGCATCCGATGCTCCCGCCGCCTCCGGGTCGGCGGTGCGGCCACCGTCCCCCTCCCCGGCCGCTGCGTCCGCAGCCGGAGCAGTCTCTTGCGCGGCCGGCTCGGCGGCCTCGGCCACCTCCTCGACGACTGGAGCGTCGCCGCCGCCGCCCTGCGCGTCCTCCTCCTCGAGGATGATCACCTCCGTTTCCATGGGCGCAGGAGGAGGAAGATCTAAGAAGAAGAAGAAAGAGAAATTCAAGACTCAAGCAAATATCCAAAAAAGAGGCAAGCCAAGAAGACAAGTCACGAAGCTTACCTTGGCGGACGTCCTCAGCGGCGGGCTCCCTCGCCGGGGAGCTCGGCCTTGGCGGAGTGGCCGCCCTCGCCGGGCTGCTCGCCCTTGGCGGGGTACTCTGCCTCGGCGGGGTACCCGCCCTTGGCGGAGCGCTCTCCCTTGCCGGAGAGTTTTGCCTTGGCGGGGACGGCGGGGCCTGCGGCCCCTCGACCACGGTCTCCGGGCGCTCTTCCCGCTGTGGCTCCACCTCTGCACAGAACAAGACAAGGGACGTTAAGATACGAAGACAAAATCAAAGCCTCAGGCGTACCCCGACAAGCGAAAAGAGAGAACCCCAGACTTACGCTGGGGGCTGCGCTGCGGGCTACGCTGGGGGCTGCTCCTCGGAGCAGCGCTCGGGTCCGGCAGGCTCGGCTCCGGCACGCCTCCTGCTGCCGCAGCGGCTGAGTCTTCCGCGACCTCGACCTCGGGCGCCTTGGCCTTCTTCGCCGCACGATGGGCCAGGGTCCTGAAATCAGGACAATAGACAGAGTCAGCATCAACAGAAAAATCAAGACAAAAATCAAGAAGATATAAGGATTTGGATCCTTACTCTTGGTCCTCCTCGTCGTCCTCGCTCAGGGCGGAGAAGTCATACTCCACCGTGGGCGCGTCGGCGCGAGGAGCGGAAGACGAAGGCTCCCTTGCGCGCTTGGTGTTCACCGGGGCTGGGGGCTGCGAAGACCCAGCCCCTGTGGTCGCCGGCGCCCGAGGAGCGGGCGGAGCCGCTGCTCCGCTCCGAGAAGACCCTTGCCTGCTCGGCGCCGGCCTGCGAGGCGCCTCCGTCGTGGTCCGCGCGCGGGCTGCCTCCGCTGCGGCTGGTGCGCCGGAAGGTCTTGGCGCGGCTTGACTCCCCCGGGGAGCAGCCCGGCGAGGTGGCTGTTGCTGGGGCGCCTGCGCCCTCTCCCCCGTCGCCGCCTTGCGGAGGCGCTTTGGCGAGGACTGCCTCGGGCTTGCCGGGGGCGGGGAGTCCTCCGACGAGGAGAGGTCGTCGGCGTACAACTCCGTGGATCCGCCGGAGTCCTCGGCCTCCTCCTCCTCCTCCTCTTCCCCGGCCGGCTCACTGGGCCCAGCGTCCTGCGCTGCGGCCCCCTTTCCTTTGGCGCCTCCGCCCCTCGCGGCGCCTCTGCTCCCTCCGGCGGTGCCCTCTATCGCCGCGGCCTCCGCCGCGATCCCGTGGATCCCGGAGTGCCTCAGTGAGGGGACCCCGGCGAGCGCGTCGGGAGGCAGATCCAGCAACCTGCGGATCTCCGCCTCCTCCGCCTGGGTGGACGCGTCCTCGACCTCCGCCTCCTCCGGCGAGTATCCGAAAACTCCTGCCGCCGCGGCTGCGGCGGCCTCCTCAGCCCGAGAAGCAATGTAGGCGATCTCCTGGTCGGTGGTGGCCCGCGTGTGCAGCTTGAGGTCCTCCTTGTTCTTCGCCACCTCTTCAAGGTTGTCGTAGAAGTTGAGGACGTCGATGGGCTTCGGAGCGAGCCATGTACGGTCCACGCCGTGCGAGTCGCACATGGGCATCATGGCGAGGATCCGATCCCTGACGGCGCTGTTGCAGAGCGGCACCACTCCCCGGGGAGTCCTGAACCACTCGGGGTGCGTCGGGTCGTACTTGAAGAGTTCTCGTACCATTCCCCGCAGCTCCAGCGTGGTGAAGTTGAAGTTGAGCCCGGGGCGCAGCCTCATGATGTCTGCCGGGCCGCCGTACTCCCAGGCCGGCCTCTTCCGGTCTTGGAGGGGGGCGATGCGCCGGCGGAGGAAATCTGCGCCCACCTCAGCAACTGACAGATTGGCCAATCGAAGACGAAGAATCCGGACAAGGGCGATGTTGAGCTTGACGTCGTCCGAGTCCAGCTCACTCCAGTCCCTGCCGCGCACGATGGGCGTTGTGCGCGGCGCGGTGAAGGCTTGCGGCTGGTCTTCTACGATCCAGCACCACTCCGCTCGCCATTCCTCCCACTTGCCGCGGAGCTCCCCCGGCAAGTACGCACCCTTCTTATTGAGACGGAAGACCCAAGAAATTCCTCCGGAGAGGGGGGCATCGGCCTCGGCTCTAGGAGTGAAGAAGTGTCTAAAGAGTGCTACATTGGGGTGGACTCCTATGAAGTTTTCGCACATGTGTGCGAAAACAGCCATGGTGAGAATGGCGTTGGGGGTGAAGTCAAGCAGATGGAGGCCATATGTGTTCATGACGTCGCAGAAAAAGTTTGAGAAAGGTGGACAGAGACCACAATGAAAGAAAGCAGCGAAGAAATGGTACCCGCCGGGATAGTTGTCCTTGGCGGCGGCCGGGTATGCTCGCGTGCGGGGATGCGCGTCGGTTCTCTTGGACCAGAACAAGTAATACTTGTTCCAGAGTTCCCGCACGCCGAGCTTCGGCGGGAAGACGACGTGCCGCTTCCGGTACGCGATGAGCTTGGCCGCTTGCTCCGATTTCTCCCGCTTGGCCTTCTCCGCCTTCGCCTTGTCGGTCTTTGGGGCCATGGCGGACGCGGCGGAAGGAGGGGGACGAAGAGCTCAGCGGCGGCGGAGATGTGGAGGAAGAGCGCAAGAGGGAATCTTTTGCAGGAGGAAGACGACGTAATGAGAGCGCAAGGAGGGGAACCGCGCCCGCTACCTCTGCTTTTATGGGGGAGTGGGGGGCGTTTCGCTCTTTCCATTAAGAGATCGTGGGCACGTCCCATCCCACGGCGCCGCAATCGACGCGTGCCGTTACCGTGGGGTGCGGCGGATATGGAAGTGGATTCGGCGCGCCGCGGGCCGCGGGTGCCCGTGCACTGTTTTGGGCCTGGCCCAACAGCGCTCGGCACCGTGTGTGGCCCAGGCCCGGGGGCTCCTGTCGGTGTACTAAGGTAGGGGTACCCCAGTACCCCAACTTGTGCACGGGCAGTTGCAGCTTCCCGCGGCAAGGTTTACTGCGTGCTCGCCGGAGACCTTCCTGCTCCCTATTAAACCATTCAAAAACAAAGTATACAAGACATGAGATCGAGACCCCGGCAAGAGGAGCTTGCCGGGAAGGCCGTGCCAGGCTCAAGACTGCTCCACTAACACAAGACCCTGGCAAGAGGAGCTTGCCAGGAAGATTAGAAGACAACGCCTCGGCGCTATACGCGCCCCGGCAAGGGGCCCGGGGAGTGGCAAGTTCCCGGGCCCGGCAAGATCAAGGCCCCGGCAAGGTGCTTGCCGGGAAGGCTGCGCTGTGTGCCCGCGCTCCAGCTCATCGGCCCACGCGTCGCCCTGGGGCCTATCCAGGGACGCGTGGCGGATGGCTGTGCAGCCTGGGGTACACGGTGGCACTCCACGGTGATGGATCCGTCGCCGTGGCGGACGGAGACGCTAAGGCGGGAGCTTTTGGGGTCGACGGCGACGGGCATTAAATGCCCTTGTCCCCCACTGTTAAAGTAGGTATAGACCACTGTTTTGTACTGTAGCTCCACTGTTCCCGCACTGTTACAACTACCACCTCTTTTACTTTTTTACCCCTTTCTCCTACGTTGACACCTGTCGGTGACCCCTTACACTATAAAAGGAGGCCCATGCACAAGGTGGAGGGGGTTCGGAACCTAGATCACTCTCGCGCCGGTGTAGCTGCTTCTTCAAGCTCCCGAGCGCTTAAACTCAATACACAACCAAGCAGGAGTAGGGTTTTACGCATCCGTGCGGCCCGAACCTGGGTAAAACTGCCCGCGTGTTTGCTTCGATCTGCTCTTTGTGCTCCCTCCGCCCTCGTACCGCACAGACAAGGGGCTCCGGTCCCATAGGTGTTCGTGGCGGACAGTTTCCCCCGACAGAGCTGAACATGTGCAGAACTCGGAGGTGCCGTACGTTCGGTGCTTGATGGGTCAGAACAAGAAGAAGTTCGACTACATCAACCGCGTTGTCAAACGCTTCCGCTTTTGGTCTACAATGGTACGTGGACACACTCTTCCCCTCTCGTTGCTATGCATCTCCAAGATAGATCTTGTGTTAGCATAGGATTTTTTTTGAAATTGCATCCCAACAGTGGCATCATGCGCCAGGTCTATGCGTATATGATATGCACGAGTAGAACACAAAGAGTTGTGGGTGGTGATCATCATACTTCTTACTACCAATGTATTATTTTGATTCGGCGTTATTGTTGGATGAAGCGGCCAGGACCAACCTTACATGACCACGTTCATGAGACTGGTTCCACCGACAAACATGCAACTAGTTCTCTATAAAGGTGGCTGGCGGGTGTCTGTTTCTCCTACTTTAGTTGAATCGAATATGACTACGGCCGGTCCTTGTTGAAAGTTAAAACAAAAAACTTGATAAATCACCGTTGTGGTGTTTGTGCCATAGGTAAGAACGGTACTTGCTAGAAGCCCGTAGCAGCCACGTAAAACTTGGAACAACAAAGTAGAGGACGTCGACGTCTAACTTGTTTTTGCAGGGTATGTCGTGATGTGATATGGTCAACACGTGATGAGTTATACATTATTGTATGAGATGATCATGTTTTGTATATTATCGACAACCGGCAGGAGCCTTATGGGTGTCTCTTTATTGTATGAAATGCAAACGACATGTAATTGCTTAACTTTATCACTATGCGTTAGCGATAGTTGTAGAAGCAATAGTTGGTGAGACGACCACGATGCTACGATGGAGATCAAGATGTCATGCCGGTGATGATGGCGATCGTGACTGTGCTTTGGAGATAGAGATCAAAGGCACAAGATGATGATGGCCATATCATGTCACATATTTTGATTGCATGTGATTTTTATCTTTTATGCATCTTATTTTGCTTAGTACGGCGGTAGCATTATAAGATGATCCCTTACTAAACTTCAAGGTATAAGTGTTCTCCTTGAGTATGCACCATTGCAACAGTTCATCGTGCTGAGACACCACATGATGATCGGGTGTGATAGGCTCTATGTTCACATACAACGGGTGCAAGACAGTTTTGCACATGCGGAATACTCGGGTTAAACTTGCCGAGCCTAGCATGTATAGACATGGCCTCGGAACGCTGGAGACCGAAAGATCAAACCTGAATCATATAGTAGATATGATCAACATAGAGATGTTCACCATTGAAGACTACTTCATATCACATGATGATTGGACATGGTTTAGTTGATTTGGATCACGTATCATTTAGATGACTTGAGGCATGTCTATCTAAGTGGGAGTTCTTAAGTAATATGATTAATTTAACTTAATTTATCATGAACTTAGTCCAGATAGTATTTGCATATCTATGTCGTAGATCAATAGCTCGCGATGTAGTTCCCCTGTTTTTTGATATGTTCCTAGAGAAACTAAGTTGAAAAATGTTAGTAGGAAAGATGCGGACTGGGTCTGTGATCTGAGGATTATCCTCATTGCTGCACAGAAGTATTATGTCATTGATGCACCGCTAGGTGACAGACCTATTACATGAGCAGATGCAGACGTTATGAATGTTTGGCAAAGCTCGATATGATGACTACTTAATAGTTTAGTGCGCCATGCTTTACGGCTTAGAACCGGGACTTCAAAAAAAAATTTGAATGCCACAGAGCATATGAGATGTTCCAAGAGTTGAAATTAGTATTTCAGACTCATGCCCCTGTCGAGAGGTATGAGACCTCTGACAAGTACTTTGCCTACAAGATGGAGGAGAATAACTCACCTAGTGAGCATGTGCTCAGAATGTCTGGGTGCTAGAATCACTTGAATCAAGTGGGAGTTAATCTTCCAGATAAGATAGTGATTGACAAAGTCCTCTAGTCACTATCACCAAGCTACTAGAACTTCGTGATGAACTATAATATGCAAGGGATGACGAAAATGATTCCCGAGCTCTTTGCAATGCTAAAATCAGCGAAGATAGAAGTCAATAAAAAGCATCAAGTGTTGATGGTTAACAAGACCACTAGTTTCAAGAAAAAGGGCAAGGAAAAGAAAGGGAACTTCAAGAAGATTGGCAAGCAAGTTGCCACTCCCGTGAAGAAGCCCAAAGCTGGACCTAAGCCTGAAACTGAGTGCTTATACTGCAAAAGAAATGGTCACTGGAAGCAGAACTACCCCACATATTTGGCGGATAACAAGGATGGCAAAGTGAACAAAGGTATATTTTATATACATGTTATTGATGTGTACCTTACTAGTGCTCGTAGTAGCCTTGAGTATTTGATACTTGTTCGGTTGCTAAGATTAGTAACTTGAAACAGGAGTTGCAGAATAAACGGAGACTAGTTAAGGGTGAGGTGACGATGTGTGTTGGAAGTAGTTCCAAGATTGATGTGATCATCATCACACACTCCCTATACTTACGGGATTGGTATTAAACGTAAATAAATGTTATTTGGTGTTTGCGTTGAGCATGAACAAAACTGGATCGTGTTTATTGCAATACGATTATTCATTTAAGTCAGAGAAAAAATGGTATTCTGTTTACACGAATAAAACCTTCTATGGTCTTACACCCAAGGTGAATGGTTTATGGAATCCAGATCGCAGTAATACTCATATTCATAATATTGAAGCAAAAAGATGCAGAGTTGATAATAATAGTGCAACATACTTGTGGCAATGCCGTTTAGGTCATATTGGTGTAAAGCGCATGAAGAAACTCCATGCTGATGGACTTTTGGAATCACTTGATTATGAATCATTTGATACTTGTGAGTCATGCCTCATGGGCAAGATGACTAAAACTCCGTTGTCCGGAACAATGGAACAAGCTAATGACTTATTGGGAATAATACACATCGATGTATGCGGTCCAATGAGTGTTGAAGCACGCGATGGGTATCGTTATTTTCTCACCTTCACATATGATTTGAGTAGATATGGGTATATCTGCTTAATGAAACACAAGTCTAAAACATTTGGAAAGGTTCAACGAATTTCAGAGTGAAGTAGAGAATCATCACAACAAGAAAATAAAGTTTCTACAATCTGATCGCGGAGGCAAATATTTGAGTTACGAGTTTGGTTTTCATTTGAAACAATGTGGAATAGTTTCACAACTCACGCCACCTGGAACACCACAACGTAATGGTGTGTCCGAACGTCGTAATCGTACTTTATTAGATATGGTGGAATCTATGATTTCTCTTACCGATTTACCACTATCGTTTTGGGGTTATGCATTAGAGACAACTGCATTCACGTTAAATAGGGCACAGTCTAAATCCATTGAGATGACACCGTATGAACTATGGTTTGGCAAGAAACCAAAACTATCATTTCTTAAAGTTTGGGTTGCGATGCTTATGTGAAAAAGCTTCAGCCTGATAAGCTCGAATCCAAATCGGAGAAGTGCGTCTTCATAGGATACCCAAAAGAAATTGTTGGGTACACCATCTACCACACATCCGAAGGCAAGATATTTGTTGCTAAGAATGGATCATTTCTAGAGAAGAAGTATCTCTCGAAAGAAGTGAGTGGGAGGAAAGTAGAACTTGATGAGGTAATTGTACCTTCTCTCAATTTGGAAGGTAGCTCATCCGAGAAATCCGTTCTCGTGATGCCTACATGTAGCGACCATGATCCGAATGGACCAAAGTATTTGTGTTTCAGTGTCATCCCTCGATCGGTAATGCTGACACACACAGTAGTTGAAGGATTTATAACAGAGTGGCTATCACACACTTATTACATCGAATGTCTCCAATGAGAACTTATTACAAAATCCATGGCTTAAGGCCATCTAACAAAATAACAGCGGAAGGCTTGGAAGATAAGTGAGTCCGTCAACTCCAACGGCATAGCTGAGTGCATGACAAACGACCTAGCACGTCTTATTCCTTGTCTGAAAAGTCTGCAACGTAATATGTTGCAGCCCGAAAATGGGTCGGCACATGGAATATGCTGGCAAGACAACACAGAGGATGCAAGTAACAGAATAAAGGCTATACTATATGCATATTTGGCTGGTGGAGGCTCTAAGGTTAAAGTTTTTGCGTAAAGCCAATTTTTCCCTACAACAAAGGAATACATTTTATTTTAACTATCATGTTGGTTGAAAATCATTGAGAAGGTACCCCCTTACTCAATCCCAAAATTAAAGTAATCATTAACCCAAAAAATTAAATTATAGAGTGATGAGATCAACCAATAATTCAAGTACCAGATACTCAAGTTGTCCATAACCGGGGACACGGCTAATCATGATCAGTTTGTACACTCTGCAGAGGTTTGTGCACTTTTCCCACAAGACTCGATCGCCTCCGTTTGGTTTCTCGCACTGCATGGTGTTTGAGAAACGGATGACCGAGACACAGTCTTTTCGAAGAGGTCCCCTTAACCGGATAGATAGGCCGGTACACCTACAATCCCTCTACATCTGCTAGCCCATCACGGAAAGGTTTCCCACAACTTACTCAACTATGCCAGATCCCATATTGGCATGTGGCTGCACACGGAAGTTTCTAGCATGAATAGTTTTATGATCCCTTTGAGCCTGGGTGGCATTCCATAGGAAAAAAAATCACACGGAACCCCGGGATTTCCTAGGACAACACTGGGTTACCCAGGTGCCCTGCAACCAATCCACCCAGATGTGTATTCAAGTAGCCACCTTAAGTTGAATCCTTAATTAACAACTCACATCTGTCATGGATTTCACTCAAACCCAAACCACGTCTACGAGCATAGCATAGCAACCTAAGCAAACGTAGAAGTAACTCCCAAGGGTTTGAAAATAATGCAGGTAATAGGTTGTACCTCAATCTACTTCCCAGTCCCACAAGTTAAGAGATCCTACTCATGCAATGTGTGAAGGTTTGAACTAATGCATAAAAACTGGGTAATAAAAAATATGATCAAAGTGTTACTTGCCTTGCTGACGATTCGCAAAACCAAGAGACTCGTAGTAGCACGCTTCATAGTCCGGGTATTCTATCGCAAGCAAAGAATAGCATACATAAGCAAACAAGCAAAGATGCACAAACAAAACTCCAAAATATAAGATCTAACCAGAAAGTTCAACTTAAGAACTCCGGTTTGCAAAAAGAATCAAATCGAAAGAAGCAACGAAACTCAAACTGCGAAGAAAACGAGCTCCGGTTACTAATTGGCCTAAAGTCAAATTTTACAGTAGCCAAAACTTTGTTCAAGTTAGTTAAACGGAAAGAGGGCATCGAGACGAAGATTTGGGATTTTGAATCACCTGTTTCCGACTCTCGAGCGAAAAGAAAAAACGAAAAACAAGATCAGGGCAGAAATCGCGATCGGAATAATCCCGGATAAAAACCTCAAAAAAGAAAACCGACGAATAGACTAACGAACGAACGTTCACTGTCTGCGGCTAACGGACGAACAACGTTCATTAAAACGAACGTATGGACGGACGTCCACTAAATAACTAAACCGAAGAAAACCGAACCGATCTAAACCTAAAAAAATGAATCTAGGGTTTTACGAAAAGAACCGATCGTTTTTTAAACCGATGGCTACCTCGAAATCGGCGAACTCCGGTGGCGGCTCCGGCGAAGATCCGACGGTGGCGGCGGCTACTCCGAAGGGCAAGGCAGCGGGGTGCGGCAGCGGGATGGCGGCGCGGCGGCGGCGGCGCTGGCGGGCGGCAGCGGCAGCGGCGGCGCGGGCGGGCGGCGGCGGCGGCGCGGGCGGGCGGCAGCGGCGGCTAGGGTTCGGCGGGGGCGGCTGGGCTGTTGCGGGCCGGCGGCTGGCGCTTATAAAGGCCGGAGTCCTGGCCTAATACGGCCCGGAGTCGGTTCTTTTTTCTTTCTAAAAGAGTCCTGACATAGCAAAACTAATGAAAGAAGTACTAAACGGACTCCAAAAAACTCGAAATAAATTTTCACCGTCCTCTAATAATATTTAGGACAAAGTGAACATTTTTCCCGGACCTAAAGGCAATTTTGAAAAACGCGCATTTTTCCTATGCAAATAAAATTGCAATTTAATCCAGAAAAATCCAGAAGTGATTTTAACATTTTTCCTTCAATATTTCTGTTATTTTGGAGAAGTCATATTCTCTCCGCTCATATATTGTATTTAGAAATATTTTTAGGAGAGAAAAATAATTAAAGCCAACACCGTCCTCGTACCGGTATTCGAGTGAACTCAAATACAAAACGGTAGAATTCCCAACTCTCTCCGTAGGTCCTTGAGTTGCTTAGAATTTCGAGGATCTCCACAAACAAAAATGCAAAGAAACATGCAATGCAATATGATCTATGTATAACATTCCAAATTGAAAATTTGGGATGTTACAAACCTACCCCCCTTAGAATGAATCTCGCCCCCGAGATTTGACTTGGCTAGAGAACAGGTGTGGGTGGTCCTTGCGTAGATCATCTTCTCGTTCCCAGGTGGCTTCTTCCTCGGTGTGGTGACTCCACTGAACTTTGCAAATCTTGATAACCTTACTACGGGTGACTCTGCTCGAAAATTCGAGAATCTTAACAGGCTTCTATTCATAGGTCAGATCACTGTCCAACTAAATTGCTTCCAGGGGTATTGTGTCTCTAAGCGGTATATCAGCCATCTCCACGTGGCACTTCTTAAGCTGCGAAACGTGAAACACAACGTGCACTCCTGACAGTCCTTCGGGCAATTCCAACTTATAGGCAACCTCTCCCATGCGTTCCAAAACACGGTAAGGTCCCACAAATCTCGGGGCTAGCTTTCCCTTAACTCCGAAACGTTTATCTCCTCGTAGAGGCGATACTCTCAAGTACGCTCTATCTCCGATCTCATAGGCTATCTCCTTGCGCTTCGAGTCTGCATAACTCTTCTGCCTGGACTGAGCTACCTTCAATCTATCTCGAATCAACTTCACCTTCTCCTCAGACTCTTTGACCAAGTCTGGTCCAAACAACTGTCGGTCTCCAACTTCATCCCACATTAACGGTGTTCGGCATCTCCTTCCATACAGTGCCTCGAACGGTGCCATCTTCAAACTGGCCTGGTAACTGTTGTTGTATGAGAACTCCGCGTAGGGAAAATTATCATCCCAACTAGATCCATAATCTAACGCACAGGCTCTCAACATATCCTCCAGGATCTGGTTGACTCTCTCGGTCTGTCCATCGGTCTGCGGATGAAAAGCGGTGCTGAATTCCAGCCTCATTCCCAAAGTTTGGTGTAGCTGATGCCAAAACTTTGAGGTGAATTGTGTTCCTCTATCTGATACAATGGTCCTTGGAACTCCGTGCAGACATACTATCCTGGTCATGTATATCTTGGCCAACTTCGCACTGGTGTATGTGGTTTTCACGCGGATAAAATGAGCTACATTTGTCAATCGATCTACCACTACCCAGATTGAGTCATATCCTGCTTTGGTCCTGGGCAATCCGGTGATAAAATCCATGCCAAGCTTCTCCCACTTCCATTCGGGTATCGGCAGAGGCTGCAACAATCCTGCTGGCTTCTGATGTTCTGCCTTTACTCTCTGGCATACATCACATACGGCTACCTACTCGGCAATATCCTTCTTCATTCCCGTCCACCAGAAACGTTCCTTCAAATCCAAATACATCTTGGTGTTTCCGGGGTGTATCGAGTATGGTGAATCATGTGCTTCCTGCAGTATCAACTTCCTGATCTCCGGGTTGTTGGGCACATAGATTCGATCCTCAAACCACAAGGTGTCGTGGTCGTCCTCACGAAATCCCTTGGCTTTTCCTTCACTCATCCTCTTCTTTATCTCGGCAATCTCCTTATCATTCTTCTGGGCTTCACGTATCTTTCCCAGCAATGTTGACTGAACCTCCAACGTTGCAACAAAACCTCTAGGAACTATCTCCAAATGAAGCTCCCTGAGATGTTCTGCTAACTCCTGTGGCAATCCCCCTTGTATTAGGGTATTTGCATAACTCTTCCGGCTCAAAGCGTCTGCCATGACATTGGCATTTCCTGGGTGATAGTGTAGCTTCATATCATAATCCTTTATAAGCTCCAACCATCTCCTTCGCCTAAGGTTCAACTCCTTCTATGTGAAAATGTACTTCAAACTCTTGTGATCCGTGCACACATCACAACAATTTCCAATACGGAAATGTCTCTAGGTTTTCAGTGCGTGCACTACAGCTGCTAACTCCAGATCGTGCGTCGCGTAATTCAACTCGTGCGGTCGCAGTTGACGGGATGCATAAGAAACAACTCTTCCATCCTGCATAAGTCCTCCCCCAAGTCCTAAGCGTGAAGCGTCGCAGTACACTTGGAAATCCTTACGTATATCTGGCAATATCAGCACTGGGGCTGTCGTCAACCGTTTCTTCAACTCCTGGAAACTTTCTTCACACTCTTCAATCCAATCGAACTTGGTCTCCTTTTTCAACAATGTCGTCATTGGCTTTGCAATCTTGGAGAAATTTTCTATGAACCTCAGGTAGTATCCCACGAGTCCAAGAAAACTGCGGATCTCTCCAACTGAAGTGGGTGCAAACCACTCAGTGACTGCCTGCACTTTGACGGGGTCCACTGCTATACCTTCTCCCGATATAACATGCCCTAGGAATCCAACTTCCTTTAACCAAAACTCGCATTTGCTAAACTTGGCATACAACTGATGTTCTCTGAGCTTCTCCAATACCAAACGCAAATGCTCTGCATGTTCATCTTCATCCTTTGAGTACACCAGAATATCATCTATGAATACCACGACGAACTTATCCAAGAACTCCATGAACACCTTATTCATCATACTCATGAAGTAGGCAGGCGCGTTAGTCAATCCAAATGACATAACTGTATACTCATATAGCCCGTACCGTGTGGTGAAGGCTGTCTTAGGTATATCCTTCTCTCGGATCTTCAATTGGTGGTATCCAGATCGTAGATCTATCTTGGAGAATACTATCGCTCCCTGGAGTTGGTCGAACATATCATTGATCATAGGCAGCGGGTACTTATTCTTGATAGTCACTTCATTCAGCGCACGATAATCAACGACCATTCTTAAAGATCCATCCTTCTTCTCGACCAAAAGCACTGGGGCTCCCCAAGGCGATGAACTTCGGCGAATGAACCCTTTCTCCAATAACTCCTTAATCCGCTTCTTGATCTCCTCCAGATCATTCGCTGGCATTCGATATGGTCTCTTAGATATTGGTCCGGTGCCAGGCAACAACTCTATCAAAAACTCAATATCTCTATCCGGTGGCATGCCAGGTAACTCCTCTGGAAACACATCCGGATAATCCTTTACTACTAGCACTTCCTCCTGAACAACTCCCGTGAGAGAATGTACTTGGGTCCTTATAGGCGAATGCCTAGATACGTACTTAATCCTTTTTCCCTCCGGGGTGGTGAGAAAAATTGACTTACTGACACAATCGATGTTACCTCCATACTTCGCTAGCCAATCCATACCTAATATCACATCCAGTCCTTGTGACTCCAGAACTATTAGGTCGGAGGGGAAAGTGTGGCGTCCTATGGTCAATGGCGTCTGAAAACATCCTTGGTGTGCCATATACTCTGCTCCTGGTGAACTTACTAACATGGGGGTGTTAAGAACTCGGGTGGACATCCTATGTCTATTTATGAATCCCCTTGAAATGTATGAATGCGATGCACCAATATCGAAAAGAACTATTGCGGTAAATGTCTTAACCAAAATCTTACCGACAACAGCATCTGGTTGCTCTTCTACCTCCTCCACGGTCACATGGTTCACTTGTCCTTTGTTGAACGGGTTGGGCTTCTTCCCGGCGCTTCCATTGTCGTTCCCATTCTTAGCTTCATGGCAGTCATTGGCATAATGTCCATTCTTCCCGCACTTGAAACAAGTGACGTGGCTTAAATCCTTCTTGGCGGGTGTGGACGGGGTAGAGCGGCTCTGGTTACTACTTGCTCCATTCCCATTTCCATTTCCATTCTTAGGGCCATTGTGGTTGTGGGGAATTCCATGGTTATGGGTATATCCTCCCGAATTCGGAGTGAATCGGGGCTTTTGCTGGGCTCCAGAATTATTCCTTCCTTGTCCATACTTCCTCTTGCGGCTTTCAATATGCTGGTGCTTCCCTTCAATCATAAGAGCTTTATCTACCAACTCCTGGTAGTTGTTGAAAGTTGCCACCATCAACTGTACGCTCATCTCATCATTCAGCCCTTCCATAAATCTCTCCTGCTTAGCGGCATCTGTGGCCACATCATCTGGGGCATAACGAGATAGGGTACTAAACTCATCCACGTACTGAGCTACAGTACGGTTTCCTTGGCGTAAGTTGCGAAACTCCCGCTTCTTCATGCTCATAGCTCCAGTTGAGACATGGGTAGTACGGAAAGCTTGCTGAAACTGCTCCCAAGTGACATTGGCTATGGGGAAAGTGGCTGTGTAATTCTCCCACCATGCTGCGGCTGGTCCAGACAACTGGTGTGCGGCAAATCGCACCTTCTCAGCATCCGAGCAATTGGCGGTGGTCAAATCCCTTCCAATCTTGCGTAGCCAGTCATCAACCACTATTGGTTCAATGCTACTAGCAAACACTGGTGGTTGCAACCTTAAGAAACGTGTCAGGTTGTCCACAGGTGGTGGTGGTGGAGGGTTGTTGTTGTTGTTGTTCTGGTTGTTTTGAGTGTTCTGGACAAGAAGTTGCATCAGGGTGTTCTACTGTTGGATCAACTGGGTGAGCTCAGGGGGAAACTCAAATCCGGGCTCACGTCTTGGAGGCATCTGGTGGGTGTAGAGGGAAGAGATTAGAACATAATTGGGGTCTAAGGGAAAATCACTACCCATATGCACATGAGACAAACACAATCATTTCACACCAATCAATTTCAAGAAAGATCTTACAAATCTAACTACCGTTACAAAGAGTGCTCTAAATACTACTGTGTGGGGGTCACTACTAGTCACAGGGTGGTCATCTAAAAATATTGATTGGCGGAAGATTCCATGATGTCTGCTCCAACTTCATCTTCATAGTCTTTGTCTTTACTATCATCGGGTTCTGAATCCGTGTTGTCGATGATAATGTAATCTTCGGGACGAATCTCCTGGGGTTCTTCTTCCTCTTCTTCACCTCCTGGGGCTGGATCTCCCATGAATACTCCTAGCTTCCTTGTCAAATCATCATTCTTCTCCACTAGTATCAACATCTCCTCCATGTATCCGTCACGAGTAGACTTAAGTTTTTCTTCTAGCTCCAAATTCCTATTTAGTGCCTTCTTCAATTCTATCATCCCAGCGCACATCTGGTGCTCCTGTCGTCGAATGTGCTGGTTCAACTCCTGGATGAACACGGCAATGGACCTATCCTTCCAGGTGCTGATCATATCCCAACTCTCATCTCGGCGTCCAAAAATCTGGTAGATGGTGTCCTTCAGCTCCTGCTTGTAGACTTCTCCGATCCTTCCCATTGTGATGTGGGCGGCCATGTTCTTTCCTAAGCTCTAGGTTGGTGCATCAAAAGAAAACTCTATTGGCTCACTGGATGGTGCGAAGGTTCTCCCGGGAATTTGAACTTGATTGCTCCATCGCTCCGCTTCTGGTAAGGTGGCGGTGTAGGTCCCGGTAAAGCTTGGTATTCCTATGTTCAGGTAGCTAGTGACTTCCTTCAAGTGTCGCCCAAAAGGTGTGTCTTCATCCGGTTGAGTGAACTTGTTCCTTGAGTCCACCATCCTAAAGAAGTAGAAAATGGAGAGAAGTCAGAAATGAGTAGAGATGAGTGATCTAGGGTCTGTCTTAGTGGTCGTGTCCTACAGTCAGCGTGTGCTCTGATACCATCTTTGTAGCGACCACGATCCGAATGGACTGAAGTCTCTGTGTTTCAGTGTCATCCCTGGATCGGTAATGCTGACACACACAGTACTTGAAGGATTTATAACAGAGTGGCAATCACACACTTATTACATCGAATGTCTCCAATGAGAACTTATTACAAAATCTATGGCTTAAGGCCATCTAACAAAATAACAGCGGAAGGCTTGGAAGATAAGTGAGTCCATCAACTCCAACGGCATAGCTGAGTGCATGACAAACGACCTAGCACGTCTTATTCCTCGTCTGAAAAGTCTGCAATGTAATATGTTGCAGCCCGAAAACGGGTCAGCACATGGAATATGCTGGCAAGACAACACAGAGGATGCAAGTAACAGAATAAAGGCTATACTATATGCATATTTGGCTGGTGGAGGCTCTAAGGTTAAAGTTTTTGCGTAAAGCCAATTTTTCCCTACAACAAAGGAATACATTTTATTTTAACTATCATGTTGGTTGAAAATCATTGAGAAGGTACCCCCTTACTCAATCCCAAAATTAAAGTAATCATTAACCCAACAAATTAAATTATAGAGTGATGAGATCAACCAATAATTCAAGTACCAGATACTGAAGATATCCATAACCGGGGACACGGCTAATCATGATCAGTTTGTACACTCTACAGAGGTTTGTGCACTTTTCCCACAAGACTCGATCGCCTCCGTTTGGTTTCTCGCACTACATGGTGTTTGAGAAACGGATGACCGAGACACAGTCTTTCCGAAGAGGTCCCCTTAACCGGATAGATAGGCCGGTACACCTACAATCCCTCTACATCTGCTAGCCCATCACGGAAAGGTTTCCCACAACTTACTCAACTATGCCAGAGCCCATATTGGCATGTGGCTGCACACGGAAGTTTCTAGCATGAATAGTTTTATGATCCCTTTGAGCCTGGGTGGCATTCCATAGGAAAGATGCGGACTGGGTCTGTGATCTGAGGATTATCCTCATTGCTGCACAGAAGTATTATGTCATTGATGCACCGCTAGGTGACAGACCTATTACATGAGCAGATGCAGACGTTATGAATGTTTGGCAAAGCTCGATATGATGACTACTTAATAGTTTAGTGCGCCATGCTTTACGGCTTAGAACCGGGACTTCAAAAAAAAATTTGAATGCCACAGAGCATATGAGATGTTCCAAGAGTTGAAATTAGTATTTCAGACTCATGCCCCTGTCGAGAGGTATGAGACCTCTGACAAGTACTTTGCCTACAAGATGGAGGAGAATAGCTCACCTAGTGAGCATGTGCTCAGAATGTCTGGGTGCTAGAATCACTTGAATCAAGTGGGAGTTAATCTTCCAGATAAGATAGTGATTGACAAAGTCCTCTAGTCACTATCACCAAGCTACTAGAACTTCGTGATGAACTATAATATGCAAGGGATGACGAAAATGATTCCCGAGCTCTTTGCAATGCTAAAATCAGCGAAGATAGAAGTCAATAAAAAGCATCAAGTGTTGATGGTTAACAAGACCACTAGTTTCAAGAAAAAGGGCAAGGAAAAGAAAGGGAACTTCAAGAAGATTGGCAAGCAAGTTGCCACTCCCGTGAAGAAGCCCAAAGCTGGACCTAAGCCTGAAACTGAGTGCTTATACTGCAAAAGAAATGGTCACTGGAAGCAGAACTACCCCACATATTTGGCGGATAACAAGGATGGCAAAGTGAACAAAGGTATATTTTATATACATGTTATTGATGTGTACCTTACTAGTGCTCGTAGTAGCCTTGAGTATTTGATACTTGTTCGGTTGCTAAGATTAGTAACTTGAAACAGGAGTTGCAGAATAAACGGAGACTAGTTAAGGGTGAGGTGACGATGTGTGTTGGAAGTAGTTCCAAGATTGATGTGATCATCATCACACACTCCCTATACTTACGGGATTGGTATTAAACGTAAATAAATGTTATTTGGTGTTTGCGTTGAGCATGAACAAAACTGGATCGTGTTTATTGCAATACGATTATTCATTTAAGTCAGAGAAAAAATGGTATTCTGTTTACACGAATAAAACCTTCTATGGTCTTACACCCAAGGTGAATGGTTTATGGAATCCAGATCGCAGTAATACTCATATTCATAATATTGAAGCAAAAAGATGCAGAGTTGATAATAATAGTGCAACATACTTGTGGCAATGCCGTTTAGGTCATATTGGTGTAAAGCGCATGAAGAAACTCCATGCTGATGGACTTTTGGAATCACTTGATTATGAATCATTTGATACTTGTGAGTCATGCCTCATGGGCAAGATGACTAAAACTCCGTTGTCCGGAACAATGGAACAAGCTAATGACTTATTGGGAATAATACACATCGATGTATGCGGTCCAATGAGTGTTGAAGCACGCGATGGGTATCGTTATTTTCTCACCTTCACATATGATTTGAGTAGATATGGGTATATCTGCTTAATGAAACACAAGTCTAAAACATTTGGAAAGGTTCAACGAATTTCAGAGTGAAGTAGAGAATCATCACAACAAGAAAATAAAGTTTCTACAATCTGATCGCGGAGGCAAATATTTGAGTTACGAGTTTGGTTTTCATTTGAAACAATGTGGAATAGTTTCACAACTCACGCCACCTGGAACACCACAACGTAATGGTGTGTCCGAACGTCGTAATCGTACTTTATTAGATATGGTGGAATCTATGATTTCTCTTACCGATTTACCACTATCGTTTTGGGGTTATGCATTAGAGACAACTGCATTCACGTTAAATAGGGCACAGTCTAAATCCATTGAGATGACACCGTATGAACTATGGTTTGGCAAGAAACCAAAACTATCATTTCTTAAAGTTTGGGTTGCGATGCTTATGTGAAAAAGCTTCAGCCTGATAAGCTCGAATCCAAATCGGAGAAGTGCGTCTTCATAGGATACCCAAAAGAAATTGTTGGGTACACCATCTACCACACATCCGAAGGCAAGATATTTGTTGCTAAGAATGGATCATTTCTAGAGAAGAAGTATCTCTCGAAAGAAGTGAGTGGGAGGAAAGTAGAACTTGATGAGGTAATTGTACCTTCTCTCAATTTGGAAGGTAGCTCATCCGAGAAATCCGTTCTCGTGATGCCTACATGTAGCGACCATGATCCGAATGGACCAAAGTATTTGTGTTTCAGTGTCATCCCTCGATCGGTAATGCTGACACACACAGTAGTTGAAGGATTTATAACAGAGTGGCTATCACACACTTATTACATCGAATGTCTCCAATGAGAACTTATTACAAAATCCATGGCTTAAGGCCATCTAACAAAATAACAGCGGAAGGCTTGGAAGATAAGTGAGTCCGTCAACTCCAACGGCATAGCTGAGTGCATGACAAACGACCTAGCACGTCTTATTCCTTGTCTGAAAAGTCTGCAACGTAATATGTTGCAGCCCGAAAATGGGTCGGCACATGGAATATGCTGGCAAGACAACACAGAGGATGCAAGTAACAGAATAAAGGCTATACTATATGCATATTTGGCTGGTGGAGGCTCTAAGGTTAAAGTTTTTGCGTAAAGCCAATTTTTCCCTACAACAAAGGAATACATTTTATTTTAACTATCATGTTGGTTGAAAATCATTGAGAAGGTACCCCCTTACTCAATCCCAAAATTAAAGTAATCATTAACCCAAAAAATTAAATTATAGAGTGATGAGATCAACCAATAATTCAAGTACCAGATACTCAAGTTGTCCATAACCGGGGACACGGCTAATCATGATCAGTTTGTACACTCTGCAGAGGTTTGTGCACTTTTCCCACAAGACTCGATCGCCTCCGTTTGGTTTCTCGCACTGCATGGTGTTTGAGAAACGGATGACCGAGACACAGTCTTTTCGAAGAGGTCCCCTTAACCGGATAGATAGGCCGGTACACCTACAATCCCTCTACATCTGCTAGCCCATCACGGAAAGGTTTCCCACAACTTACTCAACTATGCCAGAGCCCATATTGGCATGTGGCTGCACACGGAAGTTTCTAGCATGAATAGTTTTATGATCCCTTTGAGCTTGGGTGGCATTCCATAGGAAAAAAAAATCACACGGAACCCCGGGATTTCCTAGGACAACACTGGGTTCCCCAGGTGCCCTGCAACCAATCCACCCAGATGTGTATTCAAGTAGCCACCTTAAGTTGAATCCTTGATTAACAACTCACATCTGTCATGGATTTCACTCAAACCCAAACCACATCTACGAGCATAGCATAGCAACCTAAGCAAACATAGAAGTAACTCCCAAGGGTTTGAAAATAATGCAGGTAATAGGTTCTACCTCAATCTACTTCCTGGTCCCACAAGTTAAGAGATCCTACTCATGCAATGTGTGAAGGTTTGAACTAATGCATAAAAACTGGGTAATAAAAAGTATGATCAAAGTGTTACTTGCCTTGCTGACGATTCGCAAAACCTAGAGACTCGTAGTAGCACGCTTCACAGTCCGGGTATTCTATCACAAGAAAACAATAGCATACATAAGCAAACAAGCAAAGATGCACAAACATAACTCCAAATGATAAGATTTAACCAGAAATTTCAACTTAATAACTCCAGTTTGCAAAAAGAATCAAATCGAAAAAAGCAACGAAACTCAAACTGCGAAGGAAACGAGCTCCGGTTACTAATTGGCCTAAAGTCAAATTTTACAGTAGCCAAAACTTTGTTCAAGTTGGTTAAACGGAAAGAGGGCGTCGAGACGAAGATCTGGGATTTTGAATCACCTGTTTCCGACTCTTGAGCGAAAAGAAAACGAAAAACAAGATCAGGGCAGAAATCGCGATCGGAATAATCATGGATAAAAACCTCGAAAAAGAAAACTGACGAACAGACTAACGAACGAACGTTCGCTGTCTGCGGCTAACAGATGAACATCATTCGTTAAAACAAATGTACGGACGGACGTCCGCTAAATCACTAAACCGAAGAAAACCGAACCGATCTAAACCTAAAAAACGAATCTAGGGTTTTACGAAAAGAACCGATCGGTTTAAAAAAAACCGATGGCTACCTCGAAATCGGCGAACTCCGGCGGCGGCTCCGGCGAAGATCCGGCGGTGGCGGCGGCTACTCCGGTGGGCAAGGCGGCGGGGTGCGGCGGCGGGATGGCGGCGCGGCGTGGGCGGCAGCGGCGGCGGCGGCGCGGGCGGGCGGCAGCGGCGGCTAGGGTTCGGCTGGGGCGGCTAGGCTGTTGCGGGCCGGCGGCTGGCGCTTATAAAGGCCGGAGTCCTGGCCTAATACGGCCCGGAGTCGGTTCGTTTTTTTCTAAAAGAGTCCTGACATAGCAAAACTAACGAAAGAAATACTAAACCGACTCCAAAAAGCCCCAAATAAATTTTCGCCGTCCTCTAATAATATTTAGGACAAAGTGAACATTTTTCCCGGACCTAAAGGCAATTTTGAAAAACACGCATTTTCCCTATGTAAATAAAATCGCAATTAAATCCAGAAAAATCCAAAAGTGATTTTAACATTTTTCCTCCAATATTTCTGTTATTTTGGAGAAGTCATATTATCTCCACTCATATATTGTATTTAGAAATATTTTTAGGAGAGAAAAATAATTAAAACCAACACTGTCCTCGTACCGGTATTCGAGTGAACTCAAATACAAAATGGTATAATTCCCAACTCTCTCTGTAGGTCCTTGAGTTTCTTAGAATTTCCAGAATCGCCACAAACAAAAATGCAAAGAAACATGCAATGCAATATGATCTATGTATAACATTCCAAATTGAAAATTTGGGATGTTACGGTACACCAACTAGAGAGTAAGCTAATGATGATGATCATGAACCTTCATATCAAGTTACTACTGAACCTCGTAGGTCAACCATAGCACGATCCACACCAGAGTGGTGCGACAATCCTGTTCTGGAAGTCATGTTACTTGACCATGACTAACCTACAAACTATGAAGAAGTTGTGATGAGCCCATATTCCGATAAATGGCTTGAGGCCATGAAATCTGAGATAGGATCCATGTATGAGAACAAAGTGTGGACTTTGGTGGATTTGCCCGATGATCGGCGACCCATAGAGAATGAATGGATCTTAAAGAAGAAGACTAACGATGATGGTAATATTACTATCTATGAAGCTCGACTTGCCGCAAAAGGTTTTTGACAATTTCAAGGAGTTGACTATGATGAGACTTTCTCACCCGTAGCGATGCTTAAGTTTGTCTGAATCATGTTAGCAAATTGCCGCATTTTATGATTATGAAATCTGGCAAATGGACGTCAAAACTGCATCCCTTAATGGATTTCTTAAAGAAGAGTTGTATATGATGTAACCAGAAGGTTTTGTCGATCCTAAAGGTGCTAACAAAGTGTGCAAGCTCCAGCGATCCATCTATGGACTAGTGCAAGCATCCCAGAGTTAGAATATACGCTTTGATGAGGTGATCAAAGCATATGGTTTTATACATACTTTCAGAGAATCTTGTATTTACAAGAAAGTGAGTGGGAGCTCTGTAGTATTTCTGATATTATATGTGGATGACATATTATTGATTGGAAATGATGTAGAATTTCTGGATAGCATAAAAGGATATTTGAATAAGAATTTTTCAGTGAAAGACCTCGGTGAAGCTTCTTACATATTGAGCATCAAGATCTATAGAGATAGATCAAGATGCTTGATAAGACTTGCAATGAGTACATACCTTAACAAGATTTTGAAGGAGTTCAAAATGGGTCAGTCAAAGAAGGAGTTCTTGCCTGTATTGTAAGGTGTGAAATTGAGTAAAGACTCAAAACCCGACCACGGCAGAATATATAGAGAGAATGAAAGTCATTCCCTATGCCTCAGTCATATGTCCTATATAGTATGCCATGCTATGTACCATACCTATTGTGTGCCTTGCCATGAGTTTGGCAAGGGGGTACAATAGTGATTCATGAGTAGATCACTAGACAGCGGTCAGAACTAACCTTAATTACCTTAAAAAGGACTAAGGAAAGGCTTCTCGGTTATGGAGGTGACAGAGAGTTCGTCGTAAAGAGTTACGTCGATGCAAGCTTTGACACTGATCTAGATGACTCTAAGTCTCAATCTAGATATATATTGAACGTGGGAGCAATTATCTAGAGTAGCTCCATGCAAAACATTGCAGACATAGAAATTTGCAAAATACATACGGATCTGAATGTGACATACCAGTTCACTAAACTTCTCTCACATGCAAAGCATGATTACACCTTAGTACTCTTTGCTCTTTGGGTGTTAATCACATAGCAATGTGAAATAAATTATTGAATCTAGTAAAATCTTTGGGTGCTGGTCACATGGTGATGTGAACTATGGGTTTTAATCACATAAAGATGTGAACTATTAGTGTTAAATCACATGACGATGTGAACTAGATTATTGACTCTAGTGCAAGTGGGAGACTGAAGGAAATATGACCTAAAGGCAATAATAAAGTTGTTATTTTTATATTTCTTTATATCATGATAAATTTTTATTATTCATGCTAGAATTGTATTAACCAGAAACTTGATACATGTGTGGATACATAGACAAAACATCGTGTCCCTAGTAAGCCTCTACTAGACTAGCTTGTTAATCAAAGACGGTTAAGTTTCCTAACCATAGACATGTGTTGTCATTTCATGAACGGGGTCACATCATTAGGAGAATGATGTGATGGACAAGACCCATCCATTAGCATAGCATTTTGATCGTTCAGTTTTATTGCTATTGCTTTCTTCATGTCAAATACATATTCCTTCGACTATGAGATTATGCAACTCCCGGATACCAGAGGAATGCCTTGTGTGCTATCAAACGTCACAACATAATTGGGTGATTATAAAGTTTCTCTACAGGTATCTCCGAAGGTGTTTGTTGGGTTGGCATAGATAGAGATTAGGATTTGTCACTCTGAGTATCGGAGAGGTATCTCTGGGCCCCCTTAGTAATACACATCATAAGAAGCCTTGCAAGCAAAGTGACTAATGAGTTAGTTGCGGGATGATGTATTACAGAACGAGTAAAGAGACTTGCTGGTAATGAGATTGAATTAGGTATGAAGATACCGACGATCGAATCTCGGGCAAGTAACATACCGATGACAAATGGAATAACGTATGTTGTCATAACGGTTCGAACAATAAAGATCTTCATATAATATGTAGGAGCCAATATGAGCATCTAGGTTACGCTATTGGTTATTGACCAGAGAGGTGTCTTGGTCATGTCTACATAGTTCTCGAACCCGTAGGGTCCGCACGCTTAACGTTTGATGACAATTTGGTATTATATGAGTTATGTGATTTGGTGACCGAATGTTGTTCGGAGTCCCGGATGAGATCACGGACATGACGAGGAGTCTCGAAATGATCGAGAGGTAAATATTGATATATATGATGATGGTATTTGGACACCAGAAGTGTTCCGGAGGGTATCAGGTACTTATCGGGTCACCGGAAAGTGTTTCACGCACCCCCGGCAAAAGATATGGGCCTATTGGGCCAAGAGCACCAGCCACAAGGGGCTGGTGCGGCCCCATATGGGCTGGACTAAAAATAGGAGAAGGAAAGAAGAAAGGAGGAAGGAAAGTTTGGACTAGGATTCCCACTTCTTCCCCTACCTTTTTTCTCTTCGAATATATGGCAGGGTTAAGGCTGAATTGGACTAGGGGCCCAAGTAGGATTCCTACTACTTGGTGCGCCCTATGGCTGCTCCCCTCCCCCTCCCACCTATATATACGTGAGGAGGGGGCGCCTAGAACACACACCAACAATTGTTAGCCATGTGCAGCGCCCCCCTCCACAGTTTCACCTCCGGTGATATTCTCGTAGTGCTTAGGCGAAGCCCTGCGCGGATCACTTCACCATCACCATCACCACGCCGTCGTGCTGACGGAACTCATCTACTTCCTCGACATCTTGCTGGATCAAAGTAACAAGGGACGTCATCGAGCTGAACATATGCAGAACTCAGAGGTGCCGTACGTTTGGTGCTTGATTGGTCGGAACAAGAAGAAGTTCGACTACATCAACTGCGTTGTCAAATGCTTCCGCTTTCGGCCTAAGTGGGTACATGGACACACTCTTCCCCTCTCGTTGCTATGCATCTCCTAGATAGATCTTGCGTGAGCGTAGGAATTGTTTTTTGAAATTGCATGCTATGTTCCCTAACAGGGAGCTCACTGTGATTCAGATGAGCAGGCTGGCGAGGTCGGGAAGCACGGACGGCCGCGAATCCACGGTGAGGTTGCCGGCGGCCGGAGGTTGAAGATGAGCTCGAGGACGATGTTGTAAGGCTCCTGAAGTTGAATAGAAAGATGTAGACGATGCTGGAGACGCCGACGGTTCTCCTAGACGCGTCGACATGGCTCGGAGTGGACGGTGGTCGTGGTTACGGCGAGCGGCGGTTGACGATACCATAGACCTAGGGTAGGGTCATAGGCCTGACCTAGACACCCTACCTAGGGTCACTACACTACGATCAAATACATTCCAAGGATGACAAAAGATACCGACTGGAGTCATCGAAGAGTGCAATCCACTCGACGACGTTTCTCACTCGGATATCCCAATTCCATTTGACCCGTATAAAGTCACTCGACCGAGCTAAGAACACCCGGAGCATAGGAGATCAAAGGCCACCCCAGATAGCAACGGTCAGGCATTTACTTCGTAGTCTTAAAGGTCATTTATAACTCTTTATTATAAGCGTTATCAGTAATGTCCTATCTTTATGTACATTGAACCCTCTATAACGTCGGACGACTGGGGTCTTAGCGCACTCTATATAAGCCACCCCTCCTCCTGTACAAGGGTTCGCACCCCCTGTAACACACACCCCCATATTCTAGTCGACAGTCTCCGGGCACCGAGACGTAGGGCTTTTACCTCCTTTGAGAGGGGCCTGAACTCGTAAAACCCGTGTATACAACCTCGCTGTAGCTAGGACCTTGCCTCCTCCTACGTACCCCCTACTCTCACTGTCAGGCCTAGTACCACGACAGTTGGCGCCCACCGTGGGGCAGGTGTCTTAGCGACTTCCGGTGAGGTTGCAAGTTTTTTCCGATCTTCATCAACATGGTTTCCGGTAGTGGTCTAGCTCTGGGCCGCGAGATCAGACTCAGCGCGCTCATCTTCATCACCTACGACTCCACCCGGCTTCAAGACGTCCCCCTCAACATCGAGGCACTTCCCGTCCGCGGGGCGGTGCACTTTCGCGCGAGTGCTTGTGGCGTGCTTTTTCGGCAACCGTAGACCCACTATTGGTCGGATCCCTTGTCATCCACCCTCCCCGCTGCACGCCGTTGCAAGCGGTCCGGTCGATCGTGGCTCCAGCGGTGGGTGAAGCACGCGGTGGCTCGCCAGTCGGCCACCCCCCAAGTCACGGCAATCGAGCCCGACGAGTACCACTATGGGCCGGTCGATCTGTCGACTGGTTTCGTTGATACACTTTCCGAGTGCGGGAGCAGCGACCCCCCTGCGGAGGTCCTCATGGTCGGATCCTATCGCAGTCCGCCTGGCTACCCTCGCGGTGATGGCAGCAACAGCGACGATGGTCAGTCGTACGATCACGATGGGTACGTGCCTCCGCTCCTTACCGCAGAGCAAAGAGAAGAGCTGCGTCGCCGTAACATCGAAGCGCTTCATACCCCCATCTTGGGAGAGACTTCCGAGGCTCGAGCCCTGGAAGCCGCGCGCCTAGCCACCATGGCTGAGTGCGCGCAACTGGAGAACCTTCAGCGTTCACTCGATGATCAAGCCCACCGACTGATTCCCGAATCCAGTCGACGACAGCGACAGCTGTTTCCTCCTGAGCCCCAGGTATAACTGATACGTCTCCAACGTATCTACTTTTCCCGCTTGTTTTGGACTCTAACTTGCATGATTTGAATGGAACTAACGCGAACTGACGCTGTTTTCAGCAGAATTGCCATGGTGTTGTTTTTGTGCAGAGATAAAAAGTTCTCGAAATGACCTGAAAATCCACGAAGAATTATTTTGGAAAATATAAAAAATACCTGCGGAAAGATCCAGACCAGGGGCCCCACACCTTGTCCACGAGGGTGGGGGGCGCGCCCCCTCGCCCCGGGTGCGCCCCCTGCCTCGTGGGCCCCCCGACGCTCCACTGACATATCCCAATATCCCATATATTCACTTTCGGGGAGAAAAAAACCAGAGAGGAAGAATTTTCGCGTTTTACGATACGGAGCCGCCGCCAAGCCCTAATCTCTCTCGGGAGGGCTGGTCTGGAGTCCGTTCGGGGCTCTGGAGAGTGGAGATTGTCGCCATCGTCATCATGAACCTTCCTCCATCACCAATTCCATGATGCTCACTGCCATGCGTGAGTAATTCCATCGTAGGCTTGCTGGACGGTGATGGGTTGGATGGGATCTATCATGTAATCAAGTTAGTGTTGTTAGGGTTTGATCCCTAGTATCCACTATGATCTGAGATTGATGTTGCTATGACTTTGCTATGCTTAATGCTTGTCACTAGGGCCCGAGTGCCGTGATTTTAGATCTGAACCTATTATGTTTTCATGAATATATGTGTGTTCTTGATCCTATCTTGCAAGTCTATAGTCACCTACTATGTGTTATGATCCGGCAAACCCGAAGTGACAATAATCGGGACCACTCCCGGTGATGACCGTAGTTTGAGGAGTTCATGTATTCACTATGTGTTAATGCTTTGGTCCGGTAATCTATTAAAAGGAGGCCTTAATATCCCTTAGTTTCCAATAGGATCCCGCTGCCACGGGAGGGTAGGACAAAAGATGTCATGCAAGTTCTTTTCCATAAGCACGTATGACTATATTCGGAATACATGCCTACATTACATTGATGAACTGGAGCTAGTTCTGTGTCACCCTAGGTTATAACTTCTACATGATGAATTGCATCCGACATAATTTCCCATCACCGATCCAATGCCTACGAGCTTTTCACATATTGCTTGTTGCTTATTTACTTTTCCGCTGCTACTATTACAAAAACTACAAAAACACTAATGTTACCTTTGTTACCGCTACCACCACTATCATATTACTTTGCTACTAAACTACCTTGCTGCAGATACTAAGTTTCCAGGTGTGGTTGAATTGACAAGTCAGCTGCTAATACTTAAGAGTATTCTTTGGCTCCCCTTGTGTCGAATCAACAAATTTGGGTTGAATACTTTACCCTCAAAAACTATTACGATCCCCTACACTAGTGGGTTATCAACACTATCTTCTGGTGCCGTTGCCGGGGAGCATAGCTCTATTCTTTAAGTCACTTGGGATTTATATCTGTTGATCACTATGAAGAATTTGAAGGACTCAAAAACCAACATCTTACCCTCAACTACGAGGGGAGGTAAGGAACTGCCATCTAGCTCTGCACTTGATTCACCATCTGTTATGGGTAAATTTGCGACACCTACTCATGCTATTGAATCTGATATGTCGTATGTTCTTGCTGATGTCACTTCTGATGTATGACGAAACCACTTCTATGCTTGATAATACTGTGCCACTAGGTGAATTTCTAGATGAACAAATTGCTAAGTTAGGGAGAATGCAAATATTGAAACTGATAATATTTATTAAAGTGATGACGGAGCTTCTCCCAATAGATATGAATTGCCTGTTGTCCCTGAGGGTTATGTTATGGATGAGGAAACTACTAGAGTGTTTCTTGCTTGCAACGATAGATATGATCTTAAGAAATTATTAGCTAAACTGGAAGAAAAGTCCTTGCTAGAATGCAACATGACCCTGCTTTCGCTACTTCACCTATCTTTGTTACTGATAAGGATTATGAATTCTCTGTTGATCCTGAGCTAATTACTTTGGTTGAATCTGATCCTTTCCATGGCTATGAGTCTGAAACTGTTGTGGCGCATCTTACTAAGTTGAATGATATATCCACCCTATTTACCAACGGTGAAAAGATTCGTTATTACTATATCCTTAAGTTGTTTCCTGTAGCGACCCGACCCAAATGGATCGAAGTCTCTGTGCTTAAGTGTCATCCTGGATCGGTATGCTGACACACACAGTACTCGATGAATTATAACAGAGTTCAATCACACACTTTATTACATTGAGGTCCTCAAAAGAGTATTTATTACAATAATATGGCCAAAGGCCATCTGGATAAAATAACTGCGGAAGCATCAAAAGTAAAATGAGTCCATCAACTCCACGGCAAACTGAGTGCAGAACAACGACCTATCGCACCTTTACTCCTCGTCGGAAAACTCTGCAACATGAGACGTTGCAGCCATGTAGGCCAGCACATGGAATATGCTGGTAATGTCACACCATATAAATAATAATAAATGAAAAGACTATCTCTATATGCAAATTTAGCTAGTGGAGGCTCTAAGTTTATTTTTTGCATAATGCCAATTTTACCCTACAACAAAGGAATAATTTTTTTTATTTACTACAGAATTAAAATGCCATTATTGAGAAGGTTTCTCCAACTCAATCCCAAAAATCCTAAGTTATTAGTAACCCAATAATTTCATTAAATAGAGTGATGAGATCAACCAATAATTCACTTCTAGATACTCAAGTTGTCCATAACCGGGGACACGGCTAATTATGATTAGTTTGTACACTCTGCAGAGGTTTGCGCACTTTTCCCCACAAGACTCGACCACCTCCATGATCGGAAGATCGAGACATAGTCTTTCTGAAGTATTTCCTCCAAACCCTGGGTAGACCGGTACAACTACTTTCCCCTACATCAGCTAGTCTACCACGGAAAGAGGTCACGCAACTTACTCAACTATGCCAGAGCCCATAATGGCTTGTGGCTGCACACGGAAGTTTCTAGGCATGAAATATCTTATGATCCCTTTGAGCCTGGGTGGCGGACCTAGGGTTATCACACGGGTACTCCGGGATTCCCCTTGGGCAAGCACTGGTTTCTCCAGGTGCCCCAAACAATCCACCCAGATGTGTATTAAAGTTGCCACCTTATGTTGTCCCAAAATTATTATCTCTTGCAACTTGCATGTATCACACATACCAATCCCCGTCTACGAGCATGGCTAAGCAATATATAACATAACGAATATTCCCGGGGTGATCAAAGGTCATAGGTTCCTACCACATAAACTACATAGCATAACCACATGTTCCCAATCCTACTAATGCAATATTTGAGGGTGAAACTAATGCATAGTAAAAACTGGGTATTGAAAATTTATGATCAAAGTGTGAACTTGCCTTGCTGACGTTCGTTGAACTCTAAAGATTCGTAGTAGCAAGCTTCGCACTCCGGATGATCTAGCGTAAGCAAACAATAACATACATAAGCATACAAGCAAAGATCCAAAAAGAACACAAATAAAAGACTTCGAAAACTCCAAAAATACCAAAATAAAGTTTCTGTACAGAATATAATTTTCACAGCAACAAAAATGAATGGTTTTGGTTTTAACAGAAGGTACATGTCACAAGCTTCGATTAGCAAAAAAATCACCCAAAACGGAGTTACGAAACTCAAGTTATGGCCTAACGAAGTTTGAATTCAGATATGCTTGAATTCAAATTTTTAAAATTTTCAAAAATATATTTCGTTAGATTCCCTGGATAGAGGATATTTTTACAAACCCGTAGGAAAAAGAATCAACTAAATCGGATCTATAGACTAAAAGATATACTAGAAACAAGATTTGGTATAGAATCTGAATTGGAAAAAAATATACTGATAAAAGAGAAAAAATCGGACAGGGTGTTCACCGGACTTGTCGCCGGAGACGAGGAAGAAGGCGGCTCCGGTGTGTTTCGGCGAAGGACGCATACGGGACGGTGTAGAGGACGATGTGGTGAACCACTTGATCAAGTTTTGGTTGAAGATAGCTTCATGTACACACGGTGAGAGGTCGCCGGAATTCACGAACTCCGGCGAGCAATTGGCGAGGTTTGGGAGGGGGAAAAGCTCCAGAAGGAGAGGGCTTCGGACGAGGGGTGAGAGGGGCTCGCGGGGATGCTTTATATAGGGCTTGGGGAGGTCAGAATCCGAGAAGACTATGGTATTTAATGGTGGCTGTTTCTCTGCCTCGTAATGGCCATTACAGGCGACTCCAAGGCGCACTAGGAAGGGGAAGGGGTAGAGGAAGGCGAGGGGAACCGATTCCGGGGGTTAGTGGGTGCGGGGGAAGGGAGTTGAGGGGAGAGAGAGGTGGAGGCGCCATGGAAGTTTCTCCGTTCTTGTTCCTCTGTACATGTACGAGGAGGAAGAAGAAGATAGCGCTGGGCATGGGCCTGATGGGCTGCGTTTTTTTTGACAAAGAGAAAAAAAATATATATAGATAGAAAATAAAAATATTTTAATATAGGACATATATATATCAAAAAATTCAGAAAAATAAATCCTACAAGATGAACTATTTTTCAGAGGCTAAATAAAAACTTTATAAAAAACATTTTTTTCTAAAAATCCAAATGAAACTCAAATTTGAATTCAAAACTTTCGGCATTGTTTTCTTCTGAATTTTTGGAGTGTCATGTTAGCTCCTCTCATACTTTTGAACAAGTATCTCGTCAGGGATTTTTGAAATAAATTTCAATTGCCAAGTAGAATTCAAAGTCAGATAAAATTCAAATGCCTCTGAAATTTCCAAATGACACTCAAATAAAAAAAATGCATAGATGCTTAGCTAATAATTGTAAAACATTCCAACTTGAAAATTTGGGATGTTACAAACCTACCCCCCTTAAGATGAATCTGGCCCTCGAGATTCGGGTTGGCTAGCAAAAAGTTGTGGGTGATCCTGTCGAAGATCTTCTTCGCGTTCCCAGGTGGCTTCTTCCTCAGTATGATGACTCCACTGAACCTTGCAAAACTTGATGACCTTGCTGCGGGTAACCCTGCTTGTTGTTTCGAGAATCTTGACGGGCTTCTCATCATAGGTCAGATCACTATCCAACTGTATGGCCTCCAGTGGCACTGTATCTCTGAAAGGAATATCAGCCATCTCTGCATGGCACTTCTTCAAATGGGAAACGTGAAACACATCATGAACTCCTCACAAGGCTTCGGGTAATTCCAACTTGTAGGCAACTTCACCCATGCTTTCCAAAATTCTGTATGGCCCCACAAATCGTGGTGCTAGTTTACCTTTAACTCCAAACCGTTTAACTCCTCGAAGTGGAGACACACGAAGATATGCTCTATCTCCGACTTCATAAGTTACTTCCTTGCGTTTAGTATCGGCATAACTCTTCTGTTTGGATTGGGCTATCTTAAGTCTGTCACGGATCAACTTGACTTTCTCCTCTGAATCTTTAATTAAATCTGGTCCGAATAATTTACGGTCTCCAACTCCATCCCACATTAATGGTGTCCTGCACCTCCTTCCGTACAAAGCTTCGAAAGGGGCCATCTTCAAACTAGCTTGATAGCTGTTGTTATATGAGAATTCTGCATATGGCAAATTATCATCCCAACTAGATCCATAATCTAGTGCACAAGCTCTCAACATGTCCTCCAGTATCTGATTGACTCTCTCGGTCTGCCCATCTGTCTGCGGATGAAAGGCTGTACTGAACTCTAGCCTGGTACCCAAAGTTTCATGTAACTGATGCCAAAACTTTGAGGTAAATTGCGTTCCTCTATCTGATACGATGGTCCTCGGAACTCCATGCAGACATACGATCCTGGTCATATATATCTTGGCCAACTTAGCACTTGTATATGTGGTTTTCACGGGGATGAAGTGAGCTACCTTGGTCAAGCGATCAACTACTACCCAAATAGAATCATAGCCTGATCGGGTCTTGGGTAATCCTGTAATGAAGTCCATGCCAAGCTTGTCCCACTTCCAATCCGGTATCGGCAAAGGCTGAAGTAATCCTGCTGGTTTCTAGTGCTCTGCCTTAACCCTTTGACATACATCACATACTGCGACATACTCAGCAATATCCTTTTTCATACCTGTCCACCAGAAACTTTCCTTCAAGTCCAAATACATCTTGGTGTTTCCTGGGTGTATCGAATAAGGCGAATCATGAGCCTCCTGAAGAATCAACTTCCTGATCTTTGTGTCATTGGGCACGTAAATACGCTCCTCAAACCATAAGGTTCCGTGTTCATCCTCACGAAATCCTTCTGCCTTTCCTTGGTTCATCCTTTCCTTTATTTCTGCAATACCTTTGTCTAACTTCTGGGCTTCTCGAATCTTTCCCAACAAGGTGGATTGAATTTCCATTGCGGTAACAAAACCTCGTGGTACTATCTCCAATCGGAGATCTCTGAGATCATCAATTAACTCTTGAGGTAATCCTCCTGCTGTGAGGGTATTGACATAACTCTTGCGGCTCAATGCATCTGCCACAACATTGGCCTTTCCTGGGTGATAGTGCAATTTCATGTCATAATCCTTTATGAGCTCCAACCATCTTCTCTGCCTGAGGTTCAACTCCTTTTGCGTGAAAATGTATTTCAAACTCTTGTGATCCGTGTAAACATCACAATGATTTCCAATAAGAAAATGCCTCCAGGTCTTGAGCGCATGCACTACGGCTGCTAACTCCAAATCATGCGTGGCATAATTCCGCTCATGGGGTCGAAGTTGACGTGAGGCATATGAAACAACTCTTCCTTCTTGCATAAGAACACCTCCAAGTCCCTGACGAGAAGCGTCGCAATATACCTGAAAATTCTTGCGTATATTCGGAAGAATTAGTACGGGGGCTGTGACCAAACGTTTCTTCAACTCCTGAAAACTGGCCTCACATTCCTCGGTCCAATTAAACTTGGTGTCTTTCTTCAACAACTCTGACATGGGCTTTGCGATCTTGGAGAAATTCTCAATAAATCTTCGGTAATATCCTGCAAGTCCAAGGAAACTGCGAATCTCTCCGACTGAGGTGGGTGCCTTCCATTTGGTGACGGCTTCAACTTTCGAAGGATCCACTGCTATTCCTTCCCCTGATATATCATGTCCGAGAAATCCAACTTTCTTCAACCAGAATTCACACTTGCTGAACTTTGCATATAACTGATGTTCCCTGAGCTTCTCAAGAACCAAGCGCAAATGTTCCTTGTGTTCTTCTTCATTCTTCGAGTAAATCAATATGTCATCAATGAATACCACAACAAACTTATCCAAGAACTCCATGAATACCTTATTCATCATACTCATAAAATAGGCAAGGGCATTAGTCAAACCAAAAGACATGACCGTATACTCATAAAGCCCATATCTCGTGGTAAAGGCTGTCTTGGGTATATCCTGTTCTCGAATCTTCAGCTGGTGATATCCAGATCGAAGATCGATCTTTGAGAAAACTTTTGCTCCTTGTAGCTGGTCAAACAAATCATTGATCATCGGTAGAGGGTACTTGTTCTTGATCGTCACCTCATTCAACGCACGGTAATCCACAACCATTCTCAAGGATCCATCCTTCTTCTCAACTAGAAGCACTGGGGCTCCCCAAGGTGATGAACTCGGTCGAATATAACCTTTCTCCAATAATTCCTTAATCTGCTTCTTAATTTCCTCCAGATCATTTGCGGGCATCCGATACGGTCTCTTGGATATTGGTCCGGTGCCTGGTAACAATTCAATCAAAAACTCTATGTCCCGATCTGGTGGCATGCCTGGTAGTTCCTCCAGAAAAACATCGGGATAATCCTTCACAACTGGTACTTCCTCCTGAACAACTCCCGAAAGCGAATTCACTTGAGTCCTCCTTGGCGTATGCCTCGACACATACTTGATCCATTTCCCCTCTGCGGTGGTGAGAAGAATCGACTTACTGGCACAATCAATATTCCCTTCATACTTGGATAGCCAGTCCATGCCTAGAATTACGTCAATCCTTGTGATTCTAGGATGATGAGGTCTGTGGGGAAAACGTGTCTCCCTATGGTCAAGGGCAACTGAAAACATCCCCGACTAGCCATGTTCTCTGCTCCTGGGGAACTCACTAACATTGGAGTTTTAAGGGCTACGGTCGGCAACTTAAACTTATCCACAAACCCCCTTGATATGAATGAATGCGCACCAGTGTCAAAAAGAACAAGGGCTGTAAATGAATTAATCAAGAACATACCAACAACGGCGTCAGGCTGGTCATAAACTTCCTCCACATTGACATGGTTCACCTGACCTCTGGTAAAAGGATTTGGCTTCTTTCCAGAACTTCCATTGCCATTCCCGTTCTTCGCCTCGGGACATTCGGTGGCGTAGTGTCCGGTCTTCCCGCACTTGAAACAGGTAATGTGGCTCAGATCCTTCTTTGTCGGTGTAGCGGGGTTGGAGTGATGCTGATTGTTGTTTCCTCCGTTTCCATTGCCATTCCTATGGCTATGGTTGTGTCCATTCCCCCCATGATGTGAATGTCCTCCATGGTTATGGTGAGTGTGTCCACCATACTTGCCAGATCCTGATCCATTATTTCCCGAGTACGGGGTATAGCGGGGCTTCTGCTGAACTCCAGAGTTGTACTTTCCCTGTCCGTACTTTCTCTTGCGGTTTTCCACCTGCTGCTGCTTGCCTTCCAGAATGAGAGCCTTGTCAACCAACTCTTGATAATTGTTAAAGGTAGCCACAGTCAACTGAAGTCCCAGATCATCATTTAGTCCCTCAAGAAATTTCTCCTGCTTAGCGGCATCATCAGCCACGTCTCCGGGAGCATACCTGGATAACTTGCTGAATTCTTCCACATAATCACCAACAGAACGATTACCCTAGCGTAAGTTGCGGAACTCACGCTTCTTCAGACTCATAGCTCCGGCTGAAACATGTGCTGTACGAAACGCCTGCTGGAACTGATCCCAAGTCACATTTGCTATGGGGAATGTGGTGGTGTAATTCTCCCACCACGAAGCTGCTGGTCCATCCAGTTGATGTGCGGCAAAGCGCACCTTCTCTGCGTCAGTACATCCTGCGGTGGTCAGCTCCCTTCCGATCTTGCGGAGCCAGTCATCAGCGACGATCGGCTCCGTGCTGCTAGAGAACACGGGTGGGTTCAACTTCAGGAAACGAATAAGGTTGTCGACCGGGGGTGGCGGCGGTGGGTTGTTGTTGTTGTTCTGGTTCTGATTCTGGATGAGTAGCTGCATGAGGGCATTCTGGTTCTGGATCAACTGGGTAAGTTCCGGCGGAAATTCTGGGTCACGTCTCGGAGGCATCTGTTTAGGTTTAGAGTGGATGAGAAATTAGAATAGAATAAGGGCCTAATGAGAGAAATCACTACCCATATGTTTATGATAGCAATAAAACTTCAAATCAAGCAATTCACACAAATCACACCACACAAGCAAAACTTACAGGTAATGTCATATCCACAAGAGATATGATCTCTTCATACTACCGCAATCATTCGTTGGACTACATTTGGTTGTGGTGGTTTGAACTAAATCTTCTCAAATCAAAGTCAACTCTAGCTTCTTCTTCTTCTTCTTCGTCAATGATGTCTTCATAGGTCTTGGTCTCATCGGCTGAGCAACTTGGTGATGGGGTTCAACAACTATAGAATTGAACTATAGAAGAGATATAAATGAATAGAGAAGAGTATAGACCAACGAGTATATAAGGAAGTGGTAAAATAGAGTTTTCTTCCTATGGTTTTCCATTTCCTAGTGGCCGCGTCCTACAGTCAGCGTGTGCTCTGATACCATCTTGTAGCGACCCGACCCAAATGGATCGAAGTCTCTGTGCTTAAGTGTCATCCCTGGATCGGTATGCTGACACACACAGTACTCGATGAATTATAACAGAGTTCAATCACACACTTTATTACATCGAGGTCCTCAAAAGAGTATTTATTACAATAATATGGCCAAAGGCCATCTGGATAAAATAACTGCGGAAGCATCAAAAGTAAAATGAGTCCATCAACTCCGCGGCAAACTGAGTGCAGAACAACGACCTATCGCACCTTTACTCCTCGTCGGAAAACTCTGCAACATGAGACGTTGCAGCCGTGTAGGTCAGCACATGGAATATGCTGGCAATGTCACACCATAGAAATAATAATAAATGAAAAGACTATCTCTATAAGCAAATTTAGCTGGTGGAGGCTCTAAGTTTAATTTTTGCATAAAGCCAATTTTACCCTACAACAAAGGAATAATTTTTTTTATTTACTACAGAATTAAAATGCCATTATTGAGAAGGTTCCTCCAACTCAATCCCAAAATTACTAAGTTATTAGTAACCCAATAATTTCATTAAATAGAGTGATGAGATCAACCAATAATTCACTTCTAGATACTCAAGTTGTCCATAACCGGGGACACGGCTAATCATGATTAGTTTGTACACTCTGCAGAGGTTTGCGAACTTTTCCCCACAAGACTCGACCACCTCCATGATCGGAAGAACGAGACATAGTCTTTCTGAAGTATTTCCTCCAAACCCTGGGTAGACCGGTACACCTACTTTCCCCTACATCAGCTAGTCTACCATGGAAAGAGGCCACACAACTTACTCAACTATGCCAGAGCCCATAATGGCTTGTGGCTGCACACGGAAGTTTCTAGGCATGAAATATCTTATGATCCCTTTGAGCCTGGGTGGCGGACCTAGGGTTATCACACGGGTACTCCGGGATTCCCCTTGGACAAGCACTGGTTTCTCCAGGTGCCCCAAACAATCCACCCAGATGTGTATTAAAGTTGCCACCTTATGTTGTCCCAAAATTATTATCTCTCGCAACTTGCATGTATCACACATACCAATCCCCGTCTACGAGCATGGCTAAGCAATATATAACATAACGAATATTCCCGGGGTGATCAAAGGTCATAGGTTCCTACCACATAAACTACATAGCATAACCACATGTTCCCAATCCTACTAATGCAATATTTGAGGGTGAAACTAATGCATAGTAAAAACTGGGTATTGAAAATTTATGATCAAAGTGTGAACTTGCCTTGCTGACGTTCGTTGAACTCTAAAGATCCGTAGTAGCAAGCTTCGCACTCCGGATGATCTACCGTAAGCAAACAATAACATACATAAGCATACACGCAAAGATCCAAAAAGAAAACAAATAAAAGACTTCGAAAACTCCAAAAATACCAAAATAAAGTTTCTGTACAGAATATAATTTTCACAGCAACAAAAATGAATGGTTTTGGTTTTAACAGAATGTACATGTCACAAGCTTCGATTAGCAAAAAAAAATCACCCAAAACGGAGTTACGAAACTCAAGTTATGGCCTAACGAAGTTTGAATTCAGATCTGCTTGAATTCAAATTTTTAAAATTTCCAAAAATATATTTTGTTAGGTTCTCTGGATAGAGGATATTTCTACGAACCCGTAGGAACAAGAATCAACTAAATCGGATCTATAGACTAAAAGATATACTAGAAACAAGATTTGGTATAGAATCTGAATTGGAAAAAATATAATGATAAAAGAGAAAAAATCGGACAGGGTGTTCACCGGACTTGTCGCCGGAGACGAGGAAGAAGGCGGCTCCGGTGTGTTTCGGCGAAGGACGCGTACGGGACGGTGTAGAGGACGATGTGGTGAACCACTTATCAAGTTTTGGTTGAAGATGATAGCTTCATGTACACACGGTGAGAGGTCGCCGGAATTCATGAACTCCGGCGAGCAATTGGCGAGGTTTGGGAGGGGGAAAAGCTCCAGAAGGAGAGGGCTTCGGACGAGGGGTGAGAGGGGCTCGCGGGGATGCTTTATATAGGGCTTGGGAGGTCAGAATCCGAGAAGACTATGGTATTTAATGGTGGCTGTTTCTCTGTCTCGTAATGTCCATTACAGGCGACTCCAAGGCGCACTAGGAAGGGGAAGGGGTAGTGGAAGGCGAGGGGAACCGATTCCGGGGGTTAGTGGGTGCGGGGGAAGGGAGTTGAGGGGAGAGAGAGGTGGAGGCGCCATGGAAGTTTCTCCGTTCGTGTTCCTCTGTACATGTACGAGGAGGAGGAAGAAGAAGATAGCGTTGGGCATGGGCCTGATGGGCTGCGTTTTTTTTGACAAAGAATATATATATATATATATATATAT
>LR738715.1:194910209-194978592 GCA_902687465.1 Secale cereale | reverse complement strand
TATATAGATAGAAAATAAAAATATTTTAATATAGGACATATATATATCAAAAAATTCAGAAAAATAAATCCTACAAGATGAACTATTTTTCAGAGGCTAAATAAAAACTTTATAAAAAACATTTTTTTTCTAAAAATCCAAATGAAACTCAAATTTGAATTCAAAACTTTCGGCATTGTTTTCTTCTGACTTTTTGGAGTGTCATGTTAGCTCCTCTCATACTTTTGAACAAGTATCTCGTCAGGGATTTTTGAAATAAATTTCAATTGCCAAGTAGAATTCAAAGTCAGATAAAATTCAAATGCCTCTGAAATTTCCAAATGACACTAAAAAAAATGCATAGATGCTTAGCTAATAATTGTAAAACATTCCAAATTGAAAATTTGGGATGTTACATTTCCTTTCTCATTAATGGGTGATGCTAAGACTTAGTTTAATTCTCTTGATCCTGGTTGTGTGCGTAGTCCCCAGGATATGATGTATTACTTCTCTGTTAAATATTTTCCCGCTCATAAGAAACAAGCTGCCTTACGGAAAATATATAACTTTGTGCAAATTGAAGAAGAGAGTCTCCCACAAGCTTGGGGGAGGCTTCTCCAATTACTTAATGCTTTGCCTGATCATCCTCTTGAGAGGAACGATATACTTGATGTCTTTTATAATGGCCTAACCGATGCTTCCAAAGACCACCTGGATAGTTGTGCTGGTTGTGTTTTCAGGAAAAGAACAGTTGAACAAGCTGAATTACTACTGAATAATATGCTGGCCAATGAAAATAATTGGACACTTCCTGAACTAGCCCCTAAGCCAACTCCGAAGAAAAGAGGTGTTTTATTTCTCAGTCCTGAAGATATGCAAGAGGCAAATAAATCTATGAAAGAAAAAGGTATTAAAGCTAAAGATGTTAATAATTTACCACCAATTGAAGAAATACATGGTCTTGATAACCCGACACATGTAGTAAAGGTAAATTCTCTTTATAGATTTGATGAAGGTGATATTCCTTGTTATAGTCTGCTAGCCAATGCTTAGATGAGTTTGACAATTTCATTGCGAAACAAGAAAACTTCAATGCTTATGTTGGTAGACAATTGCAACATAGTGCTTATATGATTGAACGCTCGAGTGATTATCTGTCTAGAGTTAAAGGTGAATTGAAACTCATTAGTAAACATGCTTCCATGGTTACCACTAAAGTAGAACAAGTACTTAAAGCTCAGAATGATTTGTTCAATGAATTAAATAGTAAGAATAATGATAATGCCATTAGAGTTGTGACTAGAGGTGGTAGAATGACTCAGGAACCTCTGTATCCTGAAGGCCACCCTAAGAGAATTGAGCAAGATTCTCAGAGATCTAATTTAGATGCACCTAGTTCTTCTAAGAAGAAGAAAAAGAAAAATGATAGGACTTTGCATGCTTCTAGTGAACCTGTAGCTGACACACCTGAGAATCCCAATGATATATCTGTTTCTGATGCTGAGACACAATCTGGTAATGAACATGAACCTAGTGATAGTGTCAATGATGATGTTCATGATGATTCTCAACCTAGCAATGATAATGATATAGAGATTGAACCTGCTGTTGATCTTGATAACCCACAATCAAAGAATCAACGTTATGATAAGAGAGACTTTGTTGCTAGGAAGCACGGTAAGGAAAGAGAACCATGGGTTCAGAAACCCATGCCTTTTCCTCCGAAACCATCCAAGAAAAAAGATGATGAGGATTTTGAGCGCTTTGCTGAAATGATTAGACCTATCTTTTTGCGTATGCATTTGACTGATATGCTTAAAACAAATCCTTATGCTAAATATATGAAGGATACTATTACCAATAAAAGAAAGATACCTGAAGTAGAAATTTCCACCATGCTTGCCAATTACACTTTTAAAGGTGGAATACCTAAGAAACTAGAAGATCCAGGAGTACCCACTATACCTTGCTCCATGAAAAGAAACTATGTTAAAACTGCCTTATGTGATCTTGGAGCGGTGTTAGTGTTATGCATCTCTCTTTATATCGTAGACTTGACTTGAGTAAGTTGACACCTACTGAAATATCTTTGCAAATGGCTGATAAATCAACTGCTATACCTGTCGATATTTGCGAGGATGTGCCTGTTGTAGTTGCAAATGTTACTATTCTAACGGACTTTGTTATCCTTGATATTCTCAAGGACGATAGTATGTCTATTATCCTTGGTAGACCCTTTTTGAATACTGCAGGGGCTGTTATTGATTGCAACAAAGGCAATGTCACTTTTCATGTCAATGGTAATGAGCATACGGTACACTTTCCGAGGAAACAACCTCAGGTCCATAGTATCAATTATATTGGAAAAATTTCAACTATTACTATTGGAGGTTTTTAATTTCCTCTTCCTACTGTCTAAGAAGACCTATGACATTCTTATTGTTGGGGACATACATATCCCCGTTGAGGTAACCTAGTGTGATTAGAAAATTCTCCAGTTTCATGTTATTTGGAAAGAGTTTATTAACAAGACCTGATCAACCTTGTTAATGGATTCCTTTTGATGAGCATGAGATGGGTGAATCTAGATTGCACAACCTTTTGTATCCCCCTTTTACTTTCAGTTAATTAGGATAAGTAAAGCAAAAATAGCATTTTCTGTCTGTTTCCAGACTTATCCGTGCAATAAAAAATACCCCAAAAATAAAAGTTCTCCAAATGCCGTGAAAATGAAATATGATTTTTTTCTAGAATATTTGAGAATATTTGACACAGAAAACACAGCGAGGGGAGCCAGCACCTGGCCACGAGGGTCCAGGGCGCGCCCACCCTCACAGGGCGCGCCCCCTGCCTCGTGGTCCCCACTTGCCCCCTCCACTTATTCCTGCACCCATACTCTTCTTCTCCCTCCCAAAAAAATCACCAACCAGCTCAATCACGAGTTCTAGCTCATCTTGCTGCCATTTTCGATGTCCTTTCTCAAAGCACCATTCACCAAACTGTTTGGGCGAGATTGTTCCTTGGTATGTGACTCCTCCATTGGTCCAATTACTTTTTGTTCTAGTGCTTTATTTATGGCAAATTTTGGCTGCTGTGGTGACCTTGTTCTTGAGCTTGCATGTCAAATTTCTTTGGTCCCTAGTAGTTCTAATGCATGATATAGTCTCTAGGCACTTTTAGGAGTTGTTGCTATCAATGTTGTTGAGTTTGGTTAACTTTTATCTCGAGTTACTAAAAAATTCAGAAATTTTTAGAGGAGGAAAATGATAAAGAGATTATTGAGGGGTTCCTCCAGTAAAAGTTCAGAGAAGAAGAAGAAGGAAGAAAATAAGAATCCCAAATATAATCTTCCTCGTATGGCGGAAGTTCGGCCGTGTGAATGGCCTTGTAATGAGTTCACGAGAGCCGCCGGGATTTACGAAGACTTTTATTGGCTGGAAAATAATGCAGGCCTCACTGACTTCCTCCACGACCAGCGTGAACAGTATCTCTTACTCACTAATATTTTCATGCAAAATTTTCATTTTCATGCTAAGAAAACACAACCTACAGTGGAGTGTCATTTATATGATGAGGTTAAGGAAATATCATTCTTTGAGTTTTGTGAAATATGCAAGATACCCTTTGAAGGTAGACTTGACGAACCACGTCGTGAAGATGTTGAAGGGTTTATTGACATGATAGCTGTAGGGGAAACTAGACAAGTCTCAGGGGCAAGAATTACTAGTATACATTTCACTGTTCTACGCTACCTTGCTTTATTTGCTAGTAGATATTTAATTGGTCGCGGGAACAGTGGGAATCTTAGTGCCCTTGATATTGTCATTTTACGCCATGCTTTGTTTCAAGACACAACTTTTAGCTTGGGTGCCGTCGTTGCTAAACGACTGAGTTTGTACTGCTCAAAGGGGCTCGTCTTTGGAGGCATCTTTGCTTCTCGCCTTGCTGAACATTTTAGAATACCTATTAGGCATCATGGGAAGGAAGAAAAATTGCGTGCCCCTGTTTATCTAGATTACAAGAGCATGATAGCACATGATTTTATTGTTAAAGACAAGGATAGGTTGCTTAATTATAAATTAAGGTTTGATGAAAAATATTGTGAGATTGTTACCTTGCCTGCACCATCTCCGTTTGATCTGTCTACATGCATATATCTTGTTACGTTAGATGCTTTCTACAAGCACCAGAGCTAGGCACGAGCTTCAGAGCCTAAGCCGGAGCCACCAGTCGATCCTTATCGTCAGTCTGTTTATGGGTGGGATCTGGATGAGCTTGCTAACTAGTGGCGCCCAGAGGACACATCTCAGTACACTGGAGGGAGTAGCTTCGATCCGTGGCCATAGACCAACTTAGGCTAAAAAGCCTAAGCTTGGGGGAGTACGTGTTTCTCACCGACTTTACGTTCATGTTCACACACCTATTCTAGCTGTCGGTGCTCACACTCTTTCATTGTACCATCCATGCTTAGTTTCATTTCTTTTTCTTAGTCTTTTTCTCGTGATCCTAAAAAACCTTAAGAAAAACAAAAAAATATTAGTTGTAGCTTCTAGCTAGTTTAGTTTCCTTGTAGTAGTAATTAAAAGAAAACCCAAAAATATTTCTCGTTCTTCTTTTGCTTGTTGGGAGCTTTCCCGTGTAAATAGTTTCTTTTCTTTTCTTTGGGGGTCAAGAGTAGAAGACCATGATTAAAATGCTTAGTGGCTCTCATATGCTTTATTGATTGATTTAGCCTTGAGCCATATTACCTTGTCTTCTCTCTTGTATTAAATGCCTGCAGATTCCAGCTTAGTCCAATGCAGGTAACTAATGATAAAAGTGAGCGTAAATGGTATTGCAATGCTTTGAAACAAGGCCTAGGGTTCATACTTTCACTAGTGGAAGTTCTCTCAACAATAATAGCATAACTGGATCATATAACTATCCCTCAACATGCAACAAAGAGTCACTCCAAAGTCACTAATAGCGGAGAACAAACGAAGAGATTATTGTAGGGTACGAAACCACCTCAAAGTTATTCTTTCTGATCGATCTATTCATGAGTCCGTAGTAAAATAACACAAAGAAATTCTTTCCGTTCGATCTATCATAGAATTCGTACTAGAATAACACCTTAAGATACAAATCAACCAAAACCCGAATGTCACCTAGATACTCCATTGTCACCTCAAGTATCCATGGGCATGATCATACGATATACATCACACAATCTCAGATTCATCTATTCAACCAACACAAAGAACTTCAAAGAGTGACCCAAAGTTTCTACCGGAGAGTCAAGACGAAAACGTGTGCCAACCCCTATGCATAAGTTCACAAGGTCCCTGAACCCGCAAGTTGATCACCAAAACATACATCAAGTAGATCACGTAATATCCCATTGTCACCACAGATAAGCACATGCAAGAAATACATCAAGTGTTCTCAAATCCTTAAAGACTCAATCCGATAAGATAATTTCAAAGGGAAAACTCAATCCATTACAAGAAAGTAGAGGGGGAGAAACATCATAAGATCCAACTATAGTAGCAAAGCTCGCGATACATGAAGATCGTGCCATCTCAAGAACACGAGAGAGAGAGAGAGATCAAACACATAGCTACTGGTACATACCCTCAGCCCCGAGGGTGAACTACTCCCTCCTCGTCATTGAGAGCGTCGGGATGATGAAGATGGCCACCGGAGAGGGATTCCCCCTCCGGCAGGGTGCCAGAACGGGTCTAGATTGGTTTTTGGTGGCAACAGAGGCTTGCGGCGGTGGAACCCCCGATCTAGGTTATTTTCTGGAGGAATCTGTATATATAAGAGATGTTGGAGTCGAGAACAGGTCAGGGGGTCTCCGGGCTATCCACAAGGTAGGGGCGCACCCAGGGGGGTGGGTGGGTGCGCCCCCCACCCTTATGGGCAGCTCGGGACTCTTCTGGTCCATCCCCGGTACTCCTTGGGCTTCTTCTGGTCCAAAAACAACCTCCGTTGAGTTTCAGGTCAATTGGGCTCCGTTTGGCATTCCTTTTCTGTAAAACTCAAAAACAAGGAAAAAACAGAAACTGGCACTGGGCTCTAGGTTAATAGGTTAGTCCCAAAAATCATATAAAATAGCATATAATTGCATATAAAACATCCTAGATGGATAATATAATAGTATGGAACAATAAAAAATTATAGATACGTTGGAGACGTATCACCCTCTCACTCGGAGGCTTAGGTGCGACCCCGTACTCGCCTAAGTTTCAAAAACACTCCGAGTGAAGAGCAACCATCTCACTTGAGGGGCTTAGCCGCGACCCCGTAGTCGCCTAAGTTTCAAAAACACACCAAGTGTAGAGCAACTCTCTCACTCGGAGGCTTAGCTACGACCTCGTACTCACCTAAGTCTCGTAAACACTTCGAGTGAAGAGCAATCCTCTCACTCGGAAGCTTAGCTGCGACCCCGTGCTCGCCTAAGTCTAAAAAACACTCCAAGTGAAGAGCAACCCTCTTACTCGGGGCCTTAGCCGCGACCCCATACTCGCTTAAGTTTCAAAAACTCTCTGAGTGAAGAACAACCCTCTCACTCGGGGGCTTAGCTGCGACCCCGTACCCGCCTAAGTTTCAAAAACACTCAGAGTGAAGAGAAATCTTCCCACTCTGGGGCTTAGCTGCGACCCCGTACTCGCCTAAGTTTCAAAAACTCTCCGAGTGGAGAGCAACCCTCTCGCTCGGGGGCTTAGCTGCGACCCCGTACTCGCCTAAGTTTCAAAAACACTCCAAGTTAAGAGCAACCCTCTCACTCGGGGGCTTGGTTGCACCCCGAGCTGTGCCGTAAGTACAACATACCTTTGCTCTCCGTGCTGCGCCATAAGTACAATGTACCCTTGCACTTCGAGCTGCGCCATAAGTACAACATACAGTTGCACTCCGAACTGCGCTCCGAGTACAACGTACCTTTGCACTTCGAGCTACGCCACAAGTACAATGTCAATTCCGAGTGATGTACCAAGGTTCACTCGGAATCAAAATTTCCGAAAGCAGTGAAAGCAAAGCAATCATATTCCAAGAAGAACCAAGTTCAGATAAATCTCGCAAGGTTCAGGCGGAAGTACTCGGGCATCCTGCCCGAAAGAGTTTAACGGTTACAAAATCACTCGGCATTCCGAGGTAAATTGAATCAAGGCATGAAGTTTGTTCACTCCACAGGAGGAGGGCTTGTAGGCCCAATGAATCCGTCCAGGTCGATTCCGTCAGCGATGCGGGTGGCATCGTCGATAAAGGTCTCCATGAATGACTGGAATTGAAGCTTCTTGGTGTTGGCAACCTTGAGAGCCGCCAATTTCTCCTCCTTAGCCTCCTTGCAATGGACACGGAATAGAGACAGAGCCACATCAACACCACACCGAGTAGACAACTTCTTCCATTCCTGCACTCGACCAGGAATCTCATTAAGCCGAGTCATCAGAGACTCGAGGTCATTTTCAAGCACCATTCCCCGCCAGAGCGCCGTGTCGATTCGCGACACTGCCACCTTCAGTCGTGCAAGATAGCCCATGACACTGGCAAGGCGAGATTCTAGCCACAACACGTTCATCGCAACCTCATCCTTGACAAGAGAATTGACAGGATCCAGACCCGTTTCGATCCGTCCAGTCTCTTCCTCGAAGTTTTGGCAGAATTCTGCACATACAGAGATTTAGTGAGTCGACAGTTGGATGGCGAGTCGACAGTTACGAATCAGTCGGACAAAGGAAAATACCTTCAAGCATGAGGAACATATTTTTGGCGAGTACTCCCAGATGAGTCTCCAGTTCGCCCCTCTTCTAAGTGAGATCTCCAACTTTGTCGTCCAGAGCCAGCTTATCCTTCTTCAGCCGCGTCACTTCTTTGTTGGCCTCATCGAGGGCAGTCTTCAGATTGGCATTTTCTTCTTCCAACTTGCCGACTGAAGCCAGCTTCTGGTCAACAAGTTCAGTCTTCTCCTGCGCCTTCTGTTGCGCCGCTGCCAAGTCGAGATCCTTCTGCTTCAAGGGTTGCTTCATTTGATCTATAAGAGATAGCGCCCGTCAGATGAGCTTGAAGTAGTCGGTTTTTCGCTGTGCACATTCATTCAAATACAGTCGAAGGGCTTTGTACCTTTCATAACAGATGCTTCATCCTTGGCTTTCTGCAAGTTCTCCCTAGCCAGCCCCAGATCGAGATTGAGTTGGATATGCTTCTTCTCAAGATCAGCAAATTGAGCTCCGAACTCGCAAGATTTCTGCAGTCAACAAAAAAGACAAGTCAGTCGATAAGAGTAAAGACAGTTACTTCCAAATGATAAAGTGCAGAGATTGAATTATTATGGTAGAGTTCTAAGACTACTGCTGAATCAAACATTCAACATTAGTCTCGGGGACTACACCCAGTGGGTGCACTTGGCGTGCCCCCACTGGTTTGATTCCCACTTGACGCGACCTATCCTGTACGAGTGGAAGGAGTAAAAAGAATAGCTCTACTCTTAGACCACAGCCGACTGCACGCAGTTGACCATTGTCTCTGGGACTACACCCAGTGGGTGCACTTGGCGTGCCCCCACTGGTTCAAGAAACAACAACAACATCATTTGTTCTTATACCACAATCAACTGCCCGCAGTCGACCATGGTCTCGGGGACTACACCCAGTGGGTGCACTATGCGTGCCCCCACCGGTTCAATCGACATGACCTGGCCGATTGAAATACAAGAACTATATAGCAGAAGCTAGAACATCCCATGGGTGAGTGGAACAAAGACATTATCAGGATAGCCGTTCAGTGAAGGTTTGAAACGCTCATCCACATACATTATCTTATGAACAAAGCAGCGGTTTTCAGGTAGAATATCCTAGCAGAACAATGATCAGTCGGAAGGGAATTCAGTCGGGAAAGAATTCACCTGGACATTGATCCGAAGATCTGAACTGGCATTGTAAGAATCCATACTATCCTCATACGCCGCCTTCGTTTATTTCATCATCAGGCCTGCTTGGCGTATAGCCTCCTTAGCTGCACTCACCGCGTCCTCCGGGACATGGTGGGTGGCGAAGAGTGAAGACGATGGAGTAGTCGGAGCAGCCAGAGGATCCGAAGCTTGGGGATGCACGGACGAGGCAAGAACTTGGACAGTCGACACTGAAGGACGACCAGTCGACACAGGAACGGCAAAAGAAACGGCAGCCCGAACTATGTCACCCTATGGCTGAGCGTCTGAAGCAGCAGGCTCCTTCCTGCTCCTCCTTCATGTGCTCCTCCGAGGCACTTCTACATACTCATCATCATCATCCGGCAGTTCGATAACATTGGGCGGTGCTACAAAACATTAGACCCAAAAGAACACTCAGTTGACTGACATAACGATCACCTAAGTGAAGACATGGTAGTAGAGCCATACCTGCGCTGGAAGTGGCCGCGTCTGCAGTCTCCTCATCGTTGTGGCCCTTGTCAATCTCCATAGAGGTCCCAGAAGCAGCAGCACTAGAAGTTTCAGAACTCACTTGGTAAAAAAGACAAACAAATCGACAAGATGCATAAGATTTCTCGAATAAGGGAAGAACAGAAAAGTATAACACTCACGTGGAAGCAATCGGGACATCCACCCTTACCTTAGGCAGGGCCTTCCGAGGCTTTAAAGGCACAACCTTAAGCTGCTTAGGGGCCTTCTCAGTCGGATCAGGTGAAGTCGTCCGAGTGCGTTTCTTTACCTGCGTGTTGGGTGGAGCCGCCTTGCCGCGCACACTTTCTGGATCATGTGTCAGCTTGGAACGCCTCTTGACGCGAGGTGGTGATTTGACCTCCTCGTCACTTCTTGAGTCCTCACTTTCTTCCTCGCTTTCGTCATCTGATCTCCAGTCGGTGACCTCGACGCCGCCCTCCTCTCCCTCCTGGACTTGCTCTCCATTGGGCACCGAGTACATCTCACTATAAATCTGCAAGGCAAAGAGTTGAACGAACGTCAATCGGATTCAAAGATAGCTACAAATCGGGAAAAGTCACTTGGAAATGAAATTCGAACCTTGTCCGGCTCATGGGCAGCGTCGAATGGACGGACTCTCCTGGTCCCCATGGGGTTGTTTTTGTTCCCGGTGATGCTCCGCAACCACTGCTCCACCGTCTTCTCGATGACCTCCTCCGAGTGGACACGAGTGGTGTCATTGGTGCCCGAGTACATCCACATCGGGTGATCACGGGCTTGGAGAGGCTGGATCCGTCGACTGGGAAATACCTCTAGCAGATCCATACCAGTTACACCGTCCCGGACTAGCTGGACCACTCGCTCAACCAGCATATCCACCTCTACTTTCTCAGTTGGGGTCACGATCAACAAAGGGGGCTGACTGACTCGATCTAAGGTGAAGGGAGGAAGACTGGTCGACTGACCTGGGGTCAGAATATCCTTGCAGTAGAACCAGGTCGACTGCCACCCCCGGACTGACTCAGGGAGGGTCATAGTGGGAAAAGTGCTCCTACCCCTCGTCTGTATCCCCAGACCTCCGCACATCTGGATCACGTGCGTCTTCTCGTCAGTCGGGTTCACCTTCTTGACAGCTTGGGAGCGGCAAGTAAAAATAAGCTTGAACAAACCCCAGTGTGGTCGACAACCCAAGAAATTCTCACACAGAGAGATGAAGGCAGCGAGATATGTGATGGTGTTGGGAGAGAAGTGGTGCAGTTGGGCACCGTAGAAGTTAAGAAAACCCCTGAAAAAGGATGCGGAGGCAAGGAGAAACCTAGGTCGACATGGGTCGCAAAGAGGACACACTCACCCTCCCGCGGTTGCGGTTCGGTCTCGTTTCTCGGCAGCCTCCAGGACTCGTGGGCAATCAGGCCCCCATCAACCAGCTCCTCCATGTCCTCCTGCCGCATCGTAGATCGAATCCAGTCCCCCTGTATCCAACCAGGCGGCAGTCCAGATCTTGATGTCAACCCTCGGCTCATCTTCTTGCCCTTCCATGTCGCCGGCACCTTCTTCATGTGCTCCAAGGCCGCCGTCTTATCTCTTCCCAAGGTGATGGGCCGAGCACGGGCGAAACAGCGGCGTAGAGAGGGGCAAGGGTGCGGTGGAGAAGTAGAGGAGGACGAAGAAGTATGAAGTACATAGTACCCGCGCATCGGCCCCGATGCCCTTTTATGGACCAGCTGTCGAGTGACTGACTTGTGGGCCCGAGCAATCCTGTCAAATCCCGCAATAGCCGCGCTTCCGATATGTGGCGGAAAAGGTCGCGCGAGAATTGAGGCCTCCGTGTCTATCTGGTTCAATTACTACGGCTCGCTCTGTCTCGCGCACTTCCCCACAATTAGAATCCCGCAAAATCCAGGAACCGCAGAGCAACCAATCGCGCTGAAGATCTTGCACCTCATCAACACTCGAAGATTACTCGTATAGTTCACTCGACGATTGCTGAATCGGTCAAGGCGAATGAAATAAGGTTGAAGGACCAGCTTGACTTCCAAGTTCAAAGAAAACGCCTCTGAAGCGTAAGAATCGGGTCAGAATCAACTTCAACTCTCTTTTTTCACTCGGGCCTCAATCCATTCGGGAGCTACTTACGATACCATAGACCTAGGGTAGGGTCATAGGCCTGACCTAGATGCCCTACCCAGGGTCACTACCCTAGGATCAAAGACATTCCAAGGATGACAAAAGATACCGACTGAAGTAACCGAAGAGTGCAATCCACTCGATGATGTGTCTCACTCGGATATCCCAATTCCATTCGACCAGTATAAAGTCACTCGACCGAGCGAAGAATCACTCAGAGCATAGGAGATCAAAGGCCACCGCAGATAGCAACGGTCGGGCATACACTCCGTAGTCTTGAAGGTCATTTATAACTCTTTATTATAGGCATTATGAGTAACGTCCTATCTTTATGTACATTGAACCCTCTGTAACGTGGGACGGCTGGGGTCTTGGTGCACTCTATATAAGCCACCCCCTCCTCCAGTACAAGGGTTCGCACCCCCTGTAACACACACTCCCATATTCCTATCAACAGCTTCCGGGCACCAAGACATAGGGATTTTACCTTCTCCGAGAGGGGCATGAACCCATAAAACCCGTGTGTACAACCTCGCTATAGCTAGGACCTTGCCTCGTCCTACGTACCCCCCACTCTCACTGTCAAGCCTAGTACCACGACAGCAGCGATGACTGCGGTCGAGCATGTGCAGGGAGAGAGCAGAGGAGGGGGAGGATGATACGTCTCCATCGTATCTACTTTTCCAAACTCTTTTGCCCTTGTTTTGGGCTCTAATTTGCATGATATGAATGGAACTAACCCGAACTGACGCTATTTTCAGCAGAATTGCCATGGTGTTATTTTTGTGTAGAAATCAAAGTTCTCGGAATGACCTGAAAATTTATGGAGAATTTCGATTGAATAAAAAAATGCTGGACCAAGAATTATCCGAAGGGGGTCCACCCACAGGTCAGAATCCCTGGGGGCGCGCCCCCTAGGGCGCGCCTCCCAGGCTTGTGGGGCCCCTGAGGCTCCTCCGACCCTAACCCCAACTCTATATATTCACTTTCGGGGAGAAAAAAAAATCAAGGAGAAGGATTCATCGCATTTTACAATACGGAGCCGCCACCTCACGTTCTTCATCCGGAGGGCTAATCTGGAGTCCGTTCAGGGCTCCGGAGAGTGTAATCCGTCGCCGTCGTCATCATCAACCTTCCTCCGTCAACAATTTTATGATGTGCACCACAGTGCATGAGTAATTCCATCATAGTCTTGCTGGACAGTGATGGGTTGGATGAGATTTATCGTGTAATCGAGTTAGTTTTGTTAGGGTTTGATGCCTAGTATCCACTATGTTCTGAGATTGATGTTGCTATGACTTTGCTATGCTTAATGCTTGTCACTAGGGCCCGAGTGCCATGATTTCATATCTGAACCTATTATGTTTTCATGAATATACATGTGTTCTTGATCCGATCTTGCAAGTTGTAGACACCTACTATGTGTTATGATCCGCATACCCCAAGGTAACAATAATCGGGATTCTTTCCGGTGATTACCATAGTTTGAGGAGTTCATGTATTCACTAAGTGCTAGTGCTTTGTTCCGGTTCTCTATTAAAAAGAGGGCTTAATATCCCGTAGTTTCCATTAGGACCCCGCTGCCATGGGAGGGTAGGACAAAACATGTCATGCAAGTTCTTTTCCATAAGCACGTGTGACTATACAGAATACATGCCTACATTATGTTGATGAATTGGAGCTAGTTTGTTGTTGCCCTAGGCTATAACTTCTACATCATGAATATCATCCGACATGTATCATCACCGATCCATTGCCTATGAGTCTGTCTCATATTGATCTTTGCTAAGTTACTTTCATTGCTACTGCTGTTACAATCACTACAAAACTGCTACTGTTACTTTTGCCACCGTTACCGTTACTTCCATATTACTTTGCTACTAAATACTTTGCTGCAGATATTAAGTATTTTAGGTGTGGTTGAATTGACAACTCAACTGCTAATACTAGTGAATATTCTTTGGCTCCCCTTGTGTTGAATCAATAAATTTGGGTTGAATAATCTACCCTCGAAAACTGTTGCGATCCCCTACACTTGTGGGTCATCAAAGGAGCATGTGGAGTGAGCAAGAGGGTCTGGGGGGTGCGTGGCGAGGCCAGAGGCATCCAGGGCGGTAAGGGATAGCCAGGCAGGGTGGAGGTGGCATCTGCGTGTGCCCGCGCACGGCGACCACGCGCGCGCGTCCTTCTCGCAGGAGTTTGAGGACAATTGCGCAGGTGGGCCGGTTCTGTTGGCTAGGCTGCCAGTTGGGCCGAGTACAGGTAATACCAGGTAAAATTATGTCTTTGTTTTATTTTCTATTATTCTTTTCTTTGTTTATTTCTTTGCCAATTATTCCAAATTCAAAACAATTTCAAACCAGTGCCAAACTTCATGTGAATATTTATGTGGCTTAGATAGAACTTTACAAAGGCACACACATATTTTCGAGACATTTGAGAATATATTCCATATAAAATGAATATAAATTCAAATTCAAATACAATAGTGATTTTAATTTAGTGCCCAAAATATTCCACAAAAATGTTCACTACTTTTGGTTTGGACTCCAAGCCTTGCCAAATTTATCAAACATTGATGATGGCATTTTGGGTTCATCGAATGAAATTTTTAGGGTTCTTTCCCGGTTATTAAAATAATTTTGAGGCTTTGAATATTCGTCATTTCAATTTCTTGAATTTAACATGATGCATGATGCTCACTGGTCTAACTAATTACAAGAAAATTCTGGATTGTGACATCTTTGTCCTAGAACAGCACTGACAACATAGTCACTAGCATCACACGTAATTTCAAAAGGCAAGTTCCAATCAGGTGGTTGAACAATAGGTGTGATGGTTAGGGCTTTCTTAAATGCTTCAAAGGCTTCTACACAACCATCTTAAAAAACAAATGGAACGTCCTTCTGTAATAAATTGGTAAGATGCCTAGAAATTTTAGAAAAGTCTTTAATAAACCTCATATAGAAACCAACATGAACAAAGAAAACTTCTTACACCTTTAATATCTTTAGGACATGGCATTTTCTCAATTGCATCAACTTTAGCTTTGTCCACCTCAATACCTCGTTCATAAATTTTATGCCCCAGAACAATACCTTCATTTACCATGAAATGGCACTTCTCCCAATTCAAGACAAGATTAGTTTGCTCATATCTCTGCAAAAACTCAATCAAGGTTGCTTAAGCAATCATCAAAAGAAGTTCCATAAATAGAAAAATCATCCATGAAAACCTCAACAATCTTTTCACAAAAGTCAGAGAATATAGCAGTAATACATCTTTGAAAGGTAGCATGTGCATTGCATAAACCAAAAGGCATACATCTACAAGCATAAGTTCTGAAAGGGAAAGTAAAGGTTGTTTTCTCTTGATCAGGTTGTGATACATGTATTTGAGAGAAACCGGAATATCCATCGAGAAAGCAAAAGTGTGTGTGCTTTGACAATCTTTCTAGCATTTGGTCAATAAATGACAAACGATAGTGATATTTTCTAGTAGCCTTGTTTAATTTTCTAAAATCAATCACCATTCTATACTCAGTCACAATTCTTTGTGGTACGAGTTAATTTTTATCATTAGGAATAACAGTAATACCTCCTTTGTTAGGGACACAATGAACATGACTTACCATCTACTATCAGCTATATGAGAAATTATACATGTTTCCAGAAGCTTTAATATTTCATTCCTTACCACTTCCTTCATTTTGGGATTTAATCGTCGCTGATGATCAACAACGGGTTTAGCATCTGGTTCCATATTAATCTTGTGCTGACAGAGAGTGGGACTAATGCCCTTAAGATCATCAAGAGTATATCCAATAGCGACACGTGCTTCCTCAAAGTCTTTAACAATCTCTTTTCTTCATGCTCTGTAAGGTTAGCACTGATAACAAAATGATATATCTTCTTTACATCAAGATAAACATATTTCAAAGTGTCAGGTAATTGTTTTTATTCAAACACGTGATCACCCTTAGGTGGAGGAGGACCTCCGAGAGTTTTTCAATGGGCAAGTTATGCTTGAGAATAGGTTGTTGTTCAAAGAACATCTTATCTGAATTATTTCTTTCATGCAAGTGCATATCATTTTCATGATGTAGCAAGTATTGTTCTAATGGATCAGTAGGTGGAATGGCGATAGAAGCAAGACCAATTATTTCATATTTACTAGGAAATTCTTTATTATGAGGTTGCCTACGAAACTTAGAGAAATTAAACTCACGAGACACATCACCAAAATTAACACCGACGGTTTCCTTCTTGTAATCTATCTCAGCATTGAGAGTGTTCAAGAAAGGTCTACCAAAAATTATGGGACAAAAATCATCTTGTGGAGAACTAAGAACTAGAAAATCAGTAGGGTATTTTATTTTTCCACACAAGACTTAGACATCTCTAACAATCCCAAGTGGTGTGATGGTATCTCTGTTTGCAAGTTTAATACTCCTTCGTCTCAAAATAAGTGACTCAAAAATGACTCAACTTTGTACTAACTTTAGTACAAAGTTGAGTCACTTTTGAGTCACTTATTTTGGGACGGAGGGAGTAGTAACATCAATATCTTCTATTTCAGCGAGTGCAATCTCATGCATAATTTGTTGATATAAGGTAAAAGGGATAACACTCATGCTAGCACCCATATCACATAAACCATGATATAAATGATCTCCTATTTTGACTGAGACAACATGCATGCCAACAATGGGCTTATTGTTATCTTTAGTATCTCGTTTGGCAATTCTAGCAACTTCATCACAGAAATAAATAACATGCCCATCAATATTATCAACCAAGATATCTTTAACCATAGCAATACTAGGTTCTACTTTGATTTTTTTCTAAGGGTCTTGGTGCTCTAATATTACTTTTGTTAACCACAGTTGAGACTTTAGCATGTTCCTTTATCCTAACAGGGAAAAGTGGTTTCTCAATATAAGCGGTAGGCACAACTGGGTCAACATTGTAAATGATAGTTTCATCTTCAACTATAACTGGTTCCTCAACTTTTTATTTAATAGGTGGATGATATTTAAACCAGTTCTCCTTGGGGAGATCAACATGAGTAGCAAAGGATTAACAAAATAAGGCTACTATCTCTGATTCAAGTCCATATTTGGTGCTAAAATCATGGAAAGCATCGGCACACATAAAAGTTTTAACACAATCAAACTCAAGTTTTATACCTGACTCCTTACCTTCGTCGAGTTCCCAATATTTAGAGTTGCGTTTAATTTTTTCAAGAAGATCCCACCTGAATTCGATAGTCTTGTTCATAAAGGAACCGATACAAGAAGTATCGAGCATGGATTCATCATTACGAGAAAGCTGGGCATAAAAGTTTTGTATAATAATTTCTCTCGAGAGCTCATGATTGGGGCATGAATATAACATTGCATTAAGCCCCCCCAAGATTGAGCGATAGTTTCTCCTTCACGAGGCCAAAAATTATAGATATAATTCTTATCATGATGAACTTGATGCATACGATATTTTTTTGGGTGAAATTCCAATTTCAATCCATTCCAGCTCCAAGCTCCAATATCATCGCATAGGCTATACCATGTAAATGCTTTTCCCCCAAAGATAAGGGAAGACCTTCTTCTCAACTTCATCTCAGGGTAAACCTTCAAACTTAAATAATCCACAAACTTCATCCACATAGATTAGATGCATATCAGGATGTAATATTCCATCTCCTGCATAAGGATTAGCTATAAGTTTCTCTATCATACCCGAGGGTATCTCATAACCAATATTTTCAGTAGGTGCAGTAGGTTAAGGAGCAACTATTTTGTGCTTCTAGTCGAGGTGAAGATACCCCGAACAAACCTCTCAATGGATTGTTTTCCTTAGTGACAAGTAATAGTAAATTTCAACACTGTCGGGGGAAACTGTCCACCACGAGCACCTATGGGACCGGAGCCCCTTGTTCGTGCGGTAAGGGAGCGGAGGGAGCACAAAGAGCAGATCGTAGAGAGCACGCGGGCAGTTTACCTAGGTTTGGGCCGCGATGGACGCGTAAAACCCTACTCCTGCTTAGATTGTATTGAGTTGGAGAGCTCGGGAGCTTGAAGAACTAGCTACACCGAGCGAGTAAGCGATCTAGGTTCCAAACCCTTTCTACGTTGTGCATGGGCCTCCTTTTATATCTCAAGGGGTCACCGACAGGTGTCAACGTAGGAGAAAGGGGTAAAAAGGTAACTTTGGTGGTAGTTGTAACAGTGCGGGAACAGTGGATGAATAGTGCATGAATAGTGGTCATCACCTACTTTGACAGTGGGGGACAAGAGCATTAAATACCCGTCACCGTCGACCCCAAAAGCGCCCGCCCTTGCGTCTCCGTTTGCCACGGCGATGGCTTCGTCACCGTGTAGTGCCACCGTGTCCCCCAGGCTGCACAGCCATCTGCCACGCGTCCCTGGAATGGTCCCAGGACGACGCGTGGTTCGATGAGCTGGAGCGCGGGCACACAACATAACTCTCCCCGGCAAGCACCTTGCCGGGGCCTTGACCTTGCCGGGCCCTGGAGCTTGTCGCTCTTCGGACCCTGCCGGGGCGCGCGTTGCGCCGAGGCATGTCTTCTGAGATGTAGCCTTCTAGTCTTCCTGGCAAGCTCCTCTTGCCAGGGTCTTGTGTTAGTGAGGAAATCTTGAGCCTAGGACGGCCTACTTGCCGGGGCCTTGATTTTCTGTCTTGTATACTTTGTTTTTGAATGGCTTTATATGGAGCAGAAAGGTCTCCGGCAAGCACGTGGTAGGCCCTGCCGCGGGAAGCTGCTACTGCCCGTGCACAAGTTGGGGTACTGAGGTACCCCTACCTTAGTACACCGACAGGGCCCCCGGGCCTGGGCCACACACGGTGCCGAGCGCTGTTGGGCCAGGCCCAAAACAGTGCACGGGCACGCGCGGCCCACGGCACGCCGAATCCCCTTCCGCATCCGCCGCGTCCCTCCGTAACGGCACGCATCGATTGCGGCGTCGTGGGAGGGAACGTGGCCACGTTCTTTAATGGGAAATGCGGAGCGTCCCCCACTTCCCCCTTAAAAGCGGAGGAAGCAGGGGCCGTTACCTTACTTCGCCTTCATTGCTTCTTCCATCTCCAGAAATTCCCCTCTGCGCTCCGCCTCCACACCTCCTCCGCCGTTTCCCGCATATGCGGCGCCGCCGGACTCCTCGTCCCCCTTCCCTCGCCGCCTCCGCCATGGCCCCGAAGACCGAGAAGGCGAAGGCGGAGAAGGCCAAGAAAGAGAAATCTGAGCAGGCGGCGAGGCTTGCTCTCCTGCGGAAGAGGAATGTCGTCTTCGCGCCAAGGCTCGGCGCGCGGGAGCTCTGGAACAAGTATTACCTGTTCTGGGCCAAGAAGACCAAGGCGCATCCTCGGACCAGAGTCTATCCCGCCGCCGCCAAGGATATGTACCCCGACGGGTATTTCTTCTTCGCTGCTTTCTTCCACTGCCGCCTTTGTCCTCCATTCTCTGAATTTTTCTGTGATATCATGAACACCTACAACCTCCACCTCTTAGATTTCACCCGCAACGCCATCCTCACGATGGCGGTTTTCGCACATCTGTGCGAAAACTATATAGGGATCTATCCAAATGTAGCACTTTTTAGGCACTTCTTTACGCCTAGAGTAGAGGCCGGCGCCCCCCTCTCCGGGGGTATCTCTTGGGTCTTCCGCTTGAACAAGAAGGAATCCTATCTTCAAGGGGAACTCCGCGGCAAGTGGGAGGAGTGGCGCGCGGATTGGTGCTGGGTAGTTGAGGAGGAGCCGCAGCCCTTCACCGCGCCGCACACAACTGCTATAGTGCGCGGCAGGGACTGGAGTGAGCTGGACTCGGACGACATCAAGCTCAACGTCGCCCTTGTCAGAATTCTTCGTCTCCGGGTAGCCAAGTTGACCATCGGAGAGGTAGGAGCAGACTTCCTCTGCCGCCGCATCGCCCCTCTACAAGAGAGGAAGAGGCCAGCATGGGAGTACGGCAACGCGGCGGACATTATGAGACTGCGCCCAGGGCTAAACTTCAACTTCACGTCGCTGGAGCTGAAGGGGATGGTCCGGGAACTTTTTAAGCACGACCCGGCCCACCCAGAGTGGTTTAGAGCTCCCCGGGGAGTGGTGCCCTTATGCAACAGCACGGCCCGGGATCCCCTACGCGCAATGATGCCCGCATGCGACTCGCACGGCGTTGATCCAACATGGATAGCGCCCAAGCCGGATGCCATCATGAGCTTCTTCGACAACTTGGTGGAGGTGCCGAAGAACAAGGAGGAGATAAAGGGGTTCACCCGGGACACCACTGATCGAGAGATTGCTTATATTGCTTCCCGGGTAGAAGAGGCCGCCGCAGCCGTAGCGGCAGGAGAGTTCGGGTTCACAGTTGAAGAGGCAGAGGCTGCGGAAGCATCGTGCCAAGCAGAGGAGGCAGAGATCCGCAGGCTTCTCAAGCTTCCGCCCGACGAGCTCGCCGGGGTCCCCTCTCTGAGGTATGCTGGGATCCCCGGGATCGTGACCGAGGCCGCCGCGAGGGGCGACGTTGCCGGAGGAAGCAGAGGCGCCGGAGGGAGCGGATGCGCCAGAGGGAGCGGAGGTGCCGGAGGGAGCACGGCCGCAGGGCAGGGCGCTGGGCCCAGCGAGCCGGTCGAGGAGGAGGAGGAGGAGGACGCCGGGGCCGGCGAGGACTCCGGTGGGTCCCTGGGGCTCAACGACGACGCCTCCTTGTCGTCGGAGACCTCCCCGCCTCGGGCAAGTCCCAGGCGATCTCCGCTGAAGCGCCTCCGCAAGGCGACGACGACGACGAGGGCGCAGGCGCCCCGACAACAACCAGTCCGCCGGGCGGCGCGAGCTACCCGGGGGAGCCAAGCCGCGACGGGAGCGCCCGGCGCACCAACCGCGGCGGAGGCGCCCCGCACACAGGCTACGGCGGAAGCGCCCTGTACGTCAGCGCCAAGCGGAGGAGGGTCTTCTCAGAGCGGAGCGGCTGCTCCGCCTGCTCCCCGGGCCTCGGCGTCCACAGGGGCCGGGTCTTCGCAGCCCCCAGCCCCGGGGACCGGCAAGCGCCCGAGGGAGCCTTCTCCCCCTGCCCCTCGCGCGGACGCGCCTCAGGTGGCGTTCGACTTCTCCGCCCTGAGCGACGACGACGACGACGAGGAACAGGAGTAAGGGCTTGTATTCTGTAGTTTCTTCAATTCTGTCTTGATTCTTTCCGTTGATGATTCTGATCTTGCTTCTTGCTTTGATTTCAGGACCCTGGCCCAGCGAGCGGCGAAGAAGGCCAAGGTCCCCGTAGTCGAGGTCGAGGACGACTCGCCCGTCGCGGCGACAGGGGACGCGCCGGCGACGAGCTTGCCGGACCCGAGCGCTGCTCCGAGGAGCAGCCCCCAGCGCAGCCCCCAGCGTAAGTCTGGTTTCGATCTTTCCGCTCGTCAGGCGCGCTTGAGGATTTTGTTTATACTAACATCTTGTTGTTCTTGTCTTGTCTTGATTGTCTTGTGTAGAGGTGGAGCCGCAGCCCCAGGAGCACCCGGAGATCACTCTCGAGGAGCCGCAGGCCCCGCCGTCCCCGCCAAGGACGAACTCTCCGGCGAGGGAGAGCGCTCCGCCAAGGGCGGGTACTCCGCCAAGGGCGAGTACCCCGCCAAGGGCGAGCAGCCCGGCGAGGGCGGCCACCCCGCCAAGGGAGAGCTCCCCGGCGAGGGAGCCTGTCGTAGACGAAATCCGCCAAGGTAAGTCTTGTAACTTCGTCTTCTTGGACTCGTCTTTTTTGGATATTTGCTTGAACTTTTTCTTTTTCTTCTAGATCCTCCTCCCCCAGAGCAGATGGAGACGGAGGTCGTCATTGAGGAGGAGGTGGGCGGCGGCGACGGCAACGCCACTGCTACTGATAGCAGGGCGGGAGCCGACGAGCCCGCCGCGGAGGAGACTGCTCCAACCGCAGATGCTGCGGCCGAGGAGGGGGACGGCGACCGCACTGCCGGCCCGGAGGCGGCAGGAGCATCGAGTGCTGCACCGGCCGCCGACCCCTCCGCCGGAAAGGAGCAGTCGGGCTTCTACCTCGAGGCTCCCAACAGCGTCTTCATTCAGGTGCCGTGGGGATCCTCGTCGCGAGCCCCCGCGGAGGGAGAGGCCTTTGATGGAGAGGTCCTCGCCTCCGCGGGGCTGAAGATTGTCGAGGCGCCCGGCGGGAGTGACGAGCCCGAGGAGGAGAAGTTGCTCCACCGGCTCCTGGCCCTTTATCGGGCCAGGCAGGCGAAGCTTGAATCTCGGGAGGCCCTCACCGCTAAGGCCGCAGCTGATATGGAGAAGCGCGCGGCGGAGCTCCGTGCCGCCAACCAAGCGGCCCTCCGCGACCTGGCGGAGGAGCGCGAGAGGCTTGCTGGGGAGTACCAAGAGTGGCTCTTGGAGAAGGCCGAAGCCGAGGAGCAGCAGCGACTCGCCGGAGAAGCGCTGTCTCGGCGAGAAGGAGAGCTCACCCAACGGAAGGTCAACCTCGACGCTCACGAGGAAGACCTTACCGCCCGGGAGCAGGCCCTTGGCGGAGAGCTGAAGGAAGCGAAGGCCGCTGCAGCCACCGTGGAGACCGCCAAGAAGGACCTCGAAGCTAAGGTGGCGCAGCTGGAGGAATTCCTGAGGGCGAGCACGGAGAGGGTCACCGCGCTCAACATAGAGCGCGAGAAGGACGCCCACACTAATTCTGAACTCCAGGTGCGCCTCTCCAAGCAAGGCGACGAGCTGAAGGCCGCCAAGGACTCAATTGCAGATCTGGAGCTGAAGGTCTCCACGCTGAAGGACTCGCTCGACGCCGTCCGGGACCGCGAGACCAAACTGAAGGACGAGCTCCGCAAAGAGCGAGGCTTGGTGGAGAGCGCCACTACTGCAACCAACAACTTCCGCCAGACCGTCGAGGTATGGACTGAAGATCTGGTGGCTTCTGCAGCTAGCATCGACAAGGAGCTGATGGCGCTGAGGGTTGAGCATCTCATATACTCTCCGGATCCAAATCTCCCCCACAGCGCCAAGCTCAGTCTCTTCTTCAGAGGGATCGCGCCGGCTCTCGCAAATCTACAAAAGAAGCTCCCCGCGCAGCTAGCCGAGGAGTCACGCCAGCTCTGCGCGGGAACTCTGGAGCGCGTTCTGACGAAGATAGTGTACCGCAATCCTGGTATAAACCTCGTCAACGTTCTCCGCAGCTTGCCGGCCGACGCGGATATGGAGGCGCTGAAGGCGCAGGTCGCCCACATTATCGCCAAGGTGAACAAGATCTCTAGGATCGAAGGCGACCGCGTAGATTAGGCCTCTTTCTTTTTATTTCCTTTGTCGCTGCAAAGTGTGCCATGGACACGAATCTATTAGTGATTGCGACAAGTTATCCCTTGTAATATATTATCTTATTTTGAGAAATCAGTGCAATGTTATCTCCCTTGCTTTGGCCCTTTACTTTGTACGCTTTTAACCCTATGCTTCTAGGGGACTCGCCGGCAAGGGGCCCTTGCCGCGAGCGCTGAGTGCCGGACTCTGAGCAGCCTGCTGGCTAAGGTCTTACCGGCAAGCAACCTTGCCGTAGCTAGTCGCAACGCACTTAGCTTGCTGAGCGAACTCGGAAACGAAACAAGGGCGCGATACTTGTCGCAGCTCACTTAAGTCGTTGAGCGTACTCGAAAACAAGATAAGGGTGCGGCTAGCCACGGGTAGGTTCCTCCGCGCACAGGTTTTCCATACAAAGTGTGGTTGTTCAAGGAAGATAACCAAAATTTAAAAATTTGAATTGCTCAAATTCTGGTAACTTAGCTTTCATATATTGCTTGCTTCCCGGTAAGGCTTCTCTTTCTTGAACATCACTTGGTTCGTCCTCCATCTCCTTCCCCCCGGCAAACTTGTGCGCGAGGAACATTCCTTCAGCTTACGAGGGAAAGAAAAAGAGAAGGGAAAACGAGTATATGGCCTTTCGGCGTGCTAATGCTTACCGGATACGTGTGTTGCACAAGATGCCAAATGATGCATGCAAATAGCGAAGAAAAGCATGGGAAAGGCAAATGGTTCAAAACACAAAAGCTTTACTGATGCACGGGATCTGCGCCCGGCTTTGTACAAAGGGTTACATGCAACAGCGGCAAGGCTTGTACAAAAGGTGGTTGTCGGAACGGATCACGGCAACCGCGCCTCATGGGTGAAATTTGCGAAGATGCTCTATATTCCAGGAGTTGCTCACCGGTAAGCCTTCTTCGGTCTCAAGGCGGACAGCGCCGGGCCTTGTGACTTGTCTCACCCGATAAGGGCCTTCCCACTTCGGCGTCAACTTGTTGGAATTCTTGGCGGACTGAACACGCCGAAGAACAAGGTCGCCTTCCTCGAGACTCCTGGCCTTAACCTTGCGGCTATGATAGCGGCGCAAGGCTTGCTGGTATCGAGCAGCTCGTACAGCAGCCTGGAGACGTTCCTCCTCGAGGAGCAATGCATCATCTTGTCGCAGTTGCTCTTGCTCGAGCTCATCATAAGCGAGCACTCGAGGAGATCCGTATACGAGTTCCGTGGGGAGAACTGCCTTTGCCCCATAGACTAGGGCAAAGGGTGTCTGTCCGGTGGCTCGACTTGGTGTCGTTCTGAATGACCAAAGAGCCGCCGGTAGCTCCTCTATCCAGTTTCTTCCGCACTTGCGCAGCCTGTCAAAGGTCCTTGTCTTGAGTCCGCGCAACACTTCAGCGTTTGCCCTCTCCGCTTGACCGTTGCTCCTTGGGTGAGCAACAGAAGCGAAGCAGACCTTGGCGCCAAGGTCTTGGACGTACTGCATGAAGGTGCGACTAGTGAATTGTGTACCGTTGTCGGTGATGATCCTGTTAGGGATTCCGAAACGGCAAACAATCGACCTGAAGAACCTGACCGCTGATTGTGCTGTCACCTTTCTCATCGGTTCCACTTCCGGCCACTTTGTGAACTTGTCGATTGCAACGTACAAGTACTCAAAGCCCCCGACAGCACGGGGGAAGGGGCCGAGGATATCGAGCCCCTAGACCGAGAAGGGCCAGGACAAAGGGATCGTCTGGAGAGCTTGAGCTGGCTGATGAATTTGCTTTGCATGGAACTGGCACGCTTCACACTTGGTTACTTGTGCAGTTGCATCTTGGAGGGCTTCTGGCCAGAAGAACCCTTGCCGGAACGCCTTCCCGGCAAGTGCCCTTGCGCCAATGTGGTGGCCGCATATGCCTCCGTGTATCTCTGCCAACAGCTTCTGTCCATCTTCCCTAGAGATGCACTTCAACCTGACACCATTGAGCCTTCTTCTGTACAGCTCGTTATCCACGAACTGGTACATACTTGACTGCCTGGTTATCTTCTCTATCTCTTCTGGGTCGTCGGGAAGTTCTCCAGTTTGCAGAAAACGGACGATCTGCTGCGCCCATGCCGGAGCTCGAGGCTCAATGGCAAGGACTAAAGGCATGAGGGCTGCTGCGGGAACCCCAGCTTCCACGGCAAGAACCTCTGGTTCTGCCGGAGCAGATGGTCCCCCGGCAAGCTCGCCGGGGCGAGGCTTGTCGGGAACACTTGCTTCAACTTTACAGACCCTAGGATCCGCAGGAGCAAACTGTTCCTCAGCATTCTGGTCGTTGATCTTGGGTACCTTGGCGGCGGCTTCGGGAAGATCCGCCGGCAAGTAGTCGCCGGAGACCAACTTTCTCTTCTTGTGCTGCCCAACAGATGGTGTAACGGACGGCTGAGTCAGCTTGAGCAAGAAGGTCCCTGGTTCCACAGGTAACTTCATCGCAGCACACTTTGAAAGGCCATCTGCAATGTCATTCTGAGCTCTTGGAACGTGCTCCATTTGCAGACCTTCAAAGTGTTCTTCAAGCTTCCTCACTTCATCTACATAAGCTTCCATCAAAGGGCTCTGGTAACTCTTGTTGACTTGTCGGACCACCAACTGAGAATCTCCCCGGACAATCAGCTTCCTGATCCCAAGTTCGGCCGCAATCCTAAGACCGGCAAGCAAGCCTTCATACTCAGCAGTATTGTTTGTCGCTTGCTCCCTGGGAAAGTGCATCTGGATAACATACTTGAGGTGCTCTCCGGTGGGCGCGATGAGTACCACGCCGGCACCGGCGCCTTGCAGCGAGAAGGCACCATCAAAGTACATTACCCATTCACTTGTCGCTTCTTGTACGGGTGCACTTGTTTCTGGAACTTCCTCATCGGGCGTTGGGGTCCATTCAGCTATGAATTCTGCCAAAGCTCGGCTCCGGATAGTTGAAGTACTCTCAAACTTGAGACCAAAGCTTGACAGCTCCAGTGCCCACTCGACGATCCTGCCTGTTGCTTCTGGATTGTGCAATATCCTCTTCAGCGGAAAGCGAGTGACCACTGTTATCTCATGTGCTTGGAAGTAATGGTGCAGCTTTCTCGAGGCCATGAGGAGACCGAAAAGCAACTTCTGCACCCCGGAGTATCTTGATCTAGCCCCCTGCAAGAGGGAACTCACAAAATACACAGGGCGCTGCACCATCTTTCTTCGCACTTCTCCTTGTTCCTACACAGAGTTGTCCTTGTTGGGGCCAGAGCTTGTCGGAGGAGCCCCCTGCTTGTCGCTGGATTCGTTTGCCGGTGGTGCTGACTCCTCGTCGGCCTCCCTCTCCGCTACCAACGCAGCACTAACCACCTGGTTGGTTGCCGCTAGGTACAGCAGCAACTTCTCGTGTGGCCTAGGTGCGACAAGTATTGGAGTGGAGGATAGGTACCGTTTTAAGTCTTGCAGCGCTGCCTCCGCTTCCGGAGTCCATTTCATAGGACCTGCCTTCTTCAAGATTTTGAAGAAAGGTAGGGCGCGTTCTGCAGACTTTGAGATGAACCTACTGAGGGCAGCCACACAACCTGCAAGTCTCCTTACATCCTTGACGCGCTTCGGGGCTTCGATCTGCTCGATGGCTTTAATCTTGTCGGGGTTGGCTTCAATCCCCCTCTGCGACACAAAGAACCCGAGAAGCTTGCCGGAGGGGACTCCAAAGACGCACTTCTCGGGGTTCAACTTAAGCTGGATCTTGCGCAGGTTCTCAAATGTCTCTTCCAAATCTTGGATCAATGTATCCTTGCTCTTGCTCTTGACCACGATATCATCCATGTAGGCCTCCACATTTCTGTGGATCTGTGGCTCAAAAGCAGTGTATACCACCCTTGCAAAGGTTGAGCCTGCATTCTTCAACCCGAAGGGCATGCGTATGAAGCAATACGTGCCGCATGGGGTGATAAATGCAGTCTTCTCTTCGTCTTCTTTGGCCATAAAGATCTGGTGGTAGCCTGAATATGCATCAAGAAAGGAGAGCAGCTCACATCCAGCAGTGGAGTCAACAATTTGGTCGATGCGCGGCAAGGGAAATGGATCCTTGGGACATGCTTTATTGACATCGGTGAAGTCTATACACAGTCTCCACTTCCCGTTGGCCTTACGCACGACGACTGGGTTTGCTAACCACGTCGGATGGATCACGCCTCTAACTAGGCCTGCTGCTTCTAGTTTCTTGATTTCTTCGGCAATGAATTCTTGGCGCTCCACGGCTTGCTTTCTGACCTTTTGCTTGACGGGCCGCGCATGAGGACAAACAGCAAGGTTGTGCTCAATTACCTTCCTGGGAACACCGGGGATGTCAGATGGTTGCCAGGCAAACACATCGACATTCGCCCGCAGGAAAGCAACGAGCGCGCTTTCCTATTTGCTGTCAAGTGTGGCACTGATGGTGAAGGTACCACCAGTGCCGTCCTCCTTGGCGGACACCTTCTTGGTTGCCGGAGGAGCGGCCATCCCCTTCTTGCACTTGCCGGTGGAGCTCGATGGAACGTCCTCGACGGCAGCGCAACACTTCGAAGAGGTGCGTTTGCCGGAGTGGGTCCTAGAGCACTTGCCGGACTTGGTCTTGGTCTTCTTCCCCCCGGGAGCTTCAGCGGCAAGTGTGTTCTTCTCCGCTGCGGCTGCTGCGTCCCGGTATATCTTGTCGGCGCAGATAAGCGCGTCCTTCTTGTCGCCATGGACAGAGATGACGCTTATCGGCCCGGGCATCTTGAGTACGTTGTAGGCGTAGTGGGAAGCTGCCATGAACTTGGCGAGGGCAGGACGTCCAAGTATCCCATTGTATGGCAATGGGATATCGGCAACATCGAAGGTTATCCTCTCCGTCCTGAAGTTCAGCTCCCCGCCAAAGGTCACTGGCAGAGTGATCTTCCCCTTGGGCTTGCTCCTCCCCGGGTTTATTCCTTGGAAAGAACCGGTCTCTTCGAGCTCGCCATCTGGGATTTGGAGTTTCTTGATCACAGCCGAGGAGATCAAGTTCAGGCCGGCCCCGCCATCAACCAACATTTTGGTGACCTTGAGGTTGCGGATGGTTGGTGAGACCAACATCGGCAAGCACCCGACCACAGTGGTGCGGTCAGGGTGATCCTCAAGATCAAAAATGATGGGCGTGCTGGACCATTTGAGGAGCCTACGCGACTCCACGGGCGGCTCTGCTGCATTTACTTCCCGCACCCATTGCTTGAGTTGGCGGTGGGAAGTATGCAGAGAGGCGCCGCCATCGACGCACAGGACTTCCGTGGCCTTCTGGAACTCCTGCTCGCTGTTATCTTCTTCTTCCATGTCTTCGTCGTCGTCTTCTTCATCCTTGTCGCGGCCCCGGGGAGGTCGGTCACCTTGCCGCTGCTTGGCCTTGCCGCGGCGTCCTCCCCGGCCATTGAATGGCCGCTTCTTGCTTGGCTCTCCTCTGCCACCTTGGGCCTTCTCCTTGTCGCGCCTCTCGTACTCAGCTTTCTGCTGCTCGACGAGGTACTCGACGCGTTTGCAGTTGGAGAGGTCGTGGCCCTTAGTGCGGTGGATCTTGCAATACTGCTTGTCGGAGCCGTCCTGCTTGTCGGCTGCCGCTACAGGGGCAGGCTCCTTGCCGGAGCCGCCAACCTGTGTTTGCTTGGCGGGAGCCTCCTTGCCGGACTTCTCGACAGCAAGCACTTCTTTCTTGTTCTTTCTTCTATTGTTCCGCCGCCGGCTCTTCTTTGCCGGGGCGGCATCCTCGCTGTCGCTTCCTCCTGCGCCAGCATCCTCTCCGGGGAGTCTCCTCCCCTCTTCGGCGCGCGCGCACTTATCAGCTAGAGCATAGAGCTCGCTGACATCCCGTATCTTGGTCATGGCCATCTCCTCACACATGCGGCGGTTACGCACGTTCTGGTGGAACACGCTGATAACCGCAGCAGGGTGGACGTCGGGGATGTTGTGCTGCACGCGGCTGAAACGCTGGATGTACTTGCGCAGAGGTTCTCCTTCCTTCTGGGCCAAGATGTGGAGATCGCTCTCCTGGCCGTGGGGTTTGTGGCCGCCCGTGAAGGCGCCAACAAACTGATGGCAAAGATCTGCCCATGAAGAAATGGAGCCTTCCGACAAGTGCATAAGCCAAGAACGAACGTTCGGCTTAAGCACCAGCGGGAAGTAGTTCGCCAGTATCTTCTCGCCGCGCCCCCCGGCAGCCTGCACCGCGATGGTGTAGATGCTGAGAAACTCCGAGGGATGCGTCTTGCCGTCGTACTTCTCCGGTACGTCGGGCTTGAAGTTCTTCATGCTGGGCCACTGGACACGCCGCAGCTCACGGGTAAACGCAGGGCAGCCTGCCGCATACGGCAAGTCGCCTGGTTCACCGGGCGCGTGCGTATCGACAGCGGTCCCAGCTCGCTGATCTGATTGTCGCCGGGCTTCTCGGCGGCGCTCGATCGTCGTTCGAGCGTCTTCTTGTCGCCGGTCGTCAAGGACTTGGCGCTGGTCCCGACGAGCCCGCGGATCCGACGACGCCGTGGAGTCATCGTCGACGTTGATCCGGCGGGGCGGCGTCTTCTGCTTCCGCGGCGGGGAGTGCACGGTGGTTGCACCCCCGGCGGTCTTGTCGCCGTCGGCCTTCGTCTTCTCGACTTGCCGTGGCCGGGAGGTCACCGGCTGCTGCGGCGTGTTGTTATTGGCGAAGGCGATCAGGCTTTGGATTGTTGCCCTCCAGTCTTCGGCCTTGTCTGCCGCTGGAGGGAAGTCGAGGAGCAGTTGCGCTCTTGCGAGCGCTTCTGCTGGAGAGGAGGGGAGCGGGGGCGAGCGGTGCGAGGAGCGGGATATGCTCGGACTCCTAACAGGGTTAGAAGGAGCAGTTTCCCGCCCCGGCGACCGCACCTTGCTCGTGCCCGGACGGTCGTCCGGAGCGTCCCGCGACCCTCCGGTTTGCCCTTGCCCCAGCAAGCGGATGGTACCTCCTGTACCACGGCGCTGCTGGGTTGTCGTTTGCTGAGATGGACGTGGCGCATCCACGGAGACCGAGGCTCGGTCGTCCGTCTTGTCCCTGGATTTGGTGGCGCCGCGAGTCTCCTCGCCGGCGACCACCCTTCCGACGGCGTCTCCTCCACCCACCGTTGGCTCAGGTGGCGGTGGAACAGACGCGGACGGGCCTCCGACCTCCGAAGCCTTCTTTTTCGGGGCCATGCTGTTGTTGCTGATGAAGACGATGTAGCTGGAGAGGTTGAGGAAGAATGCGCCCGCGTGAACGCCGGATCAGGTTCGCACAACCTCGACGCCCCCTACCTGGCGCGCCAAAGATGTCGGGGGAAACTGTCCACCACGAGCACCTATGGGACCGGAGCCCCTTGTTCGTGCGGTAAGGGAGCGGAGGGAGCACAAAGAGCAGATCGTAGAGAGCACGCGGGTAGTTTACCCAGGTTCGGGCCGCGATGGACGCGTAAAACCCTACTCCTGCTTAGATTGTATTGAGTTGGAGAGCTCGGGAGCTTGAAGAACTAGCTACACCAAGCGAGTAAGCGATCTAGGTTCCGAACCCTTTCTACGTTGTGCATGGGCCTCCTTTTATAGCTCAAGGGGTCACCGACAGGTGTCAACGTAGGAGAAAGGGGTAAAAAGGTAACTTTGGTGGTAGTTGTAACAGTGCGGGAACAGTGGATGAATAGTGCATGAACAGTGGTCATCACCTACTTTGACAGTGGGGGACAAGAGCATTAAATACCCGTCACCGTCGACCCCAAAAGCGCCCGCCCTTGCGTCTTCGTTTGCCACGGTGATGGCTTCGTCACCGTGTAGTGCCACCGTGTCCCCCAGGCTGCACAGCCATCCGCCACGCGTCCCTAGAATGGTCCCAGGACGACGCGTGGTTCGATGAGCTGGACCGCGGGCACACAGCGTAACTCTCTCCGGCAAGCACCTTGCCGGGGCCTTGACCTTGCCGGGCCCTGGAGCTTGTCGCTCTTTGGACCCTGCCGGGGCGCGCGTTGCGCCGAGGCATGTCTTCTGAGATGTAGCCTTCTAGTCTTCCTGGCAAGCTCCTCTTGCCAGGGTCTTGTGTTAGTGAGGAAATCTTGAGCCTGGGACGGCCTTCCCGGCAAGCTCCACTTGCCGGGGCCTTGATTTTCTGTCTTGTATACTTTGTTTTTGAATGGCTTTATATGGAGCAGAAAGGTCTCCGGCAAGCACGTGGTAGGCCCTGCCGCGGGAAGCTGCTACTGCCCGTGCACAAGTTGGGGTACTGAGGTACCCCTACCTTAGTACACCGACAAACACGTAATATAAATTTTTCCTTACCAAATTCTGCATACCAAAGGCGCTTCACTCCCCGACAACGGCGCCAGAAAAGAGTCTTGACGACCCACAAGTGTAGGGGGTCAATCGTAGTCCATTCGATAACAGTGTCGAACTCAACGAGGAGCAGAAGGAAATGACAAGCTATTTCCAGCAAGGTAATATCTGCAAGCACTGAAAATGTTGGTAGCAAGTTGTTTGATAGCAAGATAATTTGTAACAAGTGAAAAGTAGCAATAGTAACAATAGGTGCAGCAAGATATCCCAATCCTTTTGTGGCGAAGGACAGGCTAGAACGGTCTCTTATAATATGCAAATTGTTCTTGAGGACACACAGGAATTTCATCTAGTCACTTTCATCATGTTGGTTTGATTCACGTGCACTACTTTTATAATTTGATATCTAGGTGGACCGGTGCTTGGATTTTTTGCTTATTTGAACAAGCCTCCCACTTATGATTAAATCCCTTTGCAAGTATCCGCAACTACGAAAGAAGAATTCAGATAAAATCTAACCATAACATTAAGTGTGTGGATCCAAATCAGCCCTTTACGAAGTAGCGCATAAACTAGGCTTTAAGCTTCTGTCACTCTAGCAACCTATCATCTAATAACTACACCACAATGAATTCCCTTAGACCCAAATATGGTGAAGTTTCATGTAGTCGGCGTTCACACGACGCAACTAAGGAGACCACAACATACATATCATCAAAATATCGAACGAATATCAAATTCACATGATTACTTATGAAAAGATTTCTCCCATGTCCTCAAGAACAAAAGTAACTACTCACAACGCATATTCATGTTCAAGATCAGAGGGGTATTGAATAGCATAATGGATCTTAACATATTATCTTCCACCAAATAAACCAACTAGCATCAACTACAAGATGTAATCAACACTACTTGCAACCCACATGTACCAATCTGAGGTTTTGATACGAAGATTGAATACAATATATAAACTAGGGTTTGAGATGAGATGGTACTGGTGAAGATGTTGATTTAGATTGATCCTCCCACCACGAGAGTGTTCTTGGTGATGACGATGGCTTTGATTCCCCCCTCCCGGAGGGAAGTATCCCTGGTGGAATCTCTCTACCAGAGAGCAAAAGTGCTCCTGCCAATGTTCCACCTCGAGACGATGGAGCTCCATCCCGAAAGTCCTCTCCTCATTTTTTTCTAGGTCAAATGACATTATATTCCAGAAGATGGTCGCCTGAAGTGGGCCAGGTGGCCCACTAGGCACCAGGGCGCGCCCTGGTGTCTTGTGGACACCTGCGTAGCCTCCTCAAGAAACTCTTTTCTCCAATATTTTTTTATATATTCGAAAATAAGTCTCCATAAAATTTTAGCCCATTTGGAGTTGTGCAAAATTGGTATCTCCGGCGTAGCTTTATCAGGTCCCGAATTCCAACTGTCGGTATTCTCCCTCTTTGTGTAAACCTTGCAAATTATGAGAGAAATGGCACTGAAATGTTATAATGGATAAAAACACTAAATTAACAGTAAGAAAACATGATGCAAAATGGATGTATCAACGCTACCCCTACAAAATCATACAGCGTTGTCACATTCCATCTTCTTAACACAAAGTATAAATCATCCACTACCCCGGTGTCAACCAAGCAATTGGTTCATACTTTTAACGCGCTTCAGCCTTTTCAACCTCCATACAATACATGAGTGCAAGCCATGGATATAACACTATGGTGAAATAGAGTGTGGTGGTAGAGATGATTTGGAGAAAAAAAGGAGAAAGTCTCACACCAGGGAGGCTAATCAACGGGCTAAGGAGATGCCCATCAATTGATGTCAATGCAAGGAGTAGGGATTGCTATCCAACGTATGCACTAAGAGCTATAAGTGTATTAAAGCTCAAAAATAAAAACTAAGTGGGTGCGCATAATGAAATTCCCACTAGTATATGAAAGTGACTATATAAGAGACTATATATGAAAAACATGATGCTTCTTCGAACCACAAGTGTGAAAAAATATAGTAGCATGCACCTTCTCTCTTTGTCTCTCTTTTTTGTTGGGCGCTTTTTGGCCTATTTTTTCTGGGCTCTTTTTGGCCTCTTTTTTTCCTCACTTGGGGCATGCTCTCAAAATGAATAATGATGATCATCATACTTCTATTTACTTACAACTCAAAATTACAACTCAATACTAGAACAACATATGACTCTATATGAATGCCTCTGTGTACCAACCGTAACACCTTTCCATTTTTACCCTTGTCTACGTTGCCACCTGTCGGTGACCCCTTGAGCATATAAAAGGAGGCCCATGCGCAACGTAGGGGGGGAAGGAGAACACTCACGCCCGGTCTCGTTAGCTGCTGGTGTGTACTGTAGCACTCAGCGCTCCCGAGCAAGAACTCAATACAAACCACAAAGCAGGAGTAGGGTTTTACGCATCCGTGCGGCCCGAACCTGGGTAAACTGCTCGTGTGTTTCGCCTCGATCCGCTCTTCGTGCAATCTTCGCCCCCGCCGAACCGAAAGGGGCTCGGTCCGCCGGTCCCATAGGTGCTCGTGGAGTTGTCTTGTCGCATCCGGGAGCTCGTCGCTCACCGGTCCTTGCCGGGACGCGCGGCGTGTCGCGGCAAGTTCCTTGAGATGCCTTGGTTGGCCTTCCCAGCAAGCTCCTCTTGCCGGGGCCTTGTATCCTTGGCTTGAATACTTTGTTCTTGAATGGCTCCAAAGGAACCACGGAGGACCTTGGCGGTCACCCGGCAGGCCTTGCCGCGGGATGCTGCGACTGCCCGTGCACAAGTTCGGGATACTAGGGTACCCCTACTCTAGTACACCGACACTCTGGCAATGTACGAGAATGTGCAGTGCTCATAAAAATGATGAACGGTGGCTGAGCCGCAAATACTATATTAGCTATGTGATCATGCAAATCAATATGACAATGATGATGTGTGGCATATAACGGAACAATGGAAGTTGCATGGAAATACATCTCGGAATGGCTATGGAAATGCCATAATAGGTGGGTATGGTGGCTGTTTTGAGAAAGATATAAGGAGGTTTATGTGTGATAGAGTGTATTATGTCATGGAGTTTGGATGCACCGACGAAGTTTGCACCACATCTCGAGGTGAGAAAGGGTAATGCACGGTACCAGAGAGGCTAGCAAATGGTGGAAAGGTGAGAGTGCGTATAATCCATGGACTCACATTAGTCATAAATAACTCACATACTTATTGCGAAAGTTTATTAGCCCTCGAAGCAAAGTACTATTACGCATGCTCCTAGGGGGGAGGTTGGTTGGAGTTGACCATGGTGCGTCCCCGACCTTCACGCAAAGGAAAACACTCAATAATAAATCATGCTCCAACTTCTTAGCATAATGAGAGACTATGCGTGCATGCTTTGGAAATCACAAACCTTAACACCATTATTCTTACTAAACCACAATCATTCACTAGTACCTCCCACATATTACCATCTTTATATCGCAAAACTATTGCAAGGAATCAAACTTATCATATTCAATGATCTACATGAAAGTTTTTATTATACCCCTCTTGAATACCTATCATATGAGGACCAATTTCATAACTTGTGCATATTGCCATTACTATTATCAAACTCCCAAAATGATATAAGTGAAGCATGAGAGTGCAACTATTTCTTTAAAATATAACCACCGTCGTGCTCTAAAAGAGATAAGTGGAGTACTAGAGCAACTACCTAGCTCAAAAGATATAAGTGAAGCACTTGGAATATTCTACCAAATCATGAATAATGTGTGTCCCTCTCAAAAAGGTGTGTCTAGCAAAGATGGTTATGGAAAATTGAAAAGCAAACAAATCAAAGACTCATATAATACACGATGCTCCAACAAAACTCATATCACGTGATGAATAAAAATATAGCTCCAAGTAATTTACCAATGGTTGTTGGTACAGGAAGAGGGCATGCCATCCGGGGCATCCCCAAGCTTAGAGTCTAGGGTGTCCTTGAATATTACCTTGGGGTGCCTTGGTAATCCCCAAGCTCACGGTCTTGCCACTCCTTATTCCTTCACCCATCACGATCTCACTCAAAACTTGAAAACTTCAGCACACAAAATTCAACACAAAACTTGTGAGTTCTGTTAGTATAACAAGCAAATATTAAACTTTAGGTACTATTGTAAACCCATTTATATTTTATTATTGCATAAAACCTACTTTATTCTAACTTCACCATGACTTTCGCGAGTTCTGTTAGTATAACAAGCAAATATTAAACTTTAGGTACTGTTGTAAACCCTTTTATATTTTATTATTGCATAAAACCTACTTTATTCTAACTTCACCATGACTTATACCCCCGATACAATCCATAGATTCATCAAAACAAGCCAACTATGCAACAAAAACAAAATATGTTAAAAACAGACCAATCAGTAAATATTCAAACAATTACCATTTTTTCGCAACTCTAAAAATTCTGCAAAATTAGAAAACGTGGTAAATTTGTATGTCAATCATTTGTAAACATTTCTGAAAATTAGCACGCTCCAGTTATTTTTAGATTTTTCTAGACCGAGCGCAAAAGTTTATGTTTTTCACAGAATCAAATCAACTATAAAGCAAATCCTCCCATAGGCTTTACTTGGCACAAACACTAATTAAAACACAAAAACACAACCATAAAAGTCACATAATTGTGAGCCCTCACAAAAACATAAAAGAAACAAGAAAAATAAAGATAACTATTGGGTTGCCTCCCAACAAGCACTAATGTTTTACGCGCCTAGCTAGGCGCAATGCATAGTTTCAAGTGTTGTCATCCTTAGTTTCCAATTCCTCAATGACATAACCACACTAGCTAGCTAGGAGGCTTAGCATGAATATTTTTGGTGATCACACTCCTAGGTACAAAATTAAGGAATTTATTCTCATAGATGGGCACTTTTAGGGCTAGTTCTTTTGGCGGCTTAAAAAATAAGCCGCCTCCTCCCTAGCTTTTCTCATAAGCCGCCTGCCTTGTTCACTGGGGATTCTGGACTAGTTATGGGATAACTAGTTTAGAAGCCTCGATAAATTTTGGGGGCGACTTATTTTTTAAGCTGGGGAGAGGCAGCTTATTTTTTAAGCTGCCCAAAAGAACTTGCCCTTATTTAATCAGTGAAGTCAGAAGGAACACTAATCATTTTAAGATCCTCACTCCCGCTACTAGATGTGGTACCCTAGTTATTGTGAACATACATAAACTTGCAATATTTACTAGGAGGAGTCCTTTCAATATTTTTAACTGAAGAAAAACGGAACCCAAATTATTTTTTGACAGAAAGGCTGTAAGGAAAATAATAATAATTTGTGTTCCGTTTTTTCTTACGTTAAAAATATTGAAAGGACTCCTCTTCTTCCAACTTATCAATCCTAACGGCACTTTGCTCTATCCTCTCATTAATTACTGGCTCCTTTTCTTGTAGTACTTTCAAAGTAGTTCCTACCTTCAGTCTAAATTGAGTGATATGATTATGAATCTTTTTATCCAGATTTTCAATATGCTCTATGGTAGGAATTTTATTTTCAATAGCTTCCAATCTTTGAATAGCATGCTCCAAAGTTAATGTTGTTCCATTAATAATGATAGGTGGTGAACCCACGAAATTTAACAAAACATTGAAATCATCCATAGGGTGACTACTCAAGAAATTCCCTCCAGTAATAGTATCTAGCACAAATATATACCTAGTACTTACACAAAAATTGCAAAGAAGAACACTAGTAGATTGCTTACGAGCTGATCCAGTTACAATGTTGATCTAGTTATAGTTAAAGATGAAACTATCATTTACAATGCTGATCCAGTTGTGCCAACTGCCTATATTGAGAAACCTCCTTTCCCTGTTAGGATAAAGGAACATACTAAAGTCTCAACTATGGTTAACAAAAGTATTATTAGAACACCTAGACCCTCTAAAAAAATTAAAGTTGAACCTAATATTGCTATGGTTAAAGATCTCTTGGTTGATAATATTGATGGGCATGTTATTTACTTATGCGATGAAGCTACTAGAATCGCTAAGCCTGATCCTAAAGAATAAACATGTTGTTGGCATGCCCGCTATTTCTGTTAAAATAGGAGATCATTGTTATGATGGTTTATGTGATTTTGGTGCTAGTGTGAGTGCTATTTCGTTTACATTATATCAAGAGATTATGAATGATGTTGCATCTGCTGAAATAGAAGATATTAATGTTACTGCTAAGCTTGCGAATATATACACTATTTCACCGCATGGGATTGTTAGAGATGTTCAAGTCTAGTGTGGAAAGATAAAATACCCTACTGATTTTCTAGTTCTTGGTTCTCCACAAGATGATTTTTGTCCCATTATATTTGATATACCTTTCCTAAATATAGTTAATGCTAAGATTGATTGCACTAAGGAAATTACCAGTGTTAACTTTGGTGATTTATATCCTGAGTTTAATTTCTCTAAATTCCGTAGAGAACCTCATGATAAATAATTTCCTAGTAAGTATGAAATTATTGGTCTTGCTTCTGTTGACGTACCTCCTATTGATCCATTAGAACAGTATTTGCTAGACCATGAAAATGATATGAATATGAATGAAAGAAATGAAATAGATAAGATATTCTTTGATTAAGCACATATCCTTAAACATAATTTGCCTGTTGAAACTCTTGGAGGTCCTCCTCCACCAAAAGGAGATCCCGTGTTTGAACTTAAGAAATAACGTGACAGATTGTAATATGCTTATCTTGATGAAAAAAATTTATCATGTTATTATCAATGCTAACCTTTCAGAGCATGAAGAAAAGAGATTACTTAAAACTCTCAAGAAGCACCATGCTGCTATTGGATATACTCTTGATGATCTTAAGGGCATTAATCCCACTCTATGTCAACACAAAATTAATATGGAGCCTAATCCTAAGCCAGTTGTTGATCACCAACGACGGTTGAATCCTAAGATGAAGGATGTGGTAAGAATAGAAATATTAAAGCTTCCCGAAACAGGTATAATTTATCCCATAGCTGATAATAGATGGGTAAGTCATGTTCGTGTTCCTAAGAAATGAGGTGTAACTTTTGTTCCAAATGATAAAATGAACTCATCCCACAAGTAATTGTAATTGGTTATAGGATGGTAATTGATTTCAGGAAATTAAATAAAGCTACTACAAAAGATCATTACCCCTTGCCTTTTATTGATCAAATATTAGAAAGATTATCTAAGCATATGCACCTTTTTCCGTGATGGATATTCTATTTTTTCTCAAATACCCGTGTCAAAAGAAGATCACGAGAAAACTACTTTTACTTGCCCTTTTGGAACTTATGCTCATAGATGTATGCCTTTTCGTTTATGCAATGCACCTGCTACCTTTCAAAGATGTATGACTGCTATACCCTCTGGATTTTGTAAAAAGATTGTCGAGGTTTTCATGGATGATTTTACCGTTTACGAGACTTATTTTGATGATGGCTTAAGCAACCTTGATCGAGTTTGCACATATGTGAAGAAACTAATCGTGTCTTGAATTAGGAGAAGTGCCACTTTATGGTAAATGAAGGTATTGTCCTTGGGAATAAAATTTCTGAACAAGGTATAGAAGTAGATAAATCTAAAGTTGATTCAATTGAAAAAATGCTATGTCCTAAAGATATTGAAGGTATAAGAAGTTTCCTTGGTCATGCTGATTTCTATGGGAGATTTATTAATGACTTCTCTAAAATCTCTAGGGCTCTTACTAATCTCTTGCGAAAAGATGTTCCATTTGTTTTTGATGACGATTGTGTAGAAGCCTTTGAAATACTCAATAAATCCTTAATCTCTGCACCCATTGTTCAACCACCTGATTGGAACCTACCATTTTAAATTATGTGTGATTCTAGTGATCATGTTGTTAGTGTTGTTCTAGGACAAAGAGTTGGTAAGAAATTAAATGTCATCCATTATGCTAGTAAACTCTATACAGTGCTCACAGAAATTATGCTACTACTGAGAAAGGATTTTTAGCAGTTGTGTTTGCATGTGATAAATTCAGATCCTATATTGGTGATTCTAAGGTAACTGTTCACACTAATCATGCTGATATTAAATATCTTATGGAAAAGAAAGATGCTAAACCTAGGTTGATTAGGTGGGTTATGTTGTAAGAATTTGACTTGCATATTATCGATAGAAAGGGAGCTGAGAACCCCGTAGCTGATAATTTCTCTCGAATGGAAAATGTACTTAATGACCCACTGCCTATTTATGATAGTGTTCCCGATGAACAATTAGCTATTGTAAATGCTTCTCATAATACTCCTTGGTATGCAGACTATGCTAATTACATTGTAGGCAAATATATACCACCTAGTTTCACATACCAACAAAAGAAAAGTTCTTCTTCGATTTATGACATTACTTTTTGGACGACCCACTTATATATAAAGAAGAAGAAGATGGTGTTATTAGACGTTGTGTACCTGAGCATGAACTGGAACAAATCCTAAGGAAGTGTCACTCTGAGGCATACGGAGGACACCATGTTGGAGACAAAACTGCACATAAGGTATTACAATCTGGTTTTTATTAGCCTACTCTCTTCAAGGATGCACGTAAGTTTCTCTTATCTTGTGATGAATGTCAAAGAATTGGTAATATTGGTAGACGTCGGGAAGTGCCTATGAATTATTCACTTGTTATTGAACTATTTGATGTTTGGGGATTTGATTTTATGGGACATTTACCTTCCTCTAATGGGTATACACAAATTCCAGGTGATGTTTGTTATGTTACTATGTGGGTATAAGCTATTCCAACTAGTAGTGCTGATCATAACACTTCTATTAAAATGCTTAAAGAAGTTAATTTTCCCGAGGTTTGGAGTTCCTAGATATTGAATGACTGATGGTGGTTCACATTTTATTGATGGTGCTTTCCGTAAACTTCTTGCTAAATATGATGTTAATCATAGAATTGCACCTCCTCATCATCCTCAGTCTAGTGGTCAAGCTGAATTGAGCAATAGAGAAATCAAATTAATTTTGCAAATGACCGTTAATAGATATCGGAAAAATGGTCTAAGAAACTTGATGAGGCATTATGGGTTTGTAAATCAACTGCGTATAAGAATCCTATTATACAAGAATTCAAAAACGAGAATTCAAGGCACGATAAAAGAATTCAAAAACGAGAATTCAAAGTGGGTGAGATGTTCTATTATACAACTATTATGTCAATTTCTTTGTAGGAAAACTTCTCTCTAAATGGGAAGGACTGTATATCATCGAAGAAGTTTATCATTCCGGAGCTATCAAAATCAACAACTCCGAAGGCACTAATCCAAGGGTGGTCAATGGATAAAGGATTAAGCACTATATGTTTGGTACACCTATTAATGTTGTAACTAACATTGTTCAAACTATGACACTGGAGGAAGACATAAGAGAGACCTTCTGGAGCACTCTAGAACCCTGAAAAGGAGTAGGTACGTGATACGGTAAGTAAAACGACTCCAAAAATTCCATAAAAATATTTTCTGTCTGTTTTGAATATTTAAAAAATACCAAAAATAAGAAACAACCGAGGGGCCCACGATCCACGTGGGCGCGCCCACCCCCAGGGCGTGCCCTGGTGGCTCGTGGGACCCTTTTCTCATGGAATACTTGTTTTGCAAGATAAAAATTCTTAATATATACCCCTAGATGACCACTGTATCGCAGAAATATCCTTTGTCTTTGTTTCGTGCTATTTTTTGACAGATCCGGATCCCCATGGCTCTCGGAGGCTCCGTACCAAGCACCAGATCGTGTAACCTTCGTCGGGCAAACGCCCATACAACAAAGTTTACTATGAGTGGTCGTCAGGAGAGGAGGACACCGACAAGGAGGACAAAGCTGAAGAGGTCATGGGAAGCCAGACTCGGGAGGGAGATCAAGCCATGCCTATGGAGGAGACTCCGGAGAAGGGAGATATTCTGCAAACCCTATATGATAATATCTCTCCATCTGAAATTGATACCTTAAGGGTCTTTGAAACAATCTGTGCTCAGAATACATCTCTCACTCATGAAGTTATTGCGCTGGAGGAGCAAAATCATGCTCTTCGAAATATCAATAAAAATCTGGAGTACCTATTGAAGCTGAAGGACATGCCTACCTCATCATCATCACCAGCACCATCACCGAAGAAAGAAACTTGAGTACACAGGTATGGGCACCACCCTAGGCTTGTGCCAAGCTTGGGGGATGTGCCCCGGTATCGTATCACCATCACTTTTATTATCTTTACCTATCTTAGTTTGATCCTTAGCTATTTTGTGCTTAGTAGAATAAAAGTTTAGTATAATCTATTTTGGAGTGCTAGTTTTGTGCTCTATCTATCTAAGAAATCGAGTTGAGAGTTATATAATAAATAATAGCTTGAGTTTTCTTCTTCTTTACTTTTATGTTTCAATCATAACAATGAAAATAATAAAAAGATCATATGCTAATCCCATGGAAAGTAATGAATTTACATAAAGAAAAGTATAAGTGGTAAAATTTGTTGGAAGTTAACAAACATAGTATTGGTCAATGATGCAATTCATGAAAGATTAATAAGTGAAGAGAAGATTCACATATAAATATCCTATCTTGGACATCTTTTATGATTGTGAGCCCCCATATTCTATGTCATATTGTTGATGTTGGACAAGGAAGACAACATAATGAGTTATGTTTGATTATATTCACATAGAAGTTATATTGGTTTAGATCCTCCAACATGCGGTGCTTGCTCAATATATTTGCTAGCCAAAGATCTGCACCAAGTAGAGATACTACTTGTGGATCCATAACCCTTAAACTTGGTATCATGCCATGAGAGTCCGCCATATCTACCTATGGATTGAATAAGATCCTTCAAGTAAGTTGACATAAGTTCATAAAGAAATAAAAATTGCTCCTAAATATGTATGATCTTTTGTTATAAGGGAAGCTTTCTACGATCTTGTGATGGTAAAGAAATAAAAGCGGTGGACTGCATAATAAAGGTTGCTATCACAAGGGGGAATATAAAGTGACTTTCATTTACATTAAGAGCTTGCACATCCAAAAATAAAAAGCGCACGACAACCTCTGCTTTCCTCTGCGAAGGGCCTATCTTTTACCTTTATGTGGTTCCTTTTCATGCAAGAGTCAATAATGTTCTCCTCTATTACTTTTTCATTTTACATTTGCAAGCATCAAGTGGCGGGGAAAGTGATAAGTCCATTTTGCATCATGTTTTCTTTCTGTTATTTATAAAGTTTTTATGCGAAATAATGCTTTCTGGAGTAATTCTAATGCCTTTTCTCTCATAAAATGCAAGGTTTAAAAAGAGGGAGAATACTGACAGCTGGAATTCTGGAGCTCGAAAAGCTACGCCAGGCCACCTATTCTGCACACCTCCAAATGAGCTGAAACTTCACGAAGATTTTATATGGATTATTTAAGAACTATTGGAGCAAATAACTACCAGAGGGGGCTCACCAGGTGGGCACAACCCACCTGGGCGTGCCAGGGAGCCCAGGCATGCCCTGGTGGGCTGTGCCCTCATCAGCCCACCTCCGGTGCCCCTCTTTTGGTATATAAGTCATTTTGACCTAGAAAACAAAATAAGGAGAGGAGTTTCGGGATGGAGCACTGCCGCCTCGAGGCAGAACTTGGGGAGGAGCACTTTTGCCCTCCGGCGGAGCGATTCCTCCAGGGAAACTTCCTTCCCAGAGGGGGAAATCATCGTCATCATCATCACCAACAAGCCTCTCATCTTTGGGAGGCCAATATTCATCAACATCTTCAACATCACCATCTCCTCTCAAACCCTAGTTCATATCTTGTGTTCAATCTTTGTACCGGAACCTCAGATTGGTACATGTGGGTGACTAGTAGTGTTGATTACATCTTGTAGTTGATTACTATATGGTTTATTTGGTGGAAGATTATATGTTCAGATCCATTATGCTATTTAATACCCCTCTGATCTTGAGCATGCTTATCATTTGTGAGTAGTTACTCTTGTTCTTGAGATCACGGGAGAAATCTTGTTGCAAGTAATCATGTGAACTTGATATGTGTTTGATATTTTGATGATATGTATGTTGTGATTCCCTTAGTGGTGTCATGTGAACGTCGACTACATGACACTTCACCATATTTGGGCCTAAGGGAATGCATTGTGGAGTAGTTATTAGATGATGGGTTGCTAGAATGACAAAAGCTTAAACCCTAGGTTATGCGCTATTTCGTAAGGGACCGATTTGGATCCAAATGTGTAATGCTATGGTTAGATTTTATCTTAATACTTTTCTCGTAGGAGGTTTGTTCAAGTAAGAACAACACATAAGCACCGATCCACCCACATATCAAATTATCAAAGTAGTGAACACAAATCAAGCCAACATGATGAAAGTGACTGGATGAAATTCCCGTGTCTCCTCAAGAACACTTTGCTTATTATAAGAAACCATTTTGGCATGTCATTTGACACAAAAGGATTGGGCTATCTTGCTGCATACTATTTAACATTTCCGTTACTTGATCGTTACAAATTATCTTGCTATCAAACTATCTGTTATCGACAATTTCAGTGCTTGCAGACATTACCTTGCTGAAAACCACTTGTCATTTCTTTCTGCCCCTCATTGGGTTCGACACCCTTACTTACCGAAAGGACTACGATTGACCCCCTATACTTGTGGGTCATCAAGACTCTTTTCTGGTGCCGTTGCCGGGAGTGAAGCGCTCATGGTAAGTGGAAATTGGTAAAGAAAAATTATTGCTACGTGCTGAAATTTGTTGTCACTTGTTACTATGGAGAGTAATCCTTTGAGGGGTTTGTTCGGGGTATCTTCACCTCGAGCAGAAGCACACTTGGTTGCCCCTCAACCCACTACACGTACTGAAAATATTGGTTATAAAATTCATTCAGATATGATAGAGCATCTGCTAGCTAATCCTTATGCAGGAGATGGAACCGAACATCCTGATATGCATTTGATATATGTGGATTAAATTTGTAGATTATTTAAGCTTGCAGGTTTACCTAGAGATGAAGCTAAGAAGAAGGTTTTCCCTTTATCTTTGAAGGGAAAAGCATTGACATGGTATAGGCTATGCGATGATATTAGATCTTGGAACTGGAATCGACTGAAATTGGAATTTCACAAAAAACATATCCTATGCATCTAGGCCCACGTGATGAGAGTTACATATATAATTTTTGGCCTCGTGAAGGATAAAGTATCGCTCTAGCTTGGGGGAGGCTCAAGTCAATGTTACATTCATTCCACAATCATGAGCTCTCATAATGATCAATCCATGCTTGATACTTCTTGTATTGGTTCTTTTATGAAGACTATTGAATTCAGGTGGGATCTCTTAGAAAGAATTAAATGCAACTCTAAAAATTGGGTAATCGACGAAGGTAAAGAGTCACGTATTAAGCATGAGTTTGATTGTGTTAAATCTTTTATGAATACCAATGCATTTCAAAAGTTTTGCACTAAATATGGAGTTGACTCTGAGATAGTATCCGCCTTTTGTGAATCATTTGCTGCTCATGTTGATCTCCCAAAGGAGAAGTGGTATAAATATCATCCATGTATTAAATAAGAAATTAAAGAACTGGTAATAGCTAAAGAAGAAACTATTATTTACAATGTTGATCCAGTTGTTCCTACCGCTTATATTGACAAACAACCTTTTCTTGTTAGGATAAATGAACATGCTAAGGTTTCAACTGTGGTTCGCAAAAGTAATATTAAAGTACCTAAACCCCCTGAGCAAATTAAAGTATAACCTAGTGTTGCTATGGTTAAGGATCTCTTGGTCGATAATATTAATGGGCATGTTATTTATTTCATTGGTGAAGCTGCAAGAATTGCCAAACCCGATGGGAAAGATAAACATAGAACTGTTGTTGGCATGCCTATTATCTCAGTTAAAATAGGAGATCATTGTTATCATGGTTTATGTGATATATTTGCTCGCGTAAGTGCTATTCCTTTTCCTTTGTATCAAGAAATTATGAATGACATAGCACCCGCTGAAATAGAAGACATAGATGTTACTATTAAACTTGCTAATAGAGACACCATCACACACCTTGGGATTGTTAGAGATGTTAAAGTCTTGTGTGGGAAGATGAAATATCCTACTGATTTTCTACTTCTTAGTTCCCCACAAGATGACTTTTGTCCCATTATCTTTGGTAGACCTTCTTGAACACTGTCAATGCTACTATATATTGCCATAAACAAACGGTCGGTGTTAGCTTTGGTGATGAGTTTCATGAGTTTACTTTTTCCGAGTTTAATAGAAAACCTCATAAGAAAGAATTACCTAGTAAAGATGAAATAGTTGGTCTTTCTTCTATTGTCGTGCCTCCTACTGATCCAATAGAACAATATTTGCTAGACCATGAAAATGACATGCACATGCAAGAAAGAAATGAAATAGATAGAATTTTCTTTGAACAACAACCTCTGCTTAAGCACAATTTGCCTATTGAAACTCTAGGAGGTTGTAACATCCCAAATTTTCAATTTGGAATTCTATACATAGGTCATATTGCATATCATATTTTATTGCATTCGTGTGTTGCGATCCTCGAAATTCTAAGCAACTCAAGGACCCACGGAGAGAGTTGGGGATTTTACCATTTTCGTATTTGAGTTTTCTCAAATACCGGTACAGGGATCACTTTGGCTTTAATTGTTTTTCTCTCCGAAAAATATTTCATAATAAAATATATGAGTGGAGATAATATGACTTCTCCAAAATAAAAGAAATATTGGAGGAAATTTTTTAAAATCAACTTTGGTATTTTATTTGGATTTTTTTTGCAATTTTATTTGCATAGGAAAAATGCGCCTTTTTTAAATTGCATTTAGGTCCGGGAAAAATGTTCACTTTGTCCTAAATATTATTAGAGGACGGTGAATATTTATTTAGGAATTTTACGAGTCCGTTCAGTAAAATTTTCGTCCGTTTTGTTGCGTTGGGACTATTAAAAAAAAGAGGAACCGACCTACCTGGGCCGTGTCTGACCGGGACTCCGTCCTGGGGGGCCTTTAAAAGCCCAGCCGGCCGCCCCACCGGCCCACCCCGCCCGAGCCACAAACCCTAGCCGCCAGCCCGCCCCGCCTCAAAAAGCGCGTAGCCGTTGCGAGCCGCCGCCAGCCCGCCGCCCCGCCGGAGCACCGCCGCCGCCAGCCCGCCGCCCCCGGCGCCTCGCCGGACCGCCGCCGCCGGAGTCCCGCCGTCGCCGTTCTCACTGGAGCCCCGCCGCCGCCGAGGTAGCCACCGCCGCCGTCGGTTTTCTCGGAAAAACCGATCATTCTTTTCAATAACCATAGATCTCGTTTTTTCGGTTAGTTTTGGTTTTTTGTTGGTCTAGTTAAATAGCGGATGTCCGTCTGTACGTTCGTTTTAACGAATGTTGTTCGCCCGTTAGTCACAGACAACGAACGTTCGTTCCTTAGCCTATTCCTCTGTTTTTCTTTTTCAGGGTTTTTCCGCAATTATTTTCGATCGTGATTTCTGCCCTGATCTTCTTTTTAGTTTTTCTTTTCGCTCGTAAGTCGGAATCAGGCGATTCAAGCGCCTAGATCTTCATCTCGAAGCCCTGTTTCTATTTAACCAACTTGAACAAGGTTTTGGTACTTTAAAATTTGACTTTAGTTCAAATATAGTAAATAGATCTTGTTTCTTTCGTAGTTTGAGTTTCGTTGCTCCGTTTGATTTGATTCTTTTTGCAAACCGGATTTATTCAGTTGAACTTTCTGGTTAGATCTTCTTATTTGAGTTTTACCCGTGCTTCTTTTATTGATTGCTCATGTATGCTATTGTTTGCTTGCAGTAGAATTCCCAGAGTGCGAAGCGTGCTACTACGAGTCCCTAGGTTTTGCGAATCGTCAGCAAGGCAAGTAACACTTTGATCATACCCTTTATTACCCAGTTTTTATGCATTAGATCAAACCATCACACATTGCATGAGTAGGATCTCTTAACTTGTGGGTTTGGGAAGTAGATTGAGGTAGAACCCATTACCTGCATTATTTTCAAACCCCTGGGAGTTACTTCTACGTTATGCTAAGTTGACATGCTATGCTCGTAGACGTGGTTTGGGTTTGAGAGAATCCATGACAGATGTGAGATTGTTAATTAATGGTTCAACTTAAGGTTGCTACTTTAATACACATCTGGGTGGATTGGTTGCAGGTTACCTGGAGAATCTAGTGTTGTCCTAGGAAATCCCAGGGGAACCGTGTGATTATCCTATGGAATGCCACCCAGGCTCAAAGGGAACATAAGACTATTCATGCTAGAAACTTCCGTGTGCAGCCACAATGCCATTATGGGCTCTAGCATAGTTGAGTATGTTGTGTGAGCTCTTTCAGTGGTGGACTAGCAGATGTAGGGGAAAGTAGGTGTACCGGTCCACCCGGGGTAAAGAGTAAATGCCTCTGAAAGACTGTCTCGGTCATCTGTTTCTCAAACATCATGAAGTGAGAGAAATCCAACGGAGGAGATCGATCTTGCGAGGAAAAGTGCGCAAACCTCTACAGAGTGTACAAACTAATCATGATTAGCCGTGTCCCCGGTTATGGACATCTTGAGTATCTGGTACTTGAATTATTGGTTGATCTCATTACTCTAAAACTAATTTGCTAGGTTGATAATGACTACTTTAATTGGGATTGAGTTGGAGGAACCTTCTCAATGATGTTTCAACTACCATGATAGTTAAAATAAAAGTTATTCCTTTGTTGTAGGGAAAAATTGGCTTTATGCAAAAATCTTAACCTTAGAGCCTCCACCAGCCATATATGCATGTAGTGTTAGCCTTTATTCTTTTACTTGCTCTACTGTGTTATCTTGCCAGCATATTCCATGTGCTGACCCGTTTCAGGCTGCAACATGTCATGTTGCAGACTTTTCAGAAGAAGAGTAAGGTGCGCTAGGTCGTTTGTCATGCACTCAGCTATGCCGTTGGAGTTGATGGACTCACTTATCTTCCAAGCCTTCCGTTGTTATCGTGTTAGATGGCCTTATGCCATATTATTTTGTAATAAGTTCTCTTTGGAGACATTCGATGTAATAAGTGTGTGATTGCCACTCTATTATAAATCCTTCGAGTACTGTGTGTGTCAGCATTACCGATCCAGGGATGACACAGAACAAAGAGACTTTGGTCCATTCGGATTGTGGTCGCTACAAAGGTCCTCCTCCACCTAAGGGCGATCCTATGTTTGAACTAAAACAGTTGCCTAACACTTTGAAATATGCTTATCTTGATGAGAAAAAGATATATCATGTTATTATTAGTGCTAACCTTTCAGAACAGGAAGAAGAAAGATTATTGAAAATTCTGAAGAAGCACCAGGATGCTATTGGATATACTCTTGATTATCTTAAGGGCATTAGTCCCGCTCTATGTCAGCACAAAATTAATATGGAACCTGATGCTAAACCCGTTGTTGATCACCGTCGTTAAATATAAAAATGAAAGAAGTGGTAAGAACTGAAATATTAAATCTTCTGGAAGCATGTATAATCTATCACATAGCTGATAGTAGATGGGTAAGTACTGTTCATTGTGCCCCTAAGAAGGGAGGTATTACTGTTGTTCGCAATGATAAAAATGAAATTATACCGCAAAGAATTGTCACTGGCTATAGGATGGTAATTGATTTAAGAAATTAAACAAAGCAACTAGAAAAGATCATTACCCTCTACCTTTTTTGATCAAATGCTATAAAGATTATCTAAGCACACACACTTTTGTTTTCTTGATGGATATTCTGGTTTCTCTCAAATACCTATTTCACAACCTAATCAAGAGAAACCCACCTTTACTTGTCCTTTTGGAACTTATGCTTATAGATGTATGCCTTTTGGTCTCTGTAATGCACTTGCTACATTTCAAAGATGTATGACAGCTATATTCTTTGATTTTTGTGAAAAGATTGATGAGGTTTTCATGGATGATTTTTCCATCTACGGAAAGTATTTTGATGATTGCTTAAGCAACCTCGATCGAGTTTTTCAGTGGTGTGAGCAAACTAATCTTGTCTTGAATTGGGAGAAGTGCAACTTTATGGTTAATGAAGGTATTGTCTTGGGTCGTAAAATTTCTGAACGAGGTATTGAGGTGTTTCAAGCTAAAGTTGATGCAATTGAGAAAATGCCATGTCCTAAAGATATCAAAGGTATTCGTAGTTGCCTTGGTCATGCTGGTTTCTATAGGAGGTTTATTAAAGACTTCTCAAAAATTTCTAGGCCTCTTACAAATCTTTTACAAATGGATGTTCCATTTTTTATGATGAATGTGTAGAAGCCTTTGAAACACTCAAGAAAGCCATAATTTCTGCACCTATTGTTCAACCACCTGATTGGAACTTACCTTTTGAAATTATGTGTGATGTTTGTGATTATGTTGTTGGTGATGTTCTAGGGCAAAGAGTTGATAAGAAATTAAATGTTATCCATTTATGCTAGTGATGACCCACAAGTGTAGGGGGTCTATCGTAGTCCTTTCGATAAGTAAGAGTGTCGAACCCAACGAGGAGCATAAGGAAATGATAGGCAGTTTTCAGTAAGGTATTTTCTGCAAGCACTGAAATTATAGGTAACTGATAGTTTTGTGATAGGATAATTGGTAGCAAGTAACAAAAGGTAAAAGTAAATAAGGTGCAGCAAGGTGGCCCAATCCTTTTTGTAGCAAAGGACAAGCCTGGACAAACTCTTATGCAAGGTAAAGTGCTCCCGAGGACATATGGGAATTATCATCAAGCTAGTTTTCATCACGATCGTCTGATTCGCGTTCGGTACTTTGATAATTTGGTATGTGGGTGGATCGGTGCTTGGGTGCTGCCCTTACTTGGACAAGCCTCCCACTTATGATTAACCTCTAATGCAAGCATCCGCAACTACAAAAGAAGTATTAAGGTAAACCTAACCATAGCCTGAAACATATGGATCCAAATCAGCCCCTTACGAAGCAACGCATAAACTAGGGTTTAAGCTTCTGTCACTCTAGCAACCCATCATCTACTTATTACTTCCCAATGCCTTCCTCTAGGCCCAAATAATGGCGAAGTTTCATGTAGTCTACGTTCACATGACACCACTAGAGGAAATACAACATACATCTCATCAAAATATCGAACGAAGACCAAATTCACATGACTACTAATAGCAAGACTTATCCCATGTCCTCAGGAACAAAAGCAACTACTCACAAGACATAATATTGTTCATGATCAGAGGGGTATTAATATGCATAACTGATCTGAACATATGATCTTCCACAAAATGAACCAACAAGCATCAACTACAAGGAGTAATCAACACTACTCGCAACCCACATGTACCAATCTGAGGTTTGGGTACAAAGATTGGATACAAGAGATGAACTATGGTTTGAGAGGAGATGGTGCTGATGAAGATGTTGATGAAGATAGCTCTCCCCAAGATGGGATAGTTGTTGGTGATGACAGCGGTGACGATTTCCCCCTCCCAGAGGGAAGTATCCCCGGCAAAACAGCTCTGCCGGAGCCCTAGATTGGTTTCCGCCTCGGTTCCACCTCGAGACGGCGGCGTCTGGTCCCAAAAGCCTCCTTCTAAATTTTCTAGGTCAAAACGCTTCATATAGGAGAAGATGGGCACTTGGGGCCCACCGGCTGGCCCTCGAGGTAGGGGGCGCGCCCTGGGAAGGGGGGCGCGCCCCCCACCCTCGAGGCCAGCCAATGGCCCCTCTCGTGGATTTCTTCCGCTAGATATTCTTTATATTTTATGAAAAAATGTTCTGTGGAGTTTCGGGGCTTTTGGAGATGTGCAGAATAGGTTTCGAGAGTTTGCTCCTTTTCCAGCCCAGAATTCCAGCTGCCGGCATTCCCCCTTCTTCATGTAAACCTTGCAAAATAAGAGGGAAAAGGCATAAGTATTGTGACAAAACATGTATGAACAGCCCATAAAGCAATAAATATCAACTTCTAAGCATGATGCAAAATGGACGTATCAACTCCCCCAAGCTTAGACCTCGCTTGTCCTCAAGCGAAAGCTGATATCGAAAAATATGTCCACAAGTTTAGAGATAGAGGTGTCGATAAAAACAAAATACGGACATGAGGGCATCATGATCATTCTCATAACAACAACTTATATAAATATATTCATATGATCATTATGTTAAAGCAACAATCCAGAATATCAAGTATGCATCATAAACTTCATTAGAAACTAACAAACTTTGGTCTCGGTCATTGAAGCAATTGCAATTTATCGTAACATCGGAAAGAGTCAATATAAGAGCTTTTCAGCAAGCCTACATACTCAACTATCATATAGTCTTTCACATTTTCTCACACTCACGCAATACTTATGTTTATGGAGCTTTAATCGGACACAGAGGAAGATAGGGGCTTATGGTGTTGCCTCCCAACCTTTTACCTCAAGGGTAATGTCAACAGTAATAGATCATGAAAACTAACATCCAAGTGTGTATATATGTCAGGATCTTTCCAACACAATGTGCTTGCCAAAGGATAAAATGAAAAAGGGAAGGTGGATCTCACCTTGACACTTATAAGACAAGAATAAAAGATAGGCCCTTCGCACAGGGAAGCCGAGGTTTACATGTGTTTTTATAGTTGGATGCACAAAGTCTTAGCATAGAAGAACTTCACTTTATATTGCCACTTGTGATAAGGACCTTTATTATGCAGTCCGTCGCTTTTAATACTTCCATATCACAAGCTCGTATAAAGCTAATTTCTCCCACACTAATAAATCATACATATTTAGCAGGTTTGCAACATGACAACTTACTTGGAAGGATCTTTCTCAATCCATAGGTAGGTATGGTGGACTCTCATGGCAAAACTGGGCTTAAGGATATATGGAAGCACAAGTAGTATCTCTACTTAGTGCGAGGAGTTTTGGCTAGCATGAGGGAGATAGGCAAGCTCAACATGTTGGAAGATTCATGACAATATACTTTATTTCGAATATAAGAAGATATAACCCATTATGTTGTCTTTCTTGTCCAACATCAACTCTTTAGCAAGTCATACTTTAATGAGTGCTCACACTCATAAAAGATGTCCAAGATAGTATATTTGTATGTGAATCCTCTCTTCTTTTATTACTTCTTATTAATTGCAACGATGACCAAAACTATGTTTGTCACCTCCCACCAACTTTTATTTATCATACTCTTGTATGTGAAGTCATTACTTCCCATAAGATCAATATGATCTCTTTGATACTCTTTTTGTTTTCTTTCTTTTTATCGTGACCCAAGTGAGGAAATCAAGCCCTTGACTCAACACTAATCTTTATTATATAGCTCACGGACTCGATTACAAAGGATAAAGCTCACAAAGCAAAAGCTCACAACTAGATCATGCTAACTTTATTCTAATAGATCAAGCTACTACCAAAAGGATTGAACTAAGTAAAACGTTAAAGATAGGGGTGATGGTGATACATTACCGGGGTCACTCCCCCAAGCTTGGCAGTTGCCAAGGGGAGTGCCCATACCCATATGATTATGTCTCCTTCTTCGGGGTTGGCGATGATGGCTTCTTCCTTAACTTGTGCTTAAGAGCAGAATTCTGATCCTTTAGATCATTGATCTCTTGCTCGAGGGTTAATATATTCTTGCATAATGCCTGCTTGTTTTCCTGCAAGAGGTAAAAAGGGATAAATTCGATCTTAGATTTCTTTACTCTGTCGGGGAGACTTGAGTTTTTGAATTCCACATGCATATCCCCTGGTTGGGGCAGTGGAACTTCGTCTTCATCAGAGCTAGTCCAATCCTTCCTCTTTGAATCATGGTCCTCTTCTTCTTCCGTGGTCCAACCATGATGCTCCAAGTCACCATAGACCCTAGGGTCAGCAAGGGAATCAGCCACATAGCTTTCTCCCTCCGAATCCTGGGATGACATGTTGCTTTTATCTGTGGCAGGAAAGGCTTGAAACGAAAACAGAGGAATTTTGCGTGATACAGAGGTCGAAACCTCCGGGAGTACATATAATGAATTTTCCCGAACAAAAGGAGTAACCCACAAGAAAACGGAGTCCAGGGGACACACGGGGTGCCCTCAAGGCAGGGGGCGCGCCCTGGGAATGGGGGCGCGCCCCCTACCCTCTAAGAGGCCCCGTGCCTCCTCCGGACTGCGGTTTATTTTTCTAAATATTCCAAAACGGAGAAAAAAATGCCTTTAGAACTGTTTTGGGGTCAGTTTACTTACCGTATCACGTACCTCTTCCTTTTCGGAGGCTGAATCGTTCTGGAAAGTGTCCCTTATGTATTCCTCCGGGGTTATGGTTTCAATAATATTAGTTTCAACATTTATAGGATTACCTGAGATATAATGTTTGATCCTTTGACCATTCACTACCTTCGGATTTATGCCTTCGAAGTTGTTGATTTTTATGGCACCGGAACGATAGACCTCCTCGATAACGTAAGGTCCCTCCCACTTGGAGAGAAGTTTTCCTGCAAAAAATCTTAAACGAGAGTTGAATAGCAAAACATAATCACCTACATTAAACTCACGCTTTTGTATCCTTTTGTCATGCCATCTTTTAACTTTTTCTTTAAATAACTTGGCGTTCTCGTAGGCCTGGGTTCTCCATTCATCGAGACAGCTAATATCAAATAACCTATTTTCACCGGCAAGTTTGAAATCATAATTGAGCTCTTTCATAGCCCAATATGCCTTATGTTCTACCTCAAGAGGTAAGTGACAAGCTTTTCCATATACCATCTTATATGGAGACACACCCATAGGGTTTTTGTATGCAGTTCTATAGGCCCATAAGGCATCATCTAGTTTCTTAGACCAATTCTTTCTAGACCTATTAACTGTCTTTTGCAAGATTAATTTCAACTCCATATTACTTAATTCAACTTGACCACTAGTCTGTGGATGATAAGGTGATGCAATTCTATGGTTGACATCATACTTAGCAAGCATCTTACGGAAAGCACCATGAATAAAGTGTGAACCACCATCAGTCATTAGGTATCTAGGGACTCCAAACCTCGGAAATATAACTTCTTTAAGCATCTTAATAGAGGTGTTATGATCAGCACTACTAGTTGGAATAGCTTCTACCCACTTAGTAACGTAATCAACAGCAACTAAAATATGTGTGTACCCATTAGAGGAGGGAAAAGGTCCCATATAATCAAAGCCCCAAACATCAAATGGTTCAATAACAAGTGAATAATTCATAGGCATTTCTTGACGTCTACTAATATTACCTATTCTTTGACATTCATCACATGATAAGACAAACTCACGGTCATCCTTGAAGAGAGTAGGCCAATAAAAACCGGATTGCAATACCTTGTGTGCAGTTCTGTCTCCCGCATGGTGTCCTCCATAAGCTTCGGAGTGGCACTTGTGTAAGATCTGTTCTTGTTCATGCTCAGGTACACAACATCTAATAATACCATCTACTCCTTCTTTATAAAGATGTGGGTCATCCCAAAAGTAATGTCTCAAATCATAGAAGAACTTTTTCTTTTGCTGGTATGTAAAGCTAGGTGGTATGAACTTAGCAACAATATAATTAGCATAATCAGCATACCAGGGGGCAGTACGAGAAGTACTTATGATAGCTAGTTGTTCATCAGGAAAACTATCATCAATAGGTTGTGGGTCGTCAAGTATATTCTCTAACCTAGACAAGTTATCTGCTACGGGGTTCTCAGCTCCCTTTCTATCAATAATATGAAAGTCAAATTCTTGTAGCAGGAGGACCCATCTAATAAGTCTAGGTTTAGCATCTTTCTTTTCCATAAGGTATTTGATAGCAGCATGATCAGTGTGAATAGTTACTTTAGAATCAACGATGTACGGTCTAAACTTATCACAAGCAAACACAACTGCTAAAAATTCTTTTTCAGTGGTAGCATAATTTCTTTGGTCACTATCTAGAGTTTTGCTAGCATACTGGTTAACATTCAATTTCTTATCAACTCTTTGCCCTACAACAGCTCCTACAGCATAATCACTAGCATCGCGCATAATCTCAAAGGGTAAATTCTAGTCAGGAGGCTAGACAATAGGTGCAAAGATCAATGCTTTCTTAAGTATTTCAAATGCTTCTAGACAATCATCATCAAAGACAAAAGGAATATCTTTCTGTAAAAGATTAGTCAGAGGCCGGGAGATTTTGGAGAAGTCCTTAATGAACCTCCTATAAAACCCGGCATGACCAAGGAAACTTCGTATACCTTTGATATCCTTAGGGCATGGCATCTTTTCAATAGCATCAACCTTAGCTTTGTCAACTTCAATACCTCTTTCAGAAATTTTATGTCCCAAGACAATGCCTTCATTAACCATAAAGTGGCACTTCTCCCAATTCAAGACAAAATTAGTGTCTTCGCATCTCTGTAAAACTCGATCAAGGTTCCTTAAGCAATCATCAAAAGAAGTTTCGTAAACGGAGAAATCATCCATGAAAACCTCGATAATCTTTTCACAAAAGTCAGAGAATATGGCCATCATGCATCTTTGAAAGGTAGCAGGTGCATTACATAAACCAAAAGGCATACGTCTATTAGCAAAGGTACCGAAAGGACAAGTGAAGGTGGTCTTTTCTTGATCCCCTTTTGACACAGGTATTTGAGAGAAACCAGAATAACCATCTAGAAAGCAGAAATGAGTATGTTTGGATAACCTTTCTAGCATTTGATCAATAAATGGAAAGGGGTAATGATATTTATTAGTAGCTTTATTTAACTTACGGAAATCAATTACCATCCTATAACCTGTAACTATTCTTTGCGGGATCAATTCATCTTTATCATTAGGGACGACAGTCATACCTCCTTTCTTGGGAACACAATGGACATGACTTACCCACTGGCTATCGGCAATGGGATAAATAATACCTGCCTCTAGGAGCTTTAGAATTTCCTTCCTTACCACTTCTTTCATCTTAGGATTTAACCGTCGCTGATGATCAATAACTGGTTTAGCATTCTCTTCCAATTTTATCTTGTGTTGACATATAGTGGGACTAATGCCCTTAAGATCATCCAGAGTATATCCAATAGCAGCTCGGTGCTTCTTCAGAGTTTTCAATAATCTTTCTTCTTCATGCTCTGAAAGGTTAGCACTAATAACAACATGATATATCTTCTTTTCATCAAGATAAACATACTTAAGATTACCAGGCAAAGTTTTATGTTCAAACACGGGATCACCCTTGGGTGGAGGGAGATCCCCTAGGATTTCAACAGGCAAGCTGTTTTTCAATACGGGTCCTTGTGTAAGGAATATTTCATCTATCTCCCTTCTTTCATTCATATGCATATCATTTTCATGGTCTAGCAAGTATTGTTCTAAAGGATCATTAGGCGGCACCGCAATAGAAGCAAGGCCAATAAGTTCATCTTTACTGGGTGGTGCCTTCTCAAGGGGTTGTCTACGGAATTTAGCAAAGTTAAAATCATGAGACATATCCCCTAATCCAACAGTGACAATGTCCTTTACGCAGTCTACCTTGGCATTAACAGTATTCAAGAAGGGTCTACCAAATATAATGGGACAGGAAGCATCTTGTGGGGAACAAAGAACAAGAAAATCAGCAGGGTATTTAATCTTCCCACACAAGACTTCAATATCCCTAACAATCCCAATTGGTGAAATAGTTTCTCTATTAGCAAGCTTAATAGTAACATCAATCCCTTCTAACTCAACGGGTGCAATATCATGCATAATTTCGTTATACAAATCAAAAGGGATAATGCATGCACAAGCACCAACGTCGCATAAACCATGATAGCAATGATCTCCTATCTTAACAGAGATAACGGGCAAGCCTACGATAGGTTTATGTTTATTCCTAGCATTGGGTTTGGCTATCCTAGCAGACACTTCTTTGAGATAAATAACATGTCCATCTGAATCTTCTACCAAGAGATCTTTAACCATGGCAACACTAGGTTCAACTTTAATTTGCGTAGAGGGTGTAGGTGTTCTAGTATTACTCTTATGAACTACAGTAGAAGCTTGAGCATGATCCTTTATCCTAACAGGGAAAGGTGGTTTCTCGATATAAACGGTAGGAATAACGGGATCAACATTATAAGTGATAGTCTTTTCTTCAACTTTAATAGGTTCAACTACTTTTACTTCAATAGGGGGATGGTATTTAAACCACTTCTCCTTGGGGAGATCAACATGAGTAGCAAAAGATTCACAGAAAGAAGCTACTATCTCAGTGTCAAGTCCATATTTTGTGCTAAACTCACGGAAAACATCGGTATCCATAAAAGCTTTAACACAATCAAACTTAGGGGTCATACCTGACTCCTTACCTTCGTCAAGATCCCAATCTTCCGAGTTGCGTTTAATTATTTCCAATAAATCCCATTTGAATTCAATAGTCTTCATCATAAAAGAGCCAGAACAAGAATTATCGAGCATGGTGCGATTATTGAGAGAAAGCCGTGCATAATTTTTTTGGATGATCATCTTTCTTGAAAGCTCATGATTGGGGCATGAATATAACATTGACTTAAGCCTCCCCCAAACTTGAGCAATGCTTTCTCCTTTGCGAGGCCAGAAATTATAAATATAGTTACGATCACGATGAACCTGGTGCATAGGGTAGAACTTCTGATGAAATTCCAACTTCAGACGATTATAGTTCCAAGATCCCATATCATCGCATAGCCTATACCTTGTCAATGCATTTCCCTTCAAAGATAAAGGGAATACCTTCTTCTTGATAACATCCTTGGGCATACCTGCAAGCTTAAACAATCCACAAACTCTATCCACATAGATCAGGTGTAAATCTGGGTGAAGTGTTCCGTCTCCTGTATAGGGATTTTCAAGTAGTTTCTCAATCATACCCGAAGGAATCTCAAAGCAAACATTTTCAATAGGTGCAGTAGGTTGAGGATCAACTCTTTGCTCTTCTGCACGGGGTGAAGATACCCCGAACAAGCCCCTCAAAGGATTTTGAGCCATAGTAACAAGTGACAATAAATTTCAGCACATTATATAAAATTTTCCTTACCAAATTCCACTTACCAAAGGCGCTTCACTCCCCGGCAATGGCGCCAGAAAAGAGTCTTGATGACCCACAAGTGTAGGGGATCTATTGTAGTCCTTTCGATAAGTCAGAGTGTCGAACCCAACGAGGAGCAGAAGGAAATGATTGGCAGTTTTCAGTAAGGTATTTTCTGCAAGCACTGAAATTATAGGTAACTGATAGTTTTGTGATAGGATAATTGGTAGCAAGTAACAAAATGTCAAAGTAAATAAGGTGCAACAAGGTGGCCCAATCCTTTTTGTAGCAAAGGAAAAGCCTGGACAAACTCTTATGCAAGGTAAAGTGCTCCCGAGGACATATGGGAATTATCGTCAAGCTAGTTTTCATCACGATCGTCTGATTCGCGTTCGGTACTTTGATAATTTGGTATGTGGGTGGACCGGTGCTTGCGTGCTGCCCTTACTTGGACAAGCCTCCCACTTAGGATTAACCTCTAATGCAAGCATCCGCAACTACAAAAGAAGTATTAAGGTAAACCTAGCCATAGCCTGAAACATATGGATCCAAATCAGCCCCTTACGAAGCAACACATAAACTAGGGTTTAAGCTTTTGTCACTCTAGCAACCCATCATCTACTTATTACATCCCAATGCCTTCCTCTAGGCCCAAATAATGGTGAAGTGTCGTGTAGTCGACGTTCACATGACACCACTAGAGGAAAGACAACATACATCTCATCAAAATAATGAACGAAGACCAAATTCACATGACTACTAATAGCAAGACTTCTTCCATGTCCTCAGGAACAAAAGCAACTACTCACAAGACATAATGTTGTTCATGATCAGAGGGGTATTAATATGCATAATGGATCTGAACATATGATCTTCCACCAAATAAACCAACTAGCATCATCTACAAGGAGTAATCAACACTACTAGCAACCCACAGGTACCAATGTGAGGTTTGGGTACAAAGATTGGATGCAAGAGATGAACTAGGGTTTGAGAGGAGATGGTCCTGGTGAAGATGTTGACGAAGATAGCTCTCCCCAAGATGGGAGAGTTGTTGGTGATGACGGCGGTGACGATTTCCCCCTCCCAGAGGGAAGTATCCCCGGCTGAATAGCTCTACTGGAGCCCTAGATTGGTTTCCGCCTCGAGACGGCGACGTGTGGTCCCGAAAGCCTCCTTCTGATTTTTTTTCCAGGTCAAAACGCTTCATATAGGAGAAGATGGGCATCTGGGGCCCACCGGCTGGCCCTCGAGGCAGGGGGCGCACCCTGGGAAGGGGGGCGCGCCCCCACCCTCGAGGCCAGCCAATGGCCCCTCTCATGGATTTCTTCCGCCAGATATTTTTTATATTTTCCGAAAAAATGTTCTGTGGAGTTTCGGGGCTTTTGGAGATGTGCAAAATAGGTTTCCAGAGTTTGCTCCTTTTCCAGCCCAGAATTCCAGCTGCCGGCATTCCCCCTTCTTCATGTAAACCTTGCAAAATAAGAGGGAAAAGGCATAAGTATTGTGAAAAAACATGTATGAACAGCCCATAAAGCAATAAATGTCAACTTCTAAGCATGATGCAAAATGGACGTATCAGCTAGTAAAACTCTAGACAATACTCAACGAAATTATGCTACTACTGAAAAAAAATTAGCAGTTGTGTTTGCTTGTGATAAATTCAGATCATATATTATTGATTCCAAAGTAATTATTCACATTGATCATGTTGCTATAAATATCTTATGGAAAATAAAGATGCTAAACCTAGAATTATTAGGTGGGCTCTCTTGCTGCAAGAATTTGACTTACATATTATTGATAAGAAAGGAGTTGCGAACCCCGTAGCTGATAACTTGTCTAGGTTAAAAAATGTTCTTGATGGCCCACTACCTATTTATGATAGTTTTCCTGATGAACAATTGGCTGCAATAAATGTTTCTCATAACACACCTTGGTATGCTTACTATGCTAATTACATTGTTGCTAAATACATACCACCTAGTTTCACTTACCAACAAAAGAAGAAGAATTTCTTCTATGAATTAAGACATTACTTTTGGGATGACCCACATCTTTATAAAGAAGGAGTAGATGGTATTATTAGACGTTATGTACCCGAGCATGAACAGAAACAAATCCTACGAAAGTGTCACTCCGAAGCTTCTGGCGGACATCATGTGGGAGATAGAACTGCTCACAAGGTATTGCAATCTGGTTTTTATTGGCCTACTCTCTTCACGGATGCCCGTAAGTTTGTCTTATTTTCTGATGAATGTCAAAGAATTGGTAATATCGGTAAGTGTCAAGAAATGCATATGAATTATACACTTGTTGTTGAACCATTTGATGTTTGGGGTTTTGATTATATGGGACCTTTTCCTTCCTCTAATGGTTATACTCATATTTTGGTTGTTGTTGATTATGTTACTAAGTGGGTTGAAGCTTTTCCAACTAATAGTGCTGGTCACAACACTTCCATTAAAATGCTTAAAGAAGTTATTTTCCCAAGGTTTGGAGTCCCCAGATATTTAATGACTGATGGTGGTTCACACTTCATTCATGTTTTTTTCCATAAAATGCTTGCTAAATATGATGTCAACCATAGAACTGCATCACCCTATCATCCTCTGTCTAGTGGTCAAGTTGAACTTAGTAACAAAGAAATAAAACTAATATTACAGAAACTGTCAATAGGTCATGAAAGAATTGATCTAAGAAATTAGATGATGCACTTTGGGCTTACAGAACTGCTTATAAAAATCCTATGGGTATGTCTCCCTATAAAATAGTTTATGGGAAAGCTTGTCATTTGCCTCTTGAGTTAGAACATAAAGCATATTGGGCAATTAAAGAACTCAACTATGATTCCAAACTTGCCGGTGAAAAGAGGTTATTTGATATTAGCTCATTAGATGAATGGTGAACCCAGGCTTATGAGAATGCCAAATTATAAAAAGAAAAAGTTAAAAGATGGCATGATAAACAATCCAAAAGCGGTAATTCAAAGTGGGTGAATATGTTCTTTTGTACAACTCTCGTTTCAAATTCTTTGCAGGAAAAGTTCTCTCCAAATGGGAAGGACCATATATTATCGAAGAGGTTTATCGTTCTGGAACTATCAAAATAAATAATGTCGAAGGTAATAACCCAAAGGTGGTCAATGGTCAAAGAATTAAATATTATATCTCAGGTATGCCTATTAATGTTGAAAACAATGTTATCCAAACCATGACACCGGATGAACACATAAAAGAAACCTTCCGGAACACTCCAGAATCATGAAAAAGGGAGGTACGTGATACAGTAAGTAAACGGACTCCGAAAAATCCACAAAAATATATTTTATCAGTTTTGGAATATTACAAAAAATGGGAAAATAAGAAACAACCAAGAAGGAACGCTAGTAGCCAGATGCTCCCAGGTGGGTTGTGCCCACCTCGGGTACCTTCTCGACTCAGTTTTTCTCACGTTTGCTTGTTTCCCAAGATAAAATAATCTTTATATACCCCGGGACCTATTGACCATCGTATCACGGAGAAATCCTCTATTCTTCTTTCTCGTTGTTTTTCTGATAGATCTGAAATTGTGTCGTCCCAAGACTCACAGGGCAAGAGCTATGTAGCTAATTTTATGGCAAACCCCAAGGTTAATGGAGATGTAGAACATTATGGTTGGACCACGAAGGAAGAAGAGGACTATGATCCTAAGGGGAAGGAGGAGATAAGCTCAGATAAAGAGGATGTCCTTCTGCCCCAACCAGGGGACATGCATGTGGAATTCAAGAAGTCAAGTCTCTCTAATAAAACAAAGAAACCTAAGATCGAGTTTATCCCTTTTCATCTTCTGCAGGATAATAAGCAAGAACTATGCAAGAAGATAATGATGCCGGAGCAAGAGGTTGACAGCTTGAAAGAGGAGAACTTTACCCTCAAGCGCAAGTTGAAGGGAAAGGATAAAACCGCTTCCTCACCACCACCACCACCATCACCTTCTTAACCACCAAAGGAGACTTGAGTATCGAGTATGGGCACACCCTTGGCTTGTGCCAAGCTTGGGGGAGGTGCCCCGGTATCGTATCACACCACCTTGTTTGCCTTTATTTATCTTAGTTCGATCTTCAGATATCTTTTGCATTACTTGAATAAAAGTTTAGTTCGATCTTTCTTCGAGAGTTTGCCTAGTGATCGATCTACCTATCCATGTAATCGTGTGTGAGATATAAAATAATGTTTAGTTCGAGTTTTGCTTTCTTTTCCTTTTTGTTCCAATGAAAATAAAGTGAAATAAATGAAGAAAAAAAAACATATGCTAATCTTATGTTAAGTAATGACATCACATAAGTAAAAGTATAAGTAGTAAAATTTATTGGAGATTGACAAACATAGCATTGGTCAATGATGCAATTCATGAAAAAATTAATAAGGGAATAGAAGATTCACATGCAAATAAAGTATCTTGGACATCTTTTATGATTGTGATCCCCCGCCAAAATATTATATGCCAAAATTGTTGATGTTGGACAAGGAAGACAATGTAATGACTTATGTTTGTTCGTATTCACATAGAAGTTATATTCTCATAGATCCTTTAACATGTGGTAATTGCTCAATACCTTTTCTAGCCAAAAATCCCGCACTAAGTAGAGATACTACTTGTGCATCCAAAAACCCTTAAACCCAAAATCCTTTTTCGAGAGTCCACCATACCAACCTATGGATTGAGTAAGATCCTTCAAGTAAGTTGTCATTGGTGCAATAAGGCAATAAAAATTGCTTCTAAATATGTGGATCATTTAGGGTAAGAGAAAATTGAGCATTGTATGAACTTGTGATGGCAAAATAATAAAAACGACATACTGCATAATAAAGGTTGCTATCACAAGGGGCAATAAAACATGACGTTCTTTTGCACTAAGAGATTTAGCATGAAAACCAAAAAGTGCATGACAACCTGTGTTTCCCTCTATGAAGGGCCTATATTTTACTTTTATGTTTTTACTTTTACGCAAGAGTCAAAGTATTCTTCCATATTCCTTTTTATTTTCTCTTTTTGCAAGCATCATGTGGTGAGGAAAGATCTAAGCACATATATCCAGTTGGATATGGGTGAGCCTGAATTATTATTGTTGACATCACCCTTCAGGTGAATACGTTGGGAGGCTAAACTATAAGCCCCTATCTTTTTATGTGTCTGGTTGAAACCTTTTGTTTGTGGGTATGTGGTGAGTGTTAGCAATAATTGAAGACTATAATATGATTGTGTATGTGGACTTGCCTAAAGGCTTCGATATGAGACCCTTCCTGAAAAGATGATGAATCATAGTTGCAAAGTTAATTGAGAACATAGTTTGTTGGTTCTCAATAGAGTTTATGCTTCCACTTTGATATTGTGATGCTTTGTTACTTATGCATAAGAAGTTATATGATAAAAATATGTGTTAATGTTTTATAATAAAGTTTGTTGATGTTACAATAATATACATGATGCTTCTATGTCCGTATTTTGTTTTTACCGACACCTCTTTCTCCCTCTCTCTAAGCACGTGGACATGTTTTTCGATTTCGGTTTTTCGCTTGAGGACAAGCGAGATCTAAGCTATGTTGAGGACAAGCGAGGTCTAAGAGAGGTCTGAACTTGATATATGTTTGATATTTTGATGATATGTATGTTGTGATTCCCTTAGTGGTGTCATGTGAACGTCGAAGCTTGAACCCTAGTTTATGCGATATTTCGTAAGGGTCCGATTTGGATCCAAATATTTAATGCTATGGTTAGATTTTATCTTAATACTTTTCTCGTTGTTGCGGATGCTTTTGAGGGGGTTAATCATAAGTAGGAGGTTTGTTCAAGTAAGAACAACACCTAAGCACCGCTCCACCCACATATCATATCTTTGTTCCATCTGTTGGGGCTTCTGGTGGTATGATTGTGCTATGGAATTCTGCTCTCTTTTCAGGCAAACTGATCGAATCTTTAAGCTTTGGTATAACTATGGAATTCCAATCCAAACACAACTCTGATATTTGGACTTTGGTTACAGTTTATGGGCCGTGTCAAAGCGCTGCTCGAGATGATTTTATCACATGGCTTCATAATCTAGTTATACCCATTGATGATAACTGGCTTCTGCTTGGGGATTTCAACTTTCTCAGATCCATGGAAAACAGAAATAGGCCAGGTGGAAATGTTAATGATATGCTCTTGTTTAATGAGGTTATTAGGCATTTAGGTCTTATTGAATTACCTTTGAAGGGCAGAAGATTTACTTGGTCTAATATGCAAGCTGTCCCTTTGTTGGAACAAATTGACTGGTTTTTTACTACTGTCAACTGGACATCTCATTATCCCAATACTTTGGTGGTCCCTTTGGCCAGATCAGCTTCTGATCATACACCTTGTGTGGTAACCATCAAAACTATGAACCCTAAGGCCAAGATCTTCCGTTTTGATAATTATTGGGTAGACTTGCCTGGTTTTATGGAGTGTGTCAGCCAGTCTTGGTCTAAACCTGTTCATCGAAAATCATCTGCTGCCATCATATCTACAAAATTCAAAAACCTTAGACATGCTCTTAAAGCCTGGCACACAAATCTTTCCAGGATCAAAATGCTTATTAATGATTGCAACAAGGTTATTATGTACCTTGATACTCTTGAAGAGCATAGGCCTTTATATTTACTTGAAGCTAACTTCAGAAGAATTGTGAAACTTCACTTGGAAGAGGTGCTCAGACTGCAATTTATTTACTGGAAACAGAGATGCACAATCAGGAATATAAAAGTTTGGGAAGAGAACACCAAGTTTTTTCATGCCATGGCAACTGAAAGATTCATGTCAAACACAATATCTAGTCTTATTGTGAATGATGATATAATAACTGATCATGCTACTATGTCAGCTTTATTCCTGCAAGACTTCAAGGATAGAATGGGTTGTTCCAATGATATCCAAATGGTGTTTGACCTTGCCACTCTTATTAAAAGAGTTGAGGGGCGTGATGATCTGGCAAAGCCTTTTTCCATGGAAGAAATTGATCTGGTTATCAAGCAAATGCCACCTGATAGAGCCCCTGGGCCAGATGGTTTTACTGGTCTATTTTTAAAAAAGTGTTGGCATTTGATTAAAGAGGATTTCATGTTATTAATGCAAGAATTATATGATGGATCCTTGGACTTGGAATGTATAAACACATATTTGATCACTCTGATACCTAAGAAAATCAATGCTGAGACTTTGAATGATTATAGGCCAATTTCCCTCACCAACACATGTTTAAAGTTTCTAACCAAACTGCTAGCTAACAGGGTGCAAAAAGTGATCCTTTCTTGTCTTCACAAGAATCAGTATGGGTTTTTGAAGTCCAGATCTATCCAAGATTGCTTGGCTTGGTGTTTTGAGTATATACACCAATGCCAGGCCTCTGAAAGGCCTATTGTGTTGCTAAAATTAGACTTCACCAAAGCTTTTGACACTATTGAGCATGAGGCTATCCTCATAATACTCAGATACAAAGGTTTTAATGAGAAATGGATTTCATGGATCAGGAACATATTATCTTCTGGATCTTCCTCCATCTTACTCAATGGGGTACCAGGCAGTCACTTTCATTGTAAGAGAGGGGTCAGACAGGGAGATCCCATGTCTCCTTTGCTGTTTGTGTTAGCTACTGATTTGCTACAGTCTGTGATTAATGACATGTGCAGCAAAGGGATTTTAACTCTGCCAATACCCACAAGCTGCCAGGACTATCCCATAGTTCAATATGCTGATGACACTCTCATTGTCTTACCAGAAGTGGATCATCAACTCCTTGCTTTAAAGGACATGTTAGATATTTTTGCAGCATCCACTGGCTTATCTGTTAACTTTGCTAAATCCATGATGGTACCTATCAATCTCTCTATTGAGGAGGCCAACAGGTTATCCAATGTTCTAGGCTGCAAATTGGGAACAATGCCTTTTACATACTTAGGACTGCCTATGGGTACCACTAAACCTTCAATGCAGGATTTACTGCCTTTAGTGCACATAATTGAAAGGAGGCTTTCTGCCACATCCTGCTTTCTCAATCAAGGTAGCAGACTGCAACTGTTACAGTTTGTATTATCCTCCATGCCCATTTATTTCCTTTGCACTCTAGACATTCCACCTGGTATTTTGAAACAGATTGAACGAATACAGAGGCAATGTCTTTGGAGAGGCAACTCTGACACCCCAAGACAATCCCTTGCTGCATGGAATCTTGTTTGTTTGCCTAAAAATAAAGGTGGTCTTGGTGTTCTTAATCTCAGGATTCAAAATGAAGCATTATTGATGAAGTTCCTTCACAAGTTCTATAACCATCATGACATACCTTGGGTTAGCTTGGTCTGGGATTCTTACTATCATAACACTGTGCCTCATTCAACTATTCTTTGTGGATCATTCTGGTGGCGTGATGTCTTCAAGTTGTCATTCAAATACTTGAATCTTGCAAAGCCTTGCCTTGGTAATGGAAGGTCTATTATTTTTTGGAATGATCCTTGGATATCTGATCTCAATGGGACTACACTTAGTCATAACTTTCCAAGATTATTTACCTTTGTGATAGATGTGCAACTTCCAGTTGCTCAAGTGCTGGATCAGGATATCATGGAGAGTTTCCATCTGCCTATTTCCACGCAAGCTTTTGATGATCTTCAGTCTCTCAAGATTATTCTGGACACCCATCAGACTTCACAAGAAAATGATAGTTGGATTTGGCCTTTCAATAAAGGAAAATTTATGCCTAAATCTTACTATACTCAGGTGCATTAGAATATTGTGGTTGATCCTATTTTTCCATGGATATGGAAGAGCTCTTACACAATGAAGATTAAATGTTTGGCTGGCTGCTGCTTAGGGACAGGCTGAATACCAGAGACATGCTTCAACGTAGGCATTGGCATGTGGATGATCATACCTTTTGTTCTCTGTCCTCACCTTATTCATGAAGATGTGAGTCATCTTTTCTTCTCCTGCCTTTTCAGCCAAAGAGTTTGGAACTATTTACAAATTTCTTGGAAACCTCTGCCTGGTATGACCACTTACCAAATGGCTTCACAAGCCAGGTCTGAATTTGGCAAACCTTTCTTTACTGAAGTGGTTTTCACTGCTGCATGGAACATATGGATCATCAGAAATGGGAAAGTTTTCAGAAAAGAACAGCCTTTTTTCAGGAAGTGGAGACACAATTTCATCCATGACATGACTCTTTTATCTCACAGGATTAAATGTTAATACAGGGATAGTTACATGGACTGGCTAGCTAACCTTCCTTAGATATTTTGTATAGATAACATGTGATGTAAGTATTTCTAACAGTATATGTCCCTAAACTTTGTATTTTCTTTCCTTTTATGCTTTCAATAAAGAGGGCTGTGAGGCTTTTGCCTTGCATTATATAGTAAAAAAAACACAAATAAAGTCAACATGATGAAATTGACTAGATGAAATTCCCATGTCTCCTCAAGAACGCTTTGCTTATTATAAGAAAGCATTTTGGCATGTCTGCCACAAAAGGATTAGACTATCTTGTTGCACAATATTTACCGTTACCGTTACTTGCTTGTTACAAATTATCTTGCTATCAAACTATCTGTTACCGACAATTTCAATGCTTGCAGACATTACCTTGCTGAAAACCACTTGTCATTTCCTTTTGCTACTCATTGGGTTCGACACTCTTACTTATCGAAAGGACTACAATTGACCACCTATACTTGTGGGTCATTAGAAAGATCTAGGCTTATACATCAATTTGGATATGAGTGATCATGAGTTATTATTGTTGACATTACCCTTCAGGTAAATGAGTTGGGAGGCGAAAATATAAGCCCCTATCTATCCATGTGTCGGACTGAAACTTTTGCTCCATATACTTATGTCGTGAGTGTCAGCAATCATAGAAGACTAAATGATAGTTGAGTATGTGGACTTGCTAAATAAAAGCTCTTACATGAGACCCTTCCTAAAAATATGACGAGTTGTAATAGCCTTGTTTACTGAGAACATAGTTTGTTAGTTTTCAAGAAATTTTATGCTTTATACTTTGCTATTGTGATGAATTGTTACTTGCCCATGAGAAGTTCTATGATTATATATATTGTTGTTATGGTAATGATCATGATGGTACTATGTCCGTATTTTGATTTTATCGAAACCTCTCTCTAAACATGTCGACATGATTATATCGGCTTTTGCTTGAGGATAAGTGAGGTCTAAACTTGGGGGGGGGG